>CM042668.1:13280600-13935850 GCA_023638005.1 Forsythia suspensa
GAGACCAAGAAAGAACTTGAGTTCACCCATCATGCTCATCTCAAATTCCCTACTCATGCACTTAGAAAATTCTTCACATAGGGAAATGTTAGTAGCACAAAAAATGATATCGTCAACATAAATTTGAACAACTATCATATCATTCTTTTTGTTTTTATAAATAATGTAGTATCCGCTTTACCCATTAAAAAACCATTTGATAAGAGAAATTTACTTAATCTCTCATACCATGCTCTAGGAGCTTGTTTTAAACCGTAAAGAGCTTTTCTAAGTTTGAAAACTTTATCCGGATACTTATGATTTTTAAAACCGGGTGGTTGCTCAACAAAAATTTCTTCTTGAATGACTCCATTCAAGAATGCACTTTTGACATCCATTTGAAATAAAGTAAAATTCTTATGACAAGCAAAGGCAAGAAGCATGCGAATTGATTCTAATCTAGCAACCGGGGCAAAAGTTTCTTCGAAATCAATGCCTTCTTCTTGATTGTAACCTTGAGCCACTAATCTAGCTTTATTACGCACAATTATACCATTTTCATCTCGTTTGTTTGAAAAACCCATTTTGTGCCAATTACGGTTTGTGAATTTGGTCTAGCAACTAAATCCCAAACATGATTTCTTTCAAATTGATTTAGTTCATCTTGCATAGCTAGGATCCAAAATTCATCAAACTCGGCTTCTTTAAAGTTCTTTGGCTCAATTTGAGAAAGAAATGCACAATTGTTATGAAAATTTCTAGAAAAATTTCTTGTGCTTACCCCTTTGATGGATCACCAATGATGAGATCTTTTGGGTGAGATGGGACAAACCTCCATTCTTTTGGTAATGATGAAGTGTTGGGATCTTCATGATGTTCTTCATCATTTTGTTGCATACTTGTTTCCTCCTCATGTTGACTTTCAATGTTATTTGGATTCCTTTGTCTTGATTTTGAACACTTAGTTGTTCAAATGGGATTTCAAATCTTCATCATCAATAACTTTTTCTTGTATAGAGGAGTTAGTTTCATCAAAAACAACATGCATAGATTCTTCAACTACTAAAGTTCTTTTGTTGAAAATTCTAAAAGCTTTACTAGTAGATGAATATCCAAGAAAAATTCCAATATCGGATTTTGGATCAAATTTTCCCAAATTTTCTTTTGTGTTTAAAATAAAGTACTTGCAACCAAAAACTTTAAAGTATCCGATATTGGAAATTCTATTTTTCCAAAGCTCATATGGAGTTTTGGTTTTCTTTCGACTTACCAAAACTCTATTTAAGACATAACATGAAGTGTTTACGGCTTCGGCCCAAAAGTATTTTGGTAAATTGTTTTCATTCAACATGGTTCGAGCCATTTCTTGCAATGTTCGATTCTTCCTTTCTACTACACCATTTTGTTGAGGAGTTCTAGGAGCCGAAAAATTATGTTCATATCCATTGTATTTGCAAAACTCATCAAATGCTATATTTTCAAAATCTCCACCATGATCACTCCTAATTGTGGTAATAGTGTATCCTTTTTCATTTTGGACTCTTTTGCAAAAATGTTTAAATGCATTTAAGGCTTCATCTTTTAAATTCAAGAAAATGACCCAAGTAAATCTTGAAAAATCATCAACAATAACAAATGCATAATGTTTTCCACTTAAACTAGCGAGTTCTAGATGGTCCAAATAAGTCCATGTGGAGAAGTTGCAAAGGTCTTGAAGTAGAAGAGTGTTGTTTAAGTTTGAAAGAACTCTTTACTTGTTTTCCAAATTGACAAGCATCACAAATTTTATCTTTTTCAAACTTTATATTTGGCAACCCTTTCACAAAGTTATTTTTGGAGATTTTTGAAAGTAAGTCCATGCTAACATGACCTAATCTCCTATGCCATAGCCAAGAATCATCCTTTATACTTGAAAAACATTTTATTTCCTTTTCAAGTTCAAATTCAATAGATATGATGTAAACATCTTTGCTTCGGCTCTCCATGAACAATACCTCTTTAGATATAGCATCCTCAATGAGGCAATTAGAAGAATCAAATTTAATGAGATAACCTTTATCACATAATTGACTTATACTAAGTAAGTTATGTTTGAGGTTATCAACTAATAAAACATTTTCAATAGAGGAGAAAAGAACGATTACCAATATTTCCAATGCCTATGATTTTTCCTTTGGCATTGTCTCCAAAAATCACATGACCTCCATATTTTCTTTTGAAATTTGATAGTAATGATCGATCTCCGTCATATGTTTGAACAACCACTATCCAAGAACCAATTGCTCTTGACCTTTTGTGGTACCTACAAAAATAATTTTAATTTTTGATTTTGGTACCCACATAAGTTTGGGTCCTTGATAGTTAGTGCTTGTGGATTCTTTTATCCACTTGTGTTTCTTTTCAAAGTATAGTTTCTTTTTAGTCAAACAATTATAAGCAACATGACCATCTTTCTTGCAAAAACTACATGTGATGTTTTGTTGAGAAAAGTTGGATGATTTTACAAAAATGGTTTCAAGAGATTTTTGTTTCAAGAGAGGTTTATATCCAATTCCTCCTTTGTTAAACACACAATTTTGCTCACCAAGCATTAATTCAAAGTTTTTCTTTCCTTGGGTGAATTTGTGAATAATGCTTGTTAAATCAACCACTTTTTCTTTCAATAAAACATTTTCTTTAATCAAGAACTTATGATCATTCTTTTCTTTTTCAAAGTCCTTTTGTGCAATAAAAAGCTTCTTGACTACCTTTTTCAACAAAGAGTGTTTATTGTTAAGAATGGAGTATTTTGACATAAGTTTCTCAAATTCTTCAAGAATTTCATCATAAGAGGTAGATAAGTCAATGTAAGAGTCATTATTGTTTGTACTTACCTCATCCTCAATAGCCATGAAGCACATATTAGCGATTTCTTCTTGAATTTCATCATCTTCTTGATCATCTTCATCACTATCATCCCATGTAGCTTGAAGTGCCTTCTTTTGTTGAACTTCTTCTTGGGCATTCGGTCCTCTTGTGACCGGGTTTGTCACAATCATAGCATATGATCTTTTGTTCTTTTCTTCACTTTTGTCTTCTTTCTTTTGAAATCGCCTATTGTTTGAAATCCTCTCCATTTCTTGACAAGAAGAACTAAGTCATCAAGTTCTTCATCACTCAAGTTTGTGTTGGATGATCCTTCATCATTTGTTGATTTCAAAGCAATTTGCTTCTTTGGAAGCTCCTTCATCTCTTCTTTGCTTCTCCTTGTTTTCTCCTTTGTTTCGGCATTGTTGAGCTCATATGTCATCAATGTTCCATATAGCTCCTCCAATTGATAAGTGTTGATATCTTTTGTATTCTCTATCAACATCCTCAAGGAGTTCAATCTTCGATAAAGACCTAAGCATTTTGCTCACAAGTTCACCGTTAGTAAATTTTCGATCAAAGCCCTTAAGGCCATTAATAATATCGGTGAAACGAGTAATCATATCAACAATAGGTTCATCTTGTTTCATAAAGAAATTTTCAAATCTTTTGTCAAAAGATTTATTTTGGTTTCTTTAACCTTGTTGGCTAAATGAGTTATCTCTAATGCATGCCAAATATCATATCTTGAATCACATGTGCTAATCTGATTAAACTCATTTTTGTCTAAAGCACAATAAAGTAAATTTTTGGCTCTAGCATTCAAAGACAATTTTCTTTTGTCCTCTTCATCATATTCTTCTCTAGGCTTAGAAATAGTTTGGTCCGGTTTATCATCAACTTTGACAATTTTGTAGGCACATATGGACCAAACTCGATGACTTCCCAAATGTTATAATCAATTGATTGAATATAAATCATCATTCTAGTTTTCCAATAATTGTAGTGGGAGCCATTAAAGAAGGGAGGACGATTTGTAGAGTGACCTTCAAGGTTTTGAAAATTTTGGTTAGCCATTACTCAAGATTGTGTAATAAAAAAAATGAGCACTTTGCTCGATACCAATTGATAGCCCAAGAATAACTAACCAAGAGGGGGTGAATTGGTTTTCTCAAACTTTTTCGAAAAAATATTCTCAAAAATGATATTTAAGAGATAAAAATAGATTCACAAAAATATAAGCACAATATAAGTAAATAAAAGAGAAGAGAGAGTGCAAACGATTTTTATGGAGGTTCGATCCAACCAATGATCTACGTCCCCCGTTACCAAGCTCTCCAAGACGAGCACGGCCTTTCCACTATTTTGATTGACTTATGGTGCAATCCAAACCCTTACAATGTATCCGGTGACTTACAAGCAAGGAGCACCGATCCTTATACAATATTGAGCTTTTCAAGGGACCTCAATATGACCCAAATAAATAAAGAGATTGATTTAAGTATTTCTCTCTAGATGAATGATAGATACAAGTTTAGTTCTAAGAGACTAACACTTTAATGAATAGCAATGAATGAGGAAAGCTCAAGTGTTAGAAGAAAACTTTGTTGAGAAAGATGAACCAAAAGTATGATTTAATCAAACAAAGTTTTTCAAAGAGATATTGAAGATATGAATGCAATGAAGCTTTGAATGATGTTTTTCAATATGATTCTCTCTATAAATGCTCTTGTAAGTGTTATTGAATGATAGTAAATGAAGTGGTATTTATAGAGATGAATTTTCGTCACTTTTTGACCAAACGGATGACCAAACGGTTCGACCGGTCGATTGGTCGATTAATCGAAACTAGTCGTTGAACCGCAAAAGTCGAACGGACACTTTTTGAAAAGATACGCTCAAACGGTCGATCGATTCAAATTAAACGGTCGACCGGTTCATTCGGTTTACCAAACGGATTGTCCGCTTCCACGCTTTTGAAAGTCGATTTTTGGCTTTGATAAAACCAATTTTATGCAAGTGATAAAAATTATTTTTGAGCTTTCGTTCATTTAATTGCTAAGGATTAAAGAGTTAATACCTTTACAATTTTATCTAAAAATCTATTTTTCAATCTTGATCTTCGAATCTTGAAATTTGGCGGATCTTGAGATGCTTGAACTCTTGTATTGATTTTGACTTTGAACTTGACATTGCATGAGAGTTCGATTTGTAGCGCTTTGAATTTTGCTTGAAAATAAAATGTTAGAAAACATAACCAATTTGTTTGTAATAATCAAAACATTAAGGTTTAAAGTTAACCATAGGTCAACAATTATAACTTCAATTCCGGCGACTGTGTGTTGTGGTACCACGAGAATGGAGGGTAAATCAATGATACCACGAGAATGGGTAACTTCAATTTCGACGGAGGCGGAGGCGGAGGCGGAGGTGGAAGTGGATGTGGAGTAATGGTAACTTCAATTTCAGCGAAGGTGGATCAGTGGTAATTTCAATTCCGGCGGAGGTGGAGGTGGAGGTGGAGATGGAGCAGTGGTATCACGAGAATGGGTCTGCCTGTGAACAGATTGTGAATTCAGGGAAGCTTTTAGAAATATTCATCTGCTACTAGCTATTCCAACTATTAATTCTTTGAATGCTGGTAGTCCTCCATCATTGTCGGATAGTATAGTTAGTTCTCTTCCTCTGGAAGATGTTATGTCTCTCTTAAAAAAAATGCTACCGACGTTGCCATTTGAACAAAATGTGAGGACAACAAAATATGGGACGAGCGTATAAGTTAATGTTTAGGAAGTACATTTGTTGTGGCCATGATTTGTTCTTTGTTAATAGTAGCTTGAATTTCAGTAAGGATGAATCTTTGGTAGCCCTTAGATTATTTCTTTGTGTTGTTAGTCATGTATGTTGTTTGATCATCAGATTATAATAAAACAGTATCACAAAAAGTATCATAACTGAAATTATATAGAATTTGCATACTTGCTCAGAATTTCTATTATAATATGTTTTCGAAATCGTCTCGACGAGCCGGTCAAGACCAGTGGCTTTGCCACTGCTAATGATGGATTTTAGCCGTTTGAAGTCATCTCTTTAACTTAAAATGAAAATCTTTAGTTTGTCATACTAAAACAGTATCACAGATAAAACAGTATCATAACAAAAATGGGCATAGAATTCGCATAAATGTTTGATGCTGTTTTCATCCATGATACTGTTTGATGCTATTTTAATCTATAATACTGTTTGAATCTATGTGGAATGGGTTTTATTTATGATACCGTGATTTTATCTTTGATACTGTTTAATTATGGCAATGTTTGAACATGTGATACTGTTTGAATGTCTTAATTTTGTCTATGATATTGTTTTAATCCATGATACTGTTTTGTTTAGGTAATGTGTATTAGTATATTTTGATACTGTTTTAATCCTATGATACTGTTTGAATGTCTTAGTTTTAATCTATGATACTGTTTTATTTAGGTAATGTGTATTAGTATATTTTGATACTATTTTAATCCATGATACTGTTTTATTCTATATGAAATGAGTTTTATTTATGATACCGTGCTTATATTCTTTGATATTGTTTAATTATGGCAAAGTTTGAACCTGTGATACTGTTTGAATGTCTTAGTTTTGTCTATGATACTGTTTTGTTTATGTAATGTGCATTAGTAATTTTGATCTTCGCTTTTAATCAATGTTCTAATCCATTATATTGTTTTGCATAATACAAGATCAACAACACAACAACACACATGACTAATTAAACAGTATCAAAGATAAAAGCATGGTATCATAGTCATGTGTGTTGTTTGATATTATATTATGCAAAACAAGATCACAATAGAAATGAACATAGAATTCATACACGTGTTCGAATTTTTTATTATAATATGTTTTCGAATAGTCTCGACCAAGAGCTTCGCCATTGCATATGATGGATTTTACCCGTTTGAAGTCATCTCTTTAGCTTAAAATGGCAATCTTTAATTTTTTTTTTCAAAACAATATCACACATCATCTAAAACGATATCACGGATAAATGTATCTTTATTGAAGCCACCATTCATCTTTCTCTTATTGAACATCCTTTGAACTTGATCCTTTTTCATTAACACTCACGGTTCTTCATTGATCAGATCCCAGTTCTTCATTATCACTACAAGAATTATAAAGGTTCACTACAAGAATCATATGTTTAATAATATCACAAAAAAATAGTATCACAACAAAACAATATCACAATATATGCAGACTAGTAGTTGGTTAAAAAAAACCATTGTATATCAACATTTTGCTAAAATCTAAATAGAATATAACATAAGAAAAGTGGAAAGAATTGGTGCATCTTCCTCTCAAGAAATACAAAAGAACATAACCAAGAGATTTAAGATCATCACGTGCATTTGTTCTCAAAACAAGAAAATGTGATCCACATGTCATCATGCGGATAACCCATCATTTATCTTCCTCTTCTCCCGATCTAAACGAAAAGAAGTGGGTAGAGTCTTGTCTTAAAAGAAAGACCGGAAAAAGCGCCTATCGACTCACCAATTCCAAGATGAGTATTACAACTTGCATAGCGTGCGATCCTATTAAATTTTGTTCTCCTGCATAGAGAAAAATAAAGCAATGTATACTCATCTTTATATATTTGTTGTTGAAAATGAACTCATATAAAACTATAAACCAAATCATATCATCACTCAAGTAGTAGCCACAAAAAAGAGTTAATATCTTTGTTTTTTTCCAACATAAGTGTGAAAAAGAAAATGTTTTCTAACCAAATAAGATAAGGTTCAGAACACTTTGTATCTGCAAAACAAAACAATATTACAACAAAACAGTATCACAATAAAATAGTATCACAATTAGCATTTTTTACAGTTAAGGGTATGTTGGTCTTTTAGCTCTAAAATATGACTTTAATTGAATTATGTTTTGAGCATATGACTTTAGAGCCCATAAGTGTCAAAACAGTGATCGACCCTGAATTTACCCTTTTATTTATTTATTTATGTGGGCTTTTAGCCAATTTCTTTTGTCTGTAAGAAAAAAATTTCTTTTACATATATATTTTACTCGACAAGAATTTTTTTCTTTTTTTCCTTTTCCTTTTACAGTGTATTGAAATTTGTTAGTTGTCGAGTAACTCGACATCGAGTTACTCGACAATCATTATAGCACTTTTCTCTACCATTACTGCAATATATTTCCTGCTAAGCAAATTTAGCAACTACACTGCAAAAATTTAACAAAATATCTCTTCCAAAATTTAGGAAAATATTTTTCCAATTACAAAACAAAGTTTAATAAAGGACCAACAAGTTTTTCTTTCATTCCATTCGCACATTTTTGTGTCCGAAGATTTTGCTTCAAGATTGTTCAGAATTAAGACATATATAGTTGTCGAGTTACATATTTTATTATTGAGAATTCGAGAGAAATGTAAGATTCAGACAAACTTGCACATAAATATTTGATTTGAAATTTTCTAAAACTATGGATAAACTAACATATTTGTTGTATAAATAAGAATGATGTTCTCCTTACAAATATTAAACATAAAATTCATCGCTACATTTTTCACAAAATTGATCCCTACAGTTTTCATCACGTAGCAAAAACTAAAACTAAAACACAGCACAGGATAATGGATACAGTAAGGTGGTCAAGTTAGGTAACTCGACGACCAATACGGTGGTTGAGTTAGCTAACTCGACAACCAAGTTGGTTGCCGAGTTGGCTCGGCAACCAATTGCTTAGCTTATTAGGTTCCTCACTTATATTGCATTGCATTGGTGATGCAAATGGTAAAATGATGCTTGCCCATGCAGCAAGTGCTCAAGGAATCTCTAGTAGGTGGTTTTACTTAGTGCATGTTCGGTTGCCGTTTTCAACCAAAAAAATCCATTTTCAAGTATGAGTTTTTTTACCTTTCAAAAGCATTTTTGATGAAATGACCAAAATGTTCTTTTAACTTTCAAATACAATTTTTTTGATTGAGGACAGTTTTGTCAAAAAGCGGCCCCATTAAATGTAAAATAGATTTTGAAAGAGAAAAACGCCAACCGAACATGCTCTTAATAATTTTAGTATGTAGACTCGATAGTTTATTTTCACCTGTCATATATATCACAAGAATTTATTTAATACAGTTGTTGAACAAGTTACTGGAAGAGATCACGCTCTCAACCATTTGAGCATTCCAATGACTTGTTTCACTCATCCCGAAATCGGTATGGTTGGATTGATCGATGTAAATTCTAAATCTTTTATGTAATAATGATGGTAAAAATAATGCCTCTTAAGTCATCCACCATTGTCCACCATTACTCAGACATATATATATCTTCTATTGAAGAAAATGACCAGTCCCTTCCAAAATTTACCAAAATATTTTCCGATCACAAAACAATGTTTAATAGAATCCCTTATACCCAAAATAAAAAAATTCAAAATTGAACACCAAAAAGAGTTTCAAATACAAATCAGAAACGCAAGTTATATTTCTAATCACATCAAAACTCAGATGAAAATTGACAGAATCCCTCATATGAAAATTGACAGAATCCCAAATTACCAAAACAGAGATTTTCCAGTTACCACAAAGGTCCAAACCCTTCAACAAACTAATTAAATCAACTTCTCTCAAACTTGACAGAATCAAAAAATGCTTTCAAATTTTGGCTACTCTAAAATTGAGCTAAGCATGAAAAACTCAAGTGACCCATTACTTTTCTTAGAGTGATAAAGAATCTTGATTTTGTGAAGAAAAAGATACGGGACCAATAGTGAATGGGATTGTTGAGACAAACCAAGCATTAATCTTAAGAAAAAAAATATAAGTCAACGATTGCGGCTTTAATGTCAAAACGACAACAGATTGGACCAAAAAAACTACAGTAAAAAATTTAAAACTCTTATATTATTGTAAGAATATACAACCATAGTTATCAAATCGGTTTAGACATTGACCTGGACAAGGAAACAGGTCACCGGATTGCTTATTCAACAAGTGATCCGGTGGTTGAACCGATGAATCAATTTATGTCGAACCGATAAATCTATATTTGTTAAATATAACATTAAATCATGAATTATTACACTTCAATAAATTAACATTATATTAATTTTGTGACTAAATATTACTCTGCAAATCCAAATCAAACATAATTTTGTGACTAAATATCACTCTACAAGTCCAAATTAAACAAAACACTATATATATATATATAGAGAGAGAGAGAGTAGAAAATCATCACCATTAGAAATATATTTAACAAAATAAGTACAAAACTACTAGTATCATTAGCTCATTCTCATAAAAAATAACATAAATTATTGTACTTCATTACATTAAAATCTCATTAATAGAGTGAAGAAGTAATTGGTGTATCTTTTGAATAGAAATAGAATAGGGTAATACAAAAATGAATTTTTTATTAAGTAATAACTCGGACGTGTCACTGGTTTGCTCAAAAAATCAGTGGTTTTTCTCGGTCGTAAACGATTCGATTGTTGGACGGTCAAATTAAGAGAACTGTACCGATTAGAACATCGGATCGCGAATTTTCCGATCGAACGGATCGAGGTTTAATAAATTATAGGAAAATTGGTGCAAATGGTCCCTAACCTTTTCCATAAGTGTGGAAATGATTTATAACCTTTGTTTTTTTGGCAAATAAGTCCCTAACCTATGTGTTTTGGTGCGCAATTGGTCCTTATTTGATGAAAATATACTCTTATTTTTAATTAGAAAAAATTTCAATTGAATTTCCAATATTTACAAAAAGTACAAATATGTCCGATACTTTTATTTTTTATAAAAAATTAAAAAAATTAACAAATTAATAATATACTAAATTATTTAGTATATTTTATGAACTATTATAAAATAACTAAAATTTAAGTTCATAATTATTAATAAACGTGTTAATTAAAAATAATTATTATTATTAGTTATCATATTATTTAAAATTTATACTTTAATTTTATCGTTACAACATAGAAAGAAAAATAAATTTGTCACAAATTTGAAGTTTAAATATTTTTATTTAATTGAAGTATTCATTTATTAACTACAAATATTAGAGCTCAAATTATATTATTCATATTTTAATTTATCGTTTTCTTATCGTTCAAAAATAAAGAACACATAATGTGTAAATTAATTTTATTAGTAATTTTATGTTAAAAAACATAATAATATTCGTTCAATATCATAAAATTATATACGCTATTTTATTATTTATTTAACTTAATTTTTATTCAATTTTTTCACATCACATAGCAATTATATATACCTAAAACACAATAATTTTACATATTTCTTTTATGAAAACTTTAATTGACACTACTATAGTGATATATTTAAGCTATAATAAATATTATTTAATAAATGTATCGGACATATTTGCATACTTTAGAAAAGTTAGAAATTTAATTATAATTTTATTTAATTAAAACTAGGAGCTTTGATTTACTCCCCACCATGGGGAGTTCTTATAATCCCCAAAGGACAAGTGTCCGTCCAGTGGAAATTGAACAAACAAAAGTAGTGATAATTAAAAGTCAATTGTTTTCTAATCTCCACCTGACATTTGTTCGGGTGGATGGGTGGGGGGTTATAAAAACTCCCCATCATGGGGAATAGATCAAAACCCTAAGGTCATATTTATCTTTTTATCAAATAAGGATCAATTGCGTACCAAAACACATAGATTAGAAAATTTTGTGCCAATAAACTAAAGTTAGGAACCAATTCTGTATTGAGAGCAAATATTAGGGACCATTTACGCCAATTTTTCTAAACTATATACAACGGATAGTAAATGACATTTTTACTGTGAAATTAAATATAAAAGCGATAACGATCTAGCAAATACATTTTGGTTAAAAACTTGTCCGGACACTCAATTTATGGACGCGGTCTATTTTGGTTACCAAACTTAATTTTCTAGTGAAATAGATACTAAATTTTCATTCTTTATCTTGTTAGTCACTATACTCAATTTCTTATTTGAAAACTTACAAAACTTGCATGTGACGGGCAAAAATTCTACATGAAATATTTTAGACGTTAAGTTAGAATAGAACTTGCACGCGACAAATGAAACTTGGGTTTTAAGAATTTTATCCCTCAAAATTTGATTTTAATTCAATTGTTATTATTTTTTCCTTGAAAATTGAAAAATCTGGTTTGATTTTTAACAATAGCAATTTATCCAATATGGAAAAGTATTCCAACTTAACACTTGAGATCATTTTAGGTAGGATTTTTGTTTGTCATGTGCGAATTCTATTAGTTTTTTAAAAATTGAGTTGAATATGTATTAAATAACGGGGTATGAGTTAAGAAATTAGAAGTTCAGGGACAATTTCGTAAGAAAATTAAGTTCAATGACCAAAATAGGACACCCCCATATTTTCGTCCTTTTGATTCTCAAACTCAGTCCACACCCAGAAAAGTGTGAAGTTGAACTGGCATTGGCATCAATTTCACTCACGCTAATTCTCACAGCCATCTTGTTTCCAGTGCCTGCAATTCCCTTTTGAAACTATAAAATTAATATCTTTACTTGCTATATATACATACACGCCTATACAGAGAGAGGAAGAGGCGGCAAAGGGGTTGGAAGAGGCGACAAAGGGGGATGGTATCGTACGCGAGCGTATTGCTGTATGGGGTGGGTGGAATAGTGGTGGCGGGGATGGCTTTGCTGGTGGCGTTTCAGGAGAAGTTGGTGTATGTGCCGGTGTTGCCGGGTCTCACCAAGTCTTATCCCATCACTCCCGCCCGCCTCCGTCTCCTCTACGAGGATGTATGGCTCAGATCCTCCGACGGCGTTCGCCTCCACGCCTGGTTCATCAAGCTCTTCCCCGATTGCCGAGGTCGTAATTTTGAATTTAACTGTGTTTGTACGTGTTTGAATGTGTGTGTAATTGTACATGCGATCAAGTTGTGTTTGGTTGATAATTGAATTTTAGGGTTTTGTATTAAGGGGTTAATCGTAATTTGGTTTGATTTGGGTGGGAGATTTTGTGGAGTTGGGGCTCGGCTCATTGACTTCGATGCAAAATATGCTTGCTGGCCTGGAAGTGGAATCCAGGAATGATTTCGAATCTAAGGGAGTTTTTCTGATTACAAATCCAAGACCCCAATTAAAGTTCAGCTTAGCTTGGTTTGAGATGATTTGAGTTGGTTCTATTTTCACGCTCTTCTTCTTTTTATTCGAATGTGTTGGAAATATTGTTTTTATGTTCGGAAGGAAATGCAGATGCTGGTAGGGCTTGTAAATGGGGGTGATTGGTTTTCCTTTTTTTTTTACTTTCAATCTCTTCTTTTGTGGTGGGAAGATAAGTATGATTCAACAGAGTAGGACTAAGACTTCATACCATTGCAGCGTGTTTAATTCATCTACACCCATAGGTGGAATGGTTGATCTGTGCAGATTGACGGTTTTTTCTTGTTCTTTATTTAAGCTGTTTTCTTAATTGAAATGTATGAAGTTGCTTGGTCATGCTCATTTGAAGAAGCTAATTGGCATGTAAATTGAATAAAATTGGTACTTAGTTTTGAGATTTATGGTACAACATTTCCTTTTTCCATCAATGTACTCCGCATTGCACCATATGTATTCAGTAACTACCCAACCATGGACTAGTTTCCATAGAGCAGTAATGTCGTTGATAAGATATCATATTAATAATCCTTGGGTGGAGTATTTTTGTGCACTTCATGGGTTGACAAGTAACTTAGATTGTCACAGACCTCACGGTGATATTTTGTCCCATAATTTATGGATGCTTTATTAGTCATTTAAACCTTTATCATGGGAAAAATGTGAGACCGCGCAAGTAATAATTTTTTGCATATGAGGTTGGTATTGTTGTAGTCACTTGGGGTGGTGGCTAGTGATGACCTATTTCTGATGAGGAGTTGGTATATTTGGTAAGGCCAGGAAGCAAGTAGTTAAAGAGTTAAGGCCCATAATAAGCATGTCAATTTTTTGTGTAGTATCATGCCCGTTGATGATTTGGAGAACACAGAATTTGAGGGAAATAGGCACCACTACTATTCAATTCAACCACGAAAAGGAAAGACCGTAAGAATAGTTCAATGATACAATAGAAGTACAAAATACTGAATATTTGAGGGGAAATGACAGCTGCTGTTGATTATATCCCCCCTTTTTTGCTTCTTATTATTCTTTAAATTGTGGTTTGCATACAATAATTGGTAAGGGTTTAATGTGCTTCACTACACTTAAAGACCTGATGTCATTGGGTTTGCAGGTCCTACCATTCTCTTTTTCCAGGAAAATGCAGGAAGTATCCTTTGGTTTTCTGAAGACATAGAAATCTTTTATTGTTTCATTTCATACATCTGCAGATTGTTTTTAGGACTTTGTTCATCAGATTTGTCTTTGTTAGAGGCCTTGACTAGTTAAATGCAGACATTGCCCATCGGCTTGAAATGGTTCGCATAATGTTGCAGAGACTACAATGCAATGTTTTCATGCTTTCGTACAGAGGGTGAGTTATTGTAGCTCTTTTTCTTCTTTAGATGATTTTGTCTGGAGCGTGATATTGTTGTTAACTAAGTGACTACTTATCTAACTGAATATTCATCTTGTTGATTTGTGGTCCTCAGTTATGGAGATAGTGATGGATTCCCTTCACAACATGGTATTACAAAGGATGCTCAGGTTTGTTAACGTAGCATTTCAACTTCTTCTGATGGGTGGTATCATTATTTTCTTTCTTTTCTTTTTTATTGTTTTTGGGGCTGGGGTGTGGAGTTTAGATGCGGCATTGGGGATAAATTAAACACAACTACTTGTAATAGTGGCATCTTCTGTTTGAGCAGGCTGCACTGGATCATTTGGTTCAGAGGACAGATATTGACACGTCAAGAATAGTTGTCTTTGGAAGGTCACTCGGGGGAGCTGTCGGAGCTGTGCTTACCAAAAACAATCCTGACAAGGTAATGACTCCAGGGTTTGCTTTTATGGAAGTTCCATTTTTTGTTGATTCAACTGTCTTATGTTGTTGTAAGTTTGTCTGTATAGGGAATAAGAATCTTCCTCATTATTTCCATGGGGGTAGCTTTAGAGACCGTGCATATTGGGAGCCATTCATCTCTTGCTTGGGCAGAGAAAAAGCAGAGAACCAATGCGGGGGTGGGGGTGGCGATCCTTGAAGTGAACATACTAATTGTGTAAAGGATATCGGTGGGGTTGGTGTCTAGGATGATTGCATCTAGTTTAATATTCCTATACCTATTCTATCCTTGTTCAATTGCAGAAATTTTGGACGTCCTTATCGAAACACCCCATTCAAAATTGGGGCATGGCCTATTTACCTTACAATATATCATTTGTTGGTTAAAACTTGTTTTAGTGGGTTTGGGGTTTTGGGGGGTGGGGGGGAGTGATTCACATCAAAATTCCTGGCTGAATTTCTCAGAGCTTTAATGCAAAGCTGCTTATACCGCTTGACAGGTATTATAAATGGCTTTCAATTATTTCCTTGTATTGAAGATTTATGGGTTTTATTGCTATTTATCTTTATAGTAGTAGCTGGAAACACGAATTAAAAAGCAATAACAAGCGTGCGATACATGATTGATGATAAATCAGAAAGTGACTTAATTTTCTGCACATGAAATTGATTAAGTTGGATAGCATTTTGTATATTCTAAATTTCTTATCCACAAGAACTGTGTTAGTGCCTGATTTATTAATTGGGATTTTAGTATTGTTTTTATGTTGCTATTTGTTTTCTGTCCTAAGCAAGCCTGCATACTCATCTCTCCCCCCCCCCCCTCATTATGATCTATTCAAGCATATGGTCAGTTGTTTTCCCATTTCCTGGGTTGTGGGTAGTAATGCCACTTTGACAAGCAGGTTCTGGGTATTCTTTTGGTACATTTCAGTTTCTCCTAATTAGTCAATCAAGTCATTTCTTAACTCCAACTTATTTAAAGATGAGATCAAAATGGTTTTATGTTTTAACGTTTTGGATAATGTCTCCTGGTGCATTTTATTTACTGTATGTTCCAGCTGGATACCATTCAATCAAGTTTTTATTTTTCTGTACTTCTCTCATGTAGTCCTATCTTGGTAATTCGGTTTGACTGAATCTATTTCTTAGTTAAAATATGAGGTGTACCAATCTTTGAGTCGCACTAACCTTGGTGTATCTATTATTGCAGGTGGCTGCAATAATATTGGAGAACACTTTTACGTCTATTCTTGACATGGCCGGCGTTCTATTACCCTTTCTTAAGTGGTTTATTGGGAAAAGTGGCTCAAAGGGTCCCAGAGTTATGAATTTTCTGGTTCGTTCTCCATGGAACACCATTGATATCATTGGTGAGGTGAGATTAGAAGTGATGAAAACTCTTATTCTGAATCTGTGCTATATCAATGGTGAGGTGACATTGTTTTATGTTTTATCGTTGCCAAAATTTATTTGGGTATAACCCTTGTGTCTTGCACTCTTCTACATTCCCGGTCGACTTTCACATGATGTAAGTTTTGGATAAAATGTGGTTCCTATGTTCAAGTGGCAATATTACTTAATGCAAACTGATTAAAAGTAGTTTGTTCAGCTAAATTATTGTTCTTATTTTGCTGACAGGCTTTTTGCTTTGATTTATAGCATGTTTGGCAAAGTGGCTTTTTTTCGGCAGCTTGTATGGCTTTTAAGCATGGCCAAACATGCTCTCACTCTTTTAAGCTAACAAACTATGTGAGTGCTGACATTTTGAATTACAGATCAAACAACCAATTCTTTTCCTCTCCGGACTGCAAGATGAAATGGTTCCCCCGTCCCACATGCAGATGTTATATGCTAAAGCAGCTGCACGCAATCAGCAATGTTCATTTGTGGAGTTCCCTACAGGCATGCATATGGATACATGGTTGGCTGGTGGTGATGGCTATTGGAGCACAATTCAGGAGTTCTTGGAAAAAAATGTTTCGCAGAAGAAGGATGTTGACACCACTCGGAAGGGTAAGTTTTGGATTTCCTCGTATTACCAACTCCTTCAAGCCTGCGTCTTTTTATCTCCCATGTTGACCTAAGGTTTTTTGTAACTCGATGCAACAAAGTCATGGAAACGTTGCTCTTTCTACTAGGGGATATCAAGCCTTTGATTTCTTCTGGCTAAACTGTGTACTTTTCAAATCTTGCTCTTTTACTAAAAAGCAAATTAAGAAAAACGAATAATGTATTTCGAAAATGTTGCTGAAAATATTATCCCAGTTTTTTTTAGTTTTAATAACTACTATCAATTGCCGCCAAAATTTTCCTTCAGCTTTCTTTCGTTACTCAAGGATTTACCTGGTATTCTAGTCAATAGTCATGTTATAATAAATATCAATGTCTTATATCGATACCCCAAAGTCTTTATATGTTGTTCCAATACCTCTTTGATGCTAGGTGCGTGGCATTTCTGTTCGTTTAAAACATACACTTCTTTTTCCTTGCTGTACATCTGATCGAGTCTTTGAATTACTGTTTCTTTACGCAATTATGAATTTCTCCATACTAATAGCCTAATTTCTGTTGTTATATCATTATTTTGTTGTTCTGTCAGATTCTGAGGCAAGGTGATCTGCTGCGTGTAATATTTGGGCATCCCGCGGATTCAACATTTTTCCCCCTTTCTCATTTTGCAGTGATGAAAAGCTTTTTGTGATTGTCCGCCACTTCTGCGTTTCTCCTATTTATTCTTGCGGACACTCTCACTGGAGCACAGTTTTCACAGGACCGGGACAATATTGAAGCTTTGTGTGTATCTAATATTGCATACATGCTTCAGCGTCTAAGCCAAGACTGATTCTAATTGTATGAAAAAACAATTTAAAATAATCTTACATTTATACTAGGTATTGGAGTCAGCAGCTCCCCCTCCCTTCTCTCTCTCTCTCTCATATATGTATGCGTGCACGCTCGCATATCTAACTTACCCATTATTGCAATTATGTAAGGCGTAATGACATGTTTGATATGTTAGAGTCCAATTGAACATCAGTCGGACTAAATTAAATTTCGGGTGATTTGTGTATTCTGAAAATGCTAGAGTCCAATTGAACATCAGTCGGACTAAATTAAATTTTGGGTGATTTGTGTATTCTGAAAATTTGAATAAAAATTGCATGTGTTGCGATAGAAAAAGACCAAGAATTTTGATCATAACAGGCATGTAAAAATATGTCTTGATAAAGAACCATGAACTGTTGCCGACCAATAATACCGGTCCATTAAGTGTTTGCTTGAGAGTTTTGGAGACTCAGAATGAAGATTTTTAAAGATCGATTTTGGAAGTTTATGAGTGGAGCAGTTTTTAGTAGTAGTTTTTTAAACGATTCAATTCATGCTTGAGAAATTAATATCTAGCTGTTCTAATAGTTTTTGAGAAGAGTCAAATTATATACATCTATGTAAAAATTAAATTAAATTTACAAATTTTATATATCGAGAAAATATAAAACTAAATTTATGTTTTTGTATGTGTTTTTTTTCTTTTGTATATGTTCTTTTATTTTTATAAATATTAAGTTTAGGGTAGTTTTGAAAATATTTGTTTGAAAAATGGGTAAAATTGGAAGAAATTTTGAAAAAAAACACTGATTTGGAGGTTAGAAGATACGTTTCAAATTACACAATACCGAAAATTGTTCAAAATTGACGCTTTAAAAAATTGACAAGCACTGATTTTTTCTATCTTTCATAGACGGTACCACTCAAAACTGGTGAAAAAAGAAACTCCCAAGCAGGCATCAACCGTCTTTAAACCGTTATAATGATACGGTATGTACAGAAGTAGTAAAATAATACTCTCTCCATTCTACCAAGATGGATTTACTTTCTTTATTCTAGTTGATTTTTAATTATCTAATATACTTCTATGTAATATACTTTGTTATCAACAAATATGAATTACTATGATATTAATGTATGGGTATATTAGAAAAAAATATTTTTCTAACTATATTAATTAAGTTTTTTTAATATGTGTGAAAATAGAAGTAAGTCTATTTTTATGGGACGAAAGATTGTATCTGTAGACTGTAGCGTATACATATTTCACTCGGAAGCAGCTGTTTTTCTTTTCTTAGTTTGTCGACAATGGTGAAATTTGGATCTTAAACGACAAACAAAACATTCTTAAATGACAAAGTAATATTTGTACTCATTTTATTTTTCTTGATTTGTGTTTTTTTTTTATAATCAGAATCGCAAAGCCCGAGACAGTCAATTTTTCGGAGGATACAAGTTAGGTGTCTCGTTGTCAGTCAATTTTAAGTTGAATCTGGTAATTAGTTTACCTCATTTTGATAGGGTTAATTTTTTTCGAATAGTCACACATCATTTAAGAAAATGGTAGCTGAAATCTGATTTATGAACAAATTTTATTTATCAACATACAATAAAATTATGAATGGAGAAAATTATGTTAAAAGAAAAACATGAAATAATTTGTTTAGGCACAACTAACAATTCATGCATATAAGATATAATTGTTTTTGTTATTTATTTATATTGCAAAATTATAGATAATGATGAATGGCTATTTGATTTTATCTAAATGTCTATGTAATTATCTACTTATTCCATAAGAATGTATTCTACTCATATTGTAATTTTAATTGAAATCATATATACAAGAGTCATTGTTATAATAAATTTGCATATTTGCTTTCTGAATTCTTTTTATTTTTCTCTTTTGTTCTCTTAGTTTTATAACACGCTTATCAGCACGATGAAACTCACCCAAAATAGAGATAAAATTTGAGAGCAATAGTTTAGAAAATTTGCAGAATCTGGGCAGTTTGTGTAGTTGTGGTCAAACGTTGATATATTAGTGATCGACAGCGATCTATGATCCGATCGTTTTGAAATTTGGACAGAAAATTTAAAACTCATTGATCTTAAAATCCAACGGTTAAAATCAAGATCTATTAGTTCATTTGTAAGAAATCACAACGTGAATAGTAAAGAATTTTGAATTGTACATATGGAGATGAAGCCAATTGAATTAACAAAATGATCTTTATTTTTTGTTCATGGACAAAAGTTAGTATTCTCTTTACTAACATATTTGATTATACATTTTCATGTATTGATAAAATAGTAGATAAATATTGTTTGAATATTGTTAGTTATTACATATCAATACTCAAAATAATATTGTGTTAGTATTCCTAAATTTATACAAATCAATATTCTCAAATAATATTTCGTTGGTCTTCTAAAAGAAGCACAACTTTAGTTTATATTAATATTTCAGTGGAATACACTTGCTTTCGAAGAGCGTAATTTTATAAGATTTAATATTAAGTTATTGCTTCTAAGGAACGTAATTTTATAAGATCTATTATTTTATAAGAATATTATGTTATTGTTCTTGAAGAAGTGTCGATTTATTACGAATAAATATTTCAAAATAATATTGCATTGTTGCTTCTTAAGAGCATATTTTTACACGTTTCAATATTCTTGTAGAAAGCTGTGTTGATATTCTTGAAGAAACATAACTCAACTACATAAATATTCAAGAAGAATATTATTTTGTTATTCTTGAAGAATAAAAATTTATGAAAATAATATTCTAGAAGAATATTATGTTAGTCTCAAAATTAACTTTATACAAGTTTAAGTTTGATAAATATGTTGATGCTCCTGAAAAATCACAATTATATTAATATTCTAGAAGAAAGTTATTTATCTATAAACAATATGACATTACAAATTTAATATTCCAGAAGATATTTAGTTATTGCTCTTGAAGAAGTATTTTTTTTTTTATCTATATTATTAAAGAAATACTATCTTCATTCTTGAAAAATTGATTATTACTAAGAATCAATATTCTAAAAGAATATTGTATAATATTTTGAAAGAAACATAATTTTACAAATATTAATATTCTATTTGAATATTACTTGCTCTCGAATAACATAATTGTATATAATTTAATATTTATTATGTTTTTGCTTCTGATGAGTAAATTTTATATAATTTAATATTTTTAAATAACAATCTATTGTTGTTCATGAAGAAGCACAACATTTTATTAATATTTCACTACAATATAACTTGCTCCTGAAGAGCAAATTTCTATATAGTTCAATATTCTAAAATAATAATTTGGTGTTGTTCTTGAAGAAGCAAAATATTATATTAATATTCGAGCACAATTTTACTTGCTTCTGAAGAGCATGACATAACAATTTCTATTTTTTAGAAGAATATTGAGCTATTACTTTTGAAGAAGTATTAATCTATATAATATTTTATTGTGCTCTCGAAGAAGCACATGTTTCGAATAATATCATATCACCTAATTAAATGGAAAAAAATTGTAATATATATGCATAAATAATGAAAGAATACTTATCCCAGAAGGAAAGCCTACAACTTATGTCATGTTGATGTTGATTATTATGCCAACGACATAAATTGATATAAGTTAATAAGATATTCTATTTGATTATATAGTTGTCCATATTAATTAATAGTAGAAAAATATTTTTGAATATTGTTTATTGTTACATACCGACATTCTAGAAGAATATCATTTTGTTGTTTTTAAGAACGCAACTTTACATAAAATAATATTCTAATAGAGTATTATAACGTTCTCCATTAGAAGACACAAATTTATATACATCAATATTCTAGATGAATATTTTGTTAATGTTTCCGAAGAAACATTCTTTCTTATATAGACTAATACTCTTGGAGATATTGTGTTGTTCTTGACGAACATATTTTTGAACAAATATTGTATTGATACTCCTAAATAATATCATGTTGTAGTTTTTGAAGAATCATAAACTTTATACTTATCAATGTTTTATAAGAATATTGTATTGTTGTTCTTGATGAGCGTACATTATAAGATTTGTATTTAATTGTTCTTTTTTTCTGAATAAACACAATTTTACAATTCTATTAATATTCTAGAAAAATATTATTTTGTTGTTTTTTTTTTAAAAAAAACCTAAACATATAAAATATTGTAGAAGAATATTTTGTTATTGCACCTTAAAAAGTACAACTATATATTATGTTCATATTTTTACTTTAGTAGAATATTACTTGCTCTGAAAAAAATAATATTATAAGATCATTGAATTTAATATTGTCGCGAATCTGATATTCGTTAATCTAAGAAATTTTATGCTTTTACATGTTGTTTAGATCACTTACATTTCAAAAATGGCAACAATTGTCACGTACCTATTGTACATACACACATCTCATGATTCTCTAAATGAAAAAAAAAGACAAGAAATATGAAATAAATATTATGTTATTCATTTTTTTAATTTGTACTTTTTTTAGTACAATTAAATCAAATACTACATTGAACCAGGAGTTCATTGTCCTAAAAATCTTTATAAATTGGTATGACCGGTTTGACCATCTTGAATCAATATAATGTAAATTATTAATGAGAATATCTATTGAAAATCAAAAGATTTTTCAATATAATGAATTTTTAAGTGATGCTTGTTCTCATGATATATAAACCAGTAGACATTTAGACATTTTATCCAAAAATCCATTTTTTTGCTTAAATTTTTGACTTTTCAACTATTTTACACTACCAAAACTTTTGAAAAGTCAAAAGTAACAAAAAATCCATTTTTTCCCCAAAACTCTCTATATAACAAGTCCTTAATAGCTAAAATCAAGACCTCCTCCATATATTTCAAAAAAATTTTTTAGGGTGATATATGGGGTCTGTCACCCTCCATGTTGACCATCTAGATATTATTTGTATATAATAGATACATCTATTAGATGATTGTATGATGTTATTATTCACAACTTGAAGTTTGCGAGATTACTTGCTCAAATTTTAAATTGTGAGCATAATTTTCAGATTATACAACCAAAACGGTAGTGTGTCTTGTCAATACTAGTGAGTCTAAATCTAAAACTTTTAATAAATATTAGTTGATTGATGATAAATAGTTTAGCAATATTGTTTGTCAGCAATATTGTTTGTCAACGCTTCCAATTAAATTCTAAACTATTACTATTGAGAACAAAGTGCTTTACATTTTTGTCTAGAGAATGCTAGTTTATATGCAGTAACACTTATACGCATTGTGCCAATATCAAAGTTATATCTGCTATAGTTGGCTTATGGTCAGAGCCTAATATTACCCATCTAAAGATTTTTTATAGTGCAATATATGTACAATCGGTCCACCATAGTTCACTCAGATGGACATTAAAGAATGTTGAGAATACATGTTTAGTTTGAAACTTTATAAAATATTTTAAGTCCTAATGGGTGATAATGTGTAACACGATTTTTTCGAATGTTATTTTGATAATATAATTTTCTCAACATTAGGGGGATAAATTAAATAATTAGAAAGAACACATGAAAATGTAGCATATTATGTTTTCTAGATTTATGCACAAGATAATACGAACCAGAAGTTTGACAGATAACTCATTTGTAAGTTATACAATTGACAGATGTATTTATTGTCCAAAGAGATTAACCAA
Source organism: Forsythia suspensa (assembly GCA_023638005.1). Classification (NCBI taxonomy): domain Eukaryota; kingdom Viridiplantae; phylum Streptophyta; class Magnoliopsida; order Lamiales; family Oleaceae; genus Forsythia; species Forsythia suspensa. Next base: position 13,303,980 of record CM042668.1, read on the forward strand.
GTCTTATATACCAGTTGTAAATGATCTAATTCACATCGACATCCTGGAAGGACAATCCAATAACATTATATTTGGTAAATTTAATGGTGCGCATGAAGCGTGGTGATATTTGATTCTAAAATAAAAATCATCAAAAGAAAAATGGAGCAAATAGTAAAGATGGTTACATTGAGGAGACGTATATTCTTGGAGAGTTTATAGACATAGCTAATTATAAAACCTCATAAGAGGTTTGGCTATCTGAAATAATAAAATGAAGAGATCTCGATATGTTGTGTCGCTATGGAGAAAAAAAAGAATAAAAAAAGAAATGTTGTTGACAATATTTTTGTACATAATGTAGCGCTTTATATTATGAAAGGTAGCGAGGATATTGAAGGAAATCTGTCAAAGAATTAATTGGCCAAATAAAATGATGTAATCTAAATAAATTGAACTTACTAGAGAAACCTGAAGTTTTTGAACTTATAGTCCGAACATTTAAAGATGTATACTTATACAAAAAAGAAATGAGAAAAATGAAGTCGTATCGCAGAGGCTTATGTAAAACAATTATATGTGATATCTTGTTAGCCTATATGCATATAATGAATATTGTTATAATCAACTCATCTGACATGACTAATAAAACTATATATATAAATTCCTGGAGGATTTAATTTTTCGAGAACTTAATTTATCAAAGTAAAAATCGAAATGATATTATAATGATGGGGAGTAAACATTGTACTCTTTTCTTTGATCGATGTTTTGTCCCATTTGGTTTTTCTAGCAATATTTTTAATGAAGCAATTTTCATGATGTATTAAAAGAATTATGTACTTTTTTCCTTTACTATGATTTTTTCCACATGATTTTTTTTTGGTAAGGTTTTAACGAGGTATATTCTTTGTGTAAATGACATCTAATTGGAAGTGTTATAAATTTTATAGTTATGGATGTCCATAACCTATAAAATACTTACCCTCATCATAACCATATGATTATACTCTCGTGTGTTATAAATTTTATACGAGACCCCTGAAGGGAACAACAACAAGATTTATTTTTAATATAATTGCATTAGACCATAATGCTGACAACAATCAACTAGAGATAGTATAAGAATATGATATTGCTTGGAGATTATAACATAGAGCACATTTCACCAAAATTATTTTATACAAGTTTTAAAAAGATGGCGACATTGAAGATATTGATGCACAAGATATGGATAGCTTGATACAAGCTTTTTTCATTGATTAAAATCAGAGAGAGTAGCTGTACTCTTTTTCCTTAACTTAGGTTTTGTCACACTGAGTTTTCCTGACAAGGTTTTAATAAGACAACATTTGATTACTCTAAATTTTTGATAATTTTTTTTTTCCTTCGATCGATACTTTTGTCTAATTAGATTTTTGCCAAACAAAATTTTTAACGAAGTAGTTATTGTGTAAATAAGTCATTCAATGGGGTGTTGTAAAATTATAGATAATGATGAATGACTACTTAATTTTATCTAGATATCTATGTAGTTATCTATTTAATTCAGAAGAATTCTACTCAGATTGTAACTCCAATTGGAACCCTATAAATAAGTGTTATTGTTATAATAAATTTACATACTTGCTCTCTTAGTTTTCTTCTATTTTCTTTTCTTCTCCTCCTAGTTCTATAACAATTTATATTATTTCTATAGTAAATTCTCAAATTTGTATCTTAAGATATATTATGGTAATTATTTATTAGGTAAATTATACTTAGGGTCTCTATTTTTTCTAGTTTATAATAATTTCAAATCTATTTAATTTTATTTGCACTTATCATCCCAATATTTCAATAATATGTTTTTGAGAATTTTGCCCATAACTTAAATAAATTAAAAGAAAAAAAAGAAAAAGAAAAAAGAAAAAATTATAATTAAGGTCATTAATATTTTAAAATTGAAAAATTCAGCACATTTAAAAAAAATATATAAAAAAGAAAAAAAATAAAAAAGTTCTTCTTCCACCCCACCCCACCCCACCCCACCCCACCCCATATATCCAATATATCATAATTTATTTGTTTCATTCAAAAGGCCAAGAGTAGGCTTTTGGGCTTTAGTCTAAAAAGCATATGCCTATTCATATGTAATCCGAAATGGAAATAGATTGACTACTTATTCGACAATCTCTTATCTACGAATGGTCAAAAAAAGAGTCGAGTCGATTGGCTCCCACCCCACCCCACCCCACCCCACCCCACCCCACCAAAAATTCCAAATCCATTGGATGTCTCCCACTACAAACTAGTTGCCACCGCAACCTCCGACAACCACTATCACAAAAAATTCAAAATCGAAAAAAAAATCATCACTACTGCTATCAATTTCTCAGATGAAGAACAAAGAGAACACACTGAATCTCCTTGCCAAAATATTACACGTCGAAGTCGTATTGTCATAAATAAATTATCAAGGATATATCTATTTGTTTGAATCCAAAACATTTATTAGCTTTCTAGCCATGTACAAATTATGAATAGTGATGTACATGTGTTTCTTGGGCTTGCAATTGATCACACAATCATTTATGTTTTTCTCTAATCAAGTGATTTCAACAATATTGGTGATATCATTATTGTTCCTCTTGTTTATACTGCTCTTCATATCATCTTCATCTCCAAATATATGTATAAACTATTACGCCACCAATGCCGCCTTATCTGTCTTTGACAAGCGCATACGAGGAATGAGGTGAGATAGGACTTTCTTCACATTAGTTTTGTTCAGAAGCCCTTGACCAAAGTAAAATTAAAAAAAAAAATTTAATAAAAATAAAAAGATATTTATATCCTTTACTTCTAAACTCAAAACAACCGTATCTTTCAATTTTGAAATTAAAATCCACCATCTTCTCCGTTCTTTCTTTTCCATTACCACTCCTACCTTGCCATTATATTGTTTGTGCTTCCTACAATAAATGGTGTTAGTTCAATTAGAAAATCATATTCACTCTTTTTTTCCCAATTGTAATAATCTACAATAGAGCTTTCTTCTAATGAAATTCACTTCTTAACGATGATTTCCAATAAATTGTAATTTGTAGTTTCATGAACTATTTTCGTAGTTTGAGATCTAAAGCCAACATCATATTTTGGTAAGTATCCTTTTTTGCAGCTTATTTTTCTTGATTTCTTACTTTTCCCGTGTTTTTATTGCCTTAATTCTTCAAAAAGATTGGATTTTTTGGAGGAGATTTTGTAATATTGTTCATTAAGAAAAGCTAAAATGTGAAATTATTTGAATTTATTAGCATTAATCAATGTTTCTTTGGTTTTATATGTTCTATTTTTTATTTATAAATTATGAAAAGCACATCAAAGTTTATATGCTAGTTTCTTGTTTAGTAATGATAAGACTTGTTTCCATCTCTTTAGAACCAATTGAAAAATATATATACTGACAGCAAAATGTCTAATAAAATTAGCTACCCGCAAAATGAATTCATATATTTATGCCTTCAAATTCCACGAAATTTGAGTCTGGCAGTTTGTTGCAAATCCTTCATTAAGTATGCAACCACGACCTTATTTGTGGTTATGCTATGATATGATGTTTGTCGACTCCAAGTTTATTGAGAATAAGATTTAGTCTTTCAACTCATCAACATGTAATTCTTTATGGATTTTAGCTAATCCTATGTATACATATAGTTTTATTGAATGTATGTTCTAACTAGATAGTTAGTTAATCTTTAATAATATGTTTTACTGATAAAATTACATGGGAAGTGTGATGACCGTTATAACATGGAGTTGTTCAGATTTATAAAGGTGAAAGAGGGTCCTTAATAAAAAAAGGGGTAAGGTTGATAATATATTTGTTTGGTATTGCATTATTTTTTGGGAGATTTAACATAACTATACAACTAATTTGTAGATCTAATTATGAGATATTCAGCGATGAAGTATATTGCATTTCGACAAGCAAACATGGATGTAAATGCAATTCGTCAAGATTGTATACCGATGTGAAAAAGAAATTGGTTGTGGAGCTATTAGCATGACATTTTGAAGCTTAGACTATAACTTGTATAATTTTGACTCAACAACACATTTAGATGAACAATTTTATCATGTGGTTGTAATTTGAATGTCCGAGCATGAGAAGACCATGTGGTCTATGGATGTATTTTTTTGTTGGTTTTATGGTTTTTGGCATCTTCTTTTGTCTTAATTTTATAAATGTTATTGGTTGAAATTGTTCCACTATATATAACTTGTCCCACATGTATCATTGACATCACGACATTGACGTCGTTATGATAACAATAACGACTTTGATGTCGTTTTGTGTCCAATAACGACATTGAAGTTGTTTTAGTTTAGTAACAAGCACTTGTATCGATTTGACATTATGATATTGAAGTCGTTCCAGTACATTTTAAACTTGGGTGCTCGCCCAGTAGAAGTAGAAGTAAATCTGCTAGTGTTTTCATCAAGTGGGCGAACACCCACTTATTTCACGTGATTTTTTTAAAATAATTTCTTTCATTTTCATTTACTAATATTTGAACAATATTACAACCCATATAACTTGTCGCACATGTATCGATTTGACATAACGAGATTTAAGTCGTTATGATAAAAATAACAATATTGAAGTCGTTCTAGTACATATAACTTGTGCATGTATTGATTTGACATAACAACATTGACGTTGTTATATTAATAATAACGATATTTTATGTCGTTTCAATACAAAATACTGCTATAACTACATTGAAATCAAATTAAAAGGTAACGGGATTGATATTATTCCAGCTAAAAAAGCCAAACCTCCACGGCCACTCGACATGCCTCTGACATACCTGAGAAGTATGAAAAAGGTTATCATGTGGGTTGATCCCATTCGGACAGCAAAGAAAACGCGAATAGAATGACCTTCTTTCCATCAGAGAACTTCGAAGGTGGTTGACAACATTTAGAACTTCGAAGGTGGTCGATACGAAGATGTCTCTCGAGTCGATTCGACAGTTCTCACTTAAGAATGATGCTTGCACCCAGTAACGATGCTTTGAGTCGACTAGAGTGCGAATCGATAGTCAAACTCACATAACGACATTGAGTTCGTTCCAGTTCTAGAAAGACGAAATTGATGTCGTTCCAGTACAAAATACAACTATAACTACATTAAAGTCATTTCATTCAAAAGGTAGTGAGATTGATATTATTTTGGTTGAAAATGTCGAATCGACCATCGACGGCCACCTAGCATGCCTCTGACCTAGGAGGTTCAAAAAAGGTTATCAAGTGGGTTGATCCCATTCGGACAGCGAAGGAAATGCAAACGGAATGACCTTCTTCCATTAGAGAACTTCGAAGGTGGTTGACAACACTTAGAACTTCGAAGGTGGTCGATACGATAATGTCCCTCAATCTGATTTGACGGTTCTCACTTGAGAGTGATGCTTGCACCTAGTAACAATAATTGAGTCGATCGGAGTGCAAAACGATAATCGAACTCACATAACGACATTGGGTTCATTCCATTTCTAGGAAGATGACATTAACGTCGTTCCATTACAAAATACAACTATAACTACATTGAAGTCGTTTCATTCAAAAGATAACGAGATTGATATCGTTCTGGCTAGAAATGTCGAATCGACCGTCCATGGCTATCTAGCATGCCTTTGACATACCTAGGAGGTTCGAAAAAGGTAATCAAGTGGGTTGATCCCATTCGGATGGTGAAAGAAAGTCGAACATAATTCGAAGGTGGTTGAAAATATTGAAACTTCGAAAGTGGTCGATACGACAATGTCCTTGAGCCGATTTGAAGGTTCTCACTTGGGAGTGATGCTTGTACCCAGTAATGATGCTTTGAGTTGACCAAAGTGCGAAATGATAATCAAACTCACATAACAACATTGGGTTTGTTCCAATTTTATGAAGACGACATTGATGTCGTTCTAGTACAAAATACAACTATAACTACATTGAAATCGTTTCATTAAAAAGGTAACGAGATTGATATTGTTCCGACTAAAAATGTTGAATCGACCGTCCACGACCACCTAGCATGCCTCTGACACACCTAAGAGGTCCAAAAAAAGTTATCAAGTGGGTTGATCCCATTTGGATGGTGAAGAAAAGATGAATGAAGTGACCTTATTTCCATCAGAGAACTTCGAAGGTGGTTGACAACACTGAGAAACTTCGAAGGTAGTCGATACGATAATGTCCCTCAAGCCGATTCAACGGTTCTCACATGGGAGTGATGCTTGCACCTAGTAATGATACTTCGAGTCGATCGGAGTGCGAAATAATAGTTGAACCCACATAACAACATTGCGTTCGTTCCAGTTCTAAGAAGACGACATTGATGTTGTTTCAGTACAAAATATAGATATAACTACATTGAAATCATTTCATTCAGAAGATAATGAGATTTATATTGTTCTGACTAAAAACAACTATAACGACGTTGAAGTCGTTTCAGTTCACATGTACGGACATTGAACTCGTTCCATTACAAACATAACTATAATGACGTTATAATGAAGTCATGCAATTCAAATGTATCTGACATTGCTCTCGCTACAAACACTACTAGAATGACATTGAAGTCTTTTAGTCTTTCAGTTCATTCGCGACGTTTAGGTCGCTCTAGCTCAAAACGAGGAATTGACCGTCCACGACCACTATAACAATATATATGTCGTTCTACAAAAAGAAAACAATATGTATGTCGTTTGTTTGTAGAAAAAGAAAAATATCTATAAGTGAAATAACAATATTGAAGTCGTTTCAGTTTATTCATAATGATATTTATGTCGTTCCACCTCAAAAGGACAATTTAGGCTTTTAAAATTTCATTTTTTTATTTTGTTGTACCTCTAGGCCTTTTAGCCAAATAATATTGTTGATGGAAGATTTTTAAATAAAGACATTGGTTGAATATGCCTATTCGTAATGACGTTTATGTCGTTCCAGCTCAAGATGACATTTTAGCCTTTTAATATTTCATTTTTTTTATTTTGTTATACCTCTAGGCCTTTTAGCCAAATAACATTGTTGAAGGGAGATTTTTAAATAAAGACAATGGTTGACTAGGCCTATTAAATGAATCCTCCCTCTCTTTAAGCTCAGATGACGATGAACAATACATGAGAATACAGAAAAAAATATATATAAATCACTCCTCATCTCCTGCGTGGACAAAAATTAAGTTGTCCACTGCTTAGTGGCTTGCCACGTCACCCAATAGTTTTGAGGCTTTTGGGCTGGGTTAGGTGAATCATTGATGAATCTTTTTATTTTTTTTCTATCATTTTTTTATTTTTGTATTTGATTTTGGTAAATGTGCTGAATTTTTCACTTTTAAAAATGTTAAGGACTCTAGCTATAATTTTTTGCATTTTATTTCCCTTTATGTTATTTTTAGTTTATTTAAGTTAGTGACTAAATTGTCAAAATAGAACATTTGCATTAATTAATGAAATATTAGAGATGATAGGTGCGAATAAAATTGAATGGAGTTGAAATTACTACAAACTGAAAAGGATAAAGACCCTAAGTGTAATTTACCCTTATTTATTTGAAGATATAAGAAAAAAAATTATTAAGTAAACATAGAAGATTAGAACGGTGTAATAAAAATTACATAAAACTTAATATTTAAAGTACATATTATTCATTGATAATATTAGTATATGGAGGGAAACTTGTTATGCTTTTTTTTTTTTATTGTATTTGCGAGTTGCGTCATAACTCTTTTTGAAAACATTGTATTGAAGAGGGATTATGTGATGCCCGAATTCGGGCAACACATCAATTGCCCGACTGCCGCGTGTAGGCAGTTGGGCAATTCACTTCCCCCCATTTGATTGTTGGCCCCCCTCCAATTTTTGGTCAAAAAATGCAACGGTTTATCTCCCTCTCCAAAAAATATTTGCCCACCCTTTTATTTCTACAATTGCGTCTTTTCTTCCCCCCAACATAAATTCCTTATTAAATTTCTCACCATTTATTACGGACGAACCCCTCCAATTATTGTTTGGTGCATGATAATAAATATTAATTATTCTTTCATTATTTATTCAACTATAAATATATGTGAATTAAAATTTAAACATAGTATTATTGCGATATTCCAAAATACTAAACGTTTACAAAATGATAATGCAAATAATCTTAAATAATAAATTACAAAGCAAACTTAATCTAAGGAAATGAGTACTTGTTGCTGAAAAATCCAGCAGCAGCGTCGAAGTTGTTATTGTCAATACTTGTAAATCTATCTTTTGACATATCGCATGAGTACTGTGGGTTTGGCGCATTGTATGGGTAGAGTGGGTCCGGCGCATTGTGAGGGTACTACTGTAGGGGCAACGTGTTGTCCAACCTATCAATAAAGAAATTATTAAAAGTTGAAACGCACAACCCATTAATTATGAAAATAATCAATCAAATAACACGTGTAATTAATTTACCTATTTTGCAACGTCGGACAAGTTCTTTTGTCGTGCCCACTGATGCCACAGGCGCGACACTATCTACTGGATTGGGAGAGTGCTTTCTCTTTCCCTGACTTTAGTCGCTTCCCACACCCTTTTGCTCTAACGGGATTAGGATCCCAAACGACTTGGATCTTTTTACTAATTTTGTTTCTACTCGTCCCAATATTGCCTCCACTATCAATATCTTTGACGCGTATACTCAAATTTTGAAATTCACCCTATAGAAAGGTGCTGCGAGCATCTTTTAAAGATGCACCGTCAACCAACTCCGAAGTCGCATGAGCCAACATCCCATGTCGGGATATTAAAGATTGACCAGAATTATTATTGACTGAGAGTCCAGTCGTCGGATCAAACACTGGGCTTGATTGGCATGCTTTGTCCACATACGAAAAATATACTTATCTGGCAATAGCATCACTTGTTTTATCTTTATGTAGCATATCATGTGTCGGCACAAATAACCATCAAAATCAAACATTCGACAACTACATGAGATGTAATTAGAGGATGTATAATAAGTAAATTGACGCTGTCGAACAAAACTATTTCCTGGCTCAAAGCGCTGAGCACCGTAGACTTTAACATCATCAGAGCTTGTTCTCTTGGAGCAGGTGTAGAAATGACTGTTCAATTTTCTTCTGGAACAACAAAAAAAATCTTCTTGGTGTATATCTGCAGCATTTGATTCTTCATCATAGAAGCTGAAGAAACCATTGGCTTCTTGTTTATATCAATATGGTTGGCTACTAACTCCGCATGCCTCTAATGAGCTAATGCACTGTTAAAGCGTGTAATGAAATATGTTAAAGAGTTTTTCTTGTCGACATATTTCTTCAAGAATGAGTGACCACTCTCGGATATTTGGCTACTGGTCATACCAAGAAGAAACACGTGTCTGACGTATGCTGGCACCCATCGACTAAATATTTCATACATACTACTCAGCCATTCATTATGCCTAAGTCTGTGGTCTCCATTACCTCTGTCCAACTCAGATTGTTTAATGATATTAACAAGACTATGATACTGGTCATTGAATGATACAACATCCATCTTTTCAGAAAATTTGTTCAATATGTGCCATAGAAAAAAATGGTACAATGTGAATGGCATTATCATTGATATACCTTTTGAAATTGCAGCATCTTGATCAGTGATAATCACCCATGGGGCCGCTTGGGTTGGCATGACTTCAATGAACTTTGAAAATAACCAAACAAATGATTATGTCATCTCGTTGTTCAATAACCCACATCCAAATATAATGGTTTGGCCATGGTGATTAACTCCAACAAATGGGGCAAAAACCATAGAGTACTTGTTTGTGTTGTATGTTGTGTCGAACACCAAAACATCGCCGAAATAGGCATATGACCTTCTTGATTCACAGTCGCCCAAAAACATCGAACAAACTTGTTCTCATCATCAGTCTTGGAATTAAGGAAAAAGTTGGGATTCTTTACTTTCTCAAGCGTAAAATACTCAATTAGTGTTTCTCCATCATGACCCAGCATTTCTTGTCGCGCCTTCGATTCATAGTTCATGATATCTCTCTCTACACACCCAAGCGAGGAAGGACCTCCTGCATCAATCTCCAGAAGTTGAATTTGTTGATATGTCGGAATATTGGTTTCTGAAAATTGTTGCGTAAGAGTCTTTTTTGTGGTCGACACACCCCGGTGTGATCTTAACAAGTGTACCCTACTTTGAGTAGCAAGCGAATGATTATGTTCTTCCACAAATTTTCTAACAACCCACCCTACGCCTGTTTGTTGCTTCACCACCGAAAATATAGCATTACACCCACATCGTGTATGTCCACAATCTTTACGTTGCATCTAGTAGGTCTCGTCCGTCTTACCCTCTTTAGAGCACACAAATAATTTCTAGAAATGCTCATTCATTTCTTTTTTCTTCTTACCATTTGCCGTGCATTACTAAACCCTGCTTCTCGTGTATATTGATTGTAAAAATTGTTCGCATCCTCCGATGATTTGAATTGTTACCCAATTTGAGGAATCACATTGATATTCACTTGAGGAACAAAAACATTATCACCACTATCAAGTTCCATCCTTATAAAATTTTGAGAAAAAATCGTGTGTTTTGTTTGAGAGTGTTTGGATACTGCAAAAATAGTGAGGATAAAATAGAGGGTTGATGTGATTTAAATAGCTAGAATGGAATAATGTATTGGGATGGGGGGCCATCCGCAAAATACTGTGAATTTTTTAAAAAGGGGGGCCAGCTGTAATTAATGAGACTATTTGACCAAAAAGGAGGGTGGAGGGCCTAGGTGATTGTCTGAAAGAGTGGGGTATTTGATATAAAAAAGGGTAGGAGAGAGAGGGCACATCACCAGCCGCAATTTTTGACCAGAAATTGGGAGGATGAGGGGGGCCAACAATCAAATTGGGAGGCGAGAAGTGAATTGCCAGACTACCACGTGGCAGTCGGGCAATTATGGTTGCCTGAATTCGAGCAACACATAATCTCCTCTTGTATTGAATTCACGTGTTTATGAGAAAGAGGCTGATTCGATAAACAATAATATATTCTATAATCTCCAAATAAGAACCTGCAAACACATATTATTATATGTTCACAAAAAGTTGTATTGGCAAATTCAAATCCCACACATTCTATAAAATAGAATTCAATTAGGTGTGTTCATAAAGAAGTGGTAAAGTTGACAAATAATGAAATATTTTATAAGATAAGATACCTAGAGATGAACTCCTACACAAATATCATTATATTACATGGTCAAAACAGATGTATTGGCATGTTCATTTCCCATACATTATGTAGTTTCAAAATACAAAAGCTTGCAGTGCATTAAGAGTGGTTTCCGCTCTTGAAATAGGAAATACATTTTACTTTGCAGATTAACAAAAGAACTTAAAAGGTTACCACTTCAACGATTATGCCGAGCTTTAGAAAATGTTATATACGTCACTGTTTTTTTTTCTTGATGTCTTCATCAACATCTTTGTCAATCTTTTTCTTGATTGGAATTGGTGCATCCAGAGACTGAAACAATGACCATTTTGCTACTGGTGGTGGTAGAAGGTTGGTACCAAATACATGCATAGATTGGTCCTCGTATATGGAAGCCTTTTCTTTGTCTTTGCCTTCGTCTTTACCATCATGTTAGGACAAGATCGGTAATACGATGGCCAAGATTTGTTCTTACCAGCACCAGAAACATATTAATCAGAACAAACATTTAAGAACACAATATTTTTCAGCCTAATCATAGGAGGTTTGGTGACAACTTCTATTACCTAATCTCCCGTTGAGCATCCGTAAATGATTACGCTCAATCTACTAGCATAGCCTCAAAAGCAAGGCAAAGATTACAGTTTACAGTGGTGGTTCTCACTAAGTGAACCAAAACAAATATCACAAAGATCTCTTCGTAAAACTTTCACTAAGAGAAGTTACTATTCACTTAGAGTCATCTAAACATATTGTCTTTAGAAATAACACTAAGAAAAAGAAAGAAGATGAAGATGAAGCTTTCAAAGAAGAAGAACAGTAGAAGACGAGAGAATTCTATAGAAGAAAAAAAAAAGGATCAGATTGATGCACAGTAACTACAGAGCCCCCTTTAACGTACAAAATCAAATGCCAAAATCAACATTAAGGATTGCACCATGTGCCTTGATTAGGTGAGATGAACCTACTATCAAAGTTGTTGAAGAAGCAAACACGCTTTTGTAAGAAGACGAGGGGACATTAGCAAATGGTCCAATTGTTTGGGCCAATTATCAAACATGGCTTGATCAATCATTGCTTAATGGACTTAGACAAAGCAACCCAAACTCCACAATCTCCACCTTTGCTGAAACATGAGACTGTACCAAGTCGATATGAGAAAAAACAAATTTTACTTCATAGCTCATTTTTTTTATATGTAAAAGAAGAAAGGAAACAAGTTAGAATGATTCCAAATTCACATGACTCAAGGAGTCTTAGAATTTAGATAAAGGTATTACTTTTGTACTGGATTATATTGAGTAGGAATCTTAATCAACCTAATTAATCAATTTTCAATTATATCTCTTATAAAATGAAATGTAACATCTATATGTTTAGTTCTATCATGAAATATAGGATTTTTGCTTAAGTAAATTGTACTTTGATTATGTGAGCAAAGCTCCACCTTAAAGTTTATAAAACCAAGTTCCATTAACAAACATTTAAACCACATACCTTCTTTAACTGCTTATGTAGCAGCAGCAACATACTTAGTTTCTGTAGAGGAGAGAGTAACATTTTTTTGTTGCTGGGATTTCCAGCTAATGCAAGTACTATTAATGGCAAACATATATGCAGTTGTAGATTTTCTATTGTCACAATTTTCAGCAAAATCAGAGTCCACAAAACCTCTGATGTTAATATCTTCTTTATTTGTTTTGAATATTAAGCAAACATGTTGTGTTCTATTTAAGTAACTAATTAAAGATTTTAAAGCATCCCAATGGATTTCTCCTGGATAATTCATATATCTACTTAAAATATTAACTGCAAAAACAATATCTGGTTTAGTACATACCATTAAATATATTACAGAACCCGCACCATTTGCATAAGGAATATTAATCATTCTTTGTTTTTCTTCTTCATTTTTAGGTGATTGATCTGAAAACAATTTATAATGATTTGCTAAGGGTAAACTAACACATTTGCATCACTTAGAAGAAATCTATCAAGTATTTTAGCAATATAAGATTGTTGACACAAAATAACTTTCCTTTTGTTCTGTTTCTTCTCATTTCCATATCTAAATTTTTTCTAGTTGGACCAATATCAGTAATTTCAAATTTAGATTTCAACTTTTCTTTAATTGATTGAACTTTCTTAACATTATGTCCAGCAAGAAGCATGTCATCAACATACAATAAAAGATAAAAGAATTCAGAATTTTCATTTTCATTAAAGTTAAAGCAAGGATCATAATCACTTTTCTTGAAGTTTTAAGTTTGAATATAAGAATCAAACATTTTATACCATTGTTTGGGGACTTGCTTTAGCCCATATAGAGATTTTTTCAGCAAGCACACATGATCCTCTTTACCATTACATTCAAAACCTTTTGGTTGAGACATATATATTGTTTCATCTAAAGAACTATATAAGAAAATACTTTTCACATCTAATTATTCTAAGTCTAAGTTAAACTGAATAACTAAGGCAAGCAAGATTCTAATTGAAGTATATTTAACAACTGGAGAAAATATTTCAGTATAATCTATGCGTTTTCTTTGTGTGAAATCTTTTGCAACAAGTCTAGTTTTATATCTTATCTTTTTAGATTTTTGATCACCTTCTTTTATTTTATAAAACCATTTACAATCAATGAGCCTATATCCAATTGGTCTTGGCACCAAGTTCCAAGTCTGATTTTTATGTAAAGAAGTCATTTCTTCTTTCATAGCTTCAAACCAATTAATTGAATTTTTACCTGAGATGGCCTCTTCGTAAGTTGTTGGTTCTAAACCAAGAGGGTCAGATTCAGATTAGGAAATCAGCATTATCATACCTAGATGGAGGTCTTAAATGTCTTCTTATTCTATCTATAGCTAACTGATAGTTAGTTAAGTCATTTTCAATGTTTACCTTTGTTCCTGATCGATTTGATTTTCAAGATTATTTTGGGGTTCTTGATTCTAGTCTAACTACTCTACCTCAACTTGATTAGGACTAAGAATTTCAATAATCACAAAGTCTCTATCATTCAGATTATCTTTAGTATTTTCATTTAAATAAGGAAAAATCTCTTCATTAAAGATTTTTGTTTCCTTTATCCAAAGTCTATAACCTTTAACCTCACAACTAACATTGTCTTCTAGTTTCACTAATCCTTCATTTATGTTAGTGAAATCAGTGAACCAACCCCTTTTTGGAAGCATATGGAAAGAATACCCAAAATTAAGAATCCATTCTTGATTTTCCTCACTGGAAGTGGAGACATTGTTTTTGCAAGTCCTTTGTAGGCAGTAGAAGCTCAGCTTCATCTTGAGGATTGTTTTTCAAGTCTTTTAGTCTTTTAAAGCAATCTTTAATCACGTGACCTAATTTTTCACAATAGTAACATTTTTATTCTTTGCTTTTTACTTGACTTCTTTTCTTTACCTTTGTTATAGGCATATTTCTTTTTGTTACTATTGCTTTCTTTATAGAAGTTATTGCTATTACAATTATTCTTTCATTTCTCAGAGTTTTTAGCCCTTTGAATTATATTTTTAACATTTAGAATTTTCTTTTGTCAACATTAGATCATCTCTACCATATTCTAAATCATTTTTTTTTATATCTTTATGCTTTTCCTCCAAGGCATTTAACTACCCTTAAAACTTTCTAGTCACTAGATATTTTTCCCCATAGTTGAACATATCTTGAGTTATTTTATTGAATTTGTCCATGTTTTCTTCAAGATCAACACTAGGGTCAAATTTGAAACCAAAAAATTGTCTCCATAAGTAACACTTGTTTGGTAGGGTTTTTGTGAGATATAATTCCTCAAGTTTAGCCCACAGTTCAAAAGCCTTTGTAGTTTCTCCAAATGTCATGATGACACCATCAGACAGATGAAGAAATAAAGTACTCCACACTATTTTATCTTGTTTAGATATTTTTGCTTCATCAAGTACATCCAAGCCATGATTCATCAATAGCCTTTGCACATTTTAACTGAAGCATAAGGGCTCTATTTTTCTAACGCTAGAGACTAAAGTCTCTTTTGCCATTCCAAATTTCTATATCTATCTTAGACACAGACATTTTTCTTTTTCTTTTGACAAATGGATTGTGTGTGAACAAGTCTCACAAAGATCATTAGATTATGAACTAATCACAAGTTATCATACAGAAATATGCACACAAGCATAGTTTAAGCAATTTCTTGAAAGAAAAAAACTTTCGTTTGTACTTTTATAAATAGAGAGTTTGTAAAAAAAAAAAAAATTGTTCGGATCAATTTATTCACAAGCAAATCTTCAAGAATTTTTTCTAATAATGCTACACAAGATGGCATATTATTCATAAGTAACAAACAAAATATGTACTCATCATATATCACAGATTTTCTCATTAGATACATTTATAGTGTAAAAGAAAATTTCCCTCTTCCTTCAGCCAATCCCAAATTCCCTCAAATTTTAGGTTTCTCTAAGGGAAGCCTAGACAAAGGTAAATTTAGGGGTTTAAAGAAGAGTTTTAAGTTTGTTCTTTAATACTTACTAATAAAAGTAAAATAGAAGATAAATAGTTACCATATCCGCGTTTGCTTTATAAAATAATACAAGAAAAAACCAATTTCTTCAAAATACCCTAAGCAATAGACAACCAAAATAATAATAAGAATGTAATTGAGTATTATCCCAACCATTATATATAAAAGAACGGACAACACCCATTGATTGCATAGTGATGTCCTCCTCATTGTCACAATATGAAGCATAATCATTAATACTCAGATGACACTTAAAACTTTCCTCTTCTGGAAAGATGTGCAGATACCTACTCTTGACATAAAGAAAATTCTCCTCATGAGATATCCTTACGCAAACCTCTCTCAAAAGATCGTGCAAACTGCAGGTTTTAATTTTTCCATTAATAGATCCTTTTTGACCAACCAAAATAAGATTTCTTCCTATAAGTTCCATAACATATTTCTCTGCGACCATATCCGAGTGTTCAGTTATATATGGGTTTACAAATCCCTCTGCAACCCATAATTTGATGAGTTTAGAGATAGGAATCTCGTGGTTTTCTGGGAAAACTCCCATGTAACATGGTTTCAAATGAAGAGGCAATTATCTTAAAAGTCAATATCTCCGAAAGCGATGATCATCTTTTTTTGCTATAATTGAGCTCAAATTTGCGGCAACATACTCCCAATAATCTTGTGTCTTATTGACCTTTGCAAAGTGTCCACCAATCACCACAATTAATAATGGAAGTCCTTGACTACTTTTTGCTATATTCATTAAGACATCCACCAACACACGAGGGCAATTTGCTTCTCCAAACATCTTTTGATGAAATAAATTCCAACTTTGTTCCTTATTTAGAAAACGCATCAGGTGATGAGTGTTAGTTGTACATCTGTTAGTCTGGTCGTCAATAAGATTCGACTGCCATTATTGTCATCTGGAAATAACATTTGTATTTCATTCAAAGTAGTGCTATTCGAGTTGGGGGGTCCCAAAATTACATACAAAAAAATTGAAACAACATAATAGTGAAAAATAATATTTTGATACCTCATTACAAGTGTTCCTTACGAGTTCTCATACTTTGATAACGTTGTATAATTACATCATCATCAATCTTGTAAAATACATCCTTCTCAACATACACAATCAAGCTACATTCAACCATTTATCACCCATTCGATTGCATAATCAATTCTTGACATCATTCGTTGTAGAAAATATCCTCTCTATCGTAGCAGTAACAACTGGAAGAATTAATGTCAATGTCAAAAGCTTGTATACTAACGAATATACTTTATGTTTTTTTTTTGTCAACCAACTTTCGTGCAAGTTCACCAAAACCCTATAATCCTTCAAAATTTTCATCGGTGCGCATATTAATGATGTGTGTGTCAATTTGGTCATCAAGTTACAAAATATCAAATCTTTGAAAATCTTTCGAATAAAACTTACACATTTGAATTAATTTTCTCTTGTTAAAAGAAAAAAATAAATTATCTGGACACAAACATGCTACATAAAGAAATAAGTCATTGTTCACCTCTGAAAAACTGATCATTCAACTCTTGAAGTTGTATATCGATTATTGCATAAAATAAATCCACACGGATGTGATGTAAATTTGTCACAGCGATACGTTATGAACGACCCAGAGGTGTATATATATCACCATGTTAGGGACACTAATGTTGTGCTCTCCACGGAAGACATTAACTATTACTAAAAAAGAATCCCATTCATCATCTCTGAACTCTTGGAGCCTCTGTTTACATATTTTTACCAATCTCATGGCATTAGTAATATCCTGATCTTTCCTTTGTAACGACTTTGGCAATTCATTTGAAATTCCTAACACCTTCTTCATGAGATGTTGACCAAATGCAAACTCAATTATAAGAATTGTTGCCAACAAAACACGCGCTTCACCTTTTTGCCAAAATTTGTACTATCATTAGCAATTGTATCAATCACATTAATTGTAGTTGAAAACATGAGCATCAAATTACATAAATGACCATAGTGAGAGCCCCAACGCAAATCATCAGAACACTTGATAGCAGTTTCTTGATGAAGGCCTCGTCCAATTGATATTTCACTAGCATTGAGCGCTTCAAGAATTTTAAGTCTTTGTTTCTCACGAATAAGATCACACCGCTTTGCCGATCCTCCAATAAAATTCACCACACTATCAGCCAAATAATAGAAATTCACCACATTATTAGCCAAATAATAGAAAGATTAGCTATTCACATGCTTTTTTGCCACAACTAGAAGAGCTAATTGAAGTTGATGAGTAAAACAATGAATGTAGTAGGCACTCGGGTTTTCTTACCATTGTACTCACCATGCATATTACTAGTTCCATCATAACCTTGCCATCTCAAATTAAAAAAACTTAAGCTATATCTAGAAAACAAGTCATCAATAGCAACCTTAAGTGAGAGAGCCATAGTACTTGAAACATGTTGGATGCTAATAAAACGTTCCATTATATACCTATTCTTCACATATTGCAAAACAATTGACATTTGCTCCTTAGTTGAAATATCACGAGATTCATCAACTAGAATAGAAAACAACCTATCACCAATCTCACTGATAATAAACTTAGTCGTTTCAAAAGCAATAGCACTTACTATATCATTTTGAATATCTAGTGAGGTCAATTTGAAATTTCTAGGAGCATTCTTCAAACACACAACCATAATCTCAGGATTATGGTCACACAACCATTTTAGTAGTTCAAGAAAAATTTCTTGATTGCTTGAATCTTCAGACTCATCACTTCCACGAAAAGCAAGCATTTGTAGTAGAAGATATCAAATAAAATATATTGATGCAGTTAGACGTATTTGATACTCACTTCGTGTTTGTTCTGATTGCTTGAAAATACTAGCCTCAATACTTTCTTCTTGGTTATTGAATGATTCGAACTTATTCCGAGTTAAATTATGTGCACTATGGAATTTTTCAATATGTTTTCTGAGACTATGCTTCTTCTTCCAATTTGAGAACCTGGCAATAACAAAGGAATCACGACTTGAACTAAAAAGATAGCAATACAAGCAAAATACGGCATTTTTTTTCTATACTATATTCTAACTAACTCGGATACTCATCATACCACTTAGTACTAAATCACCTGTCCTTGTTTCTTTTTTTTTTGTCGACAAAAACTCGTGACTGCGAGGCTGACAAGGACACCTTTGCACATACTCTCTTCGAATTACATCTCAAACATTAACATCATATTTATTGATTGATTTTCTTAATTTCATCCCTATCTTCTCCAACATCAATGTCATTCATTTCATCACAATCATCCCTGACATCAATTTCTTCTATTTCATCACTTTCATTCAAAATTTCAATATAATTCATTTCATCACTGTCATACCCCAATCCCATATCAATTTCATCTCTAACATTCCCATCATCATTTCAAACATTTCTTTCATCAATAGTTTGTTGACTCGAAGAAGGATGAGACTTACACAATCATTTGAAGTACTTCTTCATTACTGTTAAACATTTAATTCAGCAGTCAACATAAAAAAAAAAAAAAAACAAGGCTAGAAAGGCCACAATCATACAAGGCCGGCAAAACCACAATCATTTCCAATACTACAATAAAGAGCAAGGGCAAGCCATTGCTTACCTTAAGTGAATCAAGAGCTTCGCAGTACTTATTCTTTTCTTCAAAGAAGAACATAGCCAAGCTGCCCAACCAGTTTCTAGAACATTGCCAAGTAGTTTCAGAATTAATTTCCACACGACAGGAACAACTGAATAGGGCCAAAACCATAAAAATCAAATATACAATTTTTAAACTTTAGATATTTTACAATTTTCACGTAGACACATATCTTTAAACAAACGAGCTTCAAAAATTATAGTTAAATTGCTAAACCATAAAGAGTTAAATAAAGAAACATAAGATTTTACTAGAAAGAGGGACTCTCCATTGTTGTTACGTTACGTGAACGTGATGTCAGGAATCGATTCTTCATTCCCGAATTTTGTAGAAGATGAAGTGATTCAAGTTTTTTTTTTCCCGAAATAAGGTTTGAAGTTTAGTGACTGCATATTTACGTTTGCTTTTATGACTTTATGTGATTATTGAAGAAGAAGATTGATTACATTTCAAATTGGGCTTTTGGTTGGGTTTTTATCTTGTTTTGGGTCTTTTTTGGTTTGGACCATTTTTTTTGTTTTGGTTTGAGTTGGTTTTTAACTTACCAAAAATTAAAAATTAAAATTAAAAAAAAAAAAACAGTTTCAGAATTTTGGTGGGGTCATGATCTAGGACCCCCCATCCATCCCTGATTCCAATAATTGGTACTCCACACATCATCCACTACAATTAGGTATCTCTTGCCCTTCATAATTTTATTAGATTTTCTTTTAGTTGATCATCACTCTCTTTGTGTATCTTATCAGTAAGAACACTAATGTCATCGAGAAGGCTTAGAAGAATATCCCGAATACGATATTGTTGAGACAGTGTTACCCAAACACAAATATAAATGTGATACGTGACAAATGAATCATTATAACATTCCTAGCCAGAGTAGTCTTACCAATGCCTCCCATTCCAACAATGGGAATGATTTCAAGTTTCGATTGTTGTTCATTACATAATCGATCCTTTATTTGCATCAAGTCTTCTTCAAATTCCACCATAGTAGTCTGGCTACTAGGATCAGGTCTTGATGGCAAAAAATTCCTTGGCTGATGAATTTGTTCGCTGCTACCATATTTAATATTCACCACATCTTTCATGGCGGCATCAATTTCTATTATTATTTTCTGCAAGTTCACGATCTTCACTACCTCTACCTCTTCCTCTTCGATGGCTATTTTCTGCAAGGATGGCATCGTTTTCAAAAAATCTCAAAGAGCGTGTAGATCCGGTAAATATCTTACATTTTGTGAACGAAGATGATGGCGTGGCGTATATGATGGATTCAATGTGATTTTTCTACTAGATAAGCCCCATCTCTAATTTTTATTTCCAATGATTTCACTTCTTCATTGCTATTTTGGGAAGATTCTTCAAGAAAACATAGTATTGGATTGACATTTTCTAAAGAGATCTAATTTGTTGATTTTCATCATTAACAATTGAAAATAGATTCGAATGTATGATCTGATCAAGAATCTTCACAAGAAAAACAACAACATAGGTTGTTAGAAATGAAGATGAACCTGTGGACCAAGTTGGACAAGACAAGAAGCATATGTTTGGTAGTGCTAAAATTATATTTTAGGGATAATTGCATCAAAGGTCCCCAACGTTTCAAAATCATTGGAGATATGCCCCTAACCTAAAAAAATAGCACCACACATCCCCAATGTATGAAAAAATTGGCGTGGTAGGTCATTTATGACCAAATTACCATTCTCTTTAAATAAAAAAAAAAAAAAACAAGAAAAAAGAAAAACATAATTGAAAACTAACCATATGTACCCAAAAAAATAAAAAGTAAAAAATGTACCCCAAAAATAAAAAAGTAACAAATAGGTCATCTTTTCTAAAAAGTCCTAAAATTTTATTTGTACCACTACACACACACACTCTCACACACACACACACACACACACAGAGAGAGAGAGAGAGAGAGAGAGAGAGATGGGTTCACTTGCTCAACTTGTGGAAGACTGTATGGGAATATCAAGTTTATAGTGATGGCTCCATTTTCCGGTCTGAGGTAATATCATCAATCTTGTTAAGACGAGTTGTTCAAACTATTATGTGTTAGTATTATTTTCATGTTTAATCCAAGTAAGATTTTGCATTAACAGGTAACACATTTCTCCATTAAAGTCCAAGACGATGGCTCTGCTATTTGGAAAGACTGTCTATTCGACAATAAACACAATCTTTACCTCCATCTCTACAAGCCGCTGTCCGCTTCCAATGCCAAACTTCCAATTCTCTATTTCTTCCACGGTGGCCGCTTTTATCTCGATTCACGCACATGGTCCAATTGTCACAACTGCTGCCATCGCCTTTCTTTAGCGCTACCTGCGGTCGTTATCTCTCCTGACTATCGCCTAGCGCTGGAGCACCGTCTCCCGAAGCCATGGACGATGCACTCAGTGCGGTTAAATGGCTCCAAATTCAGGCTCTATCGAACAGTCTTGATCCATGGTTATCTGATGGGGTCGACTTTGATCGAGTTTTCATAGTGGACGACTCATCAGGTGGAAACCTAGCTCACCATTTGGAGGTTAAGCTCGGACCCGGGTCTCCAGAGTTGAGCCCGGTAAGGGTTAGAGGTTACGTGCTAATGGCACCCTTTTTTGGTGGAATTGAGAGAACCAAATCGAAAAATTTACTGTTTTCCGGCGAATTTGGTACAAATAAAATTTGAGGATTTTTAGAGAAGATGACCTATTTGTTACTTTTTATTTTTTTGGGGTACATTTTTTACTTTTATTTTTTGGGGTACATATGGTTAGTTTTCAATTATGTTTTTCTTTTTTCTTGTTTTTTTGTTTATTTAAAGAGAAGGGTAATTTGGTCATAAAGGACCTACCATATCAAGTTTTTCATACGTTGAAGATGTGTTGTGCTTTTTTTTTTTAGGTTAGTGGCATATTCTCAACGATTTTGAAACATTGGAGACCTTTGATACAATTATCCATATATTTTAAGTGCTTATATTATAAGTTGTCGGTGAATGTGTGGATAAAAAGTAAGTTATAAGTGTGGATCCTATGAAATGTGCAGATAGAAAGTATATTTGACCAATTTGATCAGCTGAAATTATAATTTAAGCAATGACAAATACGTACGAAGACAGGGCTCAAATGAACAATTTACAAAAGGAGATAAGAAAACGTAATACAAGAAAATAGCAACTATGCTCAAAATGCTATATCTGAGAATGAAGAAAATGAATCTGCTGCACAACTCCTCCAACAGAATTCATAACAGCACCACATCCTCACTTTGAATTCAGGGATAACAGAAACAATGTGTATACATTTTTAGAGAGAAAATGCTGTCTTTAGTTTGTTAGTTTTTGTATATAATGTATGTATTTGCACTTCTGTATATATAGAGATGTATTGTATTTCTTTAGTGTGCGAATGAAATTAGATTATTGAGGATTGATTTCTTCTTCCAAATTTTGTACTTATTGTGTTTTCTATCTTGGTATCAGAGCCAATATATGGCTAATAATTTACCTCATATCTCGGAGACTAGCTCCACCTTCCTAGCTACCACAAATTGTTGCACAACAACTCAAGTTTTAGCATCTGTGAGCAATTTTGCTCCCTTTGGGATGGACTTAACCCAAGCAGCTTCTGTGAAGCTAGACAAAGACAACTTTCTTCTCTTGGAAAATGTTATAATGCCCATTGTAAGAGGTCATGGCTTGGAAGGGTATTTCTGGGCACCAATGAGTGTCCCTATCAGATTATCAACACCCAAATCACAACTGAGACTGGAGTCATGGTTAAGTCATATCCTAATCCTGAGTACTCTAGATGGATGTCTATTGATCAACTGTTAATGGGATGGTTGTATTTCTCAATGGCGCCAGAGATTGTGATGCGTGGGATGGGATGTAACAGCTTTGGAGAGCTATAAATGAGAACTATGGAATTCTCAATAGGTTAGAGTGACATTTCCCACATATAAATTGCAACGAATGAGGAAAGGGTCCATGTCTATGGAACACTATCTCAGCACTGTCAAACAACTTGCTAATAATCTTGAAATAGCTGAAAAGAAGATAAAGCATGCTCATCTTGTAACTCAAGTCTTGGCTGGACTTGATGAGAAGTATACCCCAATTGTAGTGCAGGTAAACATCAAGGATCAAATCCCTTGGCATGAGTTATCTTCCATACTCACGACCTTTGAGAGTAGGCTATAATATCTTAGCCAAGTCAGAAACAGTTTTGGATCAATCAATCTTACACAAGGAAATCCACAAAATGCAATTTCTTACACCGGAAGAGGAAATAGAGGTGGAAGAAGTTCCAATTTCAAGGACAAAACAAGAGGTAGAGACAGGTTTGGAAGGTCCAATGAAGTAAGAAATCCTTGTCAGATATGTGGCCTAAGTAACCATACTGTTGCTTGGTGCTACAATAGGTTTGATGAGAAATATATGGGAAAAAAGGCCTCGTGATCAGGGCACTAATTCTCATCTATCTGCTTATATTGCAAATCCAAGTTCAGTAGAGGACCAAGCTTGGTATGCTGATTCTGGAGCTATCCATCATATCATTACTGATAAGGACAATGTTGCTGAAGTAAAAGAATATGGAGGTAAGGAAAAAATGGTGGTAGGTAATGGTACCTCATTACAGATTTCTCATATTGGTTCAAAGATATTTGATGTTGAATATGGTAAAATATTGGTTTTAAAAAAGTTGTTACATGTGCCTAAAATAAGAAAGAATCTCATAAGTTTTTCTAAGTTAACTCTTGATAACAATGTTTTAGTTGATTTTTTTTTTAATAATTGTGTTGTGAATGATCTACCAACAAGGAAGGCTCTAGTACGGGGAAGCTTAAGGTGGATTATATCGCCTAAGTCTACCTAACCACAACACAAGAATCCCAAGTACAAGTTCTTTCAACCACCATCGGTCACAATTCTCACACTTTCCTCAACACAAGCCTACTTGAATCAAGAAAGTCTACTAGAGACAATCGCATAGAAGGCTAGGACATCCCACTGCTCATGTGCTACTTCGTTTTTTGAAGTCTTGTAATAAACTCAAGTTTATTAATAATAAAAAATTTCCTTTCTGTGAAGCATGTCAGTTTGGCAAGTTACATGCATTGCCTTTCAAATTGTCTTCCTCTCATGCAAAAATGCCTTTTGATTTGGTTCACACTGATGTATGAAGACCAGCCCATATTAATTCTACATTAGAATTTAAGTATTATATTCTATTTGTTGATGATTGTACTAGGTACACCTGGATTTATCCCTTAAAACACAAATATGAAGTGTTACATTACTTTACTCAATTCAAAAGAATAGTTGAAAATCAATTTGAAAGAAAGATCAAAACTCTTCAATCAGACATGGGAGGAGGTATAAAAGCCTAGACAAAATAACCATTGAGTCAGGAATTGAATTAAGGTACTCTTGTCCTCACACATCAGCTCAAAATAGAAGGGTAGAGAGAAAACATAATCACATAATTGAAATTGGTTTAACCTTGTTAGCTCAAGCACACTTGCCTTTATACTATTGGTGGGAAGCCTTCCAAACTGCAACTTATCTCATAAATAGGATGCCTAGTTTGATTTTCCAACATAAATCACCTTATGAGCTCTTATTCAAACACAACATAGATTACCAACTCCTTAAAGTGTTTTGATATTCTTGTTATCCATATCTAAGACCATATCAAAAACATAAGTTTGATTTTCATTTCTCAAATGTGTGTATAACTAGGACCTAGTATATCTCACAAAGGGTTCAAGTGCTTAAGTTCTAGTGGTAGAATATATGTTTCGAGGCATGTTATCTTTGATGAAAACTCATTTCCCTTCAAAAAAGGTTTTCTCAACAAATCATCTCAATATAAATGTTTTCCTATTACTCTTCATCATATACCTTTTGAACTCAGTCCTCACAAAAGACTCACAAATTCATCTGAGTCAAGTCCCTATAGAATACTTTTAGATTCAGCTGATGTAATGCACTTCACAGATGAACCTGCACAAAGGGTTCTAGTTGAATGAGGTAGATAAAATGAAAGGGTAATGGTGAGTGATGAAGGCCTTGATATGGGATAGATGCAAGGAGATAAACACAATGACATACGTTTAGCTTTTAGCCTGAGTCTTCAGAACCTGAAACTGGAGTTAGAAGTGAGGCTGGTATGCCAGAAAATGAATAGATAGCAGAACATCATAAGGTGACCAGGTCTAAAGCAGGGATCTTCAAACCAAAACTCTGTGATGATGTTATAACAAGTTCACTAGACGAGATAGAACCAGTAGTGTGCATGAAGCTTTGAAAAGTTAAAAATGGTGCAAGGATATGAAAGAAGAGTATGAAGCATTAATCAGAAATCAAACCTGGTTGTTGGTTTCCCCTGAACCTAAAATGAAAATGATAGGCTACAAATGGGTGTAGTAGCTGAAACATGATACAGATGAAAGAATTCAGAGGCATAAGGCTAGGTTAGTGGCAAAAGGTTTCCTACTGACATCAGGTATTGATTACTATGAAACTTTTAGTCCAGTGGCTAAGGCACCAATCTTAAAGATCATTCTTTCATTGGTTGTTTCAAAAGGTTGGGAAAAAAGGCAGGTTGATATTAATAATTCATTTCTTAATGGAAAATTGGAAGAAACAGTTTATATAGAGTAGCCTCAAGGGTTTATAGATCAAGATAAACCATCCTTTGTATGTAAGCTTAGTAAAGCTCTCTATGGACTTAAACAAGCTCCTAGAGCTTGGTATGACACACTAAAAAAAACACTAGTGCAGTGGGATCTTAAACAATCAAAGGCCTATAGTTCAGTGTTTTATCAAGTATCACAAGAATTTATGATCTAGTTACTAGTTTATGTTTATGATATTATACTAACATGAAGCTGTAGAACAAGAGTACAAAAGTTAATTGAGAAGTTGAATGCAACCTTTGCCTTAAAGGACATGGGCAACCTGAAGAAATTTATGGGTATTGAATTCTACAGAAATGAAAGTAGACTGCATATGTCACAGAAAAGATATGCAATGGATACTCTAAATAAGTTTGGTTTTGAAAAATTAAAGCCTAGTGTTATACCTATGGCAGCTGAGAAGTTAATAAGTAAAATAGAAGGACAATGTTTAGAGAACCTAAAGTTGTTTAGAAGTGCAATAGGAGCTTTGCAATACTTGACGCATACTAGGCCGGATATCACATTTGCAGTGAATAAAGTAAGTCAATTCGTTCAGAGTCCAACTAATGCACATTGGAATTTATTAAAATGATTGTTTAGATACATAAAGAGAACTCGTGAGATAGGACTGATCATTCAAGAGGCACAAGATCTTAATATTGTTGCCTATGGAGATGCTGACAGATGATATGAAGTCTACTGTGAGTTATTGTGTTTATCTAGGTGGTAATCTAATTTCCTAGTGTTCCAAAAAGCAGCAAGTGGTGATGATAAGGTCTAGCATT
Organism: Forsythia suspensa; assembly: GCA_023638005.1. Taxonomy (NCBI): domain Eukaryota; kingdom Viridiplantae; phylum Streptophyta; class Magnoliopsida; order Lamiales; family Oleaceae; genus Forsythia; species Forsythia suspensa. The sequence goes on from CM042668.1 coordinate 13,330,855, forward strand.
GAGGCATAGTATAGGACCTTAGCTCATACCACTGCTGAAATCATTTGGACTCAATCACTCTTACAAGAACTAAGTATATTTCAGACAGAGGTGCCCAGAGTCTGGTGTGATAATTTAGAAGCGAGTGCTTTGGCTTCAAATCCAATTTACCATGCACGGACTAAACATATTGAGCTTGATGTGCATTTTTTCTGTGACAGACTTTTAGCTAAGCAACTGATAATAAATTATGTCCCAATAACAGATCAAGTAGCTGATATTCTAACCAAACCTTTAATGAACTCTGGACATCTATACCTACGCTGCAAGCTTGGAGTTACAAAGACTACCTCCAGCTTGAAGGGGTTGTTAGAAAGAAGATGAACCTTGGACCAAGTTGGACAAGACAAGAAGACATGGCTCAAAGGAACAATTTACAAAAGGAGATAAGAAAAATGTAAATCAAGAAAATAGCAACTATGCTAAACGTGCTATATCTGAGTCTGAAGAAAAGGAATATGTTGTACAACCTCTCTAACAGAATTCATGAGAGCACCGCAGCCTCACCTTAAATTTAGGGGTAAATTGCAGCTAGTGTCTCTAATCTTTGACTTCATTTGCACTTATATCCTCAATATTTAATTCTTGACATCCATCACCTTAATCTTTTATATAATTAGCAGCTAATGCCCTTTGTGACTAAAATACCCCTCAACCTTTTGTATAATTTACAACCTTTTATGCTATTTGATGTCATATTAAAATATTTCACAACATTTGCATTTGTTTATTGATATAATAATTGATTGTAAAATATTGTAAATTTGTAGGTCACAATAACTATATTATTGTTAGCCAGTCTAAATAAATGTATTATTCAGTCGAAATAAAATTTTATTCTATGTATTATTGTTATCAATAAATTTTGTATTTTCAATATTAAATATTGGAAACACATATTAAATTTTAAATATAATGTGTCTAAGGTAAAATTTCATGTTTACAAAAAATAATTTTTTGTTACCTACATTACATTATTAATTATACAATCTATCACAACGATAACTTGAAAATGATTAAAATACAATATTATAAATACACGACGTGCAATGCACGAACCAAAAACTAATATTTTGAAAAGACTCAAACGGGATTGGAATTATATAATTTTAAAAGATTCACATATTTATAAATTGTGTTCTGTTAATATAAACATCATAATTCATTACCATAATATATTTATGGACTAAAATTAACTCTTTTATTAAAACTTAACCGGATTGAAATCATATTATGATAATGAATTATGGTGTCTAAATATTTATAATATGGCATCAAATATTATAATATTTACAATATTTTACAATCAAATATTATATCAATAAACAAATGCAAATGTTGTGAAATATTTTAATATGACATCAAATAGCATAAAAAGTTGTAAATTATATAAAAGGTTGATGGGTATTTTGGTCACAAAGGGCATTAGCTGCTAATTATATAAAATATTGAGGTGATGGATGTCAAGAATTAAATATTGAGAATACAAATGCAAATAAAGTCAAAGGTTGAGGATACTAGCTACAATTTATCCTAAATTCAGGGATAATATAAACAATGTGTATACATTTTTAGAGAGAGAAGGCTGTGTGTAGTTTGTTAGTTTTTGTATATAATGTATGTATTTACATTTCTGTATATATAGAGATGTATTGTATTTCTTCAGTGTGCGAATGAAATCAAATTATTGACGATTGAATTCTTTTTCCAGATTTTATACTTCTTGTGTTTTCTATCTTAAGCCATTTCTGATCTTTTAGTCTCAGCAGGCTAAAAAATTGCTCAAGCAAAGAAATGATTTCTTAAAGCATTCTACCGGGTAGAAAATTTGTTTTGAACTCATTGCTTTCATTTTTCAAAGTCAAATGAAGAAGGGCTCGTGTCAAACAAATCAAATCGCAAAAGCGCCTAACTTATATCATTTGATTTGAAAATGCCTCTTTTTGTAAAAAAGATTTAAATACCTACATTTAATAAGTACTGTTAACACACCATCTATTAATAGACCATATCTGTTAACAGACTATTAACGGACCACATGCTTGTTAAAGACCACCAAGCATGTGGTCTGTTAAGGCTAAAATTAATAGACCACATACTTGTTAACAGGCCAGAAGTTTGTTAAGGCTAAAATTAATAGACCACATACTTGTTAACAGGCCACAAGTTTGTTAACATGTCTATTAATAAACCATGAGTCTGTTGGCTAAAATTAATAGACCACATACTTGTTAACAGGCCAGAAGTTTGTTAACATGTCTATTAATAAACCATGAGTCTGTTAACGCGAATTTGCACATTTTAATTGATTTTTCAATTAACCCACTTCAAATCAACTCAGATTTACTTAAATTTAAAGTAAAAATTACAATTCATACTCAGATGTATACATATTTTCATATTTTATATTATAAAATCTACAATTTATACCATGAATTAAAAGAAGAAGATAGAGACAGATAAATTTTACTATGAAATGAGATTTTTTACATAGATGAAATGAATTGGATTTTAACCTTGAAATGAGTTATATTAAAACTTTTCTTTTTTACATAAATTGAAATAGTTTGAAATGATCATAAATGGGAAAGAGAAAACAAAATTATATTTGAAAATTTGCTTGAAAAATAGGTCCACAACCATTTAGAAAAATTGACCCGGCCATTTATCACTTATCCTACAATGATGTATTATTCTTTAGTTTTTAGTTCTGGGATTTTGGCGCAAGTAGTCGTTAACGTATGCCATTAGTACATTTTTGCCTATAATCTATTATTTTTAGCTAAGAGGTCCCTAACTTATACCATGGGCTACTATTAGAGCTAAAGACTTCCTATATATGAACCATGGTAAACATTTTCTTACTTGCCAACAAAGACAGGTTGGGCTATTGTTTTTATTTCTCTCCGGTAATAGGTTTTCTCCAAAAGTTCCTTATTTTTGAAATTTGTTTTGTAATTGTACATGAAGTACATGGCTATTGACTATTTGTATGGTGAGAGCCTTCCACTTGCTTGAGATGTAAAGATACAATACTCAAATTCCTCAACTTCAATACCAGCTTGCGAGAAATAAACATGTAATGTACCTTAAGAGCAAGGAAAAAGAATTTCCTTGAAAGATTTGGTTTTTGGGCTTTATTTGTGGAGTTGCTATAATGTGGATGGAGGGTTAAGGTTTTGTCACGTTGTAATGTGTATTGCAGTTTTGGTTTATAGAATGAAAATAGGATCAAAATTTTGGGTTTAATATTATGATTGTTACTAAGATAGACCTTTCTGTTTCATGATGTAAAATATTTGGAGATGGTACAAAGATCATCTGTGACGTTTGAATGTGAAGCGTGAAGGGTCCCAAATCTTTTGTAGTTATGTGTGAATACGATCTCAAACTTTTCTAGGTTGGTGCACAAATGGCCCCTAGTCTTTTACATTAAGGTGTGCGAATGGTTCGTAACATATATAAATTGGTGCGCAGTTACTTTCTAACCTATTGAAAAAATTGCACGCATATGAACCTCTATTCAATGAGCCAATGTATTCACCTTCGATCTAATGCACCAATAATGTACATTCGGGCACCATCAACTATTTGTCAACCATACCAACAATCTCCCAACTCAAACCAACCATGCGCCAATCCAGAAACCAAAATTCATTGAAATTAAAACAATGAGAAGTACATATACAACCACCAAAAAAGATATTTATATTGTATTTCATACACCATCCATTAAAACTATCACACAAGTGGGAAACAAGATATTTATAATACATTTCAAATACCACTCACACGCAACATATGTACAACTACATATACAACATTGTCAGACATCATTGGAAAAAGTATTTCTCAAAATTGCAATTTTTCATAGTTTTGCAAGTATTTTTTCTTCAAAAATTGCACTTGAAATTAATAGCTAAGTGAAAAAGGCATAAAATAATATAAAGTGGCAAAAAAAGTGAATTGACTACTTTGCCCCTACAAAGAGAATTCAAATCACTCGCACAATTAACAGAGAATTTAGAAGTAATCCATCCATAGGAACCACTTTCATATCGAATGGCATATGTTAGGGACCTCCTAGCAAAATAAAGGTTAGAGACCAAAAATGCACCATGAACATATGTTAGGAACAATTTATACCAAAATCTCTTCAATTTTTTTTTTTTGTTTTGTTGTTGTAAGATCTTTTATTTTACTTAAAAATTGATAAAATATTCTTTTTATTTTTATATAAAAAAATCTTAAATTCAAAAAAACAAGTTCCAATAAGTTGAAAATATCAATGAGTGAAAATGTTTAACAGAACATACGTTTTTCTCTATTATATAACATTTCATGAGTTGACGTAGGGGTAAATTGTTGTCATGTAGCTAATAATGTGAAAATTTGTTGCGATATCGCTCTCAATTAAGTATTTATCTTCAATTTGTAAGATGGAGGTAACAGAGTTGTAAATTTAGAAATTAACATAGTACTAAGTTGACATGTTAGAGATTTTTTGTTCATATTCTTGGTATCCATGTTTAATTTAGTCACCTAACTTGAAGTAAGCTAATTAGGAACACGTGCATTGCACGTAATTTTATAATAATATTGTAAAATTGTTTATATTGTTCAATTTTTAAATGATAATAGTTCAAACACATTTTAATTTCGTTAGGTATTGCATTAAACGATTACTCAATCTCTAAGTTACTGCTACGACAACTTTACTTCTCTAAAATATTTTTATTGACTGAATTGCAACTTTGTTTAAAATCATCATGTTATATAGCATCGTTTGTCCAACAATAATTTATAATACAATTTTCACAGAATTAGGTACAAAATATTTTATCAGACGAATTATAGAATTATACATAATTCTAAGACCAAAAATATCTAGAATGAGTGAAGAAACAAACAACATTCATAATACTGTATAGAGGAAAACTGCATATTTTCTAAAAATCAAATTTTATGTTGAAGTCAGCTAAGGAAAACAGAGTAACTATCAACAAATATTCCCAAGAAAATGTTAAAATACTTCTAAATTAGTCGATAATCAAAGTGGTGAACCGATTCTAGTAAACAATCGGAACAATAATTACCAAGAAAATTATTATTTACTAACTTATTAGTATCGAAGCATGCAACGAAGAATCAAATGAAAAGTAAAAAAAAATAAAAATGAAAAGGGTATTATAAAAATGTAAATACTCGAAGAAAGCGGGTACATCATGGTAAAAAAAAAAAAAAAAGTCGAGGTGAACAATATCATCAACAAGATACTCAAGCACATTCATAGATATGTCTGATAAATAAGTAAAAAGATTAAAAATGATAAATTTAAAGTCTCACGACAACAAATTTAACAAATATTATAAACTCTCTAAACTCAAATAGCCTCAAGTTAAACAACCGGCATAGTCAAAACAGAATATATGTTACATCCAAACACATGTAGGGAAATAAAAATGAAGAAACATTTTTCAATGCGTTCAATTCTCATTCTCATGACTTAATAAAAGATTAGTAAATTATTGACCAAATAATGCAACCTAATTCAAACATTCTAATAAGTTATAAAGACAACTTTTGAGCTCTTTTCACTCATGTTTAATAGTGATGAAATTATTTTTTAAGTATTTTTTTCATAAATTGTAGTGAATGTGTGTAAAAAAGTAAATTATAAATAATGAGTCATATAAAATATATGGATAAAAAGTATGTTTGACCATATTATAATTTCAAATTATTTAATGATCATTCAAATTAATTACGCGAGTATTGATCAATAGAATAATTGCTTGAGATTGTTTACCACAATTTTGAAAATCAGGCCACTTGGGTTCTATAGAAGTAGTAATAAGGAAATTAGTGCAAATGGTCCATAACATATGTTCATTGTACTTTTCTAGTCCCTAGCCTTTTATTTTTCAAGATCCCGAACTTATGCCATTAGGTGCACAACTGGTTTATTTAAACGGAATCTATCCAAAATGTCTGTTAATTTTGCGCGTGGTTTAGACTCTCTTTTAATAGAAGAGACAAATTTGATAATTGTAAAATAAAAAAAGATCATCTTTTTCAACCCACCCACCTATCAACACACCCCATCACCTCTTCACCAGAAGTGGTGGTGGTGGTCGTGGTGGTGGGAGACTTCTACCCCTGAAATCTGCAATTAATGGCAGTTTTTGAAGGATGGAACGTTAGAGAAGTCCTCCTAATTTCTGTCAATGGCGAATTTTGGGGGATCACCTCGAAATATGCTATTATTGGCAAATTTTGGCGGTGGTTGTGTGTATTGATGGATGTGATGAGTTGAAGAAGATGATTTTTTTTTTTTTTTAATTTTTTGTTTTATTTTTTATTCTTTATATTTTATTTTTTATTGTTATTCACTTTAGAATTGACAAATTTGTTCTTATTATTAAAAGAGAGTGTAAACTACGTACAAAACTAACAGACATTTTGGATAGATTCCGTCCAAAAAGACCATTTTACGACTTAAATAGATAGGTTTGGGATCTCTTCATCAAAAATAAAAGGCCAGGGACCAAAAATGTACATTGGCATTCATTAGGGACCATTTGAGCCAATTTCCCAATTATTAATTATTCAAATTAACTATGTGATTAATAAAATAATGGTTTCAAGGGTGAATTTGAAAATTTACAATATTTGTAATAAATTATTTTCCCCATTTTCTAGACCTTTATAGTGTAAGTTGTCCATTTCATCTCTCATCTTTATTTTATTATAACAAATGATTAGAGTTTTTCGCTAACTTATTTAGTTATTAAAATTTAACGATTTCACTTATCTTCGATTAGTAAATTAACGTAATAATTCGATTAGTAAAATTAACGTGATATGGACCAAATGCCATTAATTAGTAGACGTATTATTGTGTTCGGAGTCATGAGATAGGACATAAATGTCTATTTTTTTAATTACCTATAGACTTTCATTTTATACAATGATAATTATATTATGAAATTATGTATATTCATCAAACAAAGAGTGTGATTTTTATGTACTACTTTTGACCTAAAGTTTCCGCACATTTCAATTTAGTTATATTCTATTTAGATTGGCAAGGATACCTAAAGCATGTTTGACATACTTTTTTATAAACAATTTTTTTTTTCAAATTCATTTTAACAACATATTTCATAAGATCTATAACTTTTATCAACGTTTCAACCACACATTTTATCAATTTTTTTTTCAAAATTTCATAAAACTAGTTTTAAACTCTATCAAATAGAAACTTAATTAAATGTAGAAATGATTTCTTACCTCTTGCCCACATCCAACGTAACACTTGTCCATTGGATGTGGACAATATAACACTTGTCCACTAAAAGTAGGAGATCACCCCGAAATTAAATGATGCCTACCAATCCATGTACAATTTACAATTATATTAGAGTTATAAAAAATTGTACACATATCCAAGATCAGAAAACAAGAAAAATTTAATAAAGAGAACGACTATTTTCTTTATCAGTGTTCTAAAAAGTGTAAAATATAGCTAGGTGTAGAGGTAGAATTTCAAATTTTTAAAACCTAGGCGAAGACGAGATAAGAGAAAGGCACTAGGCGTAGCTAGGCACCGTCTAAAAGAACTTTTTAGAATAGTATTCTTTATAAAAGATCAGAGTCTAACAGAGCAATCCCATGGTTCAATTGAAGTTGACCAAGCCCACATGGAGCGGTAAGAAAGATTTTGGTTCACTATGTAGTTTTGTTCGTTGAATTTTACTTTTCATTTTCTTTATTCAAATTGAGGGTACACTTATCTTGTAGATGAAATTGACTTTGTAACAATTAAATGGACATTCAAGGAGATAGATGATGAATGTACAGTTTTCATAATTTTTGGGAGTCAAAAGCCTCACAGCCCACAGGACTCAAAGATTGGGGAACCCCAAATGGAATATTCCTTTAAATCAAACACTTCTTTTACCATCCCCAAAAAGCCCACTTCGAAATTCACAAAATTCTGAATAACACCCCTACTTTCTTCCCATATTTTCTCTTCAGGTCCTTTCATCTTTAGTATTTATTTCATTTTCCTATTCGAAAACAGTTTCGAAGCTTTTGCTAAAAGAGCACACACTCCAGTGTGTTCGTGTGTGTACGGAGGAACCATGGATGGTGAAGCACATTGTAATCCTCGAACAGTGGAGGAGGTTTTCAGAGATTTCAAGGGCCGCCACGCTGGTTTGATCAAAGCTCTAACCATCGGTACTTCTTTTATGCTCCATTTTCTAAAATTTCCATTCAAGTTTTTAAGGGTTTCTAGTTGTTCGATTTTAGTGCATTACTGTAAATTTTGGGTTTTTGTTTTGTTTTTCAGATGTTGAAGAATTTTATCAAAGGTGCGATCCTGGTGAGTTAGGAAGTAGGATTTTCTGTTTTACTAGTTTTCATAATGCTCTCTCCATACATTTTTTTTTTTTTTAAATATTTGGGCATGAATTTTTTAATTTTCTGCTTCGTTAAATTTTCTTAATAAAATTTCCTGGACTACGTTTAAGAACCTCTATTTACCTTATAGTTTATTTGCAGTATTTTGGTTAATATAGATGCAATTGTTACGGCAAATGGAGGCTTATATAGAGGTGTCAAAAGGGCCGGGCTGGATCGTCAGCCGAGCACTTTTTTCAATTTTGTTTATATATAAAAAACTTCGCCTTTTTTTTTTTCCCCTTAAATAAAAAATTGCAGGCTGCAGCAGCCTGCTTATAAGCATGCAGGCTTATGATATTATTCTTTTATTTTTAGGAAAAATTTGGGGTCGGTCGGCCTTAATCTTGAGTAAATTTGAAAAGTCGTATGATATAATCTTAATTCAACTAAAGTCATACTTTATTACTAAAAGACCAATATACCCTCAATTGTAAAACCGCATCATTTAAACACGTAAAACCAACAAAATCATTTCAATACTGTTTAGAAACTCCTTCATTTACTTTTAACAATTTTCATCTTCTTCTTGTGTTTGATTCTTCTCACCGTAACTCAGAATCAGATCGTATACAAAACAATTGAAGTGATATTTCAATGGCGAACATATTTTTCATTTTTATTTTTGTATAAAGTAACCATTTTCGGTTAAAAATAATTATGAAAATATTGAGATATTGTTCCAATTGAAACATATGCAATCACGCTTAATGAATGGAGTTTGGATAAACCGATTCAACTAGTTTTTGATAATGTAGTTGTTGTGAGTTAGGGTTTTATGTTAGAACACGTAAAAATGCTTGATCTTGTTTTAAATAGATGTGTTTCATATATGATAATCGTTTCTAATGATAGTGAAATTTGCTGGTTTTTTTTTGTTTTTAATGATAGTGAGCGATTATTCTTTCTTCATCTTGGCATTGCTCAAGTATGTGTTTGCTTGCTTTTAAGGAACTCAGATACCTTAGAAGAGCTTTAATTTGCAGCAAAAAGATGTATATTAAACTGTGATACTGTTTTAGAGGATTTGTGATACTGTTTTGAAAAAAAAAATTAAAGATTGTTATTTTAAGCTAAAGAGACGACTTCAAACGGGTAAAATCCATCATAGGCAGTGGCGAAACGACTGGTTTTGACCATCTCGTCGAGACCATTCCGAAAACATATTATAATAAAAATTTTGAGTACGTGTGCAAATTCTATGATCATTTCTATTGTGATACTGTTTTTTGTGATACTGTTTTGCATAATAGAGTATCAAACAACACACATGACTATGATATCATGTTTTTATCTTTGATACTGTTTCATTAGTCATATGTTTTGTTTGATACTGTATTATACAAAATAGTATTATAGATTAAAACATGGATTAAAACATTATCAATTTATATTAATGCACATTACCTAAACAAAACATTATCATGGATTAAAACAGTATCATAGACAAAACAAAAACATTCAAACAAGATCACGGGTTCAAACATTGCCGTAATTAAACAATATCAAAGATAAAAGCACGGTATCATAAATAAAATTCATTTCACATAGATTAAAAGCGATGTATTGGATTAAAACAATATAAAAATATACTAATGCACATTACCTAAACAAAACAAGATTATCATAGATTAAAAGTAAGACATTCAAACAAGATTATCAGATTAAAACAGATTATCATGGATTAAAACAATATCAAAATATGCTAATGCACATTACCCAAATAAAAGCGATTATCATGGATTAAAACCAAGACATTCAAACAAGATTATCGATTAAAACAATATCAAAATATACTAATGCACATTACCTAAACAAAAGCAAAGATCATGGATTAGAACTAAGACATTCAAACAATATCATATGATTAAAAAGCGATTATCATGGATTAAAACAATATTAAAATATACTAATGCACATTACCTAAACAAAACAAAGATGTCATGGATTAAAACTAAAACATTCAAACAATATCATATGATTAAAAGCAAGATCATGGATTAAAACAATATCAAAATATACTAATGCACATTACCTAAACAAAATAGAATCATGGATTAAAACTAAGAAAATGCATGCTAGTCGCAGACAAAGATAAACTAACGAAGCATTCCTATGTGGGCAGGAACCAAAGGGAAAAATAAGAGGTTTACTCGACCTCCGATGCCTTCCCACAAAAAAAAAAAAAGAAAAACAAGGGAAACCAACGGATGCACGAATAGAAAACTAGGATCGGACCAATAATAAATTTTTCCATCCGGGATGGTTCGTAATTCAAGTGAGAGCGGTCTCCAATGTAAATTTTGAAGGCAAAATCATCGTTAAGGTTATTGAAAAGAACAAATCGGTGGATCCGGATCTCAACGAACACGATATAATAGTTCTTTGAAATCTTGAAGATTATCTATAGAATATGCGCGTATTCTAACAGAATACAACTCTTCCTTGATATATTTTGGCGGAAAAACAAGAGCTATAAAGGGATTTGTGCTTATGAATTTTCAGATTTTTCGAAAAGACGTTTAATGGAGAAAAAAACATCGTTGCTTCAAGAGATTGTGAAGAAAAAGATAACAATGAAAAAGATCACAACATAAAAGCAGAAAAAATCTGGCAGGTGGCTATGGGTTTCATGAAATCCGGCAGGTGGCTATGGGTTCAATAAAAAAGATCTCCAACGATTTACATGTAGTTTTCGTGTTCACTCCATCACCAAATAAGATTTTAGAATGTTCTCTTGATTCGTGCGCACGAGTGGTGGCGCGGCGGGCCCAAGGAATAATGGTGGTGTGGCGGCGGTGTAGAAAATATAGATCATAGGGATAATTTTGGAATTAATACTGAAAATTTGATGAAAGTATGACTTATTAACAATTTTGAAATTTGTTTTGACCTAATTTGAAACAAGTCACTTGTAGATGACTTTTAGACAATTTTTCCTTTATTTTTTATGAAAAAATGACCGGCCCGTGGGCCTCGGAGGAGAGACCCAGGAAGTGCGTTTTACTTGTTGACCTGGACGCCCGACCCAAATTGACACCCCATGCTCATATGTCTAGATACTAGATAGTAAGATAACTCTTGTAAAAATTACACCCACTACTTACCTTTGTAATAATATTTCTACTTTTACAAACTTAACTTTTTTATTTTAAAAATACTGTTTTTATATTATTATATTAATAAATAAAATAATAGTTTAAAATCAAAATAAAATTAATTTATATACAACCGTTTCTATAACTTTTCTTGGAATTTGCTCTATAAAAAAGAAAACTACCCCCTAAATTAGGTGAAAATTTGTTATTTCTAAACACACCAAAATCAATATTTAAATGTTCTTAATTAAATTGTTACTTGAAAATACAGATTATATTACACAATTTGTTATTCTATAACACTGACTGCTAAAGATGTTATAACTTGTTAATGATTAATTATATGTAACATGTACTGTTGATATACTATTTTGTAACACGATGTTAATATAATATTTTGATTGAGCACTCTATTTTTGATATTTAAATGTTCTTGACGGAATTGTTACACAAGAATATAGATTATGTTACACAATTTGTTATTATGTAACACTGACTGCTAAAGATGTTACTTGTTATTGGTTAATTGATGATTAATATAATGTTTGTAATATTGATGTTTAATATGATGTTTGTAATATTGATGTTTAATATGATTTTGATTCTTAATGTAGATTATGTTATTCCAATTGATATTTTGTATCACTGATTAATACAGATGATACAGTTGAGTATATTATGAGTTTTGTGTGTGAAAATTGGTATTATGTGTCACATCTCAATTTGTAACACAGATTGTTACAAATGATGAAATTAAAGAGATCTTGAGTTGTGTTTGTGGTTGTTATTGCTATTTCTGATATATATGATATATATTTAACAGTTATAATAGCAAAAGAATTTGTAATATATATATATTTTCCAATCAATTCTGATTTTTAAAGATTCGATAATATAATATAAGTATTTTCATCAAATCTGATTTTTAATGATTCAGTTACTAATTTAATATAGACTTTTTTGCACAAATGGTCTCTGACTTTTACACTTACTGCGGGTTGAGGACCTATCGTTTCATTTTTAGCAGTTTCGCCCTTATTTCAAATGTTTATGGCAACAATGGTCCTTTTTGTTAATTTCCGTCAAATCCTCCGTTAAATTTGACCCTAGAAAATTTTGAATTCAAAAAGTAAAGGAAAATTTGCAGCAAAGGTTTCTAATCTTTCAAAAAGTGTCTAAAAGTCCCAAAACCTTCTAATCCTAACACATATGACCCAAATATTTTTGACAATTTTACTTCTAACTTAAATAACTTAAAAATAACTCTTAAACCTTTTAAAAAATTCAAATAAGTCCTAAATTTTTTTATTTATTTTTACATATTTACACTTAAAATAATAAAAAATGTGTCATCAAGTCCAAATTTTTAATTTTGTTAACCAAAATGACATTTAAAATGTGTTTGATTACAATCAGATTTTTTGGTAAAAGTTGATAAAAGTTATTGAAATATGTGGTTGAAAAGTTGTGGGACCATAAAATATGCAGTTAAAATTAATTGTTGACTTTGACTTTAAGTTTTTAACAAAATCAAAATTGAAAACAAACGGGTTCTTAGAGTTTTTATAGATTGTCCAAGAGAGTCATTAATTAACAAAAAAATTATACCTATGATCAAAATTTGACCAATTTTAAAATTTTAATTTATTTTTCATACCAATTACTAAATAATAATTTTTTTTTGAAAAAGGTTCTTTACCATCTCACCCCCCTCACCCTCACCCCCCCTCCCACCCGACCCCAAATAAATCGACCAAATCGAGGATTTCTCCCCGATCGTCGGATCCAAGAGACTCTGGGAGAAATCCCCCTGTGATTTGGTCGAAACCAGGGAGAATAAATATCCCTGGTTTCGCATAACTATGGGGGGAATGTTTTCGATGCCGATAACAAGGAGAAATTTCCCCTGTTTCTAGCAAGAGGGTGGGGTAAGGTGGGCTGGAGATAGTGAAGAATTTATTTTTTCATTATTATTTAGTAATTGATATGAAAAATAAATTAAAATTTTAAATTGGTCAAATTTGATCATGCGTATAATTTTTTGTTAATTAACGAACCACTGGACAAAATTTGTAAAGACTCTAAGAATTCGTTTGTTTTCAATTTTGATTTTGTTAAAAAGCTAAAGTCAAAATTGATAATTAATTTTAACCTCACATTTTATGGTTCAACAGCTTTTAAACTACACATTTCAATAACTTTTATCAAAAAATCTGATTTTAATCAAACACATTATAAATATCATTTTGGTGAACAAAATTATAAGTTTTAGGACTTGATGACACATTTTTTATTATTTTAAATGTAAATCTTTAAAAAATAAAAATATTTAGGACTTATTTGTATTTTTGAAAAGGTTTAGGAGTTATTTTTAATTTATTTGTGTTAGGGGTAAAATTGTCAAAAATGTTTGGGTTATATGTGTTAGAATTAGAAGGTTTGGGGGCTTTTAGACACTTTTTGAAAGATTAGGAACTTTTGTTGCAAATTTTTCTTTTACTTTTTAAATTCAAAAGTTTCCAAGGTCAAATTTAATGGAGGATTTGACAGAAATTAACAAAAAGACCATTGTTGCCAAAATTTTTTGAAATAGGGGCTAAACTGCTAAAATGAAACGATAGCTCCTCAACCAACAGTAAGTGCAAAAGTCAGGGACCATTTGTGTAAAAAGGCCATTTAATATATAGTATAATAAATTAAAATAATGGTTTTTAAAAAACAGTATATTTAGAATATATCTAACAAGAATGAGTTTTTTGTAATTCTTTTCAAAAAGTAGTTTATTTATGAAAAAAATCCCATAAATCTTGATGAGAACTATGTCACTTGTGTGTAATTGCCACTGCATATGTGTTTTATTTCAAGATCTCATTATGGGGTTAGCTCCCCTTAGACCTTTTCCCTTATTTATGGATATTTGAAGGAGTGCTTTGTGATTTTTTTTCCAAAAAATTCTATTTAGCTTGTTCAAGTCCTTTGGTTCACATAAATTTGAAGTGTAATCGTTTTTTTTTTTCTTTCCTTCTTTCTTGGATTTGGACCTTGGCCTACAATTACATACTACTGCCACTTTTCCTTACTCTAATGATTATAAGTAAAAGTAAATTCAGAAATCATGGATAGTCTGAATGGTATGTTGAGTTTTCAAATTCATGGAATGATAACTCAACCAATAATAGGAATTAGCGCATAATGCAAAATTATAGTGCCAAAAAACAATTTTGAGAATAGTAACAAAGAATGTAACATTGTAATATCAACTGATTAAAAAAAGATTAACAAGGCATGTAACATGGTAATACAAAAATAATACATCGTGAAAATTTAGTATTACAAAAAAACATGTAAAGGATTGCATGTACGCGAATTAAAAACTGTAAAAACCCTAAAACAAACAATGAATACAACAAAAAATGTAACGACCACTTATCCGTCGCTCGTATTGGCTGGGTTGTTTCACCTTCTTCGACCGTGGTGATTTAGAAGTATTTTCCCTATGCTTTTTTTATATTTTCGACACTTTTGGTCCCTTTTGTTGGTATGGATGGCGATACATCACCGCATGTAATTGCCATGCTTCAATGTGAGCTCCAAAATTTGTAACTAGTAGAATCTTATGAGATTATGGTGGGATTCAAGATGAAATGTAGGGGATTTTCGAAGAACTTATGGGTTTAGTGTTTTGAATCAAATCGTTCCGAATAACGGTGAATATATGTGAAATTGTTGACAAAACTAGACGATTCCAAGTGGGGTTCTTCCAAAAGTATGTGTTATCATCTAATGGGCAATGGATTTGCAAATTAATTTTGGTGAATTTTGTGATATCCATAAGGGAATGATACAATCAGGGAAGCGAGAAAATAGGGATAGATGGATATGTGATATATTCTCTTTCATGCCAATACCATATTTTTCTAATAAGTTGGGATACGACGTATTTTTCAATATTGGGCTGGGAATGTAGTGTAGGACCTAATTTCCTCTTCTTCCTTTTTTTTTTTTTTTTAAAAAGAGATGAAGACTGGCCCACGGGCGTTGAAAGAGAGGCCCTGCCCTCGGCCTGCTTTTTCCGTGTTGGCCTAGGCGGCCTGACCCAAATTGACACCCCTAGGCTCATATGTCTAGATAGTAAGATAAATCTTGACAAGAACTTTGTCACTTGTGTGTAATTGCCACTGCCTATGTGTTTTATTTTGAGACCTCATTATGGGGTTAGCTCCCCTTAGACCTTCACTTATTTATGGATATCTGAAGGAGACCTTTGTGATTTTTTCTTAAAAAAATCTGTTCAGCTTGTTCAAGTCCTTTGGTTCGCATAAATTTGAATTGTAAAGCTCTTTATTTTTTTTATGGATTTGGGCCTAGGCCTACAATTACATACCACTCCAACTTTTCCTTACTCTCATGATTATAAGTGAAAGTAAATTAAGAAATCATGGATAGTTTGTATGGAATGTACATTATTAGTGGTAGGTGTTACGTGGAATTTTTGGACTGTTCATATAAAGTGTCTTTGCAAGTTCACCCAAGTATTTACGGCAGTTCATGCAAAAAATGGAAAATTTTAATATCTAAGCAACAACCGAAGTTTGTCAAAGGAGAGTATTTTGCTAATTGGAGTTGCTAACAAAAATTGTATAGTTAAGGCCTGCCAAAGGAGAAAAATAACAGTGAATGATCTATACAAGTCTAAAAAAATGGGGTGGGTAGTATTACCAAAAGCTTGTATCTCTAGTGGTTCCTACATTTGAATGCACACCTGTGAAATTAGTTCAGTGCTCCTGTTATGTTTCTATGTATGGCCAATTGAAGGGCATACTTTCAACTGTTCCGAAACTGCTCACTTATGACTGATTAGTTTGCGATTTGAGTTACTTGTGTAACATGCAGTGCATATTGTTGGTCTTTGTCATGTTTATCAGTCAATTCGAAATATTCAATTCTTTTTTTAGAAACATTTGAAATAGTAGCCTCAACGGTAATGATTGTGATACACGCTGACACCTTGCAGAGAAGGAAAATCTTTGTCTTTACGGATTTCCTGGCGAGCAGTGGGATGTTAACTTACCTGCTGAGGAGGTGCCTCCTGAAATTCCGGAGCCTGCTTTAGGAATAAACTTTGCCAGGGATGGCATGCAAGAAAAGGACTGGTTGGCTCTTGTTGCTGTCCATGGTGATGCATGGCTACTTTCTGTTGCCTACTATTTTGGTGCCAGATTTGGTTTTGACAAAGCTGACAGGTGTGCTTAGTTGTAAAGTGAGAACTTTAGTGTTTTTTGTTGCTGGAATTATAAGTTGTTTTATTTTGATCCTTCGTATTATAATTATTAGAGGGAACTGTTATTCATTTTTCTGTGGGGCAACGACTTGATGGAGCCAAAATTTAGGTTTTGTCGAGTATTTGAACCTACAAAATATTTGCCAATATGGCCAAGTTGTTAAGATCTGCATACCCATTTGCTATATCCCATTCTTTGTTCTCTACCCATATTCTTCCCTAGGTCAGCGCAGTGAATTATAATGTTAAGTATATATACATTTGAACACAACTACCTGATTTTTCTTTGCTACTCTTCTTTCTATTGAACAGCTCTGGGCAATAACTTTTAAAACCTAATCTTAAACCCATTTATACTGATGTATAGTTAAATACCTATGGAATTGGACTGCTATGTCATCCAAGTGAATTCTTATACTAAGTATGTGTGTCTGTGTGAACCAACTGCCTTTTCATTTCTCTTTTGCTAGTTGCCTTTCTAAATTGTACTGCACAGGGAAATGACGTGTGAAACCTAAAGCCTACACATGTATGGTTAAATAGCCATTCATGTGCCACTAGAAAGTGCAACATAAACAGGCCCGTGGTATGCTTGTGATCATGGTACAATCTTGTAAATATAGGTTATAAAGAGATGTTCTAGTTTAATAAATGTTTAGTTTGGTTTTGCTAGCACGAAGTTGTTTTATTGTGTCTTCTAAGAGTTGACTTTCATAGGGTAACTTTGAGTTATGGCCACTGCAATGTCTTAGAAATGTAAATTACAATATGGCTGAAATTTCTTCTAATATCTTTATTCTGATTTCTGAGTTTTTGTCTTTAGTTTCATGATTACTTGCTGGTATATGGATGCAGGAAACGTCTGTTCGATATGATAAATGATCTCCCAACAATATTTGAGGTCATGACAGGAGCTGCAAAGAAGCAAGTGACTGATAAATCATCTGTTTTGAACCATAGTAGCACCAAATCCAAGTCCAACTCAAAAACGGTAAAATAGAATACCTTTTCCTTGTTTTCTGGATAACATAGTAGAGGTTATGCTGACATTACATATAGTTTACCAGTTTTTGTATAATTGACACAGTTCCATTTACTACTAGTCTTAATTCCATGATTTAATCTTAGCCTATTGATCCAGTTCTCGAATGAATTTTACATGAAAAAATGTGCTTCAACTTCTTTCATTTCTCTTATAGCTCCATTAATCTCCTATCGTGACATCAGGCTTACAAACTGCAAAATCAACAAAGTAGAATTCACTAATTTGGCTCAGTAGATCACTCAAGATTATGTGCTTGCATCCCTTTAT
This sequence comes from Forsythia suspensa, assembly GCA_023638005.1. Taxonomy (NCBI): domain Eukaryota; kingdom Viridiplantae; phylum Streptophyta; class Magnoliopsida; order Lamiales; family Oleaceae; genus Forsythia; species Forsythia suspensa. The sequence continues at coordinate 13,349,051 of CM042668.1, forward strand.
CAATATTCTCTCTCTCACTCTTTAATCCCCTAAGCATGCTGAGTATGCATCTTGAGTATATCCTGTCAGGCGTCAGCAATTTTTGTTGATGAATGTTCAAAGTTGTTTATTCATGTTGGCACAGGTAATCATTAGTCAGATTTTTTCTAGCTGTCTTTAGATCTGTGAAATGAAACAATCTACTCGAAGTAATACTCAATATAAGTCACATTTATATTAGCTTATGTGATATATGAAGAATTGTGACTTGATCACCTAATTCATGTGTTGTGATTCAGTAGTAGAATATTTGGAAAACTGTAGCATGTGTATGCATGTCGTGATTTCTCTTCATGATTGTGTATTTGTGTGTATCAGACGCCTTGGTGCATAACAAGCCATTCACGGCTAGCATGGAATTGAAAACAGTTTTTGAGCAATAATATTTATAGGTTTGAACAATAGTGAATACAACTTTGTGTAAAAAGAATATATACACGCGTCGGACACTAAATTTTATTGGTGATAGCTATCCCTAATTTTGTGGCCTAATACAGGGATTACACCTTAATCAAATTAGAGAAAATCTTCTAAATATAGGGATTACCCCCTAACTAAATCAGAGAATATCTCCTACAAAAATTTCAAAAAGTTCTAGACTCTCTCGAGCTAGTTAGAAGATGTTAAACCAACTTTCTTGTTTAGGACTCAAAAGATAGTTTGCGAAGTCCTTTTGTAAGTACGCCAACTAGCTATCCCTTTGTTGGGATGAACGACATGCAAATCAGGCCATTCTCTAGCTCTGCTTTAATAAAATATCGGTCAACCTCTACTTGTGTCCATTCCTTTCATGTCTTGTTGAAAGTAGACTTTAAGCTCCCGACTGAGAAATGCATTCCTACTATCAAGTTGGAGGAGGGACCGCATGAAACTGGCTGCAAGGAAAGTAACACTCTTAATTGTGGTCCTTTTCTCCACCAGAGCTAAAGTTTCTTCGTAGTCTCATGTAGATGCTGAGCTCCTTTTCTCCTCGGTCAAGACAAAATATAGGACTGCACTCCCTTTTCAACAAGTCTTCCCTTGTATATATCAATTGACCTATCAGCCTTGTATCTTATAGTAAATACCCATTTGCAATCAACGAGTCTTTCCTCTTGATAGGTCATCACTTGTCAAGTGCCCTCGTTTCTTCCCACAGTTGATGCCAGTGAGTCAAATTTACATCTAAGATGATTGTTAATGTGATCAAATGCCACAAAAACCATGATTTTAAGGGGAAGAGAACTAAAAAATTTACTTAGGGAATACATTCGGGGTGAAGGCACTCAAAGGGGTTTGAAAATTAAAATCTTTATAGTCTTGCAATTTTTATTTGAGGCTTAGGGAACTGCTGCTCACAAAAAAAGTTATGGTATATTAGTGGTAAACACAAGGGATCATGCAATTTCTAAAGAATGTTTGTTTTTTCTCTCAACAATACCATTTTACTGTGGTGTATCAACACATGACAATTGGTGAACAATTTTATTCTTTAAAGAAAGTTTTAGAAAAACACTCCTTCCTTTTATAGAACTCAAATTTATGCTCTAAATCAGTTTTCACAATAGCATAGTATTTTTAAAGATCCTTTTGCCTCTAATTTTTCTTTAAGCAAATGATCCAATAAAGATGTGTGTGATTATCGATTAAACCATCTCGTTCCCAATGTATTAGTAATGGAAGAAGGATCCAGACATTACTATGTCGAAGAACAAATGATGGGGATTTTTGATTAGGCTGCATTGAAAATGGGATCTTTGATGCTTAGATAACTCAAAATTTCACACTGAAAGGAAGAAATTTTTGTGTCCTTGAACCACAAAAGAAACAATTTGTGTAAATAAGGGAAACTGGAATGCCCTGATATACGATGATGCCATAACATAATTTCATCCTGAAGAGATTGAGAAGAAGACTTATTGTATAGAATGTGATCTTCAAAGTAGTACCCAACCTATCAAGTTCTGTAGCACTCTGAATCTTCTTCAAGGAATCTAAGTCCTGTAATTCATAGTGTGGAAAAAAAAAAAAGCAACACAATCATAATCTTTGGTAAACTCCTGATGGAAAATAGATTGCAATATAGGTTATGAACATAAAGAAGAATTTAATATTAAATTCTTTGGAATAAGAAAAGAACCCTTCCCTGCAACTGACTGAAGACAATGTTCTGCATGCAATTCCCACTTTTTGATTACCATACCTTGGATTATATGAAGAGAATAAATTTGAAAAACTGGTCATGTGGTTTGTTGCTTATCCATTGAGTCCTTTTCTAGAACAATCACTTAGGGGTGTCTAGAATTTACCTTGCTGGGCTAAAGAAAAAGGGGATGAAGGATTTGAGTTGGTTTTAGAGTGATTTATAAGCTTATGCAGTTGCTCAGTTGAGAGTCTGGTACTCCAGAATTGGCTGGTTGTTGTCCATTTCCTGCTGCAAGAAAAAACATGATTATTTCCCGTGGACTACTATGTTTTTCAAATTTTTAGGTTTACCTCTCTGGTGTGTCTCAGGCTCTCAGCTTACTGCAGTAGTCACACAAGAGTTCGTTGCTTCTTTCTTCTCCCTTGGAAGTCTTCCGTCCTCCCATCAAAGCACTTTCAGTTGAAGCAGAGATTAATGCAGAAATAGTTAAGACTGCTCGGAACTTGGTTTAGATTTTGCTGCTTCTCTTCCCGACATGATTATGTGGATGTCTTTAAGAATAATTACAGAAACGAAGGCATAGGATCAGAGAGATGCTCTGAGATGACGAGAGCTGATTTAAAATCCTCGCTACGCTCCATAGATGTCATATTGTGTGGATGATACCATGAGCTCAGATTTAGAGGAATAATAATTTATTTATTTGAACAAGAATTAATGCAACTCTGTATCCAAAGAATATCCATACATGTAGGAATTGGACTCTTTACAATAGTGACCTAATTAAAATTGGGAACTGAATTGAATTAGAGATAGCTAACCATACAATCTCTACAATATTCCCGGGATAACTTTTATGGCAACCATGATCTTTTTTACATGGGACCTGGAGTGCATTAGCATATGTTTCAGCTTTGGCTCGACCGAACTTTCTGACAACACAACCTACTACTTTTTTTATGAGGCACAACGGGTGAGTTTATCATGGAAGCAGAAGAACTATTACCTTAATTGCATGCTTACAATTTACTTAAATTTTTATCAAAGTACTCATAGTTTCTCACTAAATGCCTTTCCTATTGCATGATATTCGTATAGATAATAAAAACAGCAATGCTCCTAAATCTTAGGGAAAACTCTCCAAGGGCCAAGCAAAGGATAAAATGAGAGGAAGGGGATGAAGAAGAAGAAGAAGAAGAAGACGAGCATAGTGAAACGTTGTGTGGAGCATGTGGAGAAAACTATGCCTCAGATGAATTTTGGATCTGCTGTGACTTATGCGAGAGATGGTTCCACGGCAATTGTGTTAAGATAACTCCTGCCAGGGCTGAGCACATCAAGCAGTACAAATGTCCATCATGTAGCTCGAAAAGAGCACGTCCTTGAGATTTACCCCCATCTAAGGTGCTTGGTTTGCCTTTCCTCTATATGTCTCTTCGTTGACACTGCTAACTGCCTAGTTCGTCCTAATCCATCTCATTGTGCCAGGAAAACAACTGTATTTAGTACACTGGTTGTTAGTTTTGTTTATATGGATAGTTAGCTAATCTTGAATCTTCTTTCCATTCTAAGCTGTTGGATGTTGGATGTCGATATCTTACACTTGAAAGGAGGATATGCGTCTTTATCTTGTCAATGTTATTTTATCCTGTTTGCCTCGAATGATGGTGATTTAACAACCAATTCTGTATCTATTGAAAATGTTCGATTTTTGTTTTACAATTGAAGTTGCTAAACAAAAGTAGTATGAGTGATGCTGCTTTTTGTTGTAGATTTTAATCCTTCAAAGTCATGTGAAAGGTGTCGAACCATGAGGATTAGTTACCAATTAATCTATTAATTTATAGTTCGAGTTTTAACAATATTAAAACACATGTTCTTTATGATATCAATTCCTACGATTATCCTATTCTAATTCAATCAAGTCTAAATTATTACGTAAACGAAAATAGAATAATTATCAAATTCAAATTTTACTAGCACTAGGATATACGGTTCCACTACCATGTTCCAATAATTAATTATCAATTACTTGTTTTCGCAGATAATTGCCCTAGGTCGAAAATCGATAATTCTAATATAACCAAAAGTCTCTCTCGATGGTCAATCAATTATATATCTCTATATGAACATAACCATCTCTAGTTAAATTTTGAACACAAAGGTATGCATTTAATCACAACGATTATTTAGAAAGATTTCATAAAATATAATAGTAATTTCTATATATTATTGGACCATATATTATTTATTACCACGTGTTCATCTAAATTGAATATCTCGAAAGCAATCTAGACCACAAAATCCTTTTAATGGCGATCAAACATCAAAATGGAAATAATGAATAATAAATAATCAACCCAGAATCAATAAATTTACAAAAATAAATAACTTCTAATTAATCAAAAACATGATGTTTCATCGTTTATCCTAGATATAAAAGATTTACCCGGACATGATTCCTATGAATATATCGATATTAATAAAAGAATTCATGAACCGGAAGAAAAAAAAGAAGAAAGATACAACCCCTAATCTTGAATTAATTTAAAATCACCTATTGCACCGTGATAAATGATGCCCAAGAATTTTTCTTTTCCTTGCTCTCGATCTTTTTCTCTCTTCAATTGCGTAACCCTTTCAAAAGACCTAGAATATGTCTATTTATATTCCTTGAAAAGTCTTCAAAATTGTGTCTTAAAAGAGTCCTAATCCTACTTAACTTTAGAAAATCGCATTTATAACTTTCTTTCAGCGTAGATCGCGCATAGTAGGGGTGGCAAAAAAGCTCGTCGGCTCGGACCATGAAAGCTCGGCCCAGCTCGGACTCGGGCTCGTCTAGGGATGAGCACGAGCAAGGGCCGAGCAAAAAAAAAAAGGCTGAGTTCGTTCGACTCGACCAAAAAACGAGTCGGAAAGAACGAGCCATGAGTCGCACGAGCTAGCTCGACTCATGGCTCGTGCAACGGTCACATGGTCGTGACCATTGAATCAACATCCAACGGTCACGATCATGTGACCATTGGCCACTTTTTTATTTTTATTTTTCATTATTTTCCTATAAATACTCATATTGTAAACTCATTTTTTTTCACACTTCAATCTCTCATTCTATTATATACTCAATTCATTAACAATTCTCAAATTTCATTCTCTCAAGTTTCAATATTAGTGTTATAATTAGTATTTAATATCTCATTATCTAGATATTACTCTATAATTTGAAGTTTTAATTTTCTACTTCTACTAATTCCCTACATTTTTATTTTCTAGTTTCTAGTTTCTACTACATATCCATCTTCTCTTATTTTCTTTATTATATTATTTCAAATAGTCTACGATCGAAGTGATGATGATTTCAGTAGTCTGAATGATATTTCAATTTCAGACGATATTATTGATTAGTTTGGTGGTAGCACTGATCCAATTGATTTGGAAGACGTTCAAGAAGATGTCGATACACAAATAACATTCGGTTCTAGCACTAAATGAAAAGCCACCAAACAAAAGGCTAAGTGCTGTCAGCATTTTGAGTTGGTGCCAACTGGTAAACTAGTGGGTGAACTCCCTGAGTACAAAGTACAGTGTAAACACTATCAAAAGAAGTTAGCCTGTCAAAAGAGGATAAGCAAGACTCATCTAAACAGACACTTCAAAAAGTGTCAATTCAAACATGGAAGTTTGAAAATAAATCAGGCATAACTCCAGTTCGGATCTTCGGGAGTCGGGTCCAATAGTCCCAATCTCAATACTTGGATATATTTACAAGAACTCATGCGCCGCGAAGGACTGCTGGAATTTGTGGCAAATGTTGAGTTTCCAATGAGCATGGTGGAAAATCCTCATTTCACGAACTTCATCTAAAAATATTTCCAACTAAAGTACGTTAATATTTCTAGAAATACTCTTCGTAAAGACACTATTGTTAGATATAATACAAAGAAAGAAGCTATTGTAAATTATATTAATAATTATAACGGTGTTTTATCTTTTACGTTAGACTTATGGACATGTAATAACAAAAAAAGATATATGGTTGCAACTACACACTACATTGATAGTAATTGGATAATGCATAAAAAAATAATAGGGTTTAAACAAATAGACTATCCTCATAATGGAAATAATATTTTTACTGTTTTATTGGGTGTTACGTGAATTTAATTGTGATTCTAAAGCTCGTAGTTTTACATTTGATAATGCAGGCCCTAACGACATAGTAATTGAGAAATTAATTCAACATTGTAGTCCAAAATTTGATAGTATTTTATTTCACATTCGTTATGTATGTCATGCGTTTAATTTAATTGTGCAAAATGGATTAGAATTTATACAGCCCCATTTACAAAAAATTAGATATACTATGAATTATAGTACAGTCTCACCAAAAAGAAAACAAGATTTTGTTGCTCTATGTCTGGAAAATGGGCTGCAATCAAAATATTTTTGTACTGATGTTGGCAATAGATGGAATTTTACATATCTCATGCTTGAATCTTGTGAAGGTTACGAAAATTGCATTACTGTATATTATAATAGTCCACACTCACACGACTCAGACTATGATTTGGAATTATATGACTAGAAAATATGTGCTCATGTTAGAAAATTTTTGAAAGTTTTTTACGTCGCAACAATTGCATGTTCTGGTGTATATTATCCAACTACTCTACTTGTTTTAAATCATTTCTATTATATTGCCAATAATTTACTAGGTATAAGAATTTTGCTATTTCTTCTGATATTATACCTGTCATGGAAGCTAAATTTATAAAATATTGGGAACAATTACCTATGTTATTTCTAGTAGCATGTATTATGGATCCTAGACTTAACTTAGATGGTACGAAAGTAATAATAATGGTATTTTCACAAAAATTAACTTACGAAAATCTAGTAACGTGTGGTAATTTAGAACAAACTTTATGTAAAATGTATGAGGTCTATGCTGAAAAGGCCGGTACGAACGTTGTACGACCTCTGTTCCAACATGTACTTCGTCATCAACTAATGACATTGACTTATAGAGTTCGTGAGTACACATAGGAGTAGTCAAGGTCAACAATCAGTTGGTTTTTCTTCTACTTCTTTCCTTTTCTGTTCTAGTGACGTGCTTAGTATTTTAGATGACGAAGAGAGAATTTTTTTTGATATACTACAATGGTGGAGACAACATCAATATAGTTACCCAATTCTTTCAAAAATGGCACGTGATCTACTAACACCTCCGGTCTCAACTATAACATCGGAGGCTACATTTAGTATAAGTGACAAAGTTTTATCTGATTTCAGGTCAAGACTCAAAGCCAACATTTTAAAACTCTTACTGTGTCTAAATGATTGGGTTGACGGCGAACTTCGAATCCAAGACGAAGTGGACAGAATAATGGTCAAGAACTTGAAGATTTGAATATGGATTATTCAGATTTGTGGTAAGTATTATTTTGTATTAGTATTTGATATTTTTGTCTTATTTTAATAAAAAATTGTACACGTAACATCTTGTTCGTGTACAATTTTAACTCCGCTCTACTTTCAAAGTAGTCGGTCTCAAGCCTGGAAAAAGGATGGGGGTTTTCAACTTTTAATTTTTAATATAAAGGATTCTTGATATTTTCTTTCATTTTCATTTTCAAAATTAAAAAAAAAAAATTTATGGGCCGAGCTAAGCTCATGGGCCAACCGAGTCACATTTTTGGGAGTGAGCCGAGCACGTTTTTTCATGGGGAGCCGCCATCCCTAGCACATAGGTCTCTCAATGCATTCTGCTACTTAGGTGCGACCTCCCATAAGTTTTCACTACCGCACCTAGGTTGCACTATCCATGTGTGACATTTGTTTTGAAAACTTACAATTTGGTCTCCAATTTGGCTTCTGATATACGATTTTTGTCCTTTCTTTTTTAAATATTCTCAATTCAATCCAAAAGTTTCCAAAGGCATTCTAATTGGTCCTAACCCTTCTAAAGTCTTCCAAACTGGCCTTCCAACTATTCTAAATTGTTTAAATTAGTCTTCATACTTTTAGAAAACTGATTTTTACTCTCGAAACTTTTGAATTCACCACAGTAAGCGTCAATTAAGCTTCAAACTCTTTTTTTTTTTTTTCCAAACTCATCCAAATTAGATATTATACCTACGTATACAATAATTGAACTCATTTAAATAGAAATCTGCTCATATAGTGAATATATAATAAGTTTACAAGTATAAATAAGCGTATTAAATACACTTATCAAACACCCCAAACTTAATCTCTTATTCGTCTCGAGTAAGATTATCTACTCAAAACACACAAAATAAAATAAAATAGGAAAAATTAAAAATAGATTCGTTAGATAGCATGATGTATTCCCTTAGAATTTGAAACTGTTCAACCAATTCATGAAAAGCTTATAAATAATGTTACAAAAACTAATTTTAACTTATCCGATGTTTGACCGGTGTGTGTGTGTGTGTGTGTGTGTGTGTGTGTATAGTCACACCCATTGTCATGAAGCTCTAAGTTGGTTCCTTCTCAACCCTAAATGGTCAAATGTTTTCTCTCCCTCTCATGAGATGCATCTCCAAACTTGATTTTTTTTTTCTTCTTTGAATTTCTCACCCGAGGTGTTAATTCTAAGGTTGCTCTCAAATCACTCATTATTTTTCTGCTTAAATTTGGTTGGGTCTAACCAATAAAAACAATTACTTAGATCTATGATGGTTCTCCCTAGATTTAAGTGCTCCGACCTTCAAGCTTCCACTAGGCAATTTAAACCCGTTAGTTGTCAAATCCCCATGTTAACTCTGCAAAGGACCTTTTTTGCTTTCTTTGCAATTTTTTTTTTGAAAAATCTTATGTGTAAACCTCAATCCCTTAAGCTTTCTAGATGGCCCTTGTAACGAACTTTAGATCGAGGGCTCCCAGATTTTACAAACCTTAGGGCACCGGGAGTTTTTAGAACCCCTAAGGGCTTTATCACTCGAGTAAAAAAGGCTACAAACAAAAGTATAAGATAGAGCCAGTGCCAAGTTTATATGTAAACCTCAGTCCTTTAAGTTTTCTAGATGACCCTTGTAACGAACTTTAGACCGATGGCTCCCATATTTTACAAACCTTAGGGCACCAGGTTTTTAGAACCCCTACGGGCTTTATCACTCGAGTCAAAAAGGCTACGTAAAAAAGTATAAGATAGAGCCAGTACCAAGTCCTTTGCATGCAAGAGTTTATATGTGAGGTCTAGATTTCTAACATTCGGTCATCACCTAACTTCATTTTGTTAGCCACAACACTCCACACCAATATTTAAGATGCATGGAATCACAATATCTCCAAATAATTACTCTCACTAGCTCTACCATTCACAATCAGTCTCACACACGGTCATACGATACTTTTGATTTATGTGGTAAATGATATATTTATAACTTGACAACGTAACTCTCACAATTACGCAAATATAGCCTGCTTGCATAACGACGGTTGTGACTATAGTGCTCAAAGATATTTAAGTCTCACATGGATAAGTAATTACACAGTATAAGCATATGTGGCATCACTAAATAACCAGTCATGAATTGATTACACCTTCTCATATAAATTTCATCATCATAAGCCAACAAAGCTATCCAACATTACACAAGCATGCACTCATTTTTTTTATTTTTTTTTAATTTTTTAACTCCAAAAACAATAGAGTCCAAATAGATTAAACTTAAAAGACTTAAAAAGCAGATAACAGCATATCACTCATAATCATTCAAAATAAAAGCAACACACAGAAACAGAGTACACTCCCAACTTAGACACTACATTGTCTCAATGTAAAAAAAAAGAAATAAAAGAGAAAAGTTTACTTTACTTCCTATAGAGGTGTGGTGAATTAGACTGTATTGTGCTCACGTATCATCTGGAGGTGGTGGAGGAGCTTGTGGTTGCCAGAGGCGGGAAAACATTGCCATCACCGCCTCATGCTCACGGGTGCGGGTCTTATCTTGGGCATGCAGTGAAACTCGTATTCATTCTATCCAGCCTGCAACAATCTGAACTGTCGAGCATTTTCTTCTCAGTCTTGCTGTAACTAAGCCTCAATGGACTCTAGAACCGGTCCAAAATTCACCCATCCCAGTCTTAGTCTAGGCGGAGGTCTCATAGCCAAGTGTTCCTATTATGCCATCATCTCCTCTACGTCATCTACATTGTTCTCTTCATGTGCAAGTCTCGCAACATTTTGGTGATATGCCATTTGAGCGTGGGACTGCCGCAGGGTAGTATAGCTAATGATCGGAGATTTGATTTTCTCAATCTCTGATGGCATCATTGGGACCTTTTCTTTTTTGTAAAGTGCCAAAATAAGGCACGGAAAATAGATATTTTTCTTGTCCTATGTTGCTCGTGCATCTCAATTATTGCATTAAAAATCAATTCTCCGAAATTCAAGTCATGCCCTTTGGCGAGCCAATAGAACAACTGCATCCGCGGGTGGTGAATTTGCGTCATGTGAGATGAGGGGACAATGTTGTAGGCGAGGATGAAGTGGAATAGTTTAAGCTTAGTGTTCAACTCACTGTGCTTTACCGTATTGCAGTCTGGCCATTGTTGTGGCATGTCTGATCTGAAGCTAAACAGAACCACATCATTGTCCGCGGGGCTAAATCGAACCAAACGCCCCAGACATATGTTTTAAAGGAGTGATCATTTTCTTTATCTTCTACATTCCCAAAAATATTTGGGTTGAAGTTGGCCATAAATTCTCGCACTACTGGTGTGTAGATTTTGTATAGTGTAGCACAAAGTTTGGTCCATCCCTTTGCCATTACCTCTTCAGGGACACCGGATGACTCGATGCTTGCGAGATCTACCTCCCTCTCTGGGTGAAGAGTCCATTTGGAAATGGTTTTAGATCTTTCTTCGGCGTGTTCCGTTAAATATGTTTTGTATTGTGGTGCTTCTCTACGTGTCCTCTTATTGACATTTGAGCTTTCAACAATCTCATTTCCCTTTCTTGAGGTTGTCGTGTTTCGGGCTTTTGGTGGCATGATGAATGTGTGAAGGTACCTACAATGCACATTGAAGTGTAAACCATTAATCATGGAGATTTCAAGTGAAAGAAAGAAAGAAAAAAATGTAAGTTCTAAGTGTTAGTGGCAAATTGATATTGGTTTGCTAATGTCAAATATGTCAATTTATCCACAAATTAGTGTAAGAATTGTGTGAATAATCTCTCCCTACTTGGTATAAAAAGAAGCTACCAAAATAACTTTTCATATTGCACTTAAGTATTTGGTTGGGTCATTCTAGCAAACACCTTGAGGGCATAGTTAAATCAAATCTAAAATCACAAATATGGATATCTTGAGCAAACCCAAATTTTCAAACTGCAAAACTCACATCAAACCACACCAATCCATGTCCTAACTATATCCCATACACCATTAACAAGCAAAATCCAAAGATAAAGCACAAATTTCCTAAATAATAAGTGTTATGCCATACCTTCCAAGATCCGAATTTGATATGAAATAAGAGTTGAACTTGCTTGAATCTTGGTGTAATGTATGTTTCTATTCAAATATTTGGTAGTTTGAATGAAATTGATGGTTTGGGTAGGAGAATTTTGGGGGAAAATTTGAAAAAGTTTGGAATAAATGAGGGAAGAGGACCGGTTTTAACACTCGGCCCAGCTCGCAGTCTTATCGCGGTTGGACCGTGAGCTGCAAAAACTTTATGCAGTTCGCGCTAGGTTGTGACCTGATGCTATTTTTTTTTTTTTTAATTTTTGCTGCTATCTTCATCCCCTATTAAACGAACTTCGATTGACACCAAATTTAAACCACTAGATCATTACACTATAAAGTTCATTATGCGCAAGAAAAATTTGGTGAAAAGGTTATGATGGTTATTTTTCCTCATTACCTCAAAATTAAAAGCCTACTTTAAATCCTAAAAGTATAAAAATGTGCATAATGTAAATTGAACTCCTAAAACATAAATGATGCGTAAATTTAAATAAAAGGGTAGAAAAATGGGTTGCCTCCCATTGAGGGCTTGTTTACAGTCTTTAGCTCGACTTTGTAGTGGTAATCACTCCGGATTGCTTAACGTGGTGAAATACTTTTCTTTCGAAAAATCACCCTCCAAGTACTGCTTTAGCCTTTGTTTGTTCACCTTGAACATGCCATTTGTGTCATGAGCAACTTCTACCACTCCATGTAGATAGACTTTGACTACCGTGAATGGCCTGGACCATCTTGAACGTAGTTTTCCCCAAAAGAGCTTGAGTCGTGAATTGAATAAGAGAACTTTTTGTCTTGCCTCAAACTGCCTTTTTTGAATGTTCTTGTCATGCCACTTTTTCGTTCTTCCTTGTACAGTTTGGCATTTTCATAGGCATCAAACTGGAATTCATCCATTTCGTTCAATTGAAGCATTCATTTTTCACCGGTTTATTTCAAATCAAAGTTCAACTTCTTCAATGCCCAGTAAGCTCGATGCTTCAACTCAACCGTTAAATGGTACGCATTTTCAAAAACTAGGCGGTATGATGATATTCCAATTGGAGTTTAAATGCAGTTTGATATGCCCAAAGATCATCATCTAGTTTGTTCGACCAATCTTTCCTCGAAGTACTAACGGTTAGCTCCAAGATCCGTTTCAACTCTCGGTTGGAGATTTCCACATGGCCACTAGTTTGTGGATGGTAAGGAGTAGCCACTCTGTGTTTCACACCGTATTTTCCCAAGAGAGTTTCAAACTGTCGGTTGGCAAAATGTTGACCTTAATCACTTATGATTGCTCGAGGAGTCCCGAACCGCGTGAAAATGTTCTTTTTAAGGAAATTCACCACCACTCGGCCATCATTAGTCGATAAGGCTACAACTTCTACCTATTTTGAAATGTAGTCCACAACCACCAAAATGTAGGTATTTGAGAACGAGGGTGGAAATGGTCTCATAAAGTCAATTCTCCATACATCAAAAAGTTTAACCTCTAAAATACTTCGAAGGGACATTTCTTACTTTCGGGATATGTTTCCCGTCCTTTGGCACCTGTCACATTTTTTTACCAAACTGTAAGCATCCTTGAATAATGTCGACCAATAAAACATGGATTTTAAGACTTTGGCTGCTGTTTTGGTAGCACCGAAATGACCTCCGTATGGTGAGGAATGACATTACTCCAAGAAAGTCTCCATTTATTTTTCAGGTATACACCTCTGAATTACTTGGTCAGCATCCCGTCTGTAGAGAATAAGATCTTTTCAAAAATAGTATTTAAGTTCTGAAAAGAACTTTTTTCGGCGTGGTGATCATAATCAGGCGGCACGATGTTTCTTACAAGGTAATTCACATAATCAGCATACCATGGTGCGCTATCCAACTGCTCTATCCCAAAAATCTACTCGTTTGAAAATTTCTCTTTTGTTTCACCTTCTTCATTACCTTCTGTCTGCTCTATTTTTAACAAGTGGTCGGCTACCACGTTCTCGCTCTCTTTTTATCCCGAATTTCTAACTCAAATTCTTGAAGAAGTAGTATCTACAAAATTAGTCTTGGTTTTGCATCTTTTTTAGCAAAGAGATATTTCAATGTTGCGTGGTTCGTGTGCACTATCACTATTGATCCAATGAGGTAAGCTCGAAATTTTTCGAAGGCAAATACTATTGCTAGTAACTCTTTTTCTGTAGTGGCATAATTCATTTGAGCTTCATTGAGAGTTCGGCTGGCATAATATATGATATATATGATTTTTTCTCTTCGCTGCCCCAAAACTGCCTCGATAGCAAAATTACTTACATCGCACATGAGTTCAAACGGTAGATCCCAATCAGAGACCACAATGACTGGTGCTGAGATTAGGCTTTTTTTGAGAGTGTTGAAGGCTTTAAAAAGTCTATGGAAAAATTAAATTTGACTTCTTTTTTAACAAAATGCACAACAGTTTAGTTATTTTTGAAAAATATTTTATAAACCTTCTATAGAACCCTGCATGTCCTAGAAAAGATCGAATTTCGTTAATTGTCGTCGGAGGATGTTGTTTCTCTATAACTTGGATTTTTCTTTTGTCGACCTCAATGCCTTTAGTGGAAATCTTGTGTCCCAACACAATGCCTTCTTGGACCATAAAATGGCACTTTTCCCGCTATACCAAGTTTGTTTTCTCGCAACGTCAAGTACCAGTGGTCAAATTTTTAGGCATTTGTCGAATGATGATCCAAAAACTTAAAAATCATCCATGAATACTTCAATAAATTTTCTGACCATATCGGAGAAAATAGGTATTATACAACGCTGAAATGTGGTAGGAGCATTGCACATGCCAAATGACATATGCCTATATGCAAACGTGTCGTAAGGGCAAGTAAATGTTGTCTTTTCTTGATCTTCTGGGGCTATATGAATCTGATTGTAGCTTGAATGCCCATCAAGAAAGCAATAATGAGAATGACTTGCTAAACGTTCCAGCATCTGATCAATGAATGTTAGAGAAAATGGCCTTTTCGAGTGGCATAATTCAACTTCCTATAGTCAATACAAACTCGCCAATCGGTAGTCAATCTGACTGGTATGAGTTCGTTATTGTCATTCTTCTCAACCGTAATTTTTCATATTTTAGGCACTACCTGAACTGGGCTTACCTAAGTGTTAGAAATACGATAGATGATATTGGCATCAAGTAGTTTTAAAACTTCAGTTCGGACTATCTCTTGCAAATGAGGATTTAATCTACGTTGATGTTGCACTATCGGTTTATATGTTTCTTCCATTTGAATCTTGTGCATGTATATGGATGGGCTGATACCTCTAATGTCTGCTATAGTCCAACCGATGGCTGATTTGTAATTTCTTAGGACTTAAAGTAATTTATCTTCTTGATCTTGATTGATGAAATTTGCAATAATGACTAGAAGAGTAGATGACTCACCGAGATAGACATACCTAAGGTGAGAAGGTAATTGCTTTAACTCGAGAGTCGGAGCCTATTGAATTGAATGTGGCTGTTGAGGAGATGTGGTACCCAAATCCATGTATTTATTTCTCCTTTCCATCCGTTCAGCTCCTTGTAAATATCTGGCACATTCTTCAAGAACTGGAGAATCAGAATTTTCTTCTTGAGAATGCATAATACACGCTTCCCATGGATCTGAAGGATTTTCCAAAGCAAAGGTGTTAGCTATCTCGTGATCGATGATATCGATCTAAAACACAAGTTGGAGGAGCTTGGATATTGAATTGCTTTGAACACGTTGAAAGTGACTTGCTCCTCATTTAATCTCAACACTAGCTGCCCTTTTTGCACATCAATTAACGCTCGTCCAGTAGCTAAGAAAGGTCGTCCTAAGATAAGTGGTACATCCTTGTCTTCCCCCATATCTAAGATAATGAAGTCAATTGGGAATATGAAATTATCCACTTTTACTAAAATATCTTCAATAACCCCGCATGTACGTTTAACTGATCGATCTGCTAATTGTAGTGAGATTGTAGTTGACTTTGCTTCTCCGAGACCTAGTTCTCTAAAAATAGAATAAGGCATCAAATTAATGCTAGCATCTAAATCACATAATGCCTTCTTAAAAAATAAACTACCAACCGTGCAAGGAATAGAGAAACTCCCTGGATCTTTTAATTTCGAAGGTAGCTTGTTTTGCAAGATAGCACTACATTCCTCAGTAAGCATGACTATTCATTCTCCTCCAACTTCCTTTTGTTTGACAGAATTTCTTTCATAAATTTTGCATAGTTTGACATTTGAGCTAAAGCTTCAGCAAAATGTGTGTTGATTTGGAGTTTCTTGAATACATCGAGGAATTTCTCGAATTACTTATCTAGCTTATGTTTTCGCAGCCTTTGAGGAAATGGAATTGGAGGAACATAAGCTTTGACCGGTGGCAAAATATAATATGGTGGAGAGCTTTATTTTTCTTGTTCAAATTCTGCATATGATTTGTTAGCTCTCTCTTTACTTAACATAGTTTCATTTTCAACACCCGGTATTTTACATGAATCTCTGGCAACTCAACTCTGTTTCTCGTGGTGATTGCATTGACTTGCTCTTTTGATGATATTTGTGCCTCATATGTGGTGAATAGTGAAGAAAAGACATGTACATGCAATCAATTCCAAGTGGACAAAATCCCATGTGTACACGCATTGGCAGTTATTGCAAAGATAAAGGAAGATTCATATTTTTATTGTTCAAAATATTACACAATAGAGATGTACGTCCAAACATACAGTGGTACAGTTTACCCACTTGGAGATCGCAATGATTGGAATATACCAGATGATGTAAATGTAAGAATAGTCTTGGCTCCTGATCTAAAAAGAAAATCTGGACGACCTAAAGAGAAAAGAATACCATCAAAAGGAGAAAAAAAGCAAAGTACAAAATGTGGTAGATGTGGAAAGTATGGCCACAATCGAAGATGATGTCAAACTCCAGCACTTTTGAAGAAGAAGCCACAAAAGAAAAGAAAGTTACAAGATTTATAAGTTTTTATTTTTTATTTGGAAAGTATCACTTATTCATTCTTATTGGTTTTTTCTATTCAAAATAGTGTTAACATTCATGTGCTTTGCTTTTTTTATAGGTCAATGACATTATAGTGGAATGTAAAACTTATCATTTAACACTAAATTGTATACATGATACTTCAACTATTAAAGGAATTTGATGAATACCGAAATTGTAACTTTTAGAACAAAAAGTGACATTTGTGTCACTTTTGCATATTAGTTATTCTTTTCAAATTCGTGTGACGCACATATTTGTTCGTTATAACAAAAGTGATTTACATTGTCACTTTTATAATGAAAAGTGACACACTATATCTTTTGTTCATTATTAAAACTCCTAACATGGTTGTCAAAGTGTATACATAATTTCCATAATTTAAGAATAAAAGTGACACACATGGTCACTTTTATAATGAAAAGTGACACACTATGTCACTTTTATAACGAAAAGTGACACACTATGTCGCTTTGTTCGTTATTAAAACCCCTAACATGGTCACAAAGTGTATACATAATTTCTATAATTTAATAACAAAAAGTGACAAACTATGTCACTTTTAGAACAAAAAATGACACACACATCGTCACTTTTATAATGAAAAGTGACACACTATGTCACTTTTTTGTTCTAAAAGTGACACACTATGTTGTTTGTTCATTATTAAAACTCCTAACATGGTCACAAAGTGTACACATGATTTTCATAATTTAAGAACAAAAAGTAACACACTATGTCACTTTTAGAACAAAAAGTGACACACGCAATACTTTTATAATGAAAAGTGACACACCATGTCACTTTTTACAACGAAAAGTGACATACTATGTCACCCGCTCGTTATTAAAACCCATAACTTAGTCACAAAGTGTATACATGATTTCTATAATTAAAGTAATATATTAATTAGATCCACTTCTACAATCTATAATCAACAGCTTGAAAAAATCATCCAATATAATTATATTTTGTCAACATGAATAGCATGTCACCAGTATACAAAAATATTTTGTACTTATATTTTTGCAAAGAAACTTTCAAAACTTACATTGTTAATCTCATTTACATGAAACTACATTCACCATATACACTACATTTACATGTCATATGTAGTCCTACTACAAAATATTATTTACAAAAAATTGCAAATTTCTCTCCGTCTTGTCAAATATCCTTTGCCACTCAATCATTATCGATTGTCATAATTCTCCACTTGCTTCTTCTTGGCATACACGCATAATTGAGTGGCCAAGTATTTTCGAACCTCATATAATATTGAATGTCTTTGGCATCTCATTCAACATTTCATTGATTAAATACTCAAGATATTTAATCACATAGATTCCACAATCACCACCGCAAAGAACAAAATGAAACATTAACCAATAATTGAAGGCAAACCATACATTTCTATCTATTCAACATATAAAAATTCAAACTTTTAAAAAGCAAACTAACTCGTTCTTTTGTTGTGGTAGTTTTGAACCAACTTTACAACAAGTGGTTTTAGCGCCTCTTGTTCTTCAGTAATATTTTGCCGTCGAAGAACCCGTGTTATACAAAAGATGAGGAATAATAACTCGAAAATGGTTTAAAAGCTTCAAGTACAACAGTCTTCTTGACCACCTTAGTGTAGGAATTATAAATATTCAAGCACATCTCCTTGATGTCAAAATGACAAAGAAGCCAATGAGCCGAGTTATACATCCTCAAAGGCATTAGGATATGGTCAACTTCTCGCCAACTTGTGTTGCAAGGCATGTACAATCCAATTGGATACGACAGTAGAGAAGTTTTCTTAACAAGGATTAGTGGATCCTTCAAAAAATCATCATACAACCCCCTAACTTGGCTGTCAAAGGCAAAGTTCGTTGTTGTAGCATTGAATTTTATACCCTGTCCATACCTTAACATCTTTCGCAAATAATAAAAACACACATCCATATGCTACAAAACAAGCGTATAAAAAAGAATCAGCAATGTATTAATAAATTTTATACATAAATCTTAAACCAAACAACTAACAAACAAAAACTTACTGTGTCATCCAAAGCCTCATTGATTGTCACTAATTCATACCACCACATTTTAGAAGAGATTGAAACATCGTCAAGTAGAAGCTAGGGCTAATCTTAACATTCTCATCATTGAAATGATTAACTCAGATTACAAAAAGAAATGTCGCATACAATTACACTGGTACAAATTTTGTAACATGCAGTGACACTATGAATTGAGGCTTCGGATAGAAAAGTGACACGCTCTGTCACTTTTTTCCTAAAATTGTTCAAAAAGTGACAGAACAATGTATGCAAGTTAGACAAACAAATTTGAATCATAATCATCTATGTGGTTGATTTAAATACAAGATCTAACTTAATATTTGTTGTGCATTATGAAGTGACATGAATTATTGAGCATGATCAAACATTAATGTATCGTTTTTTTGTCTTGAATATGAATTGAGGCTTGGAGTTAGAAAAGTGACATGCTATGTCACTTTTTGTTTAAAAAGTGACATGGTCTGTCACTTTTTGCTCAAAAAGTGACAGAACAATGTTAGCCAAATATTAATGTATCGTTATTTTGTCTTGAATATGAATTGAGGCTTGGGGATAGAAAAGTGACATGCCATGTCACTTTTTGTCTAAAATATGACATGGTCTGTCACTTATTGCTCAAAAAGTGACAGAACAATACATATAAGTTAGAGAAACAAATTTAAATCAAAATCATCTATGTGGTTGATTTGAATGCAGGATTTAACTTGATATTTGTTGTGCATTATATAGTGACATGAATTATTTAGCATGAATAATCATTAATGCATCAATTTTTTATATTGAATATGAATTGTAGCTTGGGAATTGAAAAGTGACATACTCTGTCACTTTTTGCCTAAAAAGTGACATGCTCTGTCACTTTTTGCTCATAAATGACAGAACAATGTATACAAGTTACTCAAACACATTTGAATAAACAATCTTCTCTATGGTTGATTTAAATGCAAGATCTAACTTGTTATTTGTTGTGCATCATGGAGTGACATGAATTATTGAGCATTATCAAACATTAATGTATCGTTTTTTTGTCTTGAATATGAATTGAGGCTTGGAGTTAGAAAAGTGACATGCTCTGTCACTTTTTGCTTAAAAAATGACATGCTATGTCACTTTTTGCTTAAAAAATGACAGAAAATTGTATGAAACTTAGACAAACATTAATGTATCGTTATTTCGTCTTGAATATGAATTGAGGTTTGTGGATAGAAAAGTGACATGCTATGTCACTTTTTGTTTTAAAAGTGACATGGCTGTCACTCTTTGTCTGAAAAGTGACATGGTCTGTCACTTATTGCTCAAAAAGTGACAGAACAATGTATACAAGTTAGAGAAAGAAATTTGAATCAAAATCATCTATGTGGTTGATTTGAATGCGATTTAACTTGATATTTGTTGTGCATTATACAAATGACATATGAATTATTGAGCATGAACAACCATTAATGCATCAATTTTTATCTTGAATATGAATTGTGACTTGGGATTGAAAAGTGATATATTCTGTCACTTTTACCAAAAAAGTGATGTAGAACAATGTATGCAAGTTATACAAACACATTTGAATAACAAATATTTTCTATGGTTGATTTAATTTTTACACAAACACATTTGGATAAAAATAATGTGTCACTTTCTTATTAAAAAGTGACATTATGTCACATACTTACTTGTTTTTCGTCACCAACCATTCCTTGTACCAACTCTCGAATGCTTCCACATCTGGTGCAAATGGGGGGCACAACCCAACTTTGAATGCAAACGTACCCTTCACCACACGCTTCGCAGTAGAAGTTCCCGCTGTAGAAGTACCCACCGTAGAATCATATTGATTTACCCATGGGGACTGAAGAAGTGCGGCAAGTTTCTTTTGCCTTTTCAGGGGCGCATCCGGAGTGACTTCATCATCCGTCTAAAATGTTGCAAAATAATTAAAAGTGTCAAGTTATATTGTGCGTAACACACAAAAATAAGTCTTTCAAATGAAAAATAATCAAACAAACAATTGCCTCTTCATGCTTATGTTTAGCTAAAACAGCTGCTGCAATCTCATCAATTTTTTGCCAATCCTCATCTTTTAATTCAACATCATCATCATTTACATCAACAAATCAATAAAAACGTATAAAAGATTACTTTTGCAAAGGCAAAAAACAGATTTAACAAAGTAAAACACAAAATTAAATGTGAAAAAATACATCTTCATGCATTTTTTGGCTAAACTATGAGCAAAGAATATCATCAACAATCTTCTAGTCCTCTTCATTAAAATTTATTATATCTTCATCAATAGACTGAATAAAAATAAATAAGTCACATTATATAGTGCACAATAACAAAAAATTAAATATCAAATTAAAAATACAATGTATTTGGAATTGAATAATACCTTTTCCACATTAGTTTCAGCTGGCATTTCAATACTTTTTCCAAATGAATCAAACTCAATACCCAATGAAAAACTAGGACAATCATTGCATTCTTTTTTCATGCCCATTGTATCATTAGCAACATTTTCCGCAAAGATTCTAGACATAAGAATAAATAAAAAGACTTAGACATATCTATATAAAAAGTGACATAAATCTCTTAAAAGTGACATACTCATAGTAAAAAGTGACATGCTTAGAGTAAAAAGTGACATAGCAAAAAGTGACACACTGTGTCACTTTCTTAGCAAAAGTGACAAACCGTGTCCAAAAAGTGACATAGATCAAAAATATGACATACCTTCAACATTTGCAAGTCATTCACTTTGCTTTCAACATTTGCCACCCGCTCTAGAATTTCTTCATTTGATTTCACTTTCTCTTCAAGTTGTTTTATTTGTTTCTCAAGTTGAATATTAAATTGAACTTTGAGTTCAAACTCAGCAAGTCGATTCTGAATTTCTTCATTCGATTGTATTTTCTACTCTATATCTGCCAAGCGTTTCAAAATAATTTCATTTGATTCCACTTTTGCCTCAATTTCTGCCAGACGTTTCAAAATTTCTTTATTTGATTGAAGTTTCACATCAATCTCTGCTAGACATTTTAATATTTCTTCATTTGATTCAGAACGTCTCTGAAAATACAAAAATCAGAGAAAAACACATAATCATAAGAAACAATAAACAAAAAAGGTATAGAAAGCATAAAAAGGTAAATAAATGCTCAAAAAACTCAACTATCTTTTTTTTCTTCAACTTTGAAGAACTGTCATCGCCAACTAATGTTTCTTGTGCTGTAATCATTAGCTTTGACTGATGAATAACATGATGCTCAAAGTTGTCGTCGTCATCAGGGTTTTACCCTTGAGATTTGCAATTTTCAAACAACCCCTCAGTATATGCCACCTCCTTCTCTGCGTCAGTTATTTTAACGTCATTAACTTCTATCTACAAAAACACATATTCATAAATTTAAAATAAGAAATAGTAATAAAAAATGTAAAGCAAAATTGCATAAATAATAAATAGAGCTTACTTTAATCAAGTCAAAAATACGTTTGTGCAATTGTAAAGATGTCAAATGCACATTAGAACTCCAGCTCAAGATCCGAGGAAGTGATGGTTTGTACTTCACACAAAATTTTTTCTTAGCTATTGAAGGAATAGACTCGTATTTCCAAACTTGGAAAGCAAGAAGAAAACTATTAAGCCTATACTCCAAATTGTTTTTGAAGAATTTAACTTCATGATCCTCTTGCTGAATGTACCCTTCAAAGACATTAAAGTCAAACTATATAACTCCTTCCCCAATGGAAAAATTCCATTTCACCGATTCAACAAGTACAAAATTGAATCATCAACACATTTATGGTATGATGTGGCAAATAAGAATGACGAAATAAGATAAATAATACCAACATCCACCATATCCTTGTCAACAAAGATCGATGACAACTCTTTAAACACATTTTCAACACACTGTTGAAATGCTATCATATTTCTTGAAATATTTGTCCTTAATCATACTACTACGCATTCTCGTACTTGGTAAAATCACCATTACCCACGCATCAAGTCCGACATTAGACAAAATTCTTCAACAAAAATCGACCGGTTTGCCACAATCGATGTTGAACCATAATTCATTTACATTTGGTTGCTTCACCGCTTTAATAACAATCGGTGAATCAACCGAGCTCGAATCACGCTTTCTTTTAAATCAAGATATGGTACAAAGCATGTTTCCGTAACATTTGCTTTTGTGTTTTAGTAAGCTTGTCGTTTAAGGTTTTGATCACTATATGGGGTGAGTAGAAGGTGACTTTCCTAGGAAACCAATAGGTCTGGGGAATTAATAGCTCCCGATCCTACAAAAAAAAAATAACAAAGATGGTTAGTTAAATAATAATTTTATAGAATGAACACATAAAAGTGAAAAGTGATGCTCTGTCACTTTTTAAGTAAAAAGTGACAAACATCTTCAAAAAGTGACATACATCTCTTCAAAATGATATATATCTAAATATGTGACATTCAACTCTTTAAAAGTGACATACATCTCAAAAATACATTGATCATACAATCTATTTGTTAGTTTAGATGTTCATACTTATTGTTTTTATATATTACATAAAGTGATGATGATCCGTCACTTTTTACTTAAAAAGTGATGATGCAATGTCACTTTTAAGTAAAAGTGACAAACATCTTCAAAAGTAGCATACATCTCAAAATCACAAAGTTGATCTACAATCTATTTATTAGTTTGGATGTTCATACTTATTGTTTTTATATATTACATAAAAGTGATGATCCGTCACTTTCACTTACTTAAAGTGACATGTACTTTTTAAATAAAAAGTGACAAACATCTTCAAAAAGTGACATACATCTCTTCAAAATGATATATATCCAAATATGTGACATTCAACTCTTTAAAAGTGACATACATCTCAAAAACACAAAGGATCATACAATCTATTTGTTAGTTTGGATGTTCATACTTATTGTTTTTATATATTACATAAAAGTGACATGATCTCGTCACTTTTACTTAAAAGTGATATACCATGTCACTTTTTAAGTAAAAAGTGACAAACATCTTCAAAAGTAACATACATCTCTTCAAAATGATATATTCTAAAAATGTGACAAGAGATCTCTTTAAAAGTGACATACATCTCAAAAATACAAAGGATCTTACAATTTATTTGTTAGTTTGGATGTTCATACTCATTGGTTTTATATATTACATAAAAGTGATGATGATCTCATCACTTTTACTTAAAAGTGACAAACATCACCAAAAAGTGACAAACATCTTCAAAAGTGGCATATACCTCTTTAAAATAATATAGATATAAAATGTGACATTCATCTCTTTTAAAGTCACATATATATACAACAACAAAGGATCATAAAGTCTATTTACTAGTTTGCACATTCAAACTTATTGTACCTATATAAGTAAAATTGACAAACATCTCTTAAAAGTGACGTAGATCTCTTTAAAAGTGACATAAATCTCAAAAACAATGATCATACAATCTATTTCTTAGTTTGGATATTCATACTTATTGTATTTATATATTACATAAAAGTGACATGCTCATCACTTTTTAAGTAAAAAGTGACAAACATCACCAACAAGTGACAAACATCTTCAAAAGTGGCATATACTTCTTCAAAATGATATAGATATAAAATGTGACATTCATCTCTTTTAAAGTCACATATATATACAACAACAAAGGATCATAAAGTCTATTTACTAGTTTGCACATTCAAACTTATTGTACCTATATAAGTAAAATTGACAAACATATCTTAAAAGTGATGTAGATCTCTTTAAAAGTGACATAAATCTCAAAAAAACAAAGGATCATACAATCTATTTCTTAGTTTGGATATTCATACTTATTGTATTTATATATTACATAAAAGTGATGATGCTCATCACTTTTTAAGTAAAAGTGACAAACATCACAAAAAAGTGACAAACATCTTCAAAAAGTGACATGGATCTCTTTAAAAGTGATATACATCTTAAAAAATAGTGGAATGTTCAAAAATCATATGTTAGTTGGATGTTCAAACTTATTGCATTAATTTTTTAGTTTGCATGTTTAAACTTATTGTATTTGGAATATGAACTAACATATCAAACGAGAAGGGACATATTTTCATACAGGATATATTTAAAAAACTGGTTGGTGAACTTGAATACCATCAAATTACACTTTAATCTCATTTTGGTATATCATTGATTTGGCAATGGTTTCAATGTGTTATTGGATTCCTAAACGCACCATCATCAACCAGTTAATCATTGAAAACAGAAAATGCAATTTCACATAACAAATTCCTCAAAATGTAAAAATTTCAATCATCAACCATTGTCACTGATTTTCCTAAAGGCAATATCATAAATTGAATAATAATGGAAAACATAAATTCGAATTAACAAAACAATCGAAAAAAATATAGAAATACAGAATAAACGAACAATATTTTTCATCTTTTTTGAAGATCCTTCCGCTGAACTACACTTTCTCTTCATCCCTGAAGATTCTGCAACGATGATTTCGCCTTCTCCAACCATGTTGAACAATATAGTGTTAAAATATAGAAGAAACGAATAGAAACTATGAATTAGCGAGTGAATTTGAGGAATTTCGCCAGAAATCGCAGAGAAAAAACGTGAGGAAGGGTTTAAGGCACTGTAGTAATTAATTTTTCATTTTTACCCTTCCATTCTGATACATTAAAGAAGTCTACTTTTCAATTTTTTTAAAAATAACCGTATTTTTCAATTTTTTTTTGAAAAATAAAGTAAGGGGCCTAATTTCCACATATTTTTAGGGATGGCACCAACTTGGACCCTCGATATTGTGGCCATGTCGGACCTGTCAAATAGGTCGGTCCATAGGCCCTTTTTAAAAAAAAATTAAAAGTAAAATAAAAATAATTATGAAAAAAACTAACCTCATCTTTTATTTGGGTTTAGAACAATCGTATACAATTTCTTTTAAAAAATATAAAATAAGGAAATCGAATGTACTTAACACTTATTAATGGACTCAAAATGATAAAATAAAGAAGGGAAAATTACATATATGATTGAGAGTTTTGGGAAAATTAGAAATTTACTGGATGCTAAAAAAAAAAATTAAAAATGCAGGAAATGAAATGAAAACGTAGAATGATACTGGATATTTATTATCACCAGAATTCTCTATTCTAACAGTTCAAACGTGCATTACTTTTAATAAAAAAATGGAAGGGCCTTATCTCCAGGTAAAAGTGCAACTTGAATTTCAAAATTCAAAATTTCCATCTTCATCGACAATTGTGGGTTGCAGAGTCCCAGTTTCTTCTAATTTTCTGAATATGGCCGTCCAATCAAAATTGAAAAAACAGAATTGTAAATCATTTTTTGTTTTGTGAATTGAATATATACTGTGATAACCAGTCATGATCGTCTGAAGATTTCAAAATTGCTACGTTGGAAGGGCTTCCACAGAATTTGATATTTTTGGGTCTTGCTGTTAGTTCTATGATTTTCGTTTCAAAATTCCAGCGTTGCTAAGAAATTATGTCCGGTAACATTTGTATAGAAAATCTAGCAATGGTATTTGTTATTAATTGAACTTCTGCTTTTCATGAATGTTTTATTATTCCACATTAAGAAAATCAAATTTGGGTTGAAGGTAGGTAGGAGTGTTACGTTAAAAAGGAAAGAATCCAATCAATCTATTATGTTTTTCAAATGCTCTTTATTGCATCATCCTCTCATCAATTGAATTATTGTGATTGAAACTTGTATAGAAGCAGTTGTGTTGTGTGATTGAAAATTCTTGTTCTTGATTGGTGGATTAATTTTTTGAAATTTATGTCTGAATTTAATAAAAAAATACTCGAAGACTTCAAGTAGCTTTAAATCTCTCATTTTAGCAAAATACGCGGTTGATTTAGCACATGTTTGGGGTTGCTTAAATTATAATTTCAGTTAGTCAAACTCGTCAAATATATTTTTTATTCACACATTTCATATGACCCACAACTTATAACTATTTTTTATCCACACATTCACCAACAACTTATAATTTTAGCACTTAAAAAATAATTTCAATACTATTAAATATGCGCTTAGAGAAAAATGCCCAAATGCAGAGAAAAATTTGAAGACTCTCTGCCATTTTTGTTTTTCCCATTGTTCTTGTTTGCATTTTGATTACGTTGATCGTCGGACTAATAATCGTACTGTAAAGTTTTCCGATTGTACTTCAGAGTTCGGTTAGATCATAATGTTTCTGCACATTGAAATCCAGCTAAGCCGATTTATTTGAGATGAAACATTGTTGTCAGTTTATGTTGAATATGCATTATGTAAATCCAATCGACATGTTAAAATCACCTGTCTGTTTCATGTTACATGTTTTCATTTGCGTTTAAAGTTATTTAAGAAGTATAATGTGGATTAGTGTTTTTACACCGACAGATTTAATTAGAACCATTTTGCTACATATATGGATAGCGTAGATGCATTGGTTTATAATGAGGTGAATGGGATAGTTCATGAAACTATAATGAGTACTCGATTTTTCGGATTATGTTACCATTGGACTGCAGTTATGCAGGTTTAGCTAAAATAATCATGACATAGATTGCGAAGGTTCCGACCATAAATGCTATAACGGTTCAGTATCAGGTACCTAATGAATGGACCACCGATGAAGATTTGTAGTGATTCTTCTATTTCTTTCTACATAAAAAAAATGAGACAGATGTAACGAGATTTCTTTTATGTGTAGACGTCGAAGAAGTATCAAAAGGTCACTGCAGTTTGGCTTATCAACATAATTTGAATTAAGTAGCTGAATCATTTAGTTTCCGTCACACGTTGGCAACCAATGACATTGTTTATTGCACTAAAGATGATACTTTGGTACCAAGACTGCCTACAATGGATTGTGAGATTTCTGAGCATGTGATAGATCCCGAGCTTAATCTAATTGAGGCATATTGTCAAGTTATTACACAACCAAATATCGTTAGTGTTAAGTTGGGTACAATTTACAAGGACAAGGAATTGTTAATGACAAGTCTATCATTGTACGCAATACATCTGACGTTTTCAGTACAAGGTATATAAATCATACAAGAATGAGTGTGTGTTGGAGTTCTTAGATGATAGCTGACAATGGGGCCTTAGAGCTTCGAAAATCGGTACGACCGCTATGTTCAAAATAAGAAATATAAAGAATAGTCACACGTGTTCAATGGATATAATCTTAAGAGATCACAAGAAAGCAACATGCTCAGTTATAACGAGTTGCATCAAAACAAGTTTGCATCTGCGAGGAAAATATACACACCAAGTGATATTGTGCGTGATATGATAAAAACTTACGGGGTATCGATTAGTTACCAGAAGGATTGGCGATCACATGAACGTGCGCTAGAGATGATAAGAGGGGATCCATAAATATCGTATGGAGGACTACCAGCTTATCTGCATATGCTTAAAAATGCTAATCTAGGATCATACACCAGAGTTGAGATAGACAAAAATAACATATTCATGTATAGCTTTGTGGGGTTAGGTGTATCGATAAAAGGATAGAAACATTGCAGGCCACAGACGGAACATTCTTGACAAGTTGTTATGGGGATGCTCTATTCACGCAGGACGTGAATAACAGCATATTCATGCTTGCTTTCAGAGTGGGTGACTCCGAAAACAATTTTATGTGGCCATTCATGTTAAGACTAAAAGAAGCGTATGGTGAACATGATGGGGTTGTAATCATTTTGGATAGACACGACAGTATTACAAATGCAGCTGAGGTCGTGTATCTGGGTGCGATGCCTGGAATTTGTTCTTACCATCTGTTACAAAATTTGAAGAAAACTTATGCAAAAAAAGGAAGGTATATAATGTTAAGATGTGGAGCCTAATTTGTTGCGCTACATTGTTTGTATTTGCCTAATTTGTAATCATTAAGGGCGTTTTCAAGATTTTGCCTTAGAATTTTATTATAACTAGAGAACCTTAATTGGATTGTTATGTAGGACTGGTTTGTTGTAAACAAAAATCATCATTTATTATAGTGAAAATAATGTAGCCACTACTAAAAATTTGACATTTGGGAACGCCTTATTGGGGACGGTTTTAAAATTCTCCTATAGTTAATTATTAGGGACCGTTTATAAATATTCATCCCAAACAAATAGACATTAAAGAATGTTTATAAATATTCTTCCCAAACAAATAGACATTAAGGACTGTTTATAAATATTCGTCCCAAACAAATAGACATTATGGACGATTTTTTCAAGCTCCGTCCCCGATTATGAATTATTTGGGACAGTTTAATTTTCCTAGATGGTCATTTAATTGATTTTCAAAAAAACTGTATAGGGATGTTGAGGAAACAGTCCCAAATAAGATTATTCGGGACCAACTTTGCCAAAAAATTTCGTCCCCAATAATGAACAATATTTGTGGGTTAAACATTTGATGGGACAAATATTTGGCGCCTTCTACAATTTTAACCCAATATTTGACGTGGGAAAATTTCTCTCTCCAGAGCCGGCCTAACATTTGTGAAGGCTTAATCTTGCCCTAACTTCAAATCCATTCATCATATCCTCTGTCCAGAGCCGGCTGTCCAGCATCTTTTCGTCCGGCATATTTTTCTGTCCAGCATCTTTCCGTCCAGCATCTTGTGGTCGCCGTCCAGCAAAGTAATTCTGTATGAAAATCTATTTAGTCATTTTGCCTTTTGGTGTATATGAAAGAACGATATGGTTTGGTTGCAGTTTGTGAATATGCTATCGGATGGCATGCCAAAGAATGTAAGCTATTATTAGAGAGCTAAGGGCTTTTCTTTTTCTGGCCGGACTGGAGGTTAAATTTTGGTTGCTCGTTATGGATCTATATTATATATTTTAATTGGATTATTCTGTATTTTTCAGATGCAATTTTATGTTTGAATTAGTCTGAAGTTGCTATTATGATTGTTGAATTTTGATTGTTATTTAACCTTCTTGAAATTACGTGCAATTCATTCCTTTTTTTTATTTTTCTTTTTTGTTTGATTCTGTAGAAAGTATAACTCATTAGTAAGAAATGGATTATTTAATTGTATTAACTACTATTTATTTGACTTATTGCT
Organism: Forsythia suspensa; assembly: GCA_023638005.1. Classification (NCBI taxonomy): domain Eukaryota; kingdom Viridiplantae; phylum Streptophyta; class Magnoliopsida; order Lamiales; family Oleaceae; genus Forsythia; species Forsythia suspensa. The sequence continues at coordinate 13,378,886 of CM042668.1, forward strand.
GTATTAAGGTTTGATTAATTTGTATTTTTGTTTAGAAATTTGGATGCATTTTTTGTTTCTAATGTGGTACACTGTTATTCTCCCTTTTATTCTGTTGGATTGAACTCTGGCTCCTGCCTGCATCGAAAAGATAAGACTGAAAACAATTGTTTAATGTATTGGAGGTAATCAATAGATGTAGACAACAAGATTTGGCAATAGGGAGATTTTATTGGCTCCAATTTAAGTAATCTGTATTGAATGTAATCATTAGCATTTTTAAAATAGAATTACGCATCTCTTGAATGCTTAATAATGGTCACTGACCTGTAACCAGTGAAGAAATTGATCTTTTCAATAAACAAGCACTAAAGAGCCACGGGAGAAATTGATCTTTTCAATAAAGAAGTACTATAGAAAATTATATAGTTTCCATAATTAATATAATTAGCTTGTTGATGCTTCATGATATTGGCATGAGCTAGTATGTTTGAATTCCATTGTTGTTGATCACCTCTGCCAACCAACTACAGTGTGCTTATTTGTGTGTTTAACTTTTCTTTCTTTTTCTCTTTTTGTGGGCATCAACTGGTTAATATCATTTGTATGTGACCAACTCTCAGGTTTCTTGTTCACGATCCTAATCAGCGTCTACGTGCAAAGGAAACATCAGAGGTGCCATGTTTTGACTATCTATGCTTTATGGTCACTCGTAAAGATGGACAATTATTCACACATTTTATGATGTGGAAGATGAACTGTCACATGCAAACTGACTTTTCTCATGTCGTCATTTCCACCAGGTTAAATCATATTCCTTTTTCACATGAGTGGGCTGGGATAATCTTGCCTTGCAGAAGGTAAGGATTTAAGCCCTCACATTTCCCTATATGAATGCTATTTATGTGCCAAACTTTGTCGCATCCATGTGCCTAATGTAAATTCATCAGTTCTTTCTTTTACAACAAAAGTTTCTTTGGGCTCAATTGACATGCCTTTTGGTGGTAGGGAACCAAACCCCCGTCTCATTCACTCTTTTCAAATGCAAATAAATTTCCAGTCTATGATGCTGCTAATATTGTCAGAGATGTAATCGTGGTTGTTGGTTGTGGTATATGAGGCACATTGACATAGGAGGCAATGAACAAGAACCATAATTATAGAAGAAGAGGAGAACCAAGACTTGTTTTGTTTCATAGTACACATGATTGTTTACCCAGAATATGGTCACGTGGAATTGGAGGCTCCCATTGAAAATCCACCACCGCTGTGACTCTGATATATATACAGTGATTGAAATGTCATATGTAAAACGAGATAAGGATATTGTTATTACGGATAGACTAACACGTTGCAACAAAATCTATAGTTGTAGATAAATGAGGACATTTACAGCTTCATACAAGTGCTCAACGTGAGCTTTTTCTCCAGCAATTTCAGTCGTCATTTGCGAAAGGAGAAGTAGACACTGCAAAGTACATTCTAGGTTCGAATTAGTCATTTGCTATCTACGTCGTGAATACATAATTGTAGAAATGAAAAAAACAACCTTAAGAGCCTCAGTTGTGCAATCTGATACAACCCATCCACGATCTTGATAGGAGAGAGTCCATCCGCTTTTAGAAAAGTGACTTCTAATTATTATAGTTCATAGAAAAACACTTATTGACGAATTAAACTTATGCTAATATGTTAATCTGAGATGATCTTGTGCTGCCTATTATTGCTCAATTGTGAAATGATCCTATGTTTACCTATGTTAGCTGCCAACTGTTAATTATCATTAGTTTTTTTTGCATTGTATGATGATCCCAACTGTTAGTTATCATTAGTAAATTTATAGCCCAAAGTTTTAGATGTCAACTTGTCATCTTTTGTTTCTTATCTTGGAGCATCATTTTTATTTTAAATTTATAATCTAGTTTATGTTTCTCTCATAATTGCCTATGTGAAGATTTTAACTTTTTTATTTTGTGGTTTAGTTATCGATTTACAAAATACAATGGATAAAAGTTGGGTTCACATGCATCCACGTACTAAGGAATTTGATGATAGACTTAAAGCATTCATAGAGCACGCCTTTGCTCATGGGTTTGTTTGTGCTAGCAAAGTAAAGTGTCCGTGCATTGACCGTAAAAATATGAACTATGTAAACAAAGAAATACTCCATGAACATTTGATATGTAGGAGAATGATGAGCAATTACAAGGTGTGGCATCTTCATGGGGAGAAATTTGAGACAACACCTACTCCCGAAACTACTATAGATACTATTGATGGTGAATGTAGTGATGGTGGTGATCGTGACTACATAATTGATATGCTGCGAGATAGCCAGTCATAGACGAAGATACGGATGGTGTGGCGGAGGAAACTGATAATGTATCTAGTGATGGTGCTGCTACCCAATTTTACAAATTGGTAGAAGAATTGAAGATACCTTTATATCCTGGTTGCAAAAATTACACGAAGCTATCATTTCTTTTTAAACTATGGCACCTCAAATGCCTTGGTGGCATTAGCAATAAGATATTTACTTCATTGCTTGACTTATTACGAAATACGTTTCCTGAGGGATGTACTTTGCCAAAAAATTTCACGCATGGCAAGAAGATAATTTTAGATTTGGGTTTGGGTTACAACAAGATAGATGCGTGTCCAAATGATTGTATATTATTTTGGAAGGAGAATTCCAAACTTGAACAATGCACCGTATGTGGGGCTTCAAAATATATTAAAGAGAGTGGTATTACAAAGAAAAAATCACCAGCAAAGATTCTTCGTCACTTTCCTTTGATACTGAGACTCCAACGTTTGTACATGTTATCTAAAGTTGGAGTTGACATAAGATGTTATGAAGATGGCCGTACTAAAGATGGAGTAATGGGGCATCCAGCAGACACACCAGCTTGGAAATACATTGACAAGAAATACCCGATTTTTGCTACAGATCCAAGAAGCGTGAGACTTGGATTAGTAAACGATGACTTTAACCCATTTGGAACTATGGGTTCCACACACAATACGCGTGGCCCGTGGTAATTATTCCATACAATTTGCCTCCATGGCTGTGTATGAAACAACTTCACATGATGTTGTCTTTGCTTATATCTAGTCCTAAAAGCCCAGTAACAACATTGATGTTTACACGAGACCTTTAATAGATGAACTTAAAGAATTGTGGAATGAAGGGGTGGACACTTATGATGCGTCGACAAAGAAAATGTTCAAGATGTATGCAGCTGTGTTATACACCATTCGTGACTTTCCAGGCTTGGCAATGCTTTCGGGTTGGAGAACGAAGGGATACTTGGCATGCCCATCATGCCATAATAATACATGCAGTTAGTATTTAAAGAATGGGAATAAACAATGTTATATGGGTCATCGTCGGTTTTTACCTATGGATTATAGGTTCCGTCGATTAAAGAAAGATTTTGATGGAGATATTGAAATGAGACAAGCTCCAACCCCACTAAGAGGATGCATATATTGAAACAATTAGAAGGTATTCCAAACACATTTGGGAAGGTTCGTGAAGATGATGATAGTTCGTAGAAAAAAAGAACCCGAACAACAGAGTGGCCAGGTAATTGGAAGAAGTTGACTATTCTTAGTGAGCTGCCATATTATCCATACCTTTTGCTTAGACATAATTTAAATGTAATGCACATTGAGAAGAACTTATTTGATAATGTGGTTGGTACTATTCTCGATCTTGACGGGAAATCCAAGGACGGTTTAAAGGCAAGATTAGATTTACAACGAATGGAGGTCAGACTTGAACTCCACCTAGATTGGCAGGAGGACAAGAGAAAGTATTATATTCTGCCAGCATGCTACTCTATGAATAAGACTAAGAAACAAACTTTTTGCATGGTTTTGAAGAGTATAAAGGTTCCTGGTTATTCTTCTAACTTTGCAAAGTGCATAAAAGTCAAAGAAGGTAAGATATCTGGTTTGAAGAGCCATAGTGCGCATGTCATTATGCAACAATTTTTGCCCTTAGCTATTCAAAAGACATTGCCGAAAAAGGTTAGTTCCATATTAATAGAGCTAAGTACATTCTTCTGTGAATTATGCTCCAAGGTAGCACGGCCTGAGGATTTTAGAAGGCTAGGAGAGCACATTGCACTCATACTTTGTAATTTAGAGTGGATATTTCCACCAGCCTTTTTTGACATTATGGTGTACTTGCCCATCCATTTAGTTTCTGAGGCAAAAATAGGTGGACCTGTCCATTATCATTGAATGTATCCTGTTGAAAGGTATTCATTATATATTTGGTCTTTTATTTCATTTCTAATTAATCTAGTATCTTTATGTTTTATTCATTCTTGTGAACCTTCTTATGTGAGAACAAATATTTGTGCACATTGAAAAAATATGTGCGCAATAGGGCTCGTCCTGAGGGGTCTATTGCTGAGGGATATGTGATAGAAGAGTGCCTTACGTTTGTGACAAGATACTTAGAGGATGTTGAGACACGACTGAATAGGCCTGCTAGGTACAAGGAAAATAGTCATATTGGTAGTGTTGAAGGTTTCATGCTTAGCCAAAAAGAGAGGGAACAAATGCATGACTACGTGTTGTTCAATAATGATAACATCTCTACCTATACAAAGTAAAAATGTATAATTTAATATAAATAATAGTCTTAATCTACTTATTTTCTTTATATTCTATGAATAATATGAATATTTTTCTATGTAGATGACACAATCACCTTTTGAAAATGTTGAACCTAAAATTAATTGTTCGCAATATCCAAAAGAAGCACAGGAATGAATTTGCAGGATGGTTTAAGGAGTATTTTAGAACAACAAATAAAGCTAAACAATCAATTCATGTAGAGCTTGGCGTGATCGCTGAAAGTCCTTTTGCAACAGCGAAAAGATTTACTGGTTATACAGTTGGTGGGTTTCATTTCAAAACTGTTGGTAGAGAACGTGGATCTACAACCCAAAATAGCGGTGTTGTAGTCAATGCAACCGGGATGAGCTATGCGAGTTCAAAAGATCGAAGGCCAGTTGAAGCTGAGATTACATATTATGGGCGTTTAATTGACATAATTGAGGTTTCATAACCACAAAGTCGCATATTTTTACTATTTAAGTATGATACCAAGATGTTACAAGTTTAGGCATTAAAGTTGATGAGCTTGGGTTTACTCTTGTCAATTTTACACATCTTTTACCATCTCAAAAAGAAGAACCATATGTGTTGGCATCTGAAGCTATACAAGTTTTTTATATTCAGGATCCAAAAGACCCAGATTGGTATGTTATAATGAAGACAACTTTTTTCAGTGTTGAGCAGGCTCAGATATCAATCCTTCTTCTTTCAAAAATTTGGCATCTGGCCTCTAATTATGTCTTCTGTTCAACACAGAAGGTTTCCTAATGGATTTTGGAAGGTGAAGAACAAAGATATGGCTGTTGGGGAAAAAATCAGAGAGCGAATGGTGGCGATAATGAGCATTAAACTTAAGGGAAGGCAACTTTTTGAAGTGGTGGAGATGGCAAGTGAGGTGGAATTGGATTGGAATGATGATGAAATAAGTAGTGATTGTTTGAACAAGCCACAAGAAAGGGAAGTGAATAATGAAAACTTGGAGAAAAACCAAGAAGATTTTGGTACTTATTTTTGTCGATCTTGTTCTTTTTCAGACGAGAAGGCGGAGATTAGCGAAATGGTGGTGGTAGAAGGGAGACGAATGTGGAAGCAGGCGTGGAGGAGAAGGGAGGAGCAAGTAGAAATTTGAGGGGTGGTTGTGGAAAAGTTATCTTTCACCTAATTTTTTCGCTAATTAAACCACATTTGCGGCGGCCAATCCAACTTGGTTAAAATTTTAGAAGTAAAAATATAATCCCTCTTAGCCTAGCTCTACTGTAAGCCATCGAATAAAATTTAGCTTTCGAAATTTATCTTGATATTGCCACACTTTCTGGATGCCAAAGAAATTGACTTTGCTCCTGAATGTTTACAACATACTATACAATTTTTACTTGTACCATAAAATCCTCCAATCAACATATCATAATCCATAAATCTTGATAGATTTTTGAGTTAGTAATTTTACACCGTAGTGCATGGTTCTCTAGAGATATTGCCGACTATAGTAATCTTTTCTCTTCTTGGATACACAGTGTTTATGGCATCAATAATATGTGGTGATCTTGTGTAAGATATATGAAATATTTCCACTAGCCATTTGTATTCTTTGGCAGGTTACACTTCTGATTTGATACGTTGTTACTTTGAAAAGTATAAACACTTGCACCAAAAAAATTCCAGATTGTATAATATAACCTATGTAATATAGTGTAAGATTTTAGAATCTTTTGAATAGGGATCTCCAAAATTTTGTATCACCAACCTGCCATTAATTTATCTCTAATAATGTTAATTGTCTTATATACTATACAACTAAGTGCGTATATGTGTGATATTATTACTCTCTCTCTCTCTCTCTCTCTCACACATATATATATATATATATATATATATATATATATATATATAGTTCTAATTTCAAGACAATCTATATAAGCATTTCAAGGTATATTGTCTGCCCGTATGTTACAGGAATTACATTGATTGATGCCTATATAAGCCTTTAAGTAGGACACTTTTGACATCACTTTGAATATTTATGAAATGGCCCTCTTATGGTGCTTTAAGTTCCACTTTTAGAGCATCAAAGGAAAGTGCCTATATTCTTTGCTTGCAAGTTGCCAACTTTATTTCCAATAAATTTGGGTTGACTACAATACTTTTTTTGCCACTCCACTTGATCTCGAGCAAAAGCCTGCATGTTACTTTGCACAACTTACTGAGAAAGGGGTAGACATTTAAATTTACTCTATAGAGAAAAAGGCTCCAAGTGTGCAAACCTTATCAATAGCCATTCAACTAAACAAGGCTATATACATACTCGTAATATTTTTTCTTTTTAATATTTTGAAATCATTGCGTAAAAGTTTTGTTTTTCTCTATCTCTGTCCTCGTGTTATTTTTTGGAACCAGTAATTCATTGTGTTAGTGGTCTAACCATATTGTATTTGCAGGTATCTAACAAGATAGCTATTCAGATAGAGGAATTTGGACACGATCTAAAGGTGGATGGTATTTTGGTTTGTTAATCGAATGTTCAGATTCTTATATATACTTTTTTGTGTACAGATGAAGATGTGAAACTTTAAATCTCCAAATGGAATGCAGGCTAATGTTATTTTGACTTGAGAATCGAACGTGCATGATCTTATTTTAGATTTCTAAATAGATATGGATATGTTAGTTTGGATTTGTAAATTGAAGTAGTTTTGGAGCTATTTGTAAATGGACCGTGGTAGTTATATTAACTTGAAAGTAGTATGTATGTGTTTAGAATTATTACATATTTTGTGGATGTGGAATGATTATTATTTTTTATATTTGAATGATTTATTTTTTTGATGTGATTGATAAATTGTGTTACTACAACCTACAAGAGCGCATGTACTATATAATCAAAATATTTGAAAAAAAATACTAACATTAGGGACGGTTGGAATCCGTTCCTAATAAGACCCAAGGGTAGGACGATAGTTACAATAACTATCGTCCCTAATACATTCTTATTGGGGACGGTTTGAATCCGTCCCTAATAAGAACTAGAGTATGGACGATACTTATCCTCCCTAATACATATATTTCTGCCCACGTTTGATGAGCCATCGCTAAGACCGTCCCTGATAGTATCCGCAACACGTCTAACATGGACGATTGCTGTTATAGTCCCTAACATATATTGGGGACGGGGTATCTTGTATTGGGACGGTTAATAACTGTCCTCAATGGTCAAGTTTTTAGTAGTGAACAGCTAAAGATAAGACGTAGTTTCACATTGTGGCGAACTTGTATAAATCATTGTGTTCTTTATTTTTTGCCATTTATTTATTGCTCTAATCTTAACATATAAGACAGCCATTCAACACGGCAGCATGAGCATATACGAAAACTGAATTCGAAATTCACACGAGGTATTTGGACATTATTGATGGCTGTATACGAGGATATCTGGTATGTAATACATGTAATAATTTTAATTAAAATTTTTAAAGATCTTTCAATAATTTTTTTTAAAAAACATGATGATGTTGGGTATCATAAATTGTCGAGGGCATATATGAAATCAAATAGGTTCTCTACGATGACATCCAAAATTATGGAGTAGGTGAACCCAGTCATTAAATCGACAAAAAACTACCCAATCGAAGCTCTTTTTGAGTCTTTACGTTGCACGATGTAGAAGTGGTTTTTTAATCATTCAAGTAACTCAAAATCAACATTCACAAGGCTCGGCACCAGATTTGAAACCATGCTGAGGGAGAGGACACTTGAGTCAATCAGATTGGAGGTAGTATACATAAATTTATTGGACAATAAGTTATTTATTATTTTCAGTTAAGAGAATTGGTATTTTACAATGAGTTAGAACAAGATGACATCTTCATTAACAAAATTTTGATGAATCTTTGGACATGTGTTGTCATCAAGCAAAAATGATTACCAAGTGAATGACGAAACAACATCTTATTTGATAAATCTTGATGAAAAGACTTGCTCTTGCAGGATGTTTGAAATCGATGAGGTTCCATGCACTCATGCTGTAGCAGTAATTAGTAACGTGCCAAAGGTAGTTGAAAATATGTTAGTGTTGGCACCTATAACAAAGAGAAGGCCCGGACAATCACATGAGAAAAGAATTCGGTTGGTAAATGATGGTATAAAAATAACAAAATATGGGCGTTTCTTGGAATATAGTCACAATAGAAAGAACTTCAGAAATCCCGCTCCATTGAATCCAGAGTCCAAACAGAAGAAGAAGGCAGTGAACAGTGTGGATAGTAAGGTAAAAGATTATTCGTGTTGATGAAGTACAATTTATAATCTTCATATAACTCTAACCTCATATACCAGGAGTATGTATATTTATGGAACTTGGATGGCTACTTTTTTTGCAGGGAAGAGACGAGAAAAGATTGGCAGCGGACATTGTTCACATAGACAAATTTTTTATAATTGTAGTAACTTGTGGAATTTTGTTCATTCGCTTGAGTTGGTGTATCATTTATGATACAATAATATTTGATATGTATCGTAGCATTTTTCGTAGAATTGAATATGTTAGGGATTAGATTGTGTAGACAGACGATGTAAATGCGACTATTGTGGTAACAGGGTTAGTTGACGTTAAATAGTGGCACTTAGTGTTAAACTTGTGAGCTAGTGATTTGCTAAGTTCGCAACATAGGCAGTTATCGGATATTGAATTTGTTTTGGATATTGTGTAATTACACAGCAGTAATAAGACATATACTCGCAATTAAAAATGTTAGCGTTGGTCGATTTCATGAGGTTATCAGCGAATATAAATTACATATAAGCCTGTAAATATGTTAACAATTGTTAACATAAATTGTTACACCAACATAATATATTGAGAGCAACTCAAGAGCAGTAAACTCGAAGTTTTCTTAACAGACGAAGGTACCAACCACAAATTTATCCACACAACCTAGAAATGAGATGCTTATTAATTATATTTAGTAACAATTGCATACGGAATATGATACATTGTTTACAATTGTTACACTAACATAATATTTTTGGAGGACATCAAGAGCAATAATCAGAAGTTTTATTAACCAACAAAGGTACCTAACCACAATTCTGTCAACGCACGTGAGTATCATATCGCATAACAATTGTTACTAACTAATTGTAAATACTAAACATCTAATTACTAGATGTCATCCTAAACACAATTACCAAGCAGCGTCCAACAAGGCACTACACACACTACTAAAAATTTCACCATTGGGGACGGTTATGAACCGTCCCCAATAATAGAGATTCCGTCCCCAATATATATTGGGAACTATAACGAAAGCCGTCCCTGCTAGGCGCGTGGCGGATACTATTAGGGACGGTCTTAGGGACGGTTTTCCAAACGTGGCAAACATATATGTATTAGGGACGATATACGTCGTCCCAAATTGTGGTCTTATTAGGGACGGTCTCAATCCGTCCTTAAATAAAGATATATTAGGGACGGTAATTACCGTCCCTAATATATGTCCTTAATAGGGACGGATTGAGACCGTCCCTAATATAATATTAGTAGGGACGGTTTACAACCGTCCCTCATCATATTATTGTTTTTTTTTAATTGTTCTGTTTAATACATGAGCACCGTGATTCCTAGTTTTTCACAATTTATCAATACAAGAGGGTAGGAATGAATAACCACATTTGAACAAAATTGACACATTTATAGCTCCATCCAAAACTACAATTTATATATACAAACTAACATATCCATTTCCTTTTAGAAATCTAAAATAAGATCATGCAAGAACATTCGATTCTCAAGTCAAAATAACATTAGCCTACATTCTATTTAGAATTTTAAAGTTCTACACATCATGTGTACACAAAAAAACTATATGTAAGATCCTCGCACATTCCATCGACAAGCCAAAATACCATCCAATTCCTTTATCTCGCATAGCAATCTTGTTAGATATCTCGCAAATACAATAGTACTTATTAGCGTAAATGTTATCCAAATGGCAATCAATACATTACTTGGACACATATTACTACATGTGTTATTTAAAGGAACTACATGAGTTATTTAAAGGAACCTCTTGATTTACCAATATTGAACCCAAGGAGCGTAAAATTCATGTAGCAAATCCCAAATTTATGTGAACAAGGCTTAGTTTGTTATTGATGTACGTATTTTTAAGTAAATACACCGCAACATTGTATTCATGGTGTTTTAGGGTAAGAAGTCGATACCGATCTTATGCAAGAGGTGAAAAATTACATAACAGATCTGAAGAAGATTATCAAGAAACTAGGTTTGCAGAGAGACAAGCAAAAGATGTTGTCTAATTCAGCAACCTTAATGCCAAGGTTTTTGAAAGTTCCTCTAGTTATTCGCCTCGATATAGTCACAAAGAACCCTTGCCAACATGGTGTAGAAATTCTAATCAGCAGCCTTCAAAGAGGAAGTGTTCCCCTCGCCAAAGTGCTTACAAATTATTAGGGAGAGGGCTTAATGTTGTTAAACCGTATTTCTACAAAAGAAAATGAAAGGTCACTCCATAAAATTCAGCTGAAATTATCTTTGGCATGAATTGTACTCCTAGCTTGTGTAGGAACTCAGTAATTAATTGACAAGAATGACTCATCTATCATGCTATCGTGATCAAATCCCATTCTTGGCGCACTCAACTACGTAATTGCCCCACTCCTATAGCACACAACTATTGGACACGATTGACAAAACAGAGCTATTTAGCAATCTTTAATGTTCAATAAGAGTCCGAATCAGAACTTACAAGGACAATCATCCGCTCTGCGCAGATAGGATTTCACCACGATGTAACTCAGAACGAAAACATCATCTTAGGCAAAAACAAGCTTGCACTTTCCGAGGGATTCATCAATGCTTACATACACAACAGACTAATGACAAGAGTGAACAAATAAAGCATCCAGGACAAGATCATGTATCCTGTCTTAATTATCATACCAAAAAGAAAAGAAAAAAAAATCTTCTATGCTAACAAAGCACGTAAAAACAAAATTATATTTGTTGTTCAAGCAACATAGGTCTCCCTGTTCCGAATAATACGTGTCACAAACTTCATTGTGTATATTCAATTTAAGTTAACAGAGGAGTATGATGAAAAGAACATCATCACTTTAACGGTCCAACACTCAATAACATAAAAGTATAGCTAGTCTAGTAACCATTATGTAGACCTCACTAGTTAACTTGGTAAGTATCTCACCGATCACATAGAATCCTTGTAATGTTGTAACACTTCTCCATTTCTCCAATTCGATTTAGTTTCATATCCTCAAGAAGTCCCCTTTCCTCGATTCATAAGCGAACATAGATTCCCAAACCATTACTCTTTGGGACAACATGATTCTCTATTGTGACTATACTATCACCCATAATCCTATCCAACTCAAAATAAAAACTAATGAATACAACAAGATGACATCAAGTTATATAATTATGCAATAACCCAACACACAATTTTCATCCCCTCATTTACATTGGATTTTAATTATTTTTTCCCCGTGTTGACATCAAACTTAGATACCATTAACGAATACATAGAGAAGAGTTATTAAGTGGCAATGGTTTGGGATAAGGAATGAGAGGTGGAGGAGGAGAAAGCGGAATGATTGTGAAGTCTTAAACCGAATGGCGGTGGGGTTCTATATTAGGCAAATAACCAAGGTGGCTGGAGGGTAACTGGAAGTGGAGGGATCGGAATGAAATGTTGGTGGCTGTGATAGTTGGGGCAATGATAAAAAGGATGGAGGTGGAGGAGATATGCGATGGAGAGAGGCTTACCTATTTATGCACGTGCGGTTGTAGCGGAGAAAGAGGACATGGAGGGAGGGGCAGAATTTCTTCCTAGATTCACTAGGGGAATGTTGCATTAACTAGTACGCTCGTGCCCGATTTCAACTGAACTTATTTCTCGTTTCTGGTATTATGAAATGCAAAAAAGATCAATATACCATTACTATGGATGGAAAGTTGGAAAGAAACCTTGCAGATGAGTATTTGCCACTTTTCCCTTCAAATGGCAGTCAAATATTATCATCCTATAGTTGGAAGGGGCTCGATGAAAATGACCTGCATATACATACTGTGTACACACACAAATAGACATGTATATTGCCAATATTGACATTGAGATCCGAACATATTCAAGAAAAATGAAAGAAGACAATGCTTGTCTACAAACTATTGATCACTGATACAATATGTTAACTTAAATCAAAACATTATAAAGTTGATCATCAATGATTTCTTTTCATCATACTCCTCTGTTAAGGCCTTTCCACTGTTAACTTAAAACAAGAATTCCGCCTTTCCAAATTGTTAGTTTCTATGTTTTCCAAAGCCATTGACGGCGAACTATAAGTATCCTAAATTAGAAATTAAATGCGGAGGGCATGTTTACGCATTATTTCATCCGCACTCTTTGCCTTTAGGATGAAAGACTACACGGCATTTCAAGTGTTTGAAAAAAATGTGCCACAAGGCGCCAATCTACAATCCCAATTAGACAACATAGTTCAGCCTCATGCAAAGAAACATTAACACATTTTCTGCTGTTTAATGGACCATGTGATTTAGGATAACCCATATCTACATTGGAAATAATAACGTAGATCTCAGTTTATTCCACAAGTCTTAGTTAAGGAACACTATGTTATAACATAGGCACCTCCAAAATATAAAATTAATGTTATATAGAGAAAGAGAAAGTTATGTACACCACTTACTAATGGTTAGAGTGTGTGGCGAACCGGGGATGAAGTTGAATTCCTTGGTACTTGAGTGTGTTGTGACATGTGTCGCAATGAAGTAATAAAATTTAATGTTGTACATAAACATATTCACTAATGAAAGTGTTAAAATATAACATGGGTAAGAAATTTTCGTACTCCATCGTGTAGAAACAATCGAAAATATCCTCATCATTGCTAATTCATCCATAGTAGCCTTCAATGAATCTTGTAATGCATTTGTATTGCTTTTAAGATCGTAAAATTGTTCCTCGTGTTCTTTAATTCTTCTTTTGTGTTTTTAATTTCTCTTGTACATCCACTACCTTCTCCTTTAAGCTTCTAACCTCTGATTATCTCTATTAGAGGTAGCGTTCGACAATTCTCTGGGAAGGTTGCTCTTCAAAACACCGCTCCGACCCTGCTATCGTGTCCCATGACTTGGGTGAATATGTCGTCATCTTCGATGGAATACATAGATGAACCCTCTTGATCGCCTTTGTCACCCAACTCTTTCATCCGTCCTGCAAAATTCAAATTAAAATTACATTAACATAAAGAAATTTAAATATAAATGCTGTTCAATAACAAATATAAAGCATTAGCTACAATATTCAATACCATTTTTTCCTTAGCTAATTCATTGATCGGTGTCTTATCTTTCCGAGTATGAGTCTTCCTCAAGATTTCTAACCGAGTTCTTTGGTGTGCCCAAAGGTGCATCTCGCCTGGATCTTCCTCTATCTCGTTAGAATATGAAATAAACATAAACAACTTAACTATTTTCTAGATGATATTTGAAGTTTAGTCTTACCTCAACCGCATGTTTCATAAAACTCTTTGAACCCCCAGTTCTTCTCGATGTGCATTACATCTAAATTATGTCTAAGCAAAAGGTAAGGATAATATGGCAGCTCACTAAAAATAGTCAACTTTTTCCAATTACCTGGCCACTCTGTTGTTCGGGTTCTTTTTCTCCGCGAACTATCATCCTCTTCAGGAACCTTCCCAAATGTGTTTGGAATACCTGCTAATTGTTCCAATATATGCATCCCTGTTAGTGTTGTTGGAGCTTGTCTCATTTCAATATCTCCGTCGAAATCTTTCTTTAGTCGACGAAACCTATGATCCATAGGTAAGAACCGACGATGACCCATATAACATTGTTTCCTCCCATTCTTTAAATACTTACTGCATGTGTTATTATGGCATGATGGGCATGCCAAGTATCCCTTCGTGCTCCAACCTGAAAGCATTGCCAAGCCTGGAAAGTCACTAATTGTGTATAACATAGCTGCATACATCTTGAACATTTTCTTTGTCGACGCATCATAAGTGTCCACCCCTTCATTCCACAATTCTTTAAGTTCATCTATTAAAGGTCTCATGTAAACATCAATGTTGTTACCGGGACTTTTAGGACCGAGATATAAGCAAAGACAAAATCATGTGAGGTTGTTTCATACATAGCCATGGAGGCAAATTGTATGGGATAATTACCACGGGCCACGTCTTTGTGCGTGGAACTCATGTTTCCAAACGGGTTAAAGCCATCGCTTGCTAATCCAAGTCTCACACTTCTTGGATCTGCAGCAAAAATTGGATATTTCTCGTCAATGTGTTTCCAAGTCGGGTGTGTCTCTGGGATGCCTCATTATCCCATCTTTAGTGCGCCCATCTTCATGCCATCTCATGTCAATCGCAACTTTAGATGACATGTACAAACGTTGGAGCCTCTGTATCAATGGAAAGTGACGAAGAATCTTTCTTTGGTGATTTTTCTTTTGTAATACCACTCTCCTTAATATATCTTGAAGCCCCACATACAAAGAGCATTGTTCAAGTTTGGAATTCTCCTTCCAAAACAACACACAATCATTTGGACACGATCTATCTTGTTGTAACCCAAACCCATATCTAAAATAATCTTCTTGCTATCGTGAAATTTTACGGCAAAGTACATCCCTCGAGAAACGCCTTTCTTAATAAGTCAAGCAATGAAGTAAATATCTTATTGCTAATGCCACCAAGGCATTTGAGGTGCCATAGTTTAAAAAGAAATGACAACTTTCGTGTAATTTTTGCAACCAGATATAAAGGTACCTTCGATTCTTCTACCAATTTGTTAAATTGGGTAGCAAAGACCATCACTAGATACACCATCGCTTTCCTCTCGCCATACCATCCGTATCTTCATCTACGACCGGCCTCTCAAACCTATCTCGCAAAGATATCAATTATGTAGTCACGATCACCACCATCACTACATTCGCCACATTCACCATCAATATTATCTATAATGGTATCGGAGTAGGTGTTGTCTCAAATTTCTCTCCATGAAGATGCCACACCTTATAATTACTCATCATTCCCCACATATCAAATGTTCATAGAGTATTTCTTTGTTTACATCGTTCATGTTTTTGATACATAATGCACGGACACTTTACTTTGCTAGCACAAACAAACCCATGAGCAAATGCGTGCTCTATGAATGCTTTAAGTCCATCATCAAATTCCTTAGTACATGGATGCATGTGAACCCAACTTTTATCCATTGTATTCTCAGAAATTGATAACTAAACAAATGCAATAAATGTTGAAAGATTGGTAAACGAAAGATGTAAATATTGAAAATAAACGCTGCATAAGAATTCCAAATTTTGAAATTACAAAATTAAACTCCAATTTGATCCAAGAGATATAGCAAAAAATAGTTGAGGCATATTATAATATGTAACTCAAATTGTGAATAGTAGTTCTCATATGTGACCCCATTGTTTCCGACTAGTAGTTCTCATTACATAACATTCGCACAATGGTGATTGTATCTTTACTAATTTAGCACGAATTTTGAGCCATTGATTTAAACAATATATGATTTGTTACTTCATACATAACAAAATATACGATATGAGAATTCGCCTTTCTTATATGAAAAAAGGCAGCCACATAATTTCCAAAATTGCGCTTCTCATTAACGAAGACTCTAAAGTTAATCAAAGAAATCCTAAGCTAAATTTATGATGAAATTTCATCTACATTGAATTCTTCACCGACAACCACGCCATTCGCAATAATCATCGCTTTTAGCGGTTTGCGGTTGAAGGAGGACTCGAAAACATTGGATATTGCGAGTATTGAGGCATTGGATTCAAGGTTGGCAAATAACGTAACATAGATGGCTCACCATTGGGAACGAAACATTGTCTAGCATCCCGAACCCCAAATCATGGGGGACCGGATTTCACCGCCACTACCGTGCATATAATTGATCGGGATTTCACCGCCACTACCATACACATAATTGCTCGGATTTCACCCGACCATAGATATAATTGCCCGAGATTTGACCGCCACTACCATACATATAATTGCCGTAAGTATTTTCATCATTACACATATAGTTGCCTATTAATCTTGGCGCCGAGACGGGAGAGAGAAACGAAGGAGAGAGAGAATGAGAGAGAGGATGAAAGAATTACACGGCCGAGAAGGTAGAGAAACAAAATTACTAAGGCGCCTTCCTTCAACTCGGTAATTGAGCTAGGGCTCACATGGACCGATTTCTTCAATTAAGGCTTCTTTAAAAAGTTTGGTGAAAATTGGAAGGAAAATACCACGCCAAAAATATTAACTCATTAGGGACGGATTGTTTGGAAAATTGCGTCCCGATTACTAATATTTGGGACATTTTACTCAACATCCCCATTCAATTTTTCTAACAAATATCAAAAACAAAATGGCATGAACATTTATGACGGATCAAACCATCCCAAGTAATATATTATTGGGGACAAATCTTGAAAAACCGTCTAATAACTCACTTTTGGGATGGAAGAGTTCAAACAATTGTTACTAACTAACTATTGGGGACTAAATATTTAATTACTAGATGTCATTAAACGTCCCCAAAATCATTTTTTAGTAGTGACACATAATTCAAAAATACGCCTACAAGGCAACAAAATAGGCCGGCAAGGCACAACAATTCAATAATAAAAAGACTACGGATTAAATATAAGCCGACAAGGCAACAAAAAATGAATGACACAATTGCAAGCGAATTAGCAAAATACCTGTAACGCTCAGCGTATTTTTCTTTACTTTTTTCCTCACATCCCCTGTCTGCTGATTTGTTCCTGTAAATAAAAATAAAAATAAGTCAATTCATAATATTACAGTTTTCATAAAAATAAAAATAAGCAGTAAACATAAGATGCTGATTTATTAATTTTCCTCACGTCTAACATTTTTTTTCCAATAGTTAAAAATATACTAAATAATATACAATCTTACACTTTTGGCTGTTTTACCACAATCCACAATACCACCTATTTGGCTTTGCAGCCTTTTCTGTGGTAAAAATATGTTTCCTGAAAAAGTCTTCAAGATATATGGATTATGTTTTCTTAATTTTAAAAAACAACAGCCTAACCCATCGTCTACACACACGTGAGCCAATAAATCGAATAAGAAAAAAAGAAGTTTCTAAAATGAAACCAAGCAGGCCACTAACATTTATGGACCGGACGTCATTCCTATTTAATCTTCTCATTTTTGTGTATAATCTAATACAACATTTTCACATTTATCTCATAAATTGAAAAGAAAATGGAAAAAATTGTACTGTACAGATTCAGACTCAGTCATTTGACTCATTTCATAATTTGGTATAAAATTAAAAATTTAATAGCAAAATAATATAAACACAAAAATGTATGTTGGAGAATCCGGTTTTGACATACTTAATTATATTTTATTTATTAATATGAGCTAATTAGGATTCAATGATTATCTAGTAATTGTATGAAAACTGGAAACCTTTATGCTATATTTATCCCAATCTATTTATCAGTTTTAGTTATTCTAAAACTCTTGTTCCTTATCAGTTAAATAAGTGATTGAATAAATTGTATGTTTAAGTATTCTAATTGAACTAAGTTTCTAAATAGATAAGTTATTGAAATATTATCTTTTTATTTATCTACTTAAATGAAAATATATAACTGGATTTATTTTCATATTCTTGTGATATATCTCACCTTATTTTTTATAAAGTCTATTTAAACTTAAAGATTTATTTTGTCTTATACAGATAAGATAAATATTAAGTCATTAAGTTTAGAAAAACTACTTGTAATATAAATAAGATAGGTAGTATTCCAAGAATCCTGTGGACTTTGAAAGCAAAGATACTCAAGCATCTAAGAGCAAATCATTTATGAGTTGAGAGTTCAAAGAAATATTCAAAGGTCCTAGCTCGATCAAAATTCTATTTTTGAGAACGGATCTGTGAAACTGAGCATTGTAGAAATCTATTGTGAGATAAAACGGCATTTTGACGGCAAGATAAGGACTGGGTCCTTATTCTAATTTGTGGAATCAATCCGAGAACACTCGTGGAATGAACAAAGATCAAGACCGAAGTACTTGACTGCATTCCTTGACTAGTTGAAGAAGATATAAAAAGGAAAGTTTTATTATTGTTCTTAACTAAGTTTTACTTTTTGTAAATTGCTGATAAAGTTTTAGATTAGGTCTAAAATTGTAATTTCAAAAAGTTGAGACGTGTGTAACATGTTCTAAAATAGTAGATTTATTTACCTGTGGCATGGGGGCCCATGGATGTTTTCCTTAGGAGTTTACCATGATATAGCTGGTGTTAATCAATATTTTAATCGTCTTACATATTAACTGTCTCGAAACTGCGAAAACATTCAGTGCAATGTTCTGACGTTCAACAAACTTTCATCAACATCAGAACATTAAAGTGAATGTTGTGTTTTAAAAAATATATTTACAGACTTTCAGTAATAACCTATTCAACCCTCCTTCTAGTTGATTGTTATCTAGATTTAAAACTAACAATTGGTATTAGAGAGGGTTAACTTCTAGAAAGTGAGATCCTATGACTCTAGGTATGGACAGTGCTTCTTTTCGACCACTAGTCTTGGATGGAACGAACTATAATTATTGGAAAATTCGTATGACTATTTACATTCAAGTTCTAGATGAAAAATCATGGCATTCTATCATTAGAGGTTATAGTCCTCCCACTATCATTGAAAATAATATTGAAATAGAAAAATCATGTGAACAATGGGTAATTATTGACTTCAATAATGCTAACTGGAATAGCAAAGCCTTGAATACTATTTTTGTTTTGTAGATGCTAATCAGTTCAGGCTAATATCTAATTGTAAGATAGCAAAGGAAGCTTGGGAGTTCCTACAAATCGCACATGAAGGAACTTCGAAGGTGAAATCATGTAAACTACAAATTCTCACCACATATTTGAAAACCTACGCATGAAGAACAATGAAGCATTCAAAGATTTTTATGCTCGGCTGTGTGACATATCAAATCAAGCACATGCCCTTGGAGAAAAATATCCTGAGTCAAAATTAGTCAGAAAGGTCTTGCGGTCATTGCCAAATAGATTCCACTCAAAAGTAATCACAATTGAAGAGAGCAAAGACATCGACGATATCAAAATTGAAGAGTTCGTTGGGTCATTAATGACTTATGAACTAAATCTCAATACAAGAAAGAAAGAAAAAGCTACAGGCATAGCATCTCGGGTTGAGGAAGAAAAAGATAAATGTGATGAGAATGATTCAGACATTGATATTGCTCTAGTAACCAAATTCTTCAAAATCTCAAATCAACTAAAAATCAGGGATCATTTAAAAATAAATATCCTAACCAAGATAGACATAACCAGTTAAATTTTCCAAGGAGAACAGAAAATTTTATCCAGTGCCATACTTGTGAAGGATATGGTCACATTGCCTCTGAATGTGCTAACAATAAAAAGAAAATTTTTGATAAAAAAGCCATGAATGTATCTTGGAGTGAGGATGAAGAATCAACCGATGATCAATCAGGAGATGTGAATGTTTCTAATACTCAAGATATTTCATTTACAGCATGCTCTATTTTTTTATTCTGAATTATCTGATCTTTTTCATGAACGTTCTGACATAGAACCGAATGTTGGAGCTGATGACATTAGGGTCAACCTAAAAGCTTTGACTACTGTATCCACTAAAGAACAAAGTTTCTCCAGTAATAAAATAACTCATTTCAAAATATTGTTGGCTGATAAAAATAAACAATTGTGTGATTTGCAGGAAGAATTGAAACAAAGTAGGGAAGCAAACAAACAATTGACCATTGGAGTTGCTCAACTGAACGAGGTGCTGAGTTATGGAAGAACCACCAATATCAGATATAGTTTATGATATACTCAGCACGGAGAAGATAATGAAGCAAAGAAAATCACATTTGTCAAATGAATAACAGAAATGGGTTTTGATGTTCCAGATAACATTCTGATGTCCACTAAATTTGTAATCAATGGTCGAATGTTGAAAGAATCAGGAATTATAGAAACTGCTGACAAGGTAACCAAAGGTGAATCTAAAGGTTATATACACTCATATCCTGCTTGTCCAACATGTGGTAAGAAAGAACAAAATTGTGCTAACCTCGCAAATTATTCACCTAAGTACTTAAAGTACAAGAAAACTATTTATAGAACCAGCACGAACTTGAAAAACCTCTTACTAAATAAAAGAAGTCGAACTAAAATCCGACAAATATGGTTGAAGAAAATAGACTTGAACTGTCATGTTTTGAATAGGGTTACCATTGGGATAGACATTTCTCAAAGACCATATGAAATTTGGAAAGGTAGAAAATCTTACCTTAAGTATTTTCACACCTTTGATAGTAAGTGTTGTATTCTAAATGATAGTGAACAAATAGGAAATATGGATCCAAAAAGTGATGAAGGAATATTTTTGGGATATTCAAAAAATAGTCGGGCTTACCGGGTTTACAACATACGCACTCAAAACATAATTGAATTAGTTAATGTTGTAGTGGATGATACTAATAACTTTGCTGAGTATTCACAGTAAAAAGTAATAAAAACAAAGACAGAAAAATCTGAGGCAGTAGACGAACATTAGAATGTTGGAGAAAACACTAATGCAAGTCGGAACATTCCTGGAGACGCTACCAAAATTGATGCAACAAAGTAGTTAGATCAAAATAAACAGAATGATGTTACAAATGATATCACACACACTATTGGAGAACAAAGCACCCGAAGAGAACCACCTACCTGGATACAAAAAGCACACCCCACATCTAATGCTATTAGAAATTGGGATAATGGTATGGTGACTCGAAGGCAAGCTACAAATGAGATAAGTCATGTATGTTATATTTCTCATGTTGATCTAAAAAATGTGAAAGAGGCTTTAGAAGATGAATCATGGGTGTTAGTCATGCAAGATGAACTTAACCAATTTGAAAGAAATAAAGTTTGGAATTTAGTCCCTCGACCAAATAATGTAAATGTAATAGGAACTAAGTGGATTTACAAAAACAAGTCTGGTAAACATGGAACTATACTTAGAAACAAAGCCTGCTTAGTAGCCCAGGGATACACTCAAATTGAAGGATTAGATTGTGAAGAAACTTTTGTTCCAATTGCAAGATTAAACTCTATAAGACTTTTACTTGCTATTGCTTGCCAAATGAAAGTTAAACTATTTCAAATTGATGTCAAAAGTACGTTGTTAAATGACTATCTTAATGAGGAAGTTTATATTGAACAACCTAAGGGTTTTATAGATCCCCATTTTTCAAACCATGTGTATAGACTTGAAATAGCTCTTTATGGTTTAAAACACGCTCCACGAGCTTGGTATGAATGTCTAACTACTTATCTCATTGAAAACGGGTACAAGAAATGGGGAGTTGACAAAACTCAGTGTGAATCTTCTTTGTAATATTATATATATTTGCATATATTCTTGAGTTAATTATGCAAGAAATACTGATTTTCAAATGTGTTATTGCTTTTATCATAAAATTTGAAAATATAGTTTGAATCTCCATAAATTCATCTCTTGTTTATGCACTTTATAGATGTCGAAATTGGGTTGATAATCTTTTGACAAATCATGTATTCTATCATCTGATTTACTGACTAAATATGGATTGAAGATCAATGGTCAGTATCTATGTATTTCAGCACCATAATATTCTGTCCTGTTAAACAAGCGGGTATATTTGAAGGAGGGCTACCTTTCTCTAGATGATGAGAAGTCATCATTGATAAAATAAAATAAAAATCATGAGAAAAGGGCTACCGCCCTGAAAGTGTGAAAGTCACTTCTTATATACTTAACTGGCTATGCAAACACAAAATAAATATGTAAATTCTTTAAATAAAAAAAAAAAAAAAAAAAAAAATCCAGAGTTGAAATAAAAAATAAATAAATTTCACTCATGCTTGGTAGGTCAAATATTTTCTTCATAAGAAGGACAAATAAGATGATGGCTGGTTTGAAACTCTATTCTATAAAGGGTTATGCGATTTAGAGGGTGGTACTGATTTGTCTCGATATTATTGATCTTATTTTGATTATTTATTCACACACTACACTCCTCTTTATGATTAATATATGGAATTTTAAACTATATTAACAATTTTCTATGATCAGGACTGGCCAAAAAGATGATTGAAATTTCTTCAAAGTTGCTTATAAATTTTGCATTTATATTTAAAAATATAAAATAAAAATTAAATAAAAATTTAAAAATAATTTTTTTTAATTATTTGTTTTTTTTTTGCATTCAAATTGTTTTAAGATTAGAAGTCTTATTTTCTTGTCCCACTTTAAAAAGAGTTCAACCTTAAAAAGAGTCTTTATTTCATTCAGTAAGCAAATAAGTCCTTATATCTTCATCTTCTTTCTTTTCTTTTCAAAACCCTAATACCCCAAATTTCTCTTATGTTAATTTCTTAATTTCTTTTGATATAACTTGATCTTGCAAGAGTGTTTAGGTAATAATCAATAGCTAGGTCAAAGACCACCACTCACCACCGGAGATTCGCCCGTCGAGGCACTGCCTTTGCAACAGCCACAGTTGTTCCTCCGACGTCCACACCACCATCGGCACAAGTGGTTTCACCTCCACCGTCTACAGCACTGGCGTTGCTGCTTCCACTTGCTCCATCTTCTTCAGCTCTTCAACCAACAACCGCCACCAGTGAAGTTCCTTCCATCGCTGCCATTCCCACGCAAGTCACGAGTCAGGGGGAGCTTAATGAGGACATGGGTTTTGATCATGGAACTGGGTCTTAATCTGGCAGTGAGTCCGAAGACAGTTCGAGGGAGTCTCTACATACTGAGCATCTTGAAGAATAACAACAGAAATCAGGCTCTCACGCGCACAGAAGGGTAAACAAAAAGTTGAAGAACGTTCGAACGTTGCTGATCTTCTCCCTGAACATTAGAACGTTGGGCACCCATCCTCCGATGTTCCAACTTCAGTGACCCATCCTCAATTGTTCGAACAAAGTTTGCTCCGTAAAGGTAACCATGTCTTCACCCCTCTGAATTACAAATTTGGGACTCCTGATGCACATGCTCAATTTCACAAATTTATTTCAAATTGGGATTTTGTGATGGAATTTAATGTCAAAGAGGATGTCCCTAGAGAGGCTGATCTTGTTGAATTAATTGAGCATTGGGGTATACAAAAATTATTGGGTTGGACTAGGAGACCTTGTGAAACATTGATCAGAGAATTATTGGCTAATATTTCTCAACAGATTAAACAGTTGGGTAATAATTTTAGGTGGTTAGTCTATGTTAGGGGCTGGCTAGTACCATTTAGTCCTTCCAATCTTTGTCGTTGGCTTAGGTTATCACTAATAACTGAAGGAATGGATGATGAATTTGAAGCAGCTACTGATACTTTGGCCTTAGAACTCATTAAAAATCCTTGGCCTACGGGTGAAATGACTGCCGCATTGCTAACCCCTAAGTATAAGGTGCTTCACAAAATTGCCTTGCACAACATTGCTACAATTATTTTTGACAAAATTGTGTTCGCGGCGACCCATCAAGTACACTCTATGATGTTGCCTTTTCCTGGTTTAATTCACGCCTATCTCCAGCAGCACAAGGTTCCTATTCTTCAGGTTACACTTTCACCACAAGTTCCGGTCCTTCGTCCTTCAAAGAAAGTCACTAAGAGACCAACGCCTCCTACAAGACCAACCCATTCCGAAGATCACACCAGTTCTCTTGAAACTCAAGTGAGAGATTTAACTTCTTTGGTCAATACACTATCTGATAATTTTGAGCGTCATCACAGATTCATAAGGGCTTAACTTGTGGCCTTGGCGAGTGGACTGGAACTCCTATACCAGAAGAATATCAAGATGCTGTCATGAATCCTCCTCAAAATCCTGATATTGGTCCTGATGGAACTCAACATCCTGACACTGGTCTTGAGCATTCTCCGCGTACTGACCTTGATGATGACATATCTCCACACCCAGATGCTGCTTCTTTGCCTTCGTCCACTAAGCACAAGAAGAGAACCCAGACCGGTGGTTCGAAAAAGAGGACCCGCAAGAGTGGTTAACACTAAGTATCATGTGGTTGGTTGTTTTCTCTATTTTGCCTTCGGGACTTTCTTTAAATTAGTATCTTTCATTGCTTTCGTTATTGCTTTGGCCCCTCTTTATTACAAAAATGGAGAGTAGTAGTAAATAGTATATTAGGAATTGCTTTTGCTTGTTAATTAGGAATTGCTTTAAATTAAATAGCTTGCATTTAATTTTGGTAATTAGGATTTATTGCTTTTAATGAATCTCATGTTCTTGAATCCAATTTGCCTGCTTGCTCACCTCAAAAACAACTTGATATAAGTTTTGTGATTAAGAGATGCCAAATGGAGAGATTGTTGGATAACTAGGTTTTGGCATACTTAATTATATTTTATTTATTGATATGAGCTAATTAGGATTCAATGATTATCAAAAACCTTTATGCTATATTTATCCCAATCTATTTATCAGTTTTAGTTATTCTAAAACTCTTGTTCCTTATCAGTTAAATAAGTGATTGAATAAATTGCATGTTTAAGTATTCTAATTGAACTAGGTTTCTAAATAGATAAGATATTAAAATATTATCTTTTTATTTATCTACTTATATGAAAATATATAACTTGATTTATTTTCATATTCTTGTAATATATCTTACCTTATCTTTTATAAAGTCTATTTAAACTTAAAGACTTATTTTGTCTTATCCTTGTATAAGGTAAATTTTAAGTCATTAAGTTTAGAAAAATTTCTTATACTATAAATAAGAGCAGTGGTATTCTAAGAATCCTATGGACTTTGAAAGTAAAGATTCTCAAGCATCTAAGAGCAAATCATTTATGAGTTGAGAGTTCAAAGAAATATTCAAAAGTTCTAGCCCGATCAAAATTCTATTTTTGAGAACGGTTATGAGAAATAGAGCGTTGTAGATATCCATTGTGAGATAACGGCAGTTCAACGGCAAGATAAGGACTGGGTCCTTATTCCGATTTGTGGAATCAATCCGAGAACACTCATAGAATGAACCAAGATCAAGACCGAAGTACTTGACTGCATTCCATGACTAGTTGAGGAAGATATAAAACAGGGAAGTTTTATTATTGTTCTTAACTAAGTTTTACTTTTTGTAAATTGCTAATAAAGTTTTAGATTATGTATAGAATTGTAATTTCAAAAAGTAGAGACGTGTGTAACATGTTCTAAAATAGTGGATTTATTTACCTATGGCATGAGAGCCCGTGGATGTTTCCCTTAGGGGTTTACCACGCTAATGTTTTAATCGTCTTATATATTGACTGTCTCAAAACTGCAAAAATTTTAGTGCAATGTTCTGATGTTCAACAAACTTTCATCAACATCAGAACATTAAAGTTAAAGTGAACGTTTTTTAAAAAAAAAAATATTTACAGACTTTCAGTAACAACCTATTCAACCCCCTTCTAGGTTGATTGTTATCTAGATTTAAAACTAACAATGTAAAAAGAAAAAGAAAAATACTTGTTCTTGAGAATGATTTCAGGGGAAAAATAGATTTCTAAATGATTTAAGGCCGTTGAAAACTATCTACCAAGTTGGGTTAATGGATTTGCAGCTTATTTTTGGTGATTGAAGTTTCAATTTGACAAAAATGGAAAAAAAAATTTGAAGAAAATGAGCTTCACTGCTTCAGTATCGCATGGAAATGGAAAAGGGTTTCGTGGTAATGGTCCAATGGAAATATGGAATGGAATGGCATTGGTTGATACATCAATTTGGGACCTTTGACTTGGACTGCGGCTGAATTGGGCATTACTTAGTCAGGCTGATTTTTTTTAGTTGGGACTTGTGCTGAAGGCAGTTGGGCTGAAAATGGAATTTGGACCTGGGCTAATTTATTTTTTGACATGGGCTATTTAAAAAAAAATATGCATTAATTCTGGATCTGGGCTGGGCCCCTTGCGTCCGTCACTAATTCTAACGGAGATGTACAAGACAAGTTTATATTGCGAAATACGTACCATCAATATGTCAAATAACGAACATTAATGGTCACATGAAAGCATGACCCGTCGGTGAAAGAGGTGACTAATTCAATACACAAAAGCTATAGTCTACGTTTCGGTCATTGTAGTTTGACATTCGTATGAAAAGATCCCATACATCTGAGGGAGAAATGCATGAGAGGTGATCAAAATACTCATGCTTGATCCTACAAAATGTGTTATCAAACTTGTTTCAATTATCTTCACTGCAACAACATAAATCAGTAATGGCGCAAAACTCCTTGATAGAGAAGCATGAAAGATTACCAGCAATGTTGAACCACATTTCATCTGGATTTGGCTGCCTTACCTTCCCTAGAAGAACCTAGTGAATGAGTTGATGGTTTAAGACAATCTCGTTTGCCTCCAGAAAATGTAAAAAACAGGTCTCTCTAAATATTATTTTTTGTGATCGTGTCAGCCTTCTGACCAATGTACTAAAAACCTTATTTTTGGGGTATGCATTGACCTTGCCTAGCGACCAATAGTCAGGGTGCACAAGGAAGTCTCAATCCTACACATGTAACAAATAAATGCTACGAATTAGCAATCAAATATCGATAATTCACTAACGAATTAAGAAGTTAATAGACATCATAATAGTTAGTAGACAGCCAACACTGGTATCATTAGCTGGAAGCATGAATGATTACTCATACAGAGCAATGAATTGGTATAACAGGTCCATTATACCTTAATTCGCTGAATATACAGATATTCGTATCACATTGCACACTCTTTCTCAATCACATAAGAAAAATTCAAAATTAAGTTGTGTTTAGATATAGTAACGCTGATTCAATTCACGAATGCTTATTAATGTAAAATAACATGTAATTATAATATGGCATTATCACTAAGCAAAGGGTAGCACCATTAAGCTGTTGCGTAAAAGTCTTAACACATTCAAGAGGGCATATACATTGCTTATAGCATAAAACTTCTTTATTTTCACTAAGAAAGGGTCACACATTGGTGTCATTCCATCTATTAACAACAGAAGGTAACATGGATATTGGAGGCATGCACAAGGTTTGGGTGACATCAAGTAACAATGAAAGGAAACATCTTTACTCAATAACAACGAAAGGTAACATTTGCATTCTCTTCTTGAACTCACATTGTTAAAAGTAATTACTTTGAAACACATTAAGTTGGCGATATGATTATGTAATTTCACCCTAGCCAGATATAATACTAAAGGGACAATATGAGTGTTTCAACATAGTAGACGAGGTAAAAACTACTACTAACTATAGAGGAAAATAAAATAACCTTTCTACAATGGGGACTCTTCCAATTTGCTTCTATAATTATAAATTTTTCTTTTCGGTGAGAATTAAAAAAACACAAATTATTTATAAAATACTCAATCCACAAATGTAGACTAGGAGAAAGAAATTTACTAATGTTCTACAAATGAAAAACTAAACAATATGATAGACATGGAGCTGGGTAGAGAGTTAATCATATTACCAAATATACTAATGAAGAGGAGATGCATGTACTAACATAAGATACGGAAAAAAAAGCCCAATGTAGAGAAAAAAAATTATGTAAAAAAATACATTCTTTCCTTCCAAAACTGAAACCATAATCTTCTTCTTCTCTGTTCTGTTAGAATTTTTTCTGTCATATTTATTCTTGGTCCCTTGTGAATTTTTTTGCTTGCTTTTTCGATCGTGACTATTATTGCTGTCGGAAGGGTGTGGTAGCCATGTCCAATAATTTGAAAATGGAATTCTTGATTAAAATGAAGAATTCTCAAAACAAAAAACTAGGGTCGATTAAAATAAGAAAAACTTAGATTATTGGGTAAAACTCATGGAATCATGATGAAGTAGTAAATCATATTTACTAAATGTAAGTGTATAACATGTAAATTGCTCTTATTTTGAACAATTTATGTAATCGAACCGGGAAGAATCATGTTGAAATGATGGAGATTTTCTTCGTGATTTGCTTTGAAGATAGAGAGAAGATAAAGTTGGATGCATATTGAATTAAAATTCCATCAATGCAGAGTCTAGAATTACTAGTATACTACTTTTCTTTGCGATGTGATCCGATCGTAGATGATGTTAATGGATTGAGGCTGTTGAAGATTGAGAGTTTTGTTTGAGGGGGGTTTGATTTTGAAGAGTTGTGAGAGATGAAGACGTAGTGACGAAAAAAGTATTTTTTTTTGTACTTGTACCGGAGTAAGCCTCCATACGGTCGGTGATTATTTGCGAGATTTGTTGTAGAAAATAAGGAAGATACATTTGGTCCTTGAAAATTGGCAACTTTCAAAATATATGTTTTTAAAATTAAATAATAAATTATACAAATATAGTAAATGTGAATGAAAATAGTTATTTATGAATACAATATAGAAAACTAATATATTTCAAAAAATCGATGTACAAAAGGTGGGGGTCCTATTTTTTTTTTAAATTGCACTATTGACGAAAAAAAAATTCAAAAAGTACCATAAAATTTAAATTGTAATTCTCAATGGTCCAAGGCCATTCTAAAACCATTTTATCATATATAAAGAAGGAAAAATTGCTTATAAGTCACTTGTAAGTGACTTGTTCCACATTAGGTCAAAATATTTTTCAAAATTGTGATTGAGTTACATTATTCAGCAATATTTCAAATTAATCCCAAAATTACCCTCCACAAACATTGACGTCTTCTTCCACATCTACAAATCTCCATATGTCTCGTTGACAAATCAGCAGCCGCCAACCCTTGGGGTACCAATTGAGACATCAAACTGCTTGCCCAAGGTAGGCAAGTCGATCGGTGACTGTCTGGTGGTCGCGCGTTCGGTGGAGGAGGTCACGACGGCGATAAGGGCTAAACCTAGGTCCTTCGCTATTTGGGTGTTGTTTTTTGGCGTGGGGCATGAATTTGATGGCGTGATGCCGAACATGGGTATGGGTGCGATGAGGGTGACCAAAGGTGGTCCGCCCATGGTGAAGTCTGGGTCTGGTGGTTTTAGTGTCGGGTCTACTATAAGAAACCTGGTTCTGGTTTCTTGTTTTCTGGTGTTTCTTAATGTCTGGTTTCTTGTTTTCTGGTGTTTCTTACGTGAATCAATCAATTGGAAATATTCTATTCTTGTTGAATTCCAATTTATAATTGCAAGCAGGAAAATGAAAGTTCAAAATTACATACATTCAAGGTTGAATTCTTGTCTCGCCGGCGGTGGCGGTGGATATTGAGGCACAGACAGACCTTGGGTTGTACACATTATTGCTTCACATACACAAATGGTTAGTGTTTAGATTTTGAAAATAATCGAATTGTATGTGAAAATGATTATGAAGAATGAAGATATGGAACAAATATAGGTGATAGTGCTCCACCATCTTATGGCCCCGATTTCTTGCTATTGGATGTGGGCATGATTTGAATAAAGTTGGCCATTAGATTATTCTTTATGTTGTTAGTCATATGTGTTGTTTGATATTGTATTAGAATAAAATAGTATCATAGAAATAAAAAACAGTATTATAACAGAAACATGCATAGAATTCGCATACGTGCTCAGAATTTTTATTAAAATATATTTTCATAATTGTCTCAAAGATGAATTTTAGTCGTTTGAAGTCGTCTCTTCAGTTTAAAATGACAATCTTTAATTTTTCATGTCTAAACAGTATCATACATACTAAAACAATATCATCAATAAATATATCTTAATATATCAATATCATACATTAAAGTATCTTAATAAAACAGTATCAGAAACTACATCACAATACAATAATATTATCATAGATTAAATAACAGTATCATAGATTGAAACATTATTGTAATAAAACAGTATCAAAGATAAAAGTATGGTATAAGTATCATAGATAAAACTATATGTATATATGTTTTACTGGTTGAAGTAATAATATTGTTCTTAAAATACTCAATTAGTAGTACAAGACCATTGATACTGTTTGTGAACATTATCATAGATTGAAACAGAATCATATGTTGAAATATTATCATAATAAAACAGTATCAAAAATATAGACATAGATAAAACAGTATCATATATAAAACTAAGTACAAAATATTTTTAATGGTTGAAATAATAATACAGTATCATATACTCCCTCCGTCCCACAAAGATATACCCGTTTTCCTTATTTATCTGTCCCAAATTATAGGCTACTTACTTTATACAAGATATATTAAATTTTTATTTTTCCTAATATACCCCTATTTAATTTACATTGTTATCAACCAAAATATATCTCTCTCTAAACTTTCATTTACTTTTTTTTTCTTCTTTCCAACTCTCTCTCTATATAATTCTCTTTTCTAAACCTTCATTAATGTTTTTTTTTTTCCGTGTAACTCTCTCTCTCTCTCTCTCTCTCTCTCTCTATATATATATATATATATATATATATATATATATATATATATATATATATATATATATATATTTATATTTCTTTTTATTTCTATTTAACTTAAATAGGGGTATAATGGGAGAAGTGTGTGAAATTTTATAATTTTAATTACATTAAATGAGTTTTAATAATGCATGTGAAAAAAGTAGGTCTATCTTTCTTTGTGGGACGGAGGAAGTATAAAACTAAATACAAGATGTTTTAATAGTTGAAGTAGTGATTGATGTTCTTAAAATGCTCTATTAGTAGTACAATATCATTAATATTGTTTGTATTCGATAACAATATCATAGGTTGAAACATTATCATAATAAAACAGTATCAAATATAAAAACATAGTATAAATATATCAAATGCAGATTATCTAAATGAAACAACATCATAGATAAAACAATATCATATGTTGAAAATATTATTATAATAAAACAGTATCAAAGATAAAAGCATGGTATAAATATACCAAACCAGTACCATAATAAAACAGTATCATACAAAAACAGTATTATAATAAAATAGTATCATTGAATTAGCGCTCTTTTGAAAATTTTAGGGGTATGTTGATCTTTTAGTGCTGTAACTTTAATTTAATTAAGTTTTGACTATATGACTTTAGAGCCCATAAGTACAACAACACTTACCGGCCTTGAATTTATCCTATAAAGAATATCACTAAGGTAGATTTGGATATGTATTCAAATAAAAATTTAAATCTCATTTGGAAGAAATATTTGGACATGTATGATTTAGTTCAAATAAAAAAATTGGACCTACATTTAAATCAAATGTAAACATCCATCAACTATGGTAATTCATACCGGTAGATTTGATCCACTATTATAATTTTAATTCGATTTGGTTTGTATTCGAGTTGGTTCAGTTTATTTCTCCCAACTCGAATTTTTTTTTCCAATTTGTAGCTCGAACCAAACCATCCAAGCATCGAAAACTGAACCAACCCGACCCGATTTGGTTCGGTTTGGTCGAGTTGGTGGCAAACATGTTCACCCCTACTCTTGAAATGGAGATGAAATTTTGAAAAAGATGAATAAAAGATGGTTTTTTCATTTTTTTTTTTCCTTAAAAAGCTCTAAAATGGTGGGCCTTTTATAGGAAACTGATTGACTGGTTAATAAGTTAAATTGATTGTCCAAAAACAAATAAAAATAAAAAAATAAATTTCTGATAAGATTCGATATTTGGGGTTTTTCTCTCTCTATCAAATCAGGGTGTTTTTTCCTCTTCCTGTCTTCAGCTTTTAGTCGTTTCAAGTTAAGTTTTTTCCTCTGCCATTCCTGACTTCGATTCTCCATCTCGCGATTTCAGGTTAGTTGTTTTTCTTTCCTTTTTTGTTAGATTACTTTTACTCTTCTAGCTGCTTCTGTAATAATTTATATATTTTTATTATTTTATCATTATTTTCATTGGTTTTTTTTTTTTTTTTTTTTACTATTTTATCATGTTTCTTTCACTGGCTTTTATAATATTTGAAAAAAAAAAAACATTTTCTGTATTTGACATTGATGTTATTGGATTTTAACAATGATTTAGTGCTCTATTAATTCATTTAGGTGTTGGCGCCATAAAATAAATGCGTGGAGTTTTTTGGGTTTATATATTGATATTGTTTAATATTTGATATATTCTCATTTTCATTTTGTTGCAAAAGTGGGTGCCTTACAGATGGTGAGATTGATTTCTCAAAATGCCATACCCAAAGAGGTAATCAGGAAGGAAAATAAAGAATAGTACACGTGTTGAGGATGGACGGGATCTTGATTTGGATGCTATATAAAGAATAGGAAGAGAAGACGAGAACGAAAGAAAAAGGATGAGTATTGGAGATCGAGAAGGTAAGGGAAATGAAAAAGCTAGAGAACTTTTTTGTTTGGCTCCTTGTATTCTCCAACTCACTGCCAGTCTGATTGTAGGCGTCTCAACGCGCGCAAGGGTCTCCCAGCAACAGACGGCAATGGATTAGACTATGAAACATCTCCCATGCTTGCTGCGTCCAGCAGACTCTAGTTTATGTATCGACAATATGAAACAAGCGCTGCACGAATGGTTGACAATAACCAGACAATCTGGTGCTTGATTCATGTCTGACACAAACTTGTTTCCTTCTTGGAATTGCATCTCTTTTCGACAGGTCAACTGGAAGGGAGGAGAAGAGCTTGGAAAGCGTTGAGTTTCTCCTAATTCTAGTACCATTGCTTTTCTTGGCAATGAAGGGTATTTTATTAGTTTCAACAAAAACGAAAGAACTCATTGGGATCCTGAAAATGAATGGGACTGTTCGTTCAGTAGCTTTCACTAACGATGGGCAGAAATTCCTGAGCTCTGGGGGGATGGGCAGATCTACCACTGGGACCTGAGAACAACAACTTGCTTCCACAAAGAATTCGATGAAGGTTGCTTAAATGGTACAACTCTTTGCACTTCCCCAACTGGGAATTCTTTTGCAGCTCGTTCAGCTAGTGGGTTGTGAACATTTACAACAGAGTTGGAAGAGGACACCACTCAAGACCATTCAAAACCTGACACTCAATTGAATTTCCTGAAATTCAACAATGATTCTCAAATGTTGGCTCTCTGTTTGAATGTGAAGAAGAGCAGCTTAAAATTGATTCATGTTTCATCGTTTACCATCTTCTCCATCTGGATGCCCATCAAATCAGGCCCTGCATCATACCAACTGTCTAGACTTTAGTCCTCGTGTAGGTTTTATGGCACTGGGAAATGCTGCTGGAGAAGTGTTACTATACAAGCTACACCACTACCATAATGCAGTGAGTTTCCCTGAAAAAACTAATATGTTTCAAAATGCTTATATCAACTGCCTTTCCTACTGCATGAAACACACACACACACACACACACACCCCTACGCTTTTGAGTTGCTTACCTATTTGATCAAGTAGAACAGACAAGTTGTTAAATTTGATCAAATTCTTTTGTGGAATTTCAAAAGGCTTGAACATAGGTTGAGTTTTTTTTTCTAAAGATGACGAGGTTCCTTCTTACGAAGGAGTAGAAGATATGTTACATTCTATTCGTGTCATCTGTTGTGACATAGAATGTAGCAGAACATTTGTATAATTATTTTGTAGTTGAATATTTTTAAATCCCTAAGAGATGAGGCTTTCCTAAATTCATTAGTGTGACTTCACATTTGAGGATGGTTAACGTCGGGACTAGTGAACAGGTGTGCTTGGGAGTTGTAGAGAATTGTAGAGTACCCATTATGAGGGTTTCTTAAAGTACCGGTTTTAGATGTTTATGAGTAGAGTGGTTTTTGGTGGTTTTTAGTAGCAGCTTTTGAAACGATAATGCTTGGGAGTTTATTATTTAGCAGTTCTAATTTTTTTTAAAGAATCAAATTACATATTTTCCCATATATAAAAAGCTAAATTAAATTTTAAAATTTTTATATATCCACCTATCATTGAAAATATAAAATTAAATTTTTGTTCTTGCATATGTTTTTTTTTTTTTTTGCATATGTTCTTTTATTTTTACAAATATTAAGTTTAGAATAGTTTTGAAAATAATTGTTTGAGAGATGGTAAAATTGGAAGAAATTTTAAGAATGGCAAAAACCACTGATTTGGAGGGTTGGGAGATAGACTCTAATTTACACTACACTGATTTTGAATAGTTTAAAAATCAACCAAAACCGGTGCTCTAAAAACTAACAAGCACCAGTTTTTCCAACCCTTCATAAACGGTACAACCCAAAATCGGTCAAAATAGGTGGAAAAAAACTCCAAAGCAGGCCGTAAAAGGGGAAGTAATGACTTCTTCTTTATAGATGGTCAACTTAATTTCCTCTAAAGGGGGATGCATGGAAGAAATTTGCTGGTTTTGAGAAGTTTTCCAAACTTGATGGTTCGAGGATGTGACATTAATAGTTTGATATCTTTCTCGGTTGGTAAAATCAATCAACGAGTGGTAAAATCAATCAAAGGGTTTTTAGATAACATTTACTTGATTCATATCAGATTAAGTTGGAGATATACTTTTAGAAGATTCTTTGTCTCCTTTATAGAAGGGTCGAGGTATGTTGGAACCAAAATTAACACCTTCTAGTTTAGAATCTAACGAAGATATTTTGGTATCAACCAAAGATGTTGAATATTGAGATGGCTCAAACTTTTGATAGACTTAGTTTTGACACGAGAAGATGATGAAGAAAACTGAATTTGAACTACAATAAGGGTGTTCCATAGTTTGAGAAACCTGTGAAAGCTCACTCTTTTTAGGAGGAGCATCTTGATCTATGTTTCAAACTGTAGATCTAGTTACTTTATCCCAAAACAAGAGTTTAAGAACAGTAGAATTTGCATTTTCATGATTAACTTCTAAGAATAAGATTTCACATTTAGGAGAAGATCTTATTGCCCTTGGGTTAAGAGTAGTGAACATTACTTTGTAATATACTGTATAGATTAGAGCAATTGGGTTTCATTTTTCCAATCCATTATTTCGTGTCTGAATGTCTAACTTTAAGAATCACAAAATATTTGGATCGGTCAAAGAAACAGAAAAGTTAGGATAACAATTGACAAATATCGGGCCTTTATCAATGTTCGATTCAAGTATAGATAAGAAAAGGTTTGAAAAATACCTGTCTTTTGCCTCTAAGGAGGAGCATGATAGGACTATCTAACCCTGTTTGAAATAAATGTTTGACTGCAACAAGGCCAATATGTAAAAATTTGTACTTTTTCTTGATGATAAGCAAGAACTACTTGAGAAAATAAAGATAGCGTTTCCATATCTTGATTTATGGAAACCGTCTTTTCAGTAGTTTTTTAATAGAGTAATCTTGCAAAAATCCGAACTTGCGAATTTGATAAATAGTGTTAGCCATCTTTTTAGGAATTGACCATTTATGCAAATACTTTTTCTATTCTAGCAATGTTAAATTCTTGACTATTCATAATTTTTTTAGCATGAATGATCATCTTGTCCAGAGCAACTTGCTCTTCTAAATATTGATCTTGACATGATTTCTTTGAAATCATACTTGATTAAACTTCTTTTTGTTTCTAGTTGCCTCGGGACCACTACTACGAGAACACCCAATATCTATTTGCCTTTACGGGCTTAATAAAGCAGTCCATGCTGACCAGTGTTATAACATTGACAAAAATAATTTAAACTTGTTTGATTGATAGAAAAGTCACAAAGACAAGTTTAGTTGAGCTATATAGCAAATACACCACATTGGCTCTGATACCAATATGGTGCGAAACACGAAATATAACATGAAATATGATTAAAAATAATGAAAATTTGGGAAACATTGACAATGTCAGTGACTTTTGAACATTAATTTTGAATAGTGTCTTACAAATAATGCTTGAAGATTGCTGCTGATTTGATAATTGATGGAGGTTACTAGCATAAACTCTCCAACTTGATCACGAAAGAAAATTACAACAGAGAAATTGAAGAAACAAAATATTAAAGCTAGATAATTTTCGGATGCCTGGCAATTGAGGATATTGCCACTTATATAGGAATTTTCTGTACTTGAAAAACAGATTCAAAAGTATATGAATTTGAAATTATATGACAAAAGCTTGGATTCTATTGTAGAAATAATTGATCAAAAGTAGATTTTGTTGTAGTTGAACTTGGAATTGGAATAAATTAGCTTTAATTTAAATCAAAACCAAAACAGTCATCTTCATTTTGATCAAGGTCTCAGACTTCATTTGTCGTCATGTGAAATTATGGTGCTACCTATTGAGGAAAGACTGCTAATAACTTTTTCCATATCTTGAGGATTTGAACACTGAAGTTTAGTTGCCATTAGTTGCTATGTTTGAGAAAGAAAATTGGAAATTTTCTCTTGTTGCATTGGAGAAAGTTGTCGTTGTCAATTCTTTCTCGATGAGAAATCTAATCCGAGCAGCTTGAGAACTAACACTAGATATAATGAAATTTTCCTACAATTTGATATTGAATCTCTAATTAAGGTCTTCGGACTAAATTGAACAATTTGAGCATTGATGAAAAAATCCCAACAAAATATCCAGGCTAGATTTATTTGTTTGGAGAAATGGAATAAATGACTTGTATTCTTGATAATGTATTTTGAACGGTAGATTTTCAAACTTTGTTTTTTTTCTTCTAGAATAATTTCTTCTGAATAATTTCTTCGGTGATTCCAAAAAAAAAAAAGAACTACTAATCTTGAAACTATTTGGGAAACGTTTTAGGACAATTTGTGTTGAAAAGTTTGAACTAAGAATGTGTAAACTAAGTAAATAAAATACATAGTTCCAAGCCTACAAATAATCTCTGTAAGAGAATGATCCTGGAATGAAAGGTTTTGAAAATTTCATTTCTAATAGGATATCTCCATTCGAGTCAGAAAGTGTGAGGACATTGAGGATTTGAACTTTCGAGAAATCTAAATTTTTAGGGTTATGTCTACGAGTCAATTTAATCGAATCAATATCAACTAAAAGAACTCGGAATTTTTTTTTTTTTAAGGAGATTATTAGGAATGAAAGAAAAACTTGGAAGAAATATTTTCTTAAATTTTTTGAAAGAGAAGGAGCTTTGAATTAATTTTTGAGAAGAATGATTGTCTCGAACTTTTCTTTGAGAAAATAACTTGTGGCCGATAATTGATTTTTATTGATAATAGGCAAGTTAAATTGACTTGATGAAACTGATTTTTGGCTAGCAGCATAGAGGAAGTTTGATGGTGTTTTTTGGATTTTTTCCAAACACTTCAAACTTATTTTAAACAATTTGATTGTTTTTTGAGGAAGAAGATGATGTCTGTCTTTTTGATGGGAATTCAGTTAAGAGAGTCAATTTTCGAGGAACAAGGGCCATTAAGTTGGAATCTTTTGAGGTTGGAGGAGGGGCATTTAGTTTCTTTACATTCATCGAATATGAATCCTTGGATTGTTGGGAGGAATATGAGTCACTATGCTTTTTGCTCATATGATTCTTTCTTTGTTCATCTCTGTAAAAATTCCATGTCAAAATTTTTGGAAGAACATTGTCATTGCCTTTAATCTATTCAATTGAAAAATCATAGCATGATATTGCTAAAATTTGCTTCGACACTAAATTTTTAGCATCGTTCTGTAAAACTTCTTTATAAGATTTGCAGTCAGTGCGTATCAAAAAAGTTTTTTTGATTAAATCATCTTGAAATTTTGATAGTACTATAGATAAATTTCTTTTTTGATCGTTGAATAATTTTTTTAGCAGTTATCAATGCACTTTAATAGTGTCTTACCAAATCTTCTTTATTATTGATTTTTTTTAAACAACTAAACGTCTCTACTGTGCCAATGTGCATAAGATGAATGTCAAATATAACTTTGAAAAGCTCACACTTCTAATCAAGGAATTTGTTTCAAAACTCTTTTTTTTTTCTTGTAAAAGATTTTGATCAAAAAATAATCTCCGGCACTCCTTTCATTGTTCAAATTTATCCATTTCAAGTTTCAAAAGAAAGAATTATGACTACAATTTTAGACCAAAAAGTTCTTTTCAAAATTTTAAATCCCTTTTCTTCCTTTAAAGTCAACGAAATCAAATCCGCCTCAATCCAAAAGATTCAAAACATTAACCTAAAGAAACAAAAAATCTAATATCTTAAAGAAGAAATCAAGTACAAGAGAATTGAATCTCAGCTGACTGAGCCCAAAATATAGCTACGTTTTAGACAATTTCATGACAAAATGGTCAAAGAAATATGTTGAATATTCCTAATGGTTTCTAGGAAAGAAAGAAACATGTTTCTTTATCCTATATTCAAAATTTTAGCGAAGATATGATTCCTACAAAGTCTAGGCCCATTCAAATGAATAAAGAACTCTTAGATTTTTGTATTCAAGAAATAGACCATCTCCTGAAATGGATTAAATAGTCCGAGTAAATCTCCATGAAGTTGCTCAGCTTCTTATGTCAACAATCAAAGTGAGATAGAAAGAGGCGTCCCTATGTCGTTGAACAAAGTTCTTCAATGGATTTGATATCCTATTCCTAAAAAAAAGACATCCTCAATCGTCTATATTATGCTGTCATTTTTCAAAGTTCAATATGAAGTTAGGTTTTTGGCAAATTCAAATAGCTAAATTTGATTGATACAACACCGCCTTCAATTTTACTTTTGGACAATATGAGTAGAATGTTATGCCATTTAGGCTAAAAAAATAAAATGCTCCTTCAGAGTTCTAGAAAATTATGAACGACATTTTAATCCTTAACAAAAAAATTCAATAGTTTACATTGATGATGTGCTAATATTGTGAGTCCATAGAACAACATTTTAAGCATCTTGAGACAATTTTTAAATTAATAATCAAACATAATGATTAAGTTGTTTCAGCTAAAAAAAATCAAGTTATTTGAAACAAAAACCAAGTTTTTAGGACATGAAATTTTTCAAAGAATCATTACTCCCATTGACACGTCCATTGAATTTGTAGATAAGTTTCTTAATGAAATCAAAGATAAATATCAATTGCAAAGTTTCTTATGATGTGTCGATTATATCATAAACTTTGTTCCTAATATTCGATACATCTGCGAACACATTTTTCAAAGGCCGCGAAATGACTCAATTACTTGGAGTTATTATCAAACATATGTTATTTTTTCTTGTCTTTGCATTCTCAACCTTCGAGCTTTTCTCATTGATTCTGGATGTGCTGTTTGCTTGGCCGAGTGATATTGTGATCTAGATCAATAGGTTTGGTTAGGCGGTCAAAATTTTGCAAAATAGCTCGATCGAGTTATTAGAGTTTATTGCCACGTCAGCTAGCATACGTGTGGTCTATAAATAAAAGACCCTCCTCGAAGAACCTCAGAATTCTGGGGATAGGCAGTATTCAATAGATCAATTCTCTCTCCAAAACATATTCTAGCAATTAATTAGATTTATTATAATCACTCATAATAGAAATTGATGCATTAGACTTAGTTTATGGTAGCATTTAAAAAAAAAATACTCAATAATAAAGAAGAATTGGTAAGATACCATTCAAATGTATGGATAACTACTAAAAAATTATTCAACGATAAAAA
Organism: Forsythia suspensa; assembly: GCA_023638005.1. Classification (NCBI taxonomy): domain Eukaryota; kingdom Viridiplantae; phylum Streptophyta; class Magnoliopsida; order Lamiales; family Oleaceae; genus Forsythia; species Forsythia suspensa. Next base: position 13,419,153 of record CM042668.1, read on the forward strand.
GATAATATTTTATCTATAGTATTATGAATTAAAAAATTTCAAGATGATTTAATAAACGAAACTTTTTTTAATACGCACTTACTACAAAGCTTCTAGAGAAGTTTTAGAGAAGGACGTTAAAAATTCAGTATTGCAATATGGCAAGAAATACTATCTTGCTTTGATTTTTCAATTGAATACCTTAAAGATACTAACAATGTTTTTTTTCCAGACTTTTTGACAAGGAAATTTTTTCAAGGATGAACAAAGAAAAAACCAGATGAGCAAAAAGCATATCAACTCATTTTCCCCCCTACAATCCAAAGATTCATATGCAATAAATGTAAAGAACCAAATGTACATTCTTCAACCTCAAAAGATTCCTACTCAATGGCCATTGTTCCTCAAAAAACGACTCTCTTAACTGAATTCCCATCAAAGACATCATCTTATTCCTAAAAAAAACAATTAAATCGTTCAAAATATGTTTCAAGTGTTAGGAAAAATTCTAAAAACACCCTCAAACTTCCTCCAAGCTGCTATCTAAAAATCAGTTTCATCAAGTCAATTTAACTTGCTCATTATCCACAAAAATCAATTATCGGCCACAAGTTATTTTCTCAAAGAAGATTTCGAGACAATCTTTCTTCTTGAAAATTAATTCAAAGCTCATTTTCTTTCAGAAAATTTAAAGAAAATCTTTCCTCCATGTTTTTATTTCATTCGTGATAATCTCTTCAAAATTAGAAAGTTTTATAAGTTCATTTTAGTTGATATTGATTCGATTGAAATTACTCATAGACCTAACCTTGAAAATTCAGATTTATCAAAAGTGAAAATCTTCAATGTCTTCACACTTTCTGACTGAAATGGAGATATCTTATTAGAAAATAAATTTTCAAAACATTTCATTCAAGAATTGTTCTCTTATGTAGATTATATGCATGCCTAGAACTATGTATTTTATTTAATTAGTTCTACACATTCTGATTCATACTTTTTGATAGAAAACTATACTAATGTTTCTCAAATAGTTTCAAGATTGGTGGTTCTTTTTTGAAATCAACGAAGAGATTTTTCTAGATATGGATGGCAAAATACCCCTCCACCCCGTCCCCAACCCAAATGGGATTGAGAATCCCCACCCCGTTAGGTAATCGGGGTGGGAATGGGGATCATAGTCCCTACCCTGAATTCTCCGAATACATCTTGACTTATTTATTTTATTTTGTTTTCATGTTTTAAAAATTAAATCGTATTTTAAAAAATAAAAAACAATATTAAAAAACAATTAATTAATTAAACGGGACGGTAAATATGGATATTTCAATGTCTGCCCCGCCTCTAAAAAATCTCCGATGAGGCAAGAATGGTAAGGGCAGCTCCGCCCGTTGTCATCTCTACTTCCAGAAGAAATAAAACAAGGTTTAAAAATCTAGTGTTCAAAATACAATATTCAAGATTAAAGTACTTTAATCTATTTCTACTGGCAATTCAATCTAGACTAAATATTTTATTGAGATTTTTTCATTAATGATCAAGTTGCTCAATTTACTCCGAAGACCTTAGGAAATTTAAGATCAAATGGTGGGAAACTTTCATTATATCTGGTGCCTGTTCTCAAGTTGTTCTAGATTGGATTTCTCATCGAAAAAAAATTGCACAACAAAAAATTTCTCCAATGCAACAAGAGAAAAACCATTAAGCGCTTGTTTGACAAAGTTTTTGATAAAAGCTTTTAGCAAATTTTAATTAAAGTTGGTGTAATTTGTTGTTTAAAAGTGGATAAAAGATGTGGGTCCCTTGAAATGTGTGGTTAAAATTGAAGTTTGACCAATTGAAAGGTTGATAAAATGTTAGAAAATTTTATCAAATAAGGGCTAAAAACACAACCACTAATGGCAACTCTAGTTTAGTATTCAAATATCTAGGATATGACAAAACTTATTAGCAGTCTTTCCTCAACAGGTAGCACAACAGGTTTAGATGATGATAATGAAGTATCAAACCTTGATCAAAACAAAGATGACTACCTCCAGTATTTCAATTCAAATCAGCAACAATATTGTAAGTTCTTCAAGCACTATTCAAAATTACTTTCAAAAGTCACTGTTCATTTTATTGTTCATGGTCATTGTTTTCTGATACCAATTTGGCTCTAAGTACTAGGCGAAGCTCACAGGGTTGACTAAGAGGTAAATATCCTTGAAGTAGAAGAAGAGAAGGATAACTTGCCGTAATTGATTGAGTGATAATACTTTTTTGAGATGCCATGCAGGATGAGAATATTGTAATTTAACAGAAATAATAAATAATTGTTGATATTAGTAACTTGATATATAAATTGAAAAAATGCCTCTATTGAGCACTCTTTGATGTAACAGAAAGACATTTACAATATTTGAAGTATAATACTGAAAACATTCTTTTGACATTTCACACTTACAAATTATAGATTTTTTTGAAAGAGAAATAATAAGAAATGATAAATCTTGATTGGCTGTTAAAATCTACTTCGCCTCTCTTCTGATAGAGGTCGTCCTCTTATAGGCTGATGTAGACTTCAATTGTAGATTTGAAATGCTTTGGAGAATCTTGTTAACTTTTTGCTTGAAGATAGTGCGCTTTTGCTTTTGCGACTTTTGATGCATCTTTTTGAAAAGTAGTCCACCACATCATCATGATCCATAGTTTTGCTTTGCATAAAACAAAGTATTGATTAAAGGGATAATGATGACACCTCAATACTTGTTGCTTTTGAAAAGTCATCTTCATTAGATTCTGATTGTGCTATTAATGTTGCTTGATGGGCAAGGATGACGAATTCTTGTCATTTGAGCCATAATCTTGCTTTTTTCTGCAAGAAAATTACTTTGAGTAGAAATACTTGATTTTGCTTGATTTTTTCGTGGAAGAGGCCTGTTTTGGTTGATCCATGATTGAATTTCTTTGGAACAGGCATTAGATTCTACGAATTTTTCCCACCACTTGACTTTGTATCTCCAGATGATTATTTTAAATGCAAAATAATCATCTGAGCTAGGAAAAATTTGAAAATCCCAACAAAAAATCTAGGCAATTTTGAAGGTTTTGCAAAATTGAAAAAGTAGATTCTCCTCGAGGAATGAAATTGACGCATTTGGACTTAAACATTTGAAATCCTTCATGAACCATGCTAAGGAGGATTTCCTCAACAAGGCCAAAGTAGATCCACCATTGCTGGAACCATTTAGGAAATATTTTCAAACAATTGTGGTCAAACAATATGAACCATGAATAACTTGATGGTCTAAAATACATTACATTGTACCAGGCATGGATGTAATCATAATACGAAAAGTTGGAATTTTGACCATATTTCTTTGAATTGAGAGAGTTAAAACTTGAAGAATTTTGATTTTTGAAAAATCAATCCAATGAGTATTAGGTTCATTTGGGGTATGAGAGATTATTGCTAATTTGGTAACTTTTAAAATGGTATCATACCACATTCTTCCTTTTGAAATAGATGGACGGAAGAAATAATACTCATTAAGCACTTTGGAAGACGTGCAATAATGAATACAAAATAATCCTATATAGTGTCTTAACTTATGGAGAACTCATTAGTTTCATTAACAAAGAAGGATTGACTCTTTGTAATAGATGGACTCTTTAGCTTTTATGATTAGATGTCAGGTTTTATGCCCCATCCCATGTATTTTTTATGAGTTATTTATATATGATTGGAGTTTCCGAACCCCCCATCCTTTCTTGGTGGAGGCCTGACAACCACATTGAGGATGTGATTGTGTGTTGAAAAAAAAAACTTAAAGCAAAAATGAAATCAAACAAACAAGAAATTAGAAAAGAATATGTTCTTTTTGTGAACAATGTAGATATGAAAGGATGCAACCACCATCAATATCATATACAAAACAAAATATTACAAACCCAAATTCTTGATTGAAAGAAATTCCTAGAGACCAGTTGGCTGACGAAATGGGAAAGGTGGCAGCTATAGAGAAAGTTACCCAATTTAACTAAATGTGACTCGTAATCACACTCCCACATTACTGAACTCAATTTTTTTTAATGAATAGATCTGATCGCAACTTCGAATATGGAATTCAAATGGATCAAATAGGAAATGATAGTATTCCATTTTTCTTTCTTTCTAAGGGTTTAGAGCTAGGATGTTTTTGTTTTTTTTTCTAACTAGATAGTTTATTATTCATAAATAAAGTATACACATTCAAGAAAGACCCTCCAAAATAAGACTAATGACAAATCGACCCTTATTACATGAGATGAAAGACTTGTAACATAACATTTGCAACAAATCGAACTCCTTAAGTCAGTAGCTCATTAACAAGAACTCATTAGCTTAGTAAAGTTCGTCCTTATTCTATTCTACTAATGGTTATTTTGCGCTTGTCTTTTTCTAGTATCGAGTAGGAATTGGAATGGAATAAGATCGATTCATACATAAGAACTGTACCTATGGGATAGGGATAGGGATAGAGGAAGAGGAATATAACAAAAAAGATCCTTTGAATACTACTTGGTGGAAATGTCAAAAAAGAAGGGTCATTAATGCCAATAAGGCCTTTAAAAGAAAAAAATCAATAATCTTTAAACAAATAAAGATCTTAAACATCAATTGTTAAATCTCATCCATACTAATGAATCCTCAATCAAAAGATGTTATTTATCATCTTCAAGAAGATTCTGATTTTAGCTAAGATTCCGAATTCACTTAATCATCTGATATAAAAAATATTTGTGATTGCAAAGATAATTGCAATTGTGACACCAACTCTATCAATGTTATTTCAAATGAAAAATTAGCAATTCAAGAGATTATTAATCAAATTCAAGAATCAAAACTATAAAGGAAATTTAATTAAATAATGAATCCCGAAGTGAAAATTCAATCGAGTTATAATCTAAATCAAATATTAAAAAGATTTGATCAAACAAATGAAGTTACTACTGGTCAACATTTAAGGAATGAAGTAAAACAAATGAAAAATCAAATTTCAACTCTTGAAAAACAATTAGTTGATGTCAAGATTGAAGTTGCTGTTATAAAAACACAATCAACGATAGAAATGGATAAATGCAAAGTCAGGATCATCTACTCATTTATTTCTGAAGATGAATTAGTAAGCTAAATGGAGACTCTTCAAGATAATGATTAAACAATGAGTTATTAATCAAATCCGTTTACAAAAATGGTATACTCAACAATAGTAATCAATAAAGATTTCAAGATAAAAGCAGAAGTGCTTCTTGATTCTGGAGCAGATCAGAATTGTATAAGAGAATGACTTGTACCAATCAAATATTTTGAAAAAACTAAAAACCTATATGGTGTAGTAGGCAAAAGTCTCAATATAAGATATAAATTAACAAAGGCTCATGTTTGCAATCAAAACACGTGCTTTAAGAGTAGTTTTTATCTTGTCAAGAATTTGGATCAAGAAGTGATTCTAGGAACTCTCTTCCTTGTTCAATTATACCCCTTGGAAGTCACTGAGGCAGGTTTAAAATCAAAATATAATGATAAAGAGATATTCGTTGAATTTATCAATCCTCATACTTTACGGGATATAAATACAATAAAACAACAAAAAATTACTAAAATAATTAACAATGATAATCACAAAAAACAACATATCAAATATCTTAAAGAAGATATTAAGTACCAATGAATCAACGAACAATTAGAAACAAAAAAAAAATAAAATCAAAAACCATATCTCATAGATTAAAAAACAATTGAGTTAGAACTATGTTCTACAATTCCTAATGCTTTTTGGGAAAGGAAGAAACAAATTATAACTCTACCTTATATTCAAGACTTCAATGAAAAGCAAATACCAACCAAAGCACGACCCATACAAATAAACAATGAATTACTTGAATATTGTATAAAAGAAATTAGTGATCTCTTAGACAAAGGACCAATCCAACCAAGTAAGTTACCTTGGAGTTGTGCAGCTTTCTATGTCAATAATCAAACTGAAATAGAAAGAGGAACTCCACGACTAGTCATCAATTATATACCTCTTAACCAAGTACTTCAATGGATTAGATATCCCCCCTACCACGAAAGAAAGATCTACTTAACAGACTTCTAGATGCAATCATTTTCTCCAAATTCGATAAGAAATCAAGATTCTGGCAAATACAAATTGTCGAGAAGAATAATACAAAATCGCTTTCAATGTTCCTTTCGGGAACGTTATGCCTTCGGGGTTTAAGAATGCTCCCTCTGAATTTCAAAAAAATATGAATGATATTTTCAATCCATATCAATCTTTTTCAATCATATATATTGATGATATTCTTATTTATTCCAAAGACATAGATCAACACTTCAAACATCTAAAAATCTTTTATTCAATTATTAAAAAGAATGGCTTAGCAGTTTACGCTAAGCAAATTATCTTATGTCAAACTAGAATTAAATTTTTAGGGCATCAAATACATCAAGAAATGATTACACCAGTCCAACGAAGTCTAAAATTTATTGATAAATTTCCACATAAAATTCTAAACAGAACTAGCCTCCAAAGATTTTTAGGTTGTGTTAATTATGTCTCATTATCCCAAATATTAGACAAATTTGGGAACTTCTATATCAGAGACGTCGTAACAACAACTAATCAATAATAAAGAATAGTTAGTTCATTATCATTCGGGTATCTGGTTAGGACCCCGAAAAACTATTCAACTTTAAAAAATGAGTGCCTTTATATTGTCTTATGTATTACCAAATTTTAAGATAATTTAATCAATAAAACTTTTCTCGTCAAAATAGATTGCAAAGCATTTAAAAGAAGTTTTACAAAAGGATGTCAAAAACCTTATTTCAAAACAAATTTTTGCCAAATGGCAGGAAATTATCTCATGTTTAATTTCTCAATTGAATTCATTAAAGGCAAGCACAATGCATTACCTGATTTTTTAACAAGAGAATTCTTGCAAGGATGCACAAATGTCAAAGAAAACCACTGAAGGACATACTCCAAAGGATTTTCTCTTGGAGAGTTCTAGTTCTCAAAAGTCAACCTAAGCATATACACCAACTCAACCATCCAAAAGCTTCTCTACCTTCTCAAATCAATTTACAGTTCTTGGAACGTTTCCAAAAACCAAATATCCCACAAAAATCTCATATTCCGTCCAATTACAAAGATGTAGTCCAACCACGTTATGGAAAACTACTAGAAATCAATAATAAAAAATATCAATACTTTATCGAAGGGATGACATTACCGGTCACTGAACTAGAAACAGAATGGGGAAAATTTGCCTCTCTTGATGAATGTGCTATAAACATATTTCCTCCATTTCAAAAGGATGGTCTTTATAATTTTCAAAAAAAAAAAAAAATCAAGTGCTTAATGAGTATTATTTCATCCCTCCATCTATTTCAAAATGAAGAATGTGGTATGAAACCATTTTAAAAGTTACCAAATTAGCAATAATTTGTCATATGCCAAATAAACGCCAAATAAACCCAATACTCATTGGATTGATTTTTCATAAGTCAAAGTTCTTCAAGTTTTAACTCTCTCAAAATGGAACCATCATCCTTGGGAGACCAAATCATTTTCAAAGAAAGATGGTCAAAAGTCTAACTTTTTGTATCGGGATTACATCCTTGCCTGGTACAATGTAATGTATTTTAGAACATCAAGTCATTCATGGTTCAAATTGTTTGACCACAATTGTCCAAAAATATTTCCTAAATGGTTCCAGAATGGTGGATCTACTTTTGCCCTGTTGAGGAAATCCTCCCCAACCGGGTTCATGAAGGATTTCAATTGTTTAAATCCAAAGGCGTTAATTTCACTCCTCAAGAGAATCTACTTTTTCAATTTTGCAAAACCTTCAAAATTGCTTGAATTTTTTGTTGGGATTTTCAAAATTGTCCTAGCTTTGATGATTTTCTTACATTTAGAAAAAATCATCCGAAATGCAAAGTCAAGTAGTGGAAAATATTCGTAGAATCCAATGCCTGTTTCAAAGTCATTCAATTATGGATCGACTAAACCAGGCCTCTTCCACGAAAAAATCCAGCAAAATCAAGTATTTCTGCTCAAAGTGATTTTCTTGCAGAGAAAGCAAGATTATGGCTCAGATGGCAAAATGTTCTGATCTAGAATAATTCGCAATCCTCGCCCATCAATCAGCATCAATGGCACAATCAGAATCTACAAAGGATCTAAAGCCGCCTCTGACTTGAAGCTGCTTCTGACCCAGGTTGAGAACCGATATTTCAACAAGACAATGAAGATGATTGTTTTGAGGTAGATTCTTTAAGTTATGATTCTTCCAGACAAAAGCATAAGACAATCAACTTTTCAAAAGCAGCAAGTATCGAGGTGTCATCATTATCCCTTTAATCAATACTTTGCTTTATGCAAAGAAAAACTGTGGATCCTAATGATGTGGTGGACTACTTTTCAAAGGATGCCTCAAAAGTTGCAAAAGCAAAAACGCACTATCTTAAAGCAAACACTTAACAAGATTCTCCAAAGCATTTTAAATCTACAATTGACTATTATTTCCAAAAAGCTGAATTACAATCTACTCTCATCATAAATTTTGAGAGAGATGTCTTTATAACATCTGAAATCTTGTAACTTTGGAAAAAATAGATTCACTAGTAGCTCAGATGATTTCTCAAGAAATCTTGTTGATTCTCCAATAAAATGTTTGATGATTGTATAAATGAGAGTGCTTATTGCATCCTGAATAGCAGGATTTGTAGCATCATCATTCTCATGTTTAACGGCTCTTTGTATTTTAGTTTTTTCTTATCCAGAAAGGTAGTTATTCTACCAATCTTTAAGTTAGCCGGTGAAGCTAGCTATAAGATTGATAACATATTGATGATCATTGTTTCATCCTTTTGATTTCCAAGCAGAGGCTGCAAAGGCCATTTCACCAAATGTTTGAATAACTTGATGTTCAATCATTACATCAATATTCCATTGAATGAGCTCTTCTCCGGAAAAGACTTTTTGAGTTGGTTTTGGTTCTTCATTGAGCATAATAGGAAAAGTGGGTCTTGAGTAGTGATGTGGTAAAGTATGGGTTTTATATTTTCCATGTTTGAGTTTATTGATCTTTAGTTATTCGAACTGTTCTTGTATTTCATCTATTGAATTAAAAACATTAATATTGCTTGTAGATTCTTTATTTTTTAGTTGTTTGGCGATTTCAGTCAAGACTTCGGAACTTGTTCCAAGCTTCATTTTGCCTTCATTCGGCTTAAAGAGAGCATTCCATACTAGAGGTTTTTTTTATCTTTGCTTTTACCTTTCGTGATTAGATCAATTTGATTTAATTGAGTTGTTGTTTTTAGTATCATGTTTGTCAGTTATTTACTTTAGAGGAGAAGCAACAACTTTAAAGTCACCTCGTTGGATATTGATTTCTTCTAAAGAAGGATGAGTGGAATGGAAAGAATTTCTGGATGAGTATTATTTATTGTTTGTTTTGGGGGCCTTTTGTTGTAAACTTTTGAGATAGGACCATTCAGAATTTCTGGATGAGTATTATTTATTGTTTGTTTTGGGGGCCTTTTGTTGTAAACTTTTGAGATAGGACCATTCATAGAATTTAGTATATGAGTAAAACTCTTCCTAGAGTATGTTCATCTCATTTTTTGAGAACATATCCTTTAGAATTTTTCTAAAAGCATTGATTCTTATGGTTTGATCATTTTTAAATTCATGTTTTGATTAATGATAGAAAATGCACATTTAATTAATTTCGCTAAGATCTCATATCTGATAAGGTAGAAGATTTAGGAAAGTTTTGATTTTCAATTATCTCATCATCTACTTCAGAGTAATGAGTTTTTGGAATAATTGGAGTAAAATATACACCTTTGAGTTTTCGGAAGAAGTAGATTGTCTACATGGTTGTTTTTTTAATTTGAATGTTTTAGATTTGCGAGAAGAACAAGAGAATTGTTATGAATTCCTAGCCAAAGATGCAAATTGAATTTCCAACTGATGTCGGGTAGTTCAGTGATTTCATTCAACTCTGTTTTTAGAATGTCTTTTTGTGGAGGATGTTCATTATCATATTCTACAAAGAAGATTGAGTCACTTGTTCCCAAGTTAAATGCTTAGGAATTATGACATTTGAATGTAATGGATTTGCCTCAATCAAGAGAGTTTCATTTCTTGGTGCGAATCTCAATGCTTTAGGATTGAGAGTTGTACTCATTACCTTGTAATAAACTCGGTAAATTACACAAACTGATTTAGATTTATTATCGAATTCAAGGTTTCTAGCTTGAATATCGAGACAGGGAGAATTCATTATTGCATCATCAGAAAGATCAACAGAGAAATTTGAATAACAATTGAAATAAACTGAACCACTTTCTAAATTAGATTGTAATATAGAAAGTAAAGAATTTGAAAATTTAGGTGTCATTTGTCTCTAGGAGTTAAAACATATTGGAATGTCTAATCATAATCTAAAATTGGGTTTAACTGCAATTTGAAATAAATAAATATGAAGAAATTTATATTTCTTTTTATGATTCAATATTGCTTATTTTGAGAATAATTTTATTGAAGTTATATCTTGTTTAACATAAAAAGATTGTTCACTTATTTTGATAGTTTAGTCTTGTTTAAAATCAAATCTTCCGAATTGATATATAGTTTTTTTTATCTATCTTTGGAATAGACCAGTTTTAAAGTTTTTGTTCTATCTGGGCTTATGAATTTCCTGCGTATTAAGAGTTTCTTGTTTTATTTAAAATTGATTGCTTGTATCTTCTTCTAAATTATTACTAAACAAATCATTACTACTTGAACCTCGCATACTTCGAGACTTATTGAACTAAGACCTAGACCAAGACATAATAGCAAACATTTGAAACCCAATCCTACAAATTAGTGACTAATCGTTGAGGAAACGTTGGTCAGTCTTGGAGACTCTAAAGAGTTGGTCAGCTGAGGATAGGTGGTCTTGTTGGGTTCGGGTGGTCATATTAGTCAACCCATAGTCATCAATTTCCACACACACACTCTTACATTGTGCCTTCTCCGCTAGGGGAAATAATGATCACCAAACAGCTGTCTCGGATTTGGTTAATAATGTTCATAGTTAGATCATTATCTTGGGTATTTCAATTTGACTTGCAGGTTGATCCTTAGAGGAAATTGATGAGTAAGAAGGAGAGAAGATTTTGGCTTTTTTTTTTTTATCTAAATCTTTAACAAGATAAAAGATACTCTTAAAGAAAATGTTTTGATTGCAGACACCCCAGTTCGTCCGTTTCCTCAAAATCCAAATCCAATAGTTTAAGTCCAATATATCAAAGAGATTCACAACATTGTGAACCTATCCATAAACTTGTTAGATTTGTTAGACCTAAACCCCAAGCAAAATTGGTATCAAAGCCAAGTTCAAGCCGTAGAAACAAACATTTGAAACCCAATTCTGCAAAATAATGTCTCTTATTTGGATGAGCGTTGGTCAGCCCTGGAGACTCTGAAGCGTTGGTCAGCCAGATTTTGGTGGTTCCGTTGAGTTTGGGTGGTCCCGTCTGTCAATCTACCGACATCATCTTCGTGAAGAAGGGTATCAAATATTTGTTAATATGTCTTGGCCTAGGTTTTGGTTCAATGAGTCTCAAAGTATACAAGGGTCTACTAGTGATGATCTGATTAATGACAATTTTGAAGAAGATATTAATCAACAAGAAAATCTTAATATGAAAGAAATACAAACACTACTAAAATTGAGAATATTAGAGGCATTTAGAAGTGCCTCAATTAATATAAATAGGGGCAAAAAACAAAGTTAAAATGCCCCTAAGAGAAGGAGAGGCGTATTAGTAAATGCCCCTATAAATGGCGCCCCTAATAATAAATAGGGGCGAATTGGACACTAAAAACGCCCCTAATAATATGTGTGCCACATAGGATTGTAAAATAATAGAGGCACTTAATTAAACGCCCCAAATAAGTTTAAAACAATAGGGGCCCTTATAAATGCCCCCATAATTAATTGAATCATAAATTCTTATAAATTATAGAGACAAATCTATGTGCCCCTAATATAATTAAATTTAATTAAATAAATAGTGAATATAAATAATATAATTAAATATTTATATAATATAATTAAATATTTCTGATCACATAAAAATTGAGATAATATTAATATCAAATATTGAAATTCTAATAGATACCAATCTACATAATCAAACATTGCATTATGTTTTATCGTTCAATACAGTGAATAACAATTAACAATAGAGTTATTTGTTAATAGCATCAAAATCTCTTCTAAAAAATGCATAACAAGACCAACATGTGCTAACTCTAATTATGTTGACTACTCCTCTGATCCGAAGGCATAATTTGTTGTATAATGTCTGCGTCATTGAGCATATTTGAGAACTCTCCTTAACCATGAACTCTACCACCAGTAGCAAAGCCCCTTGCTTTTACTTATGCTTGCAACCTTAGTTCTGGGTCTACTCGACATGGGTAGCAACTAGTTGTGTCAACTCCTGTGATATCTTAGCCTACAAAAATAAATTTTATCTCTAAGTATGTACTTGTTAGTGAGAAGAAATATAAAGAATTGCCTAAAAAGTATCAAACTTACTCTTATTTGTCCAGATGGATCATCAATCCAACTTTTGTGTTTATCCTTTCTCATGTGGAACATAAACTCACAGCATCTATGGAAGTACAACTGTATCCGTCATGAATCCACTTCCTTGATCTTGATGTCAAGAATAGGTTTACATAAAAAACTCATAAGATTTGAGCATCAATGACAGAAGAAAACTAACATATAGCTATCAAAGTCTACCATAAATGACACAATGGGGGATTGAAATAGCTACCTTGGCTTCTTTAACTGGTGCAGCTTGGCCTCCAATTCTCACTCCATCAGCCTTCCCAGGAAAGCTATACCATTATGTGTAAAGTTATGAATAAGCAAAACAACTAGCAGTAAAACTAAAACTTGTAGACAGCCAAAAATGGCTTCTTTTGGGCTTTTTTTAGAAGTACAAAGAGCAATACTACAGAAAAAAAGACTGGTTTTATTTGGCTTTCAATGCATGCCAAACATGCCATATAGTGAATTAAACTCATAAACTTCTTCATTGGGCACGCAGTTATGACTTTAGTTTCTAAATTAATCAACCCTCAAACTACCAAATGGTAAAAAGGACCCAGATTCGTGCATTAGTGCTTATACTTGAATTTCTTAACGGATCAAAATTATAAGTTCATTATTTTATCTCCTAGTTACCCTATATTTCTAAAGAGTAAAATAAAACAATGACGGAAATTTGAAACTATAATGGAGTAAATTACCTGGCTGAGAGCTTCGAGGAAACACTTTCGTACCACTGACTGGCATTAGGGTACAGATCACCACTCGGCTTCTCCAAAACAGCTGCATACACCTTAATATCATATTTTGTAAGTTGATCCAGCACATGTCTAATACTCATCTAGACTATTGGAATTTCATAATCAAGAAACAGTTAACCTGATGAAAATCAAATAAATACTGCGATTTTGAAAATCAACTGGCCAAAAAAGAATGACTGTACAAAAACAATTGTTGAAAATCCACACTATAAGAAAATCACTTTCTTTATCACAAAATGTAAATAAAACTAAGAAACACATACTTCTTTCTCAAGGTTTGGAATGTCTTTCTGTAGTTTGAAAATTCAGACTATTGTAATTGTAGAAGAGTTGGGAGGATAAAATCAATCTAAAAAAAAAACAGTTTTTGAAGAATATGAAAAGTTAGAGATGGCTAGGTGTGTGGTATCCATAGAGAGGAAGATAGAACGTGGGCATTATTTTAAGTTTTTGGAGTTAAAATTTTTAAATAAAATAAAACTCTATTAGAGGCGTTTATTTTTGCCCCCTAATTACAATAATTACAAATTTTTAGCGGTAAATTTCACTTTTAGGGGGAAATTTTTTGAAAAATATTAGGGGCCTTTTTATCCGCCCTAATTAATGTTTATAGAGGTCAAATAAGCTTCCGCCCCTAATGAAAATATTAGGGGCATTTTTATCCGCCCTAATTAGTGTTAATAGAGACCAAACAGACTTTTGCCCCTAATAAATTATTAATAGGGGCGCATCACTTATTTTGCCCCTAGTTTGGCGTCCCTAATATTCTCAATTTTAGTAGTGAAATTGAACAACAACTTCATAATTGGTCAATCTCAAAAATAGATTAGAAAACTATCTATCAAATCGGACTTAAACAAGACTATGCTATCAAAATTTGCGACAATCTATCTCTGTCAAACAAGATGTTAATATAATAAAATTATTCTCTAAAGAAGCAATTCATAATCATAGGAAGAAATATAAGTTTCTTCATATTTGTTTAGATCAAGTTGTAGTTAAACCACAATTTAGATTAGGAATAGATGTCCCAATATATCTAACTTTTAGAGATAAAAGACATTCAAAATTCTCAAATTATCTACTTTCAGTTCTTGAATCAAATCTTGAAAGTGGTCCAGTTTATTTCAATACCCTATCCAAATTTCTCTATGGATCTCTATGATGATGCAATCATTAAATCATTATGTTTAGATATTCAAGCCATAAATCTTGAAATGGATTGTAGATCTAAATCTATTTGCATTATTTACCATGTTTATTATAAAGTCATGAGCACGACTATGAACCTAAAAGCTTTAAAGTGTTCACTAAAGAACGAAACTCTCTTAATTGAAATCAATTTTTTACATTCAAATGTTGCTATTCCCAGAAGGTTAACCTAGGATCAAGTAACTCAAAATTCCCTATGGACGTTCAAAAATGAACATCCTCTGCAAAGGGAAGTCCCAAGAAACAGAATTAAATAAGATCTTTCAATTACCCGACGGTAGTGTGCAAATCGAGTTTGCATATTCGTCAAGAAATTCGTTCAGTTCATTTAATTTTTCTCGCGATTCCGAAATATTCAAATTTAACAAACAAACTAGACAATCAACTTTCTCAGAAAAACTCGAAAGAGTATATTTTACTCCTAATATCCCAAAAACTCATTATTCTGATGAAGAAGAAGAAACAATGAGTCACAAGTTCCCTGAATCTCCTACCTTTTCAGATATGAGATCTTAGATAAATCAATTAAATGTCATTTCCTCTACGCTCGACAAAAAAAAAAAAAAAGAATTCAAAAAGGATAAAGATTCGATTGTCAAAATTTTTCAAAAAACCATAAAGAAACTTCTTTCAAAAGAAGAACTTGATCTTCTCTGGAAAAAGTTCTACTCTTGTCCTGAAGATATCAGATTTTTTGAGTGGGTTTATCTTAAGGTTTATAATAAAAACCCAACGATAAACACTACTCAAGATAAATCAAAAGTATGGAAAACCACTTCCGGAAATACTTTCCAATCTATTTTATCATCCTCTTGAGGAAATTTGTATCCAAAAGGAGATGGAACATTGATGGAATGACCGAAAATCAAATTCAATGGAACATTTGTATCAAGAATAGTTTGAACATCAAATTCAATGGTCATCTCACCTTTTTCAGAAAATGAAGTTATTCAACGGAACATTGATGGAATGACTGAACATCAAATTCTTCAACTGTTGGTGAGATGACTATGGCATCTTGTGCCTTCTCCGCAAGGAGAAATAATGATCAACAAACGATTGTCAACCTTATAGTTGGTTTTACCGGTCAACTTAAAGATTGGTAGTATAATTATCTTTCAAATGAAGAAGGAAATAAAATACAATATGCCGTTAAACATGAAAATGATGATGTTACAAATCTTGTTGCTCAAGATGCCATTAACACCATCATTTTCACAATCATCAAACATTTCATTGGCGAGCCAACATCATTTCTTGAAAGATCTTGAACTCCTAATGAATTTATCATGTCCAAAACTACAAGATTTTAGATAGTATAAAGATATCTTTCTTCAAAAAGTTATGATGCATGAAGACTGCTGATGATAGAAATAATGACAGCTGTTATATGTTATCTGCTAATGGTCGTACGTCCGGGCACGCCTGCTTCAATGAGTCACCCACCTTGTTGGTTTCATAAGCTCGCCTCCTACAAATAAACAGAAATAACCCAACCGTCGTTAGGTTAGCCAGACAGGCAGCCCGAAGATTGACAGTCACCACCGACAATAGGAAAGATGAAACATCTCTCATTAACTCCTAATAATGAGGAAGATGAAGGGACACCTATCATTAATGACCATTGAAGGCCGTAACTACAGGCCATTCCTATAAATAAAGGCCAACTCCTAGGTAAAAGGATAACTCTCATATACTCTGCATTTCTATTCTACACGTCTGTTTTAATCATACACTGATTCTCACACTGAGATAGACACAAGAGAAAGAAGCCCCGCCACTATTTTACAGGTCTCCACCACTATCGTTGCCATGCTCGGAGGAGGAGAAAAATGTTTATCATCAATTGGCGCCGTCTGTGGAAATCCGCACAAGAAGTCATGGCTCGAACTAGAAGAGCTAGGAATGTAACCGCTCCACCAGCCCCCGTTGGGGTTGTAGACACTGAGTCTAATGCTTCCACTAATCACCCACAACAAGAATTTTCCTCTGCGCCACTCGACTTGCGGCGCTCATGAGCTCAAAGGTGGCCTTAGCGACTCTAATCCAAGATCGAAATGTTGTGGTTCCTCAGCCACCACAGGATCCTAGCCCTCATCGCCAGGTGCTCCTCCCCAGACTCTGAACCTTCCAACAATGAAAACACCACCAATAGAAGCTTCACCGATGGCTCCAGTTTCTTTGGCTCCACCTTCCGTACCCCACTTCTATTCATTGACATTTGGACCAAATCGACATTGGGTGCAACCGTCATAGGTGTCTACACCTACGCTGATTGAGACACCAATGTTAAGTCTGGAGCAACGAATAAAGGATATGATGAGCTGCAAAATAGTTGAGGCTATGTTTAAAAAAAGTAGTAGGCAACAGTCTATGGTGTTGGAAGAATATCTTTTTTCCCTAGTGGTGATGGAGGTCCCCTTGCCACGAGACTTTGAACAGCCAAAGATGGAGAAGTATGATAGATCATCTTATCATGTCGATCACCTCATGGCTTTTGTCGACTTGATGAGGTTGCGAGCCACCCCTGATGCGATTATGTGCAGGGCTTTCCCGCCAACACTTAGGCGGGAGGCCAAGGATTTGGTAGCTACCCTTCTCCCAAAATCGATCCGTACATTTGACGATTTTTCAAGTGTTTTGCTGCATACTTTGCCAGTAGCAAACGTATTAAGAAAATAGTTATCAATCTGATGCAATTGACCCAGGACAAGGACGAACTGATGAATGATTTTATTGTCTGGTTCAATAAAGCCACACTGGGAATCAAAGATCTGCAGATGTCTGCTGTAGTCACTGCCATGATGAGTGGAACTCGAAGTCATCCTTTCAAGATGTCACTCTCCAAAAACCCGCTGGATACGATGCATGAATTACTAAAGAGATGGGATAAGTATGTGGACCCTGATGAAGCATATCTAATTATCAAAAGCATGAAAGATCGAATGGAACCTAAGTCTAACAAAAGGACGACTCGGGACGAGCCCGAACATCGGTCTAACAAAAGGAGGAACCTGTTAAAGGCAAGCAGAAAATGAACCATATAAGGCAAATAAATTATAAGGGTACCAAGGAAGGATCATGCTAGATGGAAAGTTCTAGTGCACCTACTGGACCCGACCTGCGACAAAAATATTCTCAACTACTACAACGGTCAAACGAGGTGACAAGCCTTAGAGTAAAAAAAAGGCAAGGCGAGCCGAGCCAAGGTTAAAAAAAAAAGAAAAAAAGCTAGGCGATGAATATTGTCTAAAAATAAGGCTGGGTGATGAGTCATGTCTGAAAACAAGGCTAGGCGATGAATCTTGTCTTAAAACAAGGCAAGGCAATGAGTTATGTCTGAAAACAAGGATATGCGATGAATCCTGCCTAAAAACAAGGCTAGGCGATGAATCCTATCTGAAAAGAAAGCTAGGTGATGAATCCTATCTAAAAACAAGGCTAGACAAGGCGATGAATCCTGTCTCAAAACAAGTCTAGGCGATGAATCCTGTCTAAAAATAAGGCTAGGCGAAAAAACTAGTTTGAAAACAAGGCTAGGCGATAAGCCTCTGTTCCAAAAACAAGGCGATTAGCCTATGTTTAAAAATCAAGGCGATGAGTTTCTGTTCGAAAAACAAGGAAATGAACATATGTTTAAAAATCAGGGCAATGAGCATATGTCTAAAAATCAAGGCTATGAGCTTCTTTTTAAAAATCAAGGCAATGAGCCTCTGTCTGAAAAAGTTAGAGAAGAGTAAGTGCAGGTAGATTATTTCTACTTTCTATGGACAACAGTCTATGAAAAGTAAATGAGCTTATGATGATAGAAATAATGACATTTGATATATGTTATCTGCCAATGGTGGCACGTCTGGGCACGCTCGCCTCAACGATTCGCCCGCCTCGTTGGTTTCATAAGCTCGCCTCCTACAGATAAAGAGAAATAACCTAACCGTCGTTAGGTTAGTCAGACAGGCAACCCGAAGATTGACAGTCACTACCGACAATTGAGAAGATGAAACATCTCTTATTAACTCCTAATAATGAGAGAGATGAAGGAACACATATCATTAATGACAATTGAAGGCCGTAACTGCAGGCCATTCCTATAAATGAAGGCCAACCCCCATGTAAAATGACAACTCTCATACACTCTGCATTTCTATTCTACACATCTGTTTTAACACCGGAGTGGACACGGGGGAAAGAAGCCCCGCCACTATTTTACAGGTCTCCACCACTATCGCCACCGTGCTCAGAGGAGGAGAAAAATATTTATCATCAACTGTAATTTAGCTCTTTAGAAAGAAAGATTCATTGCATGACTTTTGAAGTTGTTTACTGAAAGAGTTCGAAACACAATAAAAAACGAATACTCAACGATCTCATATAGTGCTTCAACTTATGGAGAGCTTATATGTTTCATTAACAAAGAAGGATTATCTCTTTATAATGATCTTAAACTCAAGGCAAAAATTAAATTAGAACAATAAGGAATGAAATAACTATGTTCTTTTTGCGAACAATACGGTTACGTACTGCCTTCAAGGTCTCATCATAAAACAAGAAAATACTTTAAACCAAAAAGACCATTTTTATCAAAAATCTACTCCACAATACTATAAAAAAAACAAAAATTTAAAAAAAGACATAAAAGGAATACCTTTAAAAAAGATCATTCCAAAGATCCTTCCAATACAACGTGTTGGAAATGCCAGAAGAAAGGGCATTACGCGAATTAATCCCCTCTAAAAGGAAAAATCAATAATCTTCAAATTGATGACGAACTTAAAGGTCAATTATTGAATCTTATCAATTCGTCTTATCAGAATTAGAAGATACTAATTTTAATCTTCAAGAAGATTCTAACTTCAGCAAAAATTCTTATTCCATCCAATCTAATAATACAAAAGAAATTTGTAATTGCAAAGATAATTGTAAATCCAGTAACAACTCTATCAATGTCCTAACATATGTAAGGGAGCTAATTCAAGAAATTATTAATCAAGTTCAAGACCCGGAACTTAATGAAAAATTCAATCAACTCATCAACCCATAAGAGAAAAAGCCACAGGCTACTTATAATCTTCATGAAATACTTTAGAAATTCAATCAAACTAACAAAATCACTATTAGTCAGGATTTAAGAGGAGGGGTTAATCAAATGAAGAGTCAAATCTCCAATCTTGAAAAACAATTAACCAACGTCAAAATTGAAGTTGCCATTATCAAAGCTTGCGTAGAAATTGATAAAGGTAAATCCAAAATCTCCTCCCCTTCTTACTCATCAAGTTCCTCTGAGGATGAACCTAAAAGTCAAATTGAAAATACCCAAGATAATGATCAAACTATAATCATTATTAACCAAATCCGATTACAAAAAGGTTTTATTAATGCAACAATTGTTATAAATAAGGAATTTAAAATCAAAACCAAGGTACTTTTTTAACTCACGAACAGATCAATACTGCATTAGAGAAGGACTTGTACCTACAAAATATTTTGAAAAACTATTGAAAACCTTTATGGTGTTGTTGGCAAAAGTCTTAAAATAAGATATAAACTAACAAAGATCATGTTTGCAATCAAAACATTTGCTTTAGGAGTAGTTTTTATTTTGCTAAAGATTTAGATCAAGAAGTTATCCTAGGAACTCCCTCCTCGTTCAATTATACCTCATTACCGTCACTGAAACTGGGTTAAAGTCAAAATATCTTGATCAAGATATATTTTTTGAATTTATCAATCCTCATACTCCTAGAGACATCAATACTATTATACAACATACGATCACCATAATAATCAATAACATTAATCTCAAGAAACAACACATTAGATATATCAAAGAAAACATCAAATTCAAAAGAATTGGCAACAATTAGAAACAACAAACATTAAAGATCGAATCTCAAAAATAACAAAAATAGAAATATGCTCTTAAATCCCCAATGCTTTCTGGGAAAGGAAGAAGCACATAGTTACTTTATCTTATATTCACAATTTTAATGAAAAATAAATACCAACCAAAACAATGCCTATACAAATGAACAAAGAATTACTCGATTATTGTACAAAAGAAATCAATGATCTAGTAAATAAATGTTTAATTAGGCCTAGCAAATCACCTTGGAGTTGTGCAGTCTTCTATGTTAATAATCAATCTGAAATTGAGATATGAGCTCATCGGCTTGTTATTAACTAGAAGCCCCTCAACGATGTACTCGATTGGATTCGCTACCCTCTATCACAAAAAAAGGATCTTCTCAATAGACTCCTTAATACGACATTTTTCTCCAAATTTGATTTCAAGTCAGGATTCTGGAAAATTCAAATTGATGAGAAAGACAAATACAAAACTGCGTTTAATCTTCCCTTCAGGCAATACAAATGGAACGTCATGCCCTCTGGGCTTAAGAACGCTCCCTCCGAGTTTTAAAAAATTATGAATGATATTTTCAATCTTTACCAAACTTTTTCAATTGTCTATTTTGATGATGTCATTATCTACTTCAACGATATTGAACAACATCTTAAACATCTTCAAATTTTTCATTCACTTATCAAAAGAAATGGCCTAGCCATTTCTGAGAAAAAGATCGTCCTTTGTCAAACAAAAATTAAATTCTCAGGACATGAAATCTTCAAAGGTACCATTACCCCAATCAAAAGAAGTCTTGAGTTTGCGTGTAAATTCCCGGACCAAATTGACAAAACTAGCCTTCAGAGGTTTGTAGGATATGTCAACCATGTCTCAGATTTTATTTCTAACATTAGAAAAATCTGCGAACCTCTTTATCAAAGACTTCGTAGTAACCCCCACCATGGACAGACAAGTATATTGAAACAGTCAAATCCATTAAACAAATTGTTAAGACTCTCTCATGCCTTAACATAATCAATCCTGATGCCTTTCTTATTGTCGAAATTGATGCATCAGATATCGGATATGGAGAATTCTCAAACAAATAATCAATAACAAAGAACAACTTGTTCGTTACCACTCGGGTATCTAGTTAGGACAAAAAAAAACTATTCCACCTTCAAAAAGGAATGTCTCTCCATTGTTTTATGCATTACAAAATTTCAAGATGATTTGATCAACGAACCTTTCTTGTCAAAACAGATTGCAAAGTATCAAAATAAGTTTTACAAAAAGATGTCAAAAATCTTCTTTCAAAACAAATTTTTGCCAGATGGCAAGCAATCATGTTTTACTTCGATTTTTCAATAAAATTCATTGAGGGCAAAGTCCTACCAGATTTTCTAACTAGAGAATTCTTGTAGGGACGAAATGTCAAAGAAAGTTAGCAAATGAAGAGCCCCTGCGGATTTCCTCCTTGAGAGTTCTTGTTCTCAAAAACCTCAATCACTTTCATCACAAAAATCAAAGGGCATTTCTACCACCTCAAATCCATCACGGTTCTTGGAACCCTACCAAACTAATCACAAAAAATCCAATTTCCATTTACCTACAAAAATGCAGTCAAAACTGCCAGAAATTAACAACCAAAAATATAATACTTTGTCAAAGAAACTGCTCTACAAATTGCCGAACTTGAAAATTAATAGGGAGATTTTGCCTCCCTTGACAAATGTGTCTCAAAAAATTTTCCCCTTTTCAAAAGGATGATAATCCTTTCAATTTTCTGAATCAAAAGTATCAAGTTTTGAATTAGTGTTATTTTTTCCCTCAATCATGCTCAAAATCAAGAACGTGGTATGATACAATTCTCAAAGTCACCAAATCAGCAATAATCTCTCGTACCCCAAACAAGCTAAATACCCACTCGATCGATTTCTCCAAAATCAAAATTTGCCAAGTCCTTAATCTTTCAGAGTGGAACCAACACCCTTGGAAAACCAAATCGTTTCAATGAAAAATGGTCGAAAATCCAGCTTCTCATACCAATACTATATCCACGCTTGGTATAATGCTCTTTATTTCATGCCCTCAAGTAACTCGTGGTTCATTCTGTTTGACCACAATTATTCAAAATCCTTTCTTAAATGGTTCCAACACTGGTAGGTCTATTTTGGTGCCACTACTAATATCCTTCCAAGTCATGTTTCGGAAGGATTCCAATTATTTCAATCCAAATGTGTCAATTTTACCCCCACAAGAATATTTGCTTTTCCAATTTTGCAAAACATTCAAAATCGCATGGATCTTGTGTTGGGATTTTCAAGTTTTTCCAATTCAAATAGTCCCTTCTCCTTCAAAAGAATTGTTAGGTGGTGTAAGGTCAAATGGTGGAAAAAATTCATTGAATCAAATGCATGTTCTAAGGCAGTTCAATTATGTATGATGAGCAAAAAGTTCATCAAAGAAAAGACAAAGCAATCTCAAGTTTCTCTTCTCAAAGCGATTTCTCGTTGAAAAGAGCAAAATTATGGCACAGTTGGCAAAATATTTCGATTTAGAAGAATTTGCCATCCTTACCCATAAGGCAGCTTCAATGGCACAGACAGAGTCAAATAGAGGGTCTGTTGATGCCTCTGAGATAGGTTCAATTCCTGATTTTCAACAAGACAATGATGATGACTGCTTTGGAGTAGATTTCTTCGAAATTTAATTTAAACAAAAGAATGGTCGACATCATGACTCAAAAATAGAAAATTATTATCCCTTTAATCAATACTTTGCTTTCAGCAAAGAAAAACTGTGGGTAATAATTATCTTCTTCAAAAGGCTGTCTCAAGAGTCAAAAAGCAAACAACACTACCTTACACACGACGACATCACATGCCGCAACGATGCTCCATGTGCAATGATCAAAATCAATGCCCCGGTATAAATAAGTAATGCATGAATTATGGAGGACTAAGGCAATGAGTCACGCAACACTACAGCATCACTTCGGGCACAGAGACCTCCCCACCAAGTCCAGCACCCCACATAAATGACAAAGGCCCTAAACTTTTGGGGGGTGGGTGGGTGGGGGGGGGGGGGGGAGGACTATTATTACGCCTTAGGTCTACGTGGCATGGCACGTAGAATGGTCAAAGTCAAAGCTGCCTAATGGAGGTAATGATGTCAACCTAGGCGGTTCTATAGAGGCATCCACACCAAGTCCAATACCCTACATCAATGATGAAGGCCCTGAACTTGGGAGAACTATTGTTACGCCTCAGTACCACGTTACACGCCATGTGAGATGGTCAAAGTCAAAGCTAATTAGTAGGGGCAATGACGTCAACCAAAGAGGTTCCATAAAGGCCTCTACACCAAGTCCAGCACCCCACATAAATGACGAAGCTTTGAACTTATGAGACTATTGTTACGCCTCAGTTCCACTGGCATGCCACTTGGGATGGTCAAAGTCGAAGATACCTAGTGGAGGCAATGACATCAAATGAGGTGGTTTCCTTCCGATCGACCCGATTGAGTCAGAGACGGTCGAGAGGGAAGAGACAGTCGAGACTGACCCGGTCCTGCTTTGCAGATGCCCTTTCTGACACTACAGACTAGTTTGATGGGACCGCCTGCTACGGAGGCTTGTCACAGCCATAGCCGGCTAGCATACAACTGAAAGAGATATTTAATTAAAGTCGTGTGAACCCTAGGATGGGATAAGAAGGCTCCTGAGATTTACACCACTTGTCGTGCATCAAAGAAATATGGCCAATTGGTTTTGACTTATAAATACCAAGGTCATATCCCCAAGAAGAGGATGCTGAAATTTCATATAGAAAAACCATATTAAACAAGTTTTCTCCATTGATGAGCTTAAGTATCAATCAACGTACTTAGCAAGTCCGTGGTTTGGAGACCCTCAAGCCTGTTACACAATCGTTACGCGTCTCTCTCATACTCAAATACTAATCCTACTCCCTTTCCAGTATTGAGTTGTGATCAACAAGCTTACGTAGCTATCAAAATGTGCATATAACATTCACGTAGGCAATATATGTGTGAAAATCCTGTTGGCAGCTGTTTTTAGAGGTGATCAGTATCAACATTTTGTATTCTTTCGAATTTCCACATCTTTGGGTACTGATTGCTGTGCACCATCAGATCCAATTGTTAAAATCCAAATAAACGTGACACTTCATATCATAGCCATCCATGAAGATCGCAACTATTCATCTAATCGGTTGGTTCCAATCACTATTGTCTATCCAACTAGTCTCGTCATTTCATTTGCATCTAGTCACCACACCCGACCAAAAGGTCAGCAACCAAGTTGGACAGTTGACAGTCCAATTAGACACCACACGTCATACGACAATTAAGCATTAAATTGCTGGAAAAATATGTAACATGATGCCAATTCATAAGACTTTCCAGAGATAATGCCATACTAGGGAGCAGGCAGGCATCAAATGACGCCTTTATTAATGTTCCATCACAGAGCAAGTGAAAAAACACATAGCCCTGAAGATAGTTCAGAAATTTCATGTCCTGAAAATGAAGAAAAGAAAGAAAAGAAAAAGTAACAATTGCCACCATAATTCTTTAAAGAATTAACATGAACAAAAGACATAGTAGTGTAAAGGTCAAGATAAGATTGACAATCAAGGTTCACAAAACTGGTGAAAGTTTAAAAATGAAATGGCAGAACAGTGTATCTATCCTCTTGTTCTGCACAAATATGTACTGATTTGCCCACTTCTCATATTGATACAGTTTAAATATTTATTTGCTATTCACATTTAATTAATGTGATCTTAACAACAACCTCAGTCTGTTTTAAAACCAGTTCACAGCAAGTTCTACCCGATTTTCCCCTTCAAACATGCAGTTCAATCAAAAAGTTCTAAGTCCTAGCGCAATCTGATACTTTCATTTGGGAAGATAACATTTGGATTCCGAATGTGTGGATTCAATGCAGCAAGTTCCTTCCATTTAGCCCCTGTTCCATGAACTCGAGAAGATATGCTCCATAAGGTATCACCAGGCTGCACCGTAGTTGTCATGGGCGAAGAAGCTGGAGCAGCAGATTTGGCAACTGAGTTTGACTTCATCATTGGATGCTTATTCTTCTTCCCCATTCCGTTGGCAAGCAACCAACGGGATCCCGAGTTTTGTTGATTTCTCGAACCCCACAACTTCGTTTTTTTACCTGGTTCAGTCTTCAAACCTGCAACATGCACCTCAGTTACTTTGTATTGAGGAATGAGTTCTTCGAGGACTTCCTCTTCTTTTTCTGCCTCAATTATGTTCTTCATACCAGCCTTGGGCTCTTCTTCACAGTTTCTCACTTGTGATACAATCCCGTAGATTTTGGGTTTAGGTGGGACAAACACTCTCTCGACTTGATTAAGAGCAAGCATTGGAGTACCAACTGGCTCATAGTTCCGCAGAGGATCATGCAACTGCACCATCAATGCAACAGTGAAGTTATTGCCCAATAAACCACACTTCCTACACTTGGCTCGTCTCTTTTCCATCTTTGATCTCCCACGAAACGAGTCTAATGAAGTAGCATGATGGGCCGCAAGTATTTTAGACGTTCGCTCATTGCGGAGATCTTCATCATCAATTTCACCAGAGTCCAGCCTCATCCATTCATCAAGTGTTAAAGATAGGCCCATCAATCCATCAACATCTTCACCAGTGTCTTTAATGTCCAGCAGTTGCAACCCACCAGTCCCATCAAGACCTATGGAACCACCAACATTGACTGCCTTCCCCTTGAGGGCTGAAAATTCACCGATGGAATGTGGGCTGATATTTGAAGGTGCATCCTCATCAGACATGCCGGATTGTATTCTCAAGCCCTCAATTGATAGGGCTTCAATTTTATCCATTGCCAGAGGAGCAAGATCTTCTAAGGATACATATTCTGTCTCACTGTCAATCGAACTTGATTCGAACTTACTTGACCTGGGTACAGAAGATTTTCCTTTGTCTCTCTTTTGCTCGCCAGGTATGTTTTGCATGATTTCCGACTCATTCTGCAATAAGCCTTGCCTGAAAAAGGGATAAACAGGTCAATAAAACCATAACTGGTATCGCGTTGAAATATGAATTACACAAGTACTGATACATGCATTTGGCAAGGCTGAAATAATAACAAACCTCTTGGGTTCCTCCAGACTGGGGGCAGCTTCCCAAGCTATTTGTTGCAATGTCTTCCCAGTTATATCTTCCAAGGGCATCAATTTATTGGCCTGCATCGAAAGCTTTTCAATCCCAACTGAGGCCAGACCCTGAAGTATTTCCATTACAACAGAACCCATTTCTGCAGGAACCACCACAGGACTAGACACCTGCATCATTAGGCTAACTCCACCTTTTGCATTCCTGAAAACTGCAGGACTCATTGACCGCAAAAATCCTCCATTTTTTATCTGAACAAAGGGACCCAAACCTTCTGCAAGGGGAGGCAACAGTGGAGGCTCTTCAGGAGGCATATCAATTGGACTCCCAAACCCACCTAAGCTACTGGGTGGAGAACTTTGGAAAGCCTTCTCATTTAGTCCCCACTCTCGCATTAAAGCTTCAGACTCCAAGTCCTCCAACATCGAGGCGCTAGTTTTAGTCCTCATTGCTCCAGTTTCTATCTTAGTCATCTCCTCGTAGTCCACAACCGTTGATGAATGATGAAAGTCCTCAAAGATGTTTCCCCACCCAGAACCTGTTGGAACATCACCAACAAATTCTGCTGAATAATTGTCCATTTCAAAGTTGAATAAGGAACTCCCACTGTCAAGAGCATCCTTCTCAAATTGCCTTAGTAGACGCTCTCTTGGAGACTCAGGCTCACTTTCAAAACTCAAACCAAATGGTGTAAGCTCGCTCCCCAACATGTCCAAGAATTCACTAGCAACAGACTCGGTAACATCATCCAAGCTAAGTGATTTTCCCTTCTTATGTTCTCTATGATTGGACTCAATATCCAAGTGATTTTCGGTGTATAAAGCATCAATTTCATCTTCTTGAGAATTTAATCCTTCTTTCACCAAATCAGAGGCGCAACTCAGTGCTGCCTCCAGTTCTTTCATCAGTAATTCTGTGGTACACACATTATTCTCTTTAGAATTGCAGTCATTGAATGATGACTCATCTTTCTGACAACTAATCTCCACAACCAAGGGATGAAGGGTGGCATCCTCATCAACTGGTATCCCAATGGTGCTGTCAGTTTCATGAATCTCTGCTGCAGAACCATCAGCTACCTTCAATGAATTGCCTTCTGATTTCATCTGTTCCTTAGTCGACTCTTCCACCCCTTTCTCTATGACAGAAAACTCACTATAACACCCAGTTTCAGGACTTACCTTTCCAGCATCAACTAAATCCTGATTAAGAGGCTCAAAAAGCTCAGATAAAGAATCAGCCTCTGGTTTATAATGAACCGCCACATTTGACATATCTTCTTCGTCAAATTTCTGATAGGGTATATTAACTGAATCAGACAGTTCTGACTTTGATATTGGCAAAACCTCATGAAGATCCTTTATGTCTTCTGAAGATGGACATGATATAGACAACATTACTGGAAGACTTCCTACACGACGAATTCCTAGTTCATTTGCTTGATCAAAATGCCCAACGAGTTTTGGTGTATTTGCACTATTTTGCCTCAAGCTTCGAATTCCAGAAGCATTGCTGTTGCCAGAAGGCCCTGAACTTTTATTCCCAATGACCAGATATCCAAAACTGACATTCATAGTCGCACCTCTAGCCTTACCTGATAACCTGAAACTGGTTGTCCACTTCCCAGAGCTCTTCTCCTCTTCCAATTCCTCCAATGTTACAGGAAGCAATCTTGTCAAATCGACCAGATGCTTCCCCAAATCAAGCTCGGGAGCATTATGCACTGAAGCATACAATGAGAAATGCTTTGGTTCATACTTTGCTAAACGGTTTGGACCACTCTTAGTACCATAAACAGAACATGAATGTGTCAACTGTTCCTCAAATGCAGCTACTCCTTGATAGACCCTAATCTGTTGTGTCGTCAGCTCACCATTTCTCCTCTTCCAGTGCACAACAAGACTGGCATCATCAAAAAAATCTTGTAACCCCTCAATGCAATGGACTTGGAGCGAGAAACAACAATTGAACCTCCGGTTTCGGGCATTGGTCAAGGCCTTTAAACCCTTCCAACTCCAAATGGACTTCTTCTCCTTCTCAAATGAGTCTTTAGTATTACTTTTATTAGATTCCTTCCGCTTGATCTTGGGTTCAGTGGAATGGAATTTTCCAGCAGACTGGGATCGACTGTTAACCATAGGAATCGCAGCTTTTTCCCACATTTTATTCGTATATAGAGCATTACTTATAGTTTCAAGATCATTTAAAAACTTCCCATTTCCTGAATTCTCACCAATTTTCTTCCTATCATCAGCTTTCGACAACATTATATCATCACAAGCTACAAATTACATACAAATCTTTTGCCAATAACAAAACACCCCCAAAATCATATTCTAATAACAAGCGACAAAAACCCATCTCTAAAAATCCAAAATCAATAGTCTCAAACAATTTCTCGTCGCAAATCATATCAACCTTTTACATCTTTGAGTAAACCCAGAATTGTTATTCTTTTATCTGAAAATATGGGTTTGGGGCTTTACCTTTATTTTGTCGAAACTCAAATGAAAAAACCAAGATTAAAACCTTGTTTAATCGTTCCTGCATCAAAAATTAATTAATTATGGCGATTATACATATTTTAGTACAGGTTATAATCTATGGGATATTGGTGACAGGGAAATTGAAATAGAAAAGAGAACAAAGAATCTTACAATATTCGGGCCGAGCCTTTCACGCATTGATTGTGTGTCTGAAGATTCTTCCCCCTCTCCCTCTCTCTCGTTTTGGCGTAAATTGTTCAATTCAAAGTTCAAATTGAAACAAAGAGTTAATTTCACCAACATTCACTGAAGTTTGTAAGAATTTTCAAAATGGTCATTAAAGTTTCTTACTTTTGTCAATGAAGTTTATAAATGTTTGACAAATGGTCGCTCAATAGACCAACTATATCCCCTAATTCCTCAAATTCTCTAATTTCCACTAGATTCTCTAGACCTGTGAAAAATAGAAATAAGAGTTCCATTACTGGAAAATTGGCACAAATGGTCCTTAATGTATGACATTAGTGTACAAATGGTCTCTAACCTTTCATTTTTGACAGAATAGTCCTCAACATATCCATTTAAATACACAATTGATCTTTTTTTTATGGATTCCGTTAAAAATCAGTTAAAAACTTTTTCATTCAGGTGTGTAAATGATCCCTCTCATTTTTTTTTTCTTTATTAGTCGGGCTAAAATTGTCAAGTTATATTTTTTCTTTCAATTGACGAAAATGGTCCCTAACCTTTATCTTAGTGTGGAAATGGTCCCTAACTTTTGTTTTTTGGCGCAACAGTTCTTAACATATATATTTTAGTGTGCAATTGATCCTTATTTAATAAAAAGACAAAAATATCCTTAGTTTTAATTAAAGAAATTTACAATTGAAACAATTAGATTCCTAACTTTTGTAAAAAGTAAAAATTGGTCCGATACTTTAATTTTTTATTAAAAATTAAAAAAAACTAACAAATTGATAATATACTAAATTATTTTGTATATTTTATGAATTATTATCAAATAACTAAATTTTAAGCTCATAATTATTAAAAAAAAGGTGCTAATTAAAATTATTTTATTATTATTAAGTAATCATATTATTTAAAATTCAAACTTTAATTTTATCATTACAACATAAAAAGAAAAATAAATTTGTCACAAATAAAAATTTTAATTATGCTCAAATTAAAATTTTAATTTGTACATGGCTTTAAACTTATTTTCTTTTCTTTTCTTTTCGACAAATAAAAATTTTAATTATGCTCAAACTTGTGACAATTATTTTTTTTGTGACAAGTTTGAGCATAATTAAAAAAAATTATTTATGACAAAATAATATTTATTTTGTCACAACTACAAATTTTGTCACAAATAAAAATTTTATTTTAACAAAAAAATTACTTCTATATTTTTTTTTATCGGAAATGTCTTACTTCGTAGATGAGATTGAGGAAGTTAATGTTTAGTTTATCATATGGCAAATCAAGAGAAAATCCAACTATTCAATGAAGATTTTTCTTTGTGAAATTATTGAAATTTTGATTGGTTTTGTCGAAAAGAAAATAAATTTAGAGTCATGTACAAATTAAAAATTTTAATTTGAGCATAATTAAAAAAATTTATTTGTGATAAATTTATTTTTCTTTTGATGTTGTAATGATGAAATTAAAGTTTGAATTTTAAATAATATAATTATTTAATAATAATAAAATAATTTTAATTAGTACATTTGTTAATAATTATGAGCTTAAATTTTAGTTATTTTATAATAGTCCATAAAATATACAAAATAATTTAGTATATTATTATTTTGTTAGTTTCTTTTAATTTTTAATAAAAATATTAAAGTATCTGACCCATTTTTACTTTTTACAAAGGTTAAGAATCCAATTGCAAATTTCTTTAATTAAAACTAAAGATTTTTTTGTCTTTTTATCAAATAAGGACTAATTGTGCACCAAAACATATAAGTTAGTGATTGTTGTGCCAAAAAAACAAAGGTTATAGATCATTTACACACTAAGGTAAAGGTTATGGACCATTTGCACCAATGAAAAGAAAAATGTTACTTGACAATTTTACTCTCACTAATAAAGACAAAAAATATGAGAGAAACCATTTGCGCACCTAAATAGAAAGGTTTTTAACAAATTTTTAACGGAATTCGTAAAAAAAGACCAATTGCACACTTAAATAGATAGGTTATGGACTATTTTGTCAAAATATAAAAGGTTATAGACCATTTGTGCACTAATGTCATATGTTAGGGACCATTTGTACCAATTTCCCTTCCACTGAATGATATATTACATAGGGTATTTTATTATATTTTTGACATAAATTCTATAGAAACACGATAATTTCTTATGTGACGTACGAAACAATGTTTGCTAGTTTACTAGTTTGTTGTGGCACATAATGGCCACACTTCAAATTTTTGGCTAGTTTTTTTATAACTGTGTGACCATTTGTAAAACTACTATAAAGTTTAGTGACTAATAGAATAGACAAATTACTTTAATGGCAATTTTGAAATTTTTTAAAACTTTCAATGACTATTGATAAAATTAACTCAGTTGAAGAAGGTTTTTTTTTTTTTTTTTTTTTTTCAAAATAGACACTTTTTAGGGGAGAGAAAAAAAAATCTATTTTTACAATATTGACAAATGAGCACTTTTACTTGTACTAGTCAAATGCACATCTAAGACACGTGTTGTATTTTAATTAAGTATTTAATAGTGTAGTCATTTTTTTTGAGTTTCTTGATTATTTTTTACTTATAAGAGGCTAAGTAAAACATATATTAAAACTTATTGAGAAAATTACGTGTTATTTAAAGGATGGGCGATATAACTTCAATTGATCTTTAACACGAATGTTCTTCATTATTAGATAATTTAATGAATGGTGTGTAGTTTACTAACAGAATTGATTAATACAAATCCTAGAACCGGTTACTTCAATTATGATCTCACAAAATTATTCTTCTGCTTTAAAGTTTAAACTTATTTCATATTTCTCCTCATTATGATCCGACTTTGTAAATTATTTTAATTATTTCAATTTAATTTTATTCATTCTAATGTATCAAACATTAAAAAAAAAAGTTTAAATCACACGAGTGTCGTGAGATGTGCATAAGATTTCTTGTGAACTTGTGGTAATAAGTAGTTAAAATACTTATTATAGATTAGCATAAGTTGTTAATTAGTGATTTTATTTTCTTGGTATATTGAACAGGGTTGTAGTCATGAATATATTTTCTTTCTCTACTATTGTAACTTTCTACATTAAGAATAATATTCTCTCTTTTTTTTTGGCATAGTACAAGATTTTGTGCTTGTGGATAAATTTTTTTGGACTTAATTGTAATTTGATTCAGTAATCGTCAGAAAAAATGAATTAAAACTATGTATTTTTTGTAATCTTGATCATTGTGTTGCTAACTTAATATAAGTAATTAATTGAATGAAAATTGTTTTGATTGCAAATGATTTTGAAGTTCAAAGTGGGTTGTTTGGTATATGTTACTATGTCTTAGCCTAAGAGGCCAAATCTAAAGCCTAATATATACATGTGTGGAGCTAAATTTTGTTTCAATGGTTTAAAGTATTAGACATTTGGATAGCTTCTTCTAGAGAAAAAAAAAAAAAAAATTTGATTGGATATAAAAAATAATAAACATATCTGCAAAAATCTTGGACAATTTTTCGAAAGACATGACCAAAGTAAATAAGCCTTTGTGGCAGCATATAGTATGCTCTACAGTTGCCTCCTCCGGAGGATCCTCTATATCAGAACTATGCCTCCACTGATCATTGATCCGTCATGGCGTGGTATATCTGTTCTCTGTAATTCCAAAGTCGTGGCCCTTTGATGAATTGTGTGGCCCTTTACCGTGAATTACATTGTAACTAGGTATATCACGTTATTATGGACATTCCATTACCCATAGCCGGTCTTGAAATTCAAGGGCATTAGACAAAATTTTAAATTGGACTCTTAATAAATTGAAATGTTTTAAAAAGTAAATTTTTGACAGATGTACAAGCAAAAAAAGAGTAGTTTTTTCTTATTCTCTAGTGAATGAAAAAATAGTTGAAATTTGTATTAAGTTATGGAGCCTAATTTGTTGCGCTACGCTAAGTTGAACGCATATCGTCGTGGGGGTTGGAAGGGGGACAGGTGCCCCCCCTGGGGGCAGCTCCTCTGAAAGGTGTACGAATTTGTATTTGCTCAAGTAATAGCGTTTTTCGAGATTTTACCTTCGTAATTATGTTGTCCTAATATTTTATTATAATTAAGAAATTTTCACTGGGTTGTTATATATACGACAAATATCTTATGTTCTTTATTTTTTGTCGTTTTATTTATTACTCTAATCCTAACAATTTAGAAAATCGTTTTGAATCAAAATAAAGATTTCTATGTATACAGATTTTAAGAAAAAATTGCATTATCTACAATTTAAAGACTATATTAAGATAGATAATGTAAGTTAGATTTGGACTTGTTTTCTATTTAGGCTTCACATGTAAGTAGATTGATTCTCAAAAAAAAATATTGGACCAAAAATTTTGAGCCCTAAATAGTTGGAGGCCCTGTAGAGTTGTCTAGCTGCCTAGACCAGGGCTGACCCTGCCATTACCCACAAAATAGCAAGCATTGATGATAGTTCTCTTCTTTGAGACAATTCAGTGACTATATGGAACAACAAAAGACTGAATATATAGTTGTCCAACAATAAGCCTCTGCGATAGTTTTCCATCTTTGTGACAACATGAAGTGACTTGACAACGTGGACTATCTTGCACATATTGATATTAAGGACAGTTTTGGTATTTTTTATTAAAAGTGACCATTTTCATAATATTTGTATAAAATGACAATTTTCATAAAATGAATGGTCATTTCCTACAATTTTCGAGCATGTTTGTTAGTGCTTATAAATACTTATAAACTGATCAAACGTTATTTCTATCTACACATTTCGTAGGATCCACTTCAGTAGTACCCCTTCAAATTTTGAACATTTTCACTTTATACCCCATATTAATTTTGAGTTTCTATGTAGTTACATTTTATTTTATATAGTTACAAAATCAAATGAATTACACAACTAAGTGTTGGATGTTTGGATCAAATTATTTATTATTTAGAAGTAAATGATTTAGTAATTTAATATATTCAAAAAGTCAAAAGTGAGCTTTCTTGACACAAACAATTTTATAGTTCCATAATTTTTTATTTTTAGTTATTTTTCTAATCGTTGCAAACTTCGTAGAAGTTGTATCCGTCGGCAGATCCAATGGGGGTGGGCCAGAGCTATAGCCCGGTCCAACCCAAACCGAAATCCAATAAGCATGGGTAAAAAAAAAAGTTTTGAAGTTATAGTCTGACCCATATAATTTGTAGTCCGGTTCAAGCCTATTTTATCAACAAGATATCCAAAGATTTTGTTCGCAACAACTTTCAGATTGAAAACCTTAGAAGCCAAAGGTATGATAATACTAGCAATATGCGCGGTACTTGGAATAGACTTCAGACATTATTTTTGAAAGATTTTTCATATGTTTACTATGTCCATTGTTTTTCCTATCGATTGCAATTGACGTTAGTGTTTGCGCTAAGGGTGTCAGTGTTATTTAACAATTATTTTTCATGTGGACAATATTGGTAACATCATTACTTCTTCTCGGAAGCACATTAATGAGTTGCTAGCTGCCCACAGAAAAGATATTTGAGCATTTATTGGCTATTGGAGAACGTGAGTCATGAAGTGGGACTAATCATATTAGTAACTATACTCGTTGGAGTTCTCATTACGAATCAGTAAAGAACTTGATAGATATGTATACTACAACATGTAAAGTACTTGAGAATCTTAAGGATCATTCTCCAAATGCAAGAACTAGGAGTAAAACTCTTGGTGCATATAGAAAATTTACAAGTTTTAAATTTGTGTTTGTCTTGCATTTAATGCATAAAATTTTGACAATCACAGATATTCTTTGTCAAGCCATTCAAAGAAAAACCCAAGACATCTTGACTACCATTAGATTTTTTTGTATTACAAAAAAAGTCATTCAAGAATTGAGAGGTGACGAGTGGGAAGAATTCCTTCAAGAAGTTAACATTTTTTTTTTCTTAAACAAAGGTATTGATATACCTGATCTTGATATTTTCATATAAGAATTGTTGTTCTCATGAGCATACTATAGTTGAGAATCATTACCACTTTGATGGTTTTAATGAAGTAATGTATTCCCTTTTGATGAAATTAAATACGAGATTTAATGAACAATCAGTAGAATTCATTTCTCTTAGTGCGATTTTAGATCCTAAAAATTCATTTGAATTATTTAACAATGATCATATTTTGGAGCTTGCAAAAAAGTTCTATCATGAAAATTCAAACCATATAAGGTTTTTACTTTGGGCATTGAGTTACAACATTATAAGTACGATGTGATATATGACTCTCATTTTTAAGTGCCTACACTTTCTGAGTTATGGCGACAATTGATTGCAAGTAGAAGGTGATTGAATTATCAACACTTGACTAGATTGATTTCTATTGTATTGACTTTGTCCGTTTCTATTGCGATTACTAAACAAGCATTTTTAGCAATGAAAATATTGAAGACGGAACTTCGTAACAATATAGATGATGATTTTCTTGTTGATTGTATGACAATCTACATTGAAAAGAAATTTTGATGCGAATATAGATATAGAATTTATTGTAGAAGAATTTTATGGTATATGACATCGTTGGATACCACATCGGTAATGTACTTTTTCTGCTATTTATGAATTTTATTTGTACATTTTCAAAATTGAAGTTTCCCACGTAAATTTCTAGTTTCGCCCTTAGTTCCATCTATCCAAATTTCATATACATTATTAATTGTTGCACTATAAACATTCACGTTCATAGAAACGAAAAGTTTTATTTGCACAAATGGTTCCTGACTTTTGCACTTATTGTGGGTTGAGGACCTATTGTTTCATTTTTTACAGTTTAGCCCCTATTTCAAATATTTTTGGCGGCAATGGTCATTTTCATCAATTTCCATTCAAATGACCATGAAATTTGACGGTGGAAATTTTTTCATTTAAAAAGGACTTATTTGTACAAATGGTCCCTGACTTTTGTAAAGAAAAATTTGCAGCAAAAGTCCCTAATCTTTCATAAAATGTTGAAAAGTCTCATAACCTTCTAATCTTAACACATATGATCCCAAACCTTTTTGACAATTTTACCCTAACTTAAATAAATTAAAAATAACTCATAAACCTTTTCAAAAATACAAATAAGTCCTAAATCTTTTTATTTTTTTTTATAGATTTGCATTTAAAATAATAAAAAGTGTGTCATTAAGTCTCAAAACTTTTAATTTTGTTCACCAAAATGACATTTATAATGTGTTTGATTAAATTAGATTTTTTAGTAAAAGTTGTTGAAATTTGTGGTTGAAAAGTTGTGGGACCATAAAATGTGTGGTTAAAATTAATTGTTGACCTTGACTTTAGCTTTTTAGCAAAATCATGAAAACAAACAGGCTTATAGAGTCTCTACAGATTTTGTCCAGTGGTCCATTAATTAACAAAAAAATTATACCCATGATCAAAATTTGACCAATTTAAAATTTTAATTTATTTTTCATACCAATTAAAAAAAGTGGTGGTGGGCTGAAGATTGTGAAGAACTTTTTTTTTAATTATTATTTAGTAATTGGTAGAGCTGGCAAATGAGCCAGATGGACTGGTCTAACCCGAAATTAAACGAGCCACATAAAAGATTGGACTAGGCTAATTCTGACTCAATTTTACATGGGCTCATATTTGCTGGGCCAACCTTGCTCGATTTTAATACAGGCCAATGGACCAAATTCTAACTTATATTTTTTAACTTATTTTTTCAAAATATTACTTATAATTTTGTAAAAAAAAAAAAGACAAAACAAAATCCACCATCTTCCTCCCCACCCACCCCACCCCACCCCACCCCACCCCACCCCACCCCACCCCACCACCACCTTTTTTTTAATTAATATGAAAAATAAATTAAAATTTTAAATTAGTCAAATTTTTATTATGGGTATAATTTTTTTTGTTAATTAATGGACCAATTTGGACAAAATCTATAGAGACTCTAAGAAAGCTCGCTTTGTTTTCAATTTTGATTTTGTTAAAAAGTTAAAGTCAAAGTCAACAATTAATTTTAATCACACATTTTATGATCCCACAACTTTTCAACCACACATTTCAACAACTTTTATTAAAAAATCCGATGTTAATTAAACACATTTTAAATGTCATTTTAGTGAACAAAATTAAAAGTTTTGGGACTTGATGACACACTTTTTATTATTTTATGTAAATCAGAAAAAATAAAAAGATTTAGGACTTATTTGTATTTTGAAAATATTTATGAGTTATTTTAATTTATTTAAGTTAAGGGTAAAATTGTCAAAAAGGTTTTAAGTCATATGTGTTAGGATTAGAAGGTAATGGGACATTTCAACACTTTCTCAAATATTAGAGATTTTGTCAGAATTTTTCTTTACAAAAGTCATGGATTATTTGTGCAAATAAGCCCTTTTTAAATAAAAAAATTCCACCCACAAATTTCACGGTCATTTGGATGGAAATTGATAAAAAGACCATTGGCACAAAAAACATTTGAAATAGGGGCTAAACTGTCAAAAACGAAAAGATAGGTTCTCAACCCGCAGTAAGTGCAAAAGTCAAGGACCATTTGTACAAATAAGCCAAAGGAAAAACACAAAGTTCAAGTTAGGTTAAAATCCTATTGTTAGAATTATAAGTAAAAACAATGTACTCCAAAATATGCAATTAAACACACAAAAATAAACATTTCTCAAACCCAGAAAAAAACTGATTATCTTTTTCTTGTATATTAATCCCTTCATCTCCCATGCTTGAAAGATGACGAAGATAAAATCAAACCATTTTCAATCCCTTTTCTGGAGAAATCTTTCACTGAAAAAAAAAAAAAATCAAATAAACGTGATTTTTTTTTTTTTTTTTTTTCTTTCTTTCTTCATTGTGGCTATATGAGTTCGGGCTGGTGGCGGTGGAAGGGTGGGCTGCGTAGGGCTGCGTAGACAAATTTGCTCTTCTAAAATAAGCCACGTGCGACGCACATGCTCATTTGGACAATAGTGGACGGAAAGAACTCTTCCTACAAAGAGAAGTTGATCTAGGGACGAGATTGTCAAAATTCAAACAATATGTCCTGAATTTGAATTTGCAGAGAGTGAGTTATATGGACCATGATGATACTAGATTAATTTTAAATCTCAAGGTCAACCTTTTTATGTGTTATTTTACATTTTCACTCTGTCGATGATAGGCACCAAAAGGAATATGACATTAGCAATATGTGTAAAATTTCCTTAAATATTTTTTCTTAATGAATTCAATCAAAAGTATGAATCATAGCAATTAATTAAAAATTTGGGTCATATATGACAATTACCTTAAATTAAGGGAAAAAAAAATTAATAATTGTGTAAAGTACTAAAATATCTATCAGCACAAGTATCAAAATAAAAATTATACAAAAATTAGAGGACCAAAAGTGAATTTGACTTAATATATACCCAGGATGGTTATGTATAATCGAATTTCCGTGATAAAAAAAAATCTTGATATATTCGATTTTGATGCACGAGATGATATAACATATCTTGTATATATCTCTACCTTACTTTAAATTTCCTTAATTCCTCCAAAAATTAAATTTGGTGGAAAGTAGGAGAGAAATAAAGTAAAACTAAAATCTAACACAAGACATGTTTAATATTGTTTAAATTATTTTTTAAGTATTTATAAGTTATATATTTTATAGAATTTGTGGATAATAAGTGGATAATAAATTATAAGTCTTACAAAGTATATGAATAAAAAATATATTTAATTATTCTTACTAATTTAAATTATAATTTAAACTTGACCAAAAATTGTATAAGTTAGTAAGTATGTACGGCCGCTTTCTCCAAATTGGTGGGGTGGGGTGGGGTGGGGTGGGGTGGGGTGGGGGGGTTAACATTTAATAAAAGGAAATTGGCGCAAATGGTTCCTAACGTATCATGTTAGTGCGCAAATGGTCCCTAATCTTTCATTTTTTGCGCAATGATCCCTAACCTATCCATTTAGGTGCGGAAATGGTCCTCGCGACGAATTCCATTAAAAATCCGTTAAACAACCTTTCATTTAGGTGCAAATGGTCCCTCTCATTGTTTTTGTCTTTATTAGTAGGGATAAAATTGTCAAGTTACATCTTTCTTTCAATTGGCGTAAATGGTCCCTAACCTTTACCTTTTTCTAGCGCAAATGGTCCATAACCTATAATTATATTTTTGTGCATAATTAATCCTTATTTGATGAAAAAGACAAAAATATATTTAATTTTAACTAAAAAAATTTGCAAATAGATTCCTAACCTTTAAAAAAAGTAAAAATGAGTCTGATACTTTAATTTTTTTATTAAAAAAAATTAAAAAAAAAAACTAACAAATTGACAATATACTAAATTATTTTGTATATTTTATGAACTATTATAAAATAACTAAAATTGATATTCATAATTATTAACGAGGGTGCTAACTAAAATTATTTTATTATTATTAAGTAATCATATTATTTAAAATTCAAACTTTAATTTTATCATTACAACATAAAAAGAAAAATAAATTTGTCACAAATAAAATTTTTAATTATGCTCAACCCTGCTTGATTTTATACGGTCTCATATTTACTGGGTCAATCCAACCCACTTTTGAGCCACAAAGAAACTGGACGAGTCTTATTTTAAAATTTAATTTATTTTTGTATTTAAAAAAAAAGGTTTCACCCACCCCATCAAACCGCACTGTGAAAGAGGGGATCCGTCGTGAAACCAGGGAAAAAGAGGAAAAAATAAGGAAAAAGGACAAGCGTGAAAGCTCTCTCGATAAAACCCCTCGATCGCTTTCTTCTTTGGTTAGCCTCCCATTTCACCTTCTTCTTCTCTCTCTCTATATTTTCACCCGCAGAGAGAGGAAAAAAAAAAAAAAAAAATATTGGAACTACCATCGCAGATATGATGTCCAACCCGAGCCCAACATTTAGTCTTTCGAGTTTGTTTTGAAGATAATGAGCAGAGGTTTTAGTGTCTTCTTCTCGTAAGAAGATGGTTTCCCATTTTCAAGAACAGAATCCCTTGTACAAAATTCGATCTTTGATGCCCTTTATCGTGAAGAAGGGCATTTTGACGAAGTTTTGGGAGGTGGGTTTGACTTCCAATCGCCGTAATTGAGGATTCTAATGAGATTCATAAAAAGCACTTAGTTTTTCTATTTGAGCATGACCGCTTTGGGAGGATGACGAGTGGTGACCCTCTTTGTCGGAGGAAAAAACACAAGCCCATTTGAGTTGTAATGAAATTAACTCCGATGGATCTTTAATAA
Source organism: Forsythia suspensa (assembly GCA_023638005.1). Taxonomy (NCBI): domain Eukaryota; kingdom Viridiplantae; phylum Streptophyta; class Magnoliopsida; order Lamiales; family Oleaceae; genus Forsythia; species Forsythia suspensa. The sequence continues at coordinate 13,459,760 of CM042668.1, forward strand.
TGGCGAGAAAAGAGGCTATTAAGTGGATGTTAAAGGTGATTGCTCATTATGGGTTCACCGCAATGATCGTTACAAGCCTTTTGCTTTCGTAAAGATGAGCCATGGATGAGTCAATTGGTCACTTTGTGGCTTGTCTTCATTTAGTCGCCAAGGTGGAGGAAACTCAAGTCCCTCTTCTTCTAGACCTCTTCTTCTGGTTTCACGACCGTAAGGGTGGGAGAAAAATCCCTCCCTTTTGGTCCGGTTTGGTGGGTGGGGGTGGGGGTGAAATTTTTTTTTTAAATACAAAAATAAATTAAATTTTAAAATAAGATTAGTCCAGTTTCTTTGTGGCTCAAAAGTGGGTTGGATTGACCCAGTAAATATGAGATCGTATAAAATCGAGTTGGGTTGAGCATAATTAAAAATTTTATTTGTAACAAATTTATTTTTCTTTTTATGTTGTAATGATAAAATTAAAGTTTGAATTTTAAATAATATGATTACTTAATAATAATAAAATAATTTTAATTAGCACACTCGTTAATAATTATGAATATCAATTTTAGTTATTTTATAATAGTTCATAAAATATACAAAATAATTTAGTATGTTGTCAATTTGTTAGTTTTTCTTTTAATTTTTTTTAATAAAAAAATTAAAGTATCGGATTCATTTTCACTTTTTTTAAAGGTTAGGAATCCAATTGCAATTTCTTTAATTAAAATTAAATATAATTTTTGTATTTTTCATCAAATAAGAATTAATTGTGCACCAAAATATAATTATAGGTTATGAACCATTTGCGCCAGAAAAAGTAAATGTTAGGGACCATTTGCGCCAATTGAAAGAAAGATATAACTTGACAATTTTACCTCCACTAATAAAGACAAAAACAATGAGAGGGACCATTTGCGCACCTAAATGAAAGGTTGTTTAACGGATTTTAATGGAATCCGTCCCACAAAGACCATTTTTGCACCTAAATGGATAGATTAGGGACTATTGCACCTAAAATGAAAGGTTAGGGACCATTTTCGCACTAACATGATACGTTAGGACCATTTGCGCCAATTTCCCTTTAATAAATTTTGTTGTTTTAAATTTAAAGTACTGTCAAAAGTGCAGTAGACCTAAATGCATAGAGTTAATAATTATTTGTAGGAAAGAGAGGCGCAATGAATTGCGCTCGCACAATTTCTGTATTAAATTTTAAAAGTTGGTTGCATATGCATCCCATCAATCAACACATGGATGATGTGAAATGAATTGCCTTCGCACAATTTGACATTTTATGTTACCTTAATTCAGACTCATGTCAAGCTAGATATCATTGACATACAATTCAAATGAAACTTGAAATTATTTTTCAACATTATTTAAATTTCACTTTGAATTGAAAAAAATTGAAAAAAATGTGATAGATAGTGCCAAATACTGCAAGATTGATCTCAAGACTCTTAACACTAGAACAACCATTTTTGCACTCATAATTTTCACACGACCTCCATGGCCGAATTAATATTATGTGATGAGTACTACAAGTCAATGATGTAACAAATAGATAGTTTTTTAACGAAGCGGTTTAATGGTTGTGGAGGCCCGACTATCAATGGGTCAATAAGAGAAGAGGATTTTGGTGTTAATGATAGTTGTTTTTGTGTCATGAGTGACCGAACGACGAATAAGTGTTGATTCATCTACCCATTTAGCTAACACTTAAATCAATGAAGAGGTCAAGATTTTTTTGGATGAAATCGTACATAAGTTCACAAGTTACCAAACAAATGCACAATTAAATGGAGATACAATGCCCGCAAGGGAGTGAATGTGAGTAAGTTTCCCTTCATAAAAGTAAACATTTCTTGAAAATTTTCATAATCTTGTGATGCCTTATCAATATTGAAAAACATTGATTTTCTTTTTCTTTTTCTTTTTTTGTAAAAGTACACAATTAACGATGAACTCGAAGTGATTATTGAGAATATCAAGTAATCAAACATGTTCTCCTCAACCTCACAAAATTGCCATGAGTATTTTGTTGAAAAAATATGTGTCATATTTTTTACTTTTTATATCTTGGTTTTCTTAATTAATATTAATGATTTTTAATGTTAAAAGAGCAAGTCAACGTAGTATGGATAACACCAGTTCTGAATGACTGCGTTGATAAGCGGATTATTTTTCCAGATCAATAAAGCTACAATTTTATTCTATTTTCATACACGTATATTCTGATGACATGAATAGTATTGACAACTCTTTTTGTAGGTTAAATGATCTTTTATTATTATCCTATATTTGTTTAGGAAGAAAATATTTAAAGATAAAATCTTGAGTTTCCTAAATTCCTTCCTTCTACAAATCTAGAATATCTTTCTATATATTCTTTCAAACTAATTGTCTTACCATTCTTGTTGCATATTTTTTGGGTAAGAAATAAATCTTAATTTGATTTCTACTTTAACTATAAGTAAAAATACAAATCAATAAAGAATTAAGGCTTTGAAAATATAATTTTGGTCATTGTTTTTCCCAAGCACAAACCGGACGGACTCTTTGTGGAAAACAAGGTATCAAGCTTCATTGATTCAACTTTCAAAACAAAAAGTTTTCTTCAAACTCATTGAAGAATCAAAATCAAATTGGAGCTCAAGGAATAATTCCATATCTTGTTCAAATCTATTTGGCGTGAAGTTAAGAACGGAGGTTTTTAATCCAAGTGGTGGTTGCAGTCAAGTATAAAACGAAAGTGGGGATAAAGTCAAGACCAGTGAGTTTGATTCCACTTCATCAACAAGTCAGGAGAAGAAGTATCAAAGGGAGTTGATCTGTTTTCTTTTGATTGTTATTTTGTTAATTTTGCGAAATTACAAAAATCGATACTATTCTATTTTTGAACAAGATTATTAGTGAATTGTTTTTACCCATGGTATGGGGGTCCGTGGATGTTTTCCTTTGGAGTTAATTATATTAGATCTTGTGTTCGTATTTAATTCTTTAAATTTCACACTTAACAAGATTAGGTAAACGAACACTGCTCTGCGATTTAGAACTGTTATCATTGTCTATCGCCAGTTCTGACTACGATGTGTCTACTGCTTGTTTAATTAAGATTAAAATTACAATTAATTTAATTAATCTAGGTTATAGAACTTTCAATTGGTATCAGAGAGGGTACACTGTATAAGTACAATCCAAAGAAACCTAGATATGGACGGAGTCCCGTTTAGACCACCGATTTTAGATGGTACTAATTATGCTTATTGGAAAATTATGATTCAAGTTTATATCCAATTTCTTGTTGAAAAAGTTTGGCACTCTATTGTCCATGGCTTTAAAACTCCCACCAATATTGAAAATAGTGTAGAAAAAGAGAAAAATGCAGACGAGTGGGCTACAATTGATTTTAATTATACTAATTGGAATTCCAAATTTTTTAAATATCATATTCTCCTTCATAGATTCTAATCAATTTCGTTTGATCTCTACTTATCAAGTTGCTAAAGAAGCTTGTGACATCTTACAGATTGCTCACGAATGATCTCTATTGTCAAGTCATCCAAGCTTTAAATTCTTACACTTGAATTTGAACAACTGGCCATGAGAGATGATGAACAGTTTAAAGACTTCTATGCAAAACACAATGGCATCACCAATACAGCTTATACATTGGGAAAGAAATACTTAGAGAGTAAAATTGTAAAGAAAATTCTCATATCCTTACTTGATCATTTTCACTCCAAAGTAACTACAATTGAAGAAAGCAAGGATATTGAGAAAATGAAGGTTGAAAAATTGGTAGGATCATTGATGACATATGAAATACATCTACAAAGGAGGAAGAAAAAAAAATCTGGTAAAAAAAAGGGATATGGTATTGCCTTCAAAATTGAAAAAAAGATGAAGAAGAGATTTAAAAAGTGAAACTGATAAAAACACGGCCATGCTCAGCAAACAATTTAAAAAGTTTTTAAAAGAAAATTAGAAAGGCAAAAACTTGAATACCCCACTCCAACAAAAGAAGAGATTTCTGAACAACACAAAACAAAATCTCACTACATCTATGAATAGATCTGACAATCGAATTCAATGCCATAAGTGTGAGGACTTTGGTCACATTGCTTCTGAATGTGCAAATATTCTAAAGAAATCTCGTACTAATAAGGCTATGAATATTACTTGGAGTGAAGATGATAAAAATGATTTAGACTCAGACGAGGACGACAAAACTACTGGTGATCAGGTAACGTCTCTCACTGTAAACTTACATTTTGGTACTAACTCCATGTAAAAATTGATTGTAGATTCTGATTCCTTGACTACAACATCTGAAGAACCAAACTGTATGTGTTCTAACTGCATCAGTGTGAACAAACAATTAAAAGACGAACAGGATAAGGATTTTTATATTCATGTCATGATGGAATTTTTGAAAGATGATAAAGCAGCAGTTGATTCTAAAAATGACACTCTAACCAATCTCTTAAAAGAGAAGGATAATCAAATTGTGAATCTTCTTGAAAGGGTCAAACAACTAACAATTGGAACCTCTCGCTTGAGTGAAACCCTAAGCTATGGAAGAACTCCAAATGTCAAAAAATATTTGGGATATATTAGAAAAGGTAAAAAAGAAAAGTTGGGAATCAGATCAACTTCATCAAAGAAACACAGTTTACTGTATTTTCGGACAAAACTGCTCTCATTGCCATTAGGACTGAGGTTAACCTACCTATGCAGATTCTGACCAATGCCAAGACTAAAAAACAGTCACGACGATCAGCTATACATCCAATGTATCAATTCTCAATACAGAGAGGTAAATCAAATTACTTTGTAAAATGTTGCATCTGTGGTAATCTAGGACACGACTTATTTAATTGTTTATATAGTAAAAACTTGGTTAATAGACAAATGAGACACCATAGCAACACTAAAGTAAGACAAATTTAGGTTAAAAAGTGTGATTTAAATTTTTATATGGTTGATGTTGCCTATAAAACTTGTATTCATAATTCTTGGTATTTTGATAGTGATTGTTCTAGATATATGACTAGTAATCGATCATATCTAACTAACTACAAAAGTCATGAAGGTGGCCTGGTCACTTTTGGTGATGGAGCACATGGTAAAATTGACGGTGTATGCACTATTCTAATTGATGGATTCTCTCTCGTTAAAAGAAGTTCTTTTTGTTGTAGGTTTAAAAGCTAACTTGATTAGTATAGGCCAACTCTGTGACGATAAACACTTGGTTACGTTCTCAAAAAATTCTTGTAAAATCTTGAAATATGATGGTAGTTGCATTCTACATGATACTAGATATAGTGATAAATGTTATCTTCTTGACACTAAAATTATTAGTCATATTTCAAAGACTAAGCACATGTTTGTCAATGCTTAAATTATAATTTTAGCTGGTCAAACTGGTCAAACATACTTTTTATTCACACATTTAATAGGGCCCACAACTTATAACCCTCTTTTTATCTACACATTCACCAACAACTTAAAATATAAGTACTTAAAAAATAATTTTAGCACTATCAAATGTGCGCTAACTTTATCGAGTTATGACACAAACGGTTGGGACATTTAAATTATAGTGATCTGTTGAGACTAATAAAATTAAATGCAGTATGAGGCGTTCCTAAGCTTACTGAAAAATCTAAAAATTGTGTGGTTCGTGGCTGAAAAGTATGCAAACCAAAAGTACTCACAAGCAAGATAAGTTTTTTACTACATCTCATGTATTATAATTACTTCACATGGATTTGATGGGACATATTCAAACTGAAAGTATTGGTGGCAAGAAAAATATATTTATGTATGCATTGATGATTTTTTTAGATATATTTGGGTAGATTTTTTTAGAGAAAAATCTGATGTTTTTGAAATATTTAAACTTTTGCACCTAAAATTAACAATGGAAAAATATTTTGAGAATAAAAATATTGAGGATTATAAGTGATCATGGGAGAGAGTTTGAAAATACTAATTTCTCTACATTCTATGATCAAAATGATATTTTTTATGAATTCTCTACACCTAAAACTCCTGAACAAAATAGTGTTGTGGAAAAGAAAAATAGGTCTCTACAAGAGATGGCTAGAGTAATGCTAAATAGTAAGAAGTTTTCTATTAAATTATGAACTGAAGCTATTAATAATGCTTGTTATATTTTAAATCGTGTATCTTTAAGAATAGGAACCACTCAAACTCCTTATGAAAGTTGAAAAAGAAGATAATCGAATCTCAAATATTTCCATACCTTGGGTAGCAAATGCTATGTTTTAAATGATCGGGAATATTTGGGTAAATTCATTTCAAGAAGTGATGAGGGAGTGTTTATTAGTTATTTTGAGAACAATCGAGCTTACAGAATTTATAACATGCATACTTAGACTATAATTAAATCAATTAATGTAAAAATTGATGACACTGATGATTTTTCATCTTATTTACATGAGCCTAATATTCAGTCTTTGGAAGAACAGGTTGTTGGACGTTAACCTACTTAAGACAATCATGTGCCTGCACCAGACATTGATAAATAGACGGAACATCCAGTATTAAGTTTTGGTGTCTCTGCCCCTACTCCTAGAAGTTCTGACGTACCAAATACAAACAACGAACAGAACATGATAATGCAACCTCCTTCTTGGATACAGAAAGCACACCCATTGGACAATGTTCTCTCAAATTATGGAGATGGTATGATGACTAGAAGGAGGCTCGTTAATGAACTTGAAAATGTTTGCTACACTTCACAAATTGAACCCAAAAATATAAATGAAGTAATTATTGATGAAAATTGGGTTCTAGCCATGCATAAAGAGCTAGCTCAATTTGACATAAATGAAGTGTGAGAACTTGTACCTCGGCCGAAAGACACAAATGTGATCGGGATAAAGTAGATATTCAAAAATAAATTAGATGAATGTGACAACATAGTCAGAAATGCTTGGTTGCATATGGATACACTCAACTAGAAGGAGTGGATTTTGATTAAACATTTGCACCTGTGGCTCCACTTGAATCCATTAGACTTTTACTATATGTGACATGTCAAATGAGGTTCGAGCTGTACCAAATAGATGTCAAAAGTGCTTTTCTGAATGGAATTCTTAATGAAGAAGTCTATGTTGAGCAGTCTAAGAAATTTGTTGATCCTTATTCTCCTGACTATGTGTTCAGACTCAAAAAGGCCATATACGGACTAAAGCAAACTCCACGTGCTTGGTATGAATAATTGACCATGTTCTTGTTGGAACAAGGATATAAGAGAGGAAGAGCTGACAAAACTTTATTCATCAAACATTTCAAAACTGGATTAATAGTTGCTCAAATCTACGTCGATGATATTGTGTTTGGTTCTTCACTAGAAACAAAATCCAAGGAGTTTGTTACACTTATGCAAAATGACTTCGAAATGAGTATGATTGTTGAACTAAATTTTTTTTAGGTTTGCAGATCAAACAGGTTGAATCAAAAATTTTTATTCACAGGCCAAATATGCTAAAAATCTGGTAAAGAATTTTGTTCTTGAATAAACTAAGTCACTCAGAATTTCCATGGCCACGTCCTTGAAAATCTCCAGAGATGACCAAGACAATGAGGTTGACTCCAGCTTGTACAGAAGCATGATAGGTAGTTTGTTTGTTTTCTCGCACTGACGCAAGCTATCCCGATATATCATTCGATGTTGTTGGAATTTGTGCGCGTTATCAAGCCAAACTAAAAGAATCACATCTTGCAGCAGTGAAGCGAATTATTCGCTATATTAACTATATTTCTGATTTTGGTTTATGGTATACTAATGATACTAACTCTCATCTTACATGATAAACTGATGCTGACTGTGCTGGAAACATAGATGATAGGAAAAGTACGAGTGGAGGATGTTTCTACATTGGTAACAATCTTATTGCATGGTTAAGTGAGAAACAAAACTCTATTTATTTATCTACTACAGAAGTTGAGTATATTGCTGCGAGTAGTTGTTGCACTCAGCTACTCCTGGATGAAACAAATGCTATGTAATTATGGTATTGATCAGGACTCTATTACTATATTCTGTGATAACACTAGTGCTATCAATATTTCTAAAAATCATGTTCAGCACTCTAGGACCAAGCATATTGCATTATACATCATTTTATTAGAAATTTGGTCAAAGAAAAAGTAATTACTTTGGAACATATTCAGACTGAGTATTAGTTTGCTGATTTGTTTACTAAGGCCTTAGATTCTGCTAGATTTGAGACTCTACAAAAGGCCGTGGGCATTTACTTGATGCATTAGTTTTCTTTAAACAAAAAAAAAATTTAGAAGTAGTGTTTTTTTTATCATGTGTATTTGTTTGTATTTGATTATTTTTTATTTATTTTAATTAAAAAAAAGGAGGGGTATTGGAATTCTTGTAATAGTATATGATATAAATGTATGATTGGTCTATGAATTTTGAGATTTACTTAGATTAACCAATTAGTATGGTATGCTCATTATACTTATGGTAAAATATGCTCAGATAAGCACACTTTGAGGACATATTAACTTGTTTGATTGTGCCTTACTACTAACTAGATTGTTATCTTTAAAGTAGCTTTGTACTTTGTTGTGACTTATGATTAGTATCCATGTCTCTCGACACTTTAGTATGTTGTTGTGTTAAATATACAATTTCATAGAGGAAAGGACTGCCACTATAAATGTGTGCAGCCGTCCTTGATAATGAACATAAATCATGTAGGAAATGGCTACCTTTATGACTTTGAGAAAGTCAACTCCATGATTTTATAAATTCAGTGCTTTGACAAAACCAAAAATATATATATTTAAAGTCAACACTCTGAGTACTCAAAAGAAAATTGATATGGTACTCCTGTCTAGCACGCACATATTTTTTCTATTTAAAGAGATATGTTCAGATGATGACTTGGTTTGAAATACATCTCAGTACTTATCTTCTTGACAATGTTCAATTTAGCTTAGTGGGACAAGTTATGATTGACTAGTCTAGTATGTCATATCATACACTTACGTTATAAAATCGACCAATTAATCGAATCTAATTATGCGCATATATCTGATTAGAAGATTTCGATTGATTTTGATATTTTTGGACTAATTGTATAATTTGTGGACTATGAAATTTTTCCATAAATAAAATATTCAATTTTATCTCATAAAATATTTTCATTATTTTTGTGTGATTGTCTTGTGTGGGACTTTTCGTAAGATCTCCAATCAACAGTCTAATTTTGACAGCACAATCAGCTTTAACTGAGAAAAACCAGGATGAATATTTTACGGAATCCAATCTTATTTTGTACTGATTTTATATTGTCCTTCCTAAATTCAATATTCGTTTTCCATAAATTAGCAATTTAAGGCGGTTTAATTCAATTTTGTCATATCTGGTTAAAGAAGTTTTTTTTATGTTAATAATTGCCAATTATCAGTTTATTTTTGGAAACTGCTTTGAACATGTCCCAAAATTAACCGTTCCCTCATTATGTAATTTTGAAAAATTCTTCCACTATTAAACCGTAACTTAGGATTTTCTCATTCATCCCTCACACTTAATTTCCAAATTTCTAACATCAAACTCTCGCTTGCACTTGATTCTAGGGTTATGTTAAGTTCTTTATTTCAGATTCCAACAATGGTGAAAACCAAGATGCCAAAATCAAAGAAAAATGTTGGTGATTCAACAAAGAATACTATTACTCTGTCGATTGCTGCTGAAACTGTGATGGGGGCCTCAAATGTCGCCGGTAAGGACTCTCCGACGAAGTGCATGAAGACTGGAATCCTCAATTTCAGATCCGAACACTTCTCCAGCGGCTGTTGCGTCTTAGGCTAACCAATCGATGGATATTGTTGCATATCAACTGCCGGTCAGCCATTCTAAATCACAGTTCCATCAAACATCTAAAGACCCTATTACTTTTCTGAGTAACAAAGTTATCTTAAGTGCTCAAAAACCAGATGAAGATAGAGATGAAGATGACGGATCTGGAACGAGTGATAGTGGGTCTGACAATGTTGGAATTGAAGAGGAAGTTCGTGAGGATGAAGGGACTGGTGATGAGGAGTCTGAACAACCTCCCCCAATTGTAGAAGGTTCAAATAAGCCCCCTTCTCAAAAATCAAATTCTGATTTCGATGTTACTCTTGATGAATATTTGGAATCTACTCCCACACCTCCTCCAACTAAAAGAGCCATGAGGGCTGAAAAGGAAAAAAGGTACAATCGATGATGTTGCTGAAGAGCCCACACCTGCTAGTCAGAATAGGCCTCCCACTGCCTTGGAGGGTGGCTACAGAGTACTCCATACTTGTAGTTCAGACTTCCTAAATTTTCGACTTGAAACATTAACTAGAGGTAGACACTCTGTTAACCTCCTCAATTCTTCGTTTTTCATCGACGAGAGGAGAGTTTGAGTTTGTTTCTTTCATTTACCACCTACCATAAGTTTATTATTGAGTACAAGGTTGCAATTCATGAATTTAGTTCGTTTGGTTTGGGTGAAATTGTTGATTTTCACAAATTACATAATCTGTTAAGTTTTTCTGGACCGTTCAATAAAAATTTGGTCAAAGAATTTATGGCCAATGTTCTAAAAAATCTGGGGATGGCTGAAATTCAGGTGGCAGGTTTATTTTCGAGGAAGACAAGTTACCTTCAGTCCTAACTCTCTCAGGGATTGGCTTGGGGTGACTATCGTGGCTGTCACAAGTGACGAAGAATTGACCAAGGACAGCATTGCGCAGGAAATGATTGGTTCTGCCTGGCCAGAATCAAGAGAGCTGACTGCTTCTCGACTACTGCCCAAATGCAAAATTCTTCATCGGATTTTTATCAACAATATCGATCCATTGACTTATCGATCAGACATTTCGGGGGACAGGGCTGTTATGCTGTACAAATTAGAGATGAGGTTGCCAGTTGATTGGATCAAAATAGTTTTTGATAGAATTTTTATAAAGGGTCGATGATGGCCAAGAAGTATAAGCTACCGCATCCAACTTTCATCCATCACTTTCTTGTTTATCAAGAAGTGCCTGCCATAGATTCAGACAAATTCTCTGAGGATATTCGAGCACTAGGTGTTTTGTTTACAAATTGTAGGACTCCCAGTCCTAGGCATGTTTTGTCTTTGATGCACTAGAAACGCTTTGGATGCACTAGAAACTCATATGGGGCTGGTTAGAACACATGTAGACCAACTTTTTGCCTTAACCAAAAGTTTTTTTTGATGAATTTATTTTCATACGTAGGGTGTTGGATAAAATGGAATATATGGGCGATGAGCATATAAAGTCAGCATACCGGATAGTTATTCCAGAATTCTTTGCACATCGCAGTGGTCAGATGGAGATTTCGGCTTCTGATCCAGTCATTAAGACAACTGATGTCGTAGCTGTTGCACCTATGCCAGGTGCTCCTCCACCCGTTGCTTCATCTGATATCCCTATTCACAAAAGAGATGCAAAAGCTTCTGCATCCGGTGCAAAGAAGTCAAGATCTTCGTGGAACTGACTATTTCTGGTTCTGACTTCTAACTTTCTAACTATTTGGTTATGATTGATTATAGATGACTGTATTAACACTTACATTCTAGTTTTCTTCACTTCAAAACTGCTTTACTTTTGTTTTCTCTTCTCTTCTTGGTATTTCCTTTGGCATTTTTTTACAAAAAGGAGAATAGTAGATATTTTTAAATTTTGTGGTTGTTGGATAAACTTTGATGATGGTACTTTGTTGGTTAAACTTTGATGATGGTACTTTGCTAGTAATACTCTTAAGTTTATGGTGGTTTGATGATTACACCTTGACGATATATTGCTAAGGGGGAGCAATATTGTGACAAATGTGTGTGGTATTTGCATTTTTTTTGTTAACTTCTTTGCAGGAGTTTTTGGTTTACACACTAAGGGGGATCAATAACCCTTATATGTTAATGCTCATGGTTTCTTTAATTATTCACATACCATAACACACATTACACTTACTTTAAAAATTCGATAGTTATGTGTTTATAATTAAGCAACGCTAAAGGAGAAGATTTTTGGAAAAATATGTGTCATATTTTTTACTTTTTATATCTTGACTTTCTTAATTAATATAACTAATTTTAAATGTTAAAAGAGCAGATCAATGTTTTCTTTATGACTGATCTGGATAACGTCAGTTTTGACTGATTGCATTGATAAACAAATTATTTTTTCAAATCAGTAAAGCTGCGATTTTATTTTGTTTTCATACACGATATATTCTGATCACATGAATAGTATTGACATCTCTTTTTGTAGATTAAATGATATTTTATTATTCTCCTAGATTTGTTTAGGAAGGAAATATTTAAAGATAAAATCTTGAGTTTCCTAAATTCTTCCATTCTACAAATCTAGAACATCCTTCTATATATTCTTGCTTACTAATTGTCTTACCATTCTTGTTGCAGATTTTTTAGGTAAGAAATAATTCCTAATTTGATTTCTACTTTAACTATAAGTAAGTGTACAAATCAATAAATAATTAAGACTTTGAAAATATAAATTTGTTCCTTGTTTTCCCCAAGAACAAATCGGACGGACTCTTTGTGGAAAAAAAAGACATCAAACTTCATTGATTCAACTTTCAAAGCAAAAAGATTTTCTTCAAACTCATTGAAGAATCAAAATCAAATTGGAGCTCAATAAACAATTCCATATCTTATTCAATCTACTTGGCATGAAGTTAAGAACGGGGGTTCTTAATGGTTGTGGTCAAGAACAAAAGAGAAGTGGTGATAAAGTCAAGATCGGTGGTTTGATTCCACTTCATCAACAAGTCAGAAGAAGAAGTATTAAAGAGGGTTGATCTATTTTCTTTTGATTGTTATTTTGTTAATTTTGCTAAATTATAAAAACTGATACTATTGTATTTTTGAACAAGATTATTAGTGGATTGTTTTTACCCATGGCATGAGGGCTCGAGGATGTTTCTCTTCGGAGTTTACCACGTTACATCTTGTGTTCGTATTTAATTCTTTAAATTTTGCACTTAACAAGATTAGGTATACGAACACTGCTGTTCGAGTTAGAACTGTTATTATTGTCTCTCGCTAGTTTTGACTACGATTTGTCCACTGCTTGTTTAATTAAGATTAATATTATAATTAATTTAATTAATCTAGATTTTGGAACTTTCATATTCTATTCCAAAATATTATTAAACCTTAAATATTGCATTATGAATTTTTTTCCCTATAAAACACAACAATTGTTCAACAGAAATTACTATAACTACTTGTCATCCCTCGAAACCTCTTAATGTCAATATAAATCAACTTGCATATGGTATAAACAATTAACACTATAACACCCAAAAATTTAAAATTATTCTTTTCAAGTCAACGTAAAAATAAAATTCATAGAAATACTACAACATAGTTCGTTTTTTACGGCATGCAATATGTGCCATAAAAAAATATTTACGGTGTATAGCTGAACGCGGTATAAAGCATTGCTTAAAAACTTACCTGTTTTTATGGCATACATTGAATGCCGTAATAATAATAAAAGTGCGATGTTAATTGACTTATTATGACATTCTTGTGCACACTGTAAATACATCTTTATTTATGGCACACAATACCGGCCATAAATGTTTTATCATATGACAAATAAATGTTTTTTTATGGCTATCAGTTGTATGCCATAAAAGAAGTAAATTTCATGGCATACATTGATGCCATAAATTTGAGCTTATCATTTTCTTTTATAGTAGAGAATGGTACGCCGATATTTGAAAAAAAAAATGCTAAAATTAACAAAATTATATAAATCAACCCCCCCCCACCCACCCACACCCACCCCATACCATATATATATATATATAATCGTGTTTTCTGAATTAGAATAAACATAAATATTGAGTAGAGCTCAATGCAACTATATGAAATAGTAGAATTTATCTAACTAACTAAGAATATCATTGGCCGAATAAAAAGTTGATACCAACATTCCAAAAGTATATCACTACCATTTCAAAATAACTAATTAACCTGTTACAAAATAATTGATCCATATATCTGCAAAGTTTGCTTCTTTAGTAAGTAGTTTAGCTATCCAAAAATAATCAACTTCCTGCAAATCACAAAAATAAATAAAATAATCAAACTCATTGTCGAATTGTACTTAGCAAAATGTGAAAAAAGGCATTGGTTGAAAGAGGGACAGATCAAACCAAATATAGTCAGAACAGAAAAAAAGGAAGATTAAAAACCAATTGAATCTAAACATAGTTTATATCAACATTTAATCACTAGAACAATTCTTAATTACTTAATCGAAGTTACATGATAAATGAAATGATGACAAAAGATCAGTTAGATAGTGGTGGGGACAAGAGATGAAAAGGACTAGCACCAAATGAAGAAAATCTAGATTCTCCAAATTACAACACCATCCAGCACTAAAGGATAAGACTTTTTTCGACCATTCACATCTTCACCATCAGTTGAGGGATCACTTGGTGATGGCATAGACATCATACATGATTCAAGGGAGGTAACCAAAAATGGTCAGCAGCAAACAAATCCAGGATTCAACCTCGCAGCCATATTTAATGAAGACATTTCTAACATGATGGTTGTAGAACATCAGGACTCGTGAAGCTTCTAATGTTGCTTGCACCGATTTGTAATTAACATTAAGGACCTCCTCACACAGCAAAAATTCCTTTTACATGGTTTGAAACAAATTTCACTAAGAAATTGAATATACTATGAATAGATAAAATTGAATTTCAATGTGTCTTTTGAACTACTCCATCTTCCATCCTCACTCCCAATAAAACGATTAAAACTAAGATGATTCCTAATTAAATAAGCATGAGTCCATGTTCCTTGATTGAGTGCACCAAGGTTAGCACAAGCATAATTAAAGCCACTAGAGTAACTTCACTAGACTTAACAAATGACTGCTGCATCCAGCTAAACAAATGCAAGACTTCCATTGATAAACTAGCATTTCCACAAAAATTACTTGCATTAGGAAAAAAAAGAAATTGTAGCATTACGCATGTAAGCTGATAGCATTGAGATCCATACGGCCAAATCTGGTTCAATAATCTGGGGTAAGTATAGTTGTTTGACTAAAGGGTGGGGTGAGTGAAAATGGACCTGATAGTGTGTTACTAGAAAGAACATACAATTTGCTCAAATCAACAAAGGACTGAGGAATGTGACCTGATAGTCTGTTACTAGAAAGAACCACCACTTTCATAATTCAACATAACTATTAGAACTTCCTTTAACTAGATTTGGTTAGCATATATGTTTTACTCCATTTAGATTCTACTAGTTTAGTACTACTAGAAAATGCAAAAATATTACATTCTTCTCCTATTGGTATCAATGACCTCTGATTAGCAATTTCATGCATCAAATATCACGAAAGAAAAAAAATTTCATGGTTGACCAGCACTATCAATTTCACTTCATTTGCTGCGCCTATGGTGCAATTTTCTTATCTAAAACAGAACATACTTTTCAAAAGTCCTAGTACATAATGATTCAATGTAAAAATCAATATGTATGATGATGGAAATGATATAAAATAGATGTAAAGCATACCTTAGTTGTGATTACAACTAATCTACTTTGATGTACTTAAGTGGCCATGCAATTGTACGTCATAATGCATCTTCAAGAAGAAAATGCTCATGCGTGGGTCGGTATAAGATGACATTATCAACCTTTTCAGTAACCCAAACTCTCCAACATTTATTACCAAGGGGTACATGATGCATTAGATAAGTTGGATTTGTTGATGCGATTTCACCATTTGCAACAACATCATCTTTCCCAAACCAACGTAACAATTTACACTTCTTACTTTGAAGGTTATCTGAACCATTTAGGCCTTTGTCTCTATGCTGTCAAATTCATATTACATTGTAGAATTTATTATTTTGAATATGGTAAATAAGATGTAATATAGTATAACATTAACTAATATTATGTTTCTACTTACATTATCTTCTTTTTCAATACTTTTATTCTTCATTTAAAACAAAGTTTGTAATTCATTAATTTCATTTCTCAACTCTTGGACTTGAGTTTGCAAGCTATAATTATGCACCAAAGCATTCAACTTTGAAGGAGTCACACCAAAGCCAAGCCCTCTTACCATTCCTCGATATTCTGGACCAAGTACTCTTGCAACACCATTGTTTTTGAGAGAATGTTTATTTGAAGATGTAACATTTTTTGAGTATGCTCTTATTTTTTCCTGAAATCATGTAAGACATGAAAGGTTTAAAATACGAATGTAAACAATAAATTACCAATAAAAAAATAAAACATTGCATCGGTGTTACCAATGTCTCCCCAACTGATTCATTAATTGGTTCATCATTTTTTTGTGTATGTCCTCGAATATAAACATCGTCTCTCGTTATGGAATCAGGGTCTTCACTTTTATCACACTGAAATTTTTTTACCATTTCAAATTAACAAAGTTTAACTTATAGATTAACAAAGTTTTTACCATTTCAACATCTAAGCGAGCAAACCTCTTTCTACTTGTTGTGTGCATTAGAGTTTGACTAGTCCTCATCTTTTTTAATATGTCATTCTTTTCCTGCAAAACCAATAAGTTGTATAAACTCATATAAGATTAAAAAATATATTTATCAATAAACAATATTAGTATGATAAGGCTTTTGAAAGTTCATCGTCTGTTAAAAAATATTAATAAATGATGAAAGGCAAGAGGCCTAATGTAGAAATTTACCTTGTATGGTTGAGAATTGCGTTCTTTGACAAATGCTTGCCATTCTACCATTGAGTCAACATTATCCGGCTTGTGGAGGCTAGCAGCACGTGTCATGCCAATAGATCTTCCTTGATTACTAATTTCTTTTAGCAAAATAGATCGATGATCTCGCCAATGCTTTTCCAATTTTTGTATAATGTATTTTCTATGACAAGTATCTACATTAAACTTTTGCTGCATAAAAGAATACAATATTAGTAGTAATTTAATATAAAATATATATTTTATATGAAGTTTGTATCACCTGCACATGCTCCCATATGTCACCACAAAATTTTTCATTGAAATCTTTCCAATTTTTTCTTTGGGATTGGTATAAGTTCCCTAGTTGTGGTCCCAAGGAATGACGATAACTTATTTGAACCTTTACAAATTGGTTGCGCTCATTCATTAAACTCTACTCGCAACTTTGCACATTTTTCCTTGTTGAGATAATGCAGTTTTGCTCGACCCCTTCACTTCTTTACTTTTTCATTAGTAGTGACACTATTAGTAAATTCTTCTTCATCATATTGAAGATCATGTTGTACATTATCTGGTCGTATGACTAGAGTAGAATTAGAACCTCCACCTAAAATTCTTATACCTTCATTCCCTTTTCTTGTGGCAGCAACAACTAAAGCCTTTTTAGCTCGTTTTGATGTCTTGAATCCATGCTTGGATGACTGTATTACAGGAAAAATGCATTTGTTACTTAAATATAATATTGAAACATTAAAACATCTTTAATACAACTTAAGAACTTACTTCACCAAGATCTTGCATGCTATGTCCACTCAAATTTTGAAATGATATAACCAAATGCAGAAATCAACCTGTATGCAAACATATATATTTATCTACCAGGATCATATAAGCAAAAGACATAAAAATTCAAAATATTTCACTACATACTAGAAAATGATAGAGTTTATACTTACCTATAGTGTAATATAGTGTAAGTAGTGCTTCATAAACTCACAAACTAGAGCTTCTCAACATGTCATTATCCACAACATTCCATCTTCATCATTTGCATCTATAATATTTTTCCAGGGAAAAAAGGGTTAAAATTGCATTGCAAAATTAGTGTGGTAATTACATTTGCTACTTGTCATTAGAAACATTAACATCAATGTAATACCACATAAATGGAAAAAATAGAATATTATTGATATAAAATTACCATATTCAATATCAATGCCCTCACAATCATGTCTTGTATAACGTTCATCTTCAACGGTCAAATCCAGTCTTAACACATCTACTAGTGTGGATGGAGTATAAGCATCCTCATCAAAAGTTTCTAACTCATGAAATCCTCTAGGAGTTGCCTTTAATACAACATACCAACTAGATGTATCACTATCTCTAGAATAAAAAACTTGTTTTGCTTGTGATGCCAAGATAAATAGATCTCTTTCAAATTGATACTGCCCTTTGTGAAGATTTACCAATGTAAATCCATCTTCAATTTTGACTCCAGTATCTATATTTGTCCAATTATAATGAAACATGGGAACTTTAAAACTATAATGGTCTAGTAAAATTATGTCTCTTATAATCCTATAAAAGAAATTTTACCAACTACATGACTTGTATCTTTCACACTAGACTGACAAATAGTTTGTGCTTCAATTGAAACACCACTGTTTTGTGTACTTCTGTTGACATTGGTTGTATGGAATCGATGTCCATTGATAACATAACTAGAAAGTGACATCACATCAACTCTAGGTCGACGTGCAAACCACTTCAATGTACTTGACATGTTACAATTGTCTTGTTTGCCTTTCTCTGCAAACCAAGAACTAAAAGACTCCATATGTCTCATTTGTAATAAGCTTTCATTCTTGGCAACACGTCTATCTCTAATTTTAATCTCCTCTTTATGCATCCTAAATGAAAATGAATAAACAGACAGTAAGACAACTTAATACAAAAACATTAAACATTATTAAACTAATAAATCTAACTAACTTAATTACGTTATATATGGTTCTACTGCAGCATTGTTAAATAACACATAACGATGAGCAATCTCTAACATTTCTTTACTCAAGGCCTTTGACTTTCCTGTAGAAGTTGTGCGTTCATCAATAATTGTTTCATTATCAAAATCCTCATTTCGAGGATGTCGAACACCTACTTCAGCAGCTTATTTCATGTAACCACTACAAAATTGCATACATTCATCGGCTAAATAACGCTCTGCTATGTAGCCCTCAAGTCTTGAACGATTTCTAACATATCCTTTAAGTGTCTTCATAAACCTATGTCACATCATAGTAGAATTGAGAAGCCTAAATAATTACACAACAAAAAGTGTAATTGTAAATTGATAGGAAGCTACTTCTCAAATAGATACATCTAACGATATTGTACCGGTCCACCAATACGAACTTTACGACCAAGGTGGATGCTTAAATGAATCATTATGTCAAAAAACGATGGGGGAAAAAACCTTTCTAGCATACACAAAGTCACTGCAACATCCTCCTCAAGCTTTTCCAGTTTATTTTTATCGACCACTCTTTGACATATTTCATTAAAAAAGGCACATAGTCGAAATATTGCATTTCTTGGTCCTTTAGGTAAAAGACCTCTCAAAGTCATTGATAACAATTGTTGTATGACTACATGGCAATCATGAGACTTGAGATTTAAAATCTTATAATATGCTAATGAAATACACTTTGAAATGTTAGAGCTATAACCATCAGGTAATCTTAAATCAATTAGTCTCTTACAAAATATCTCTTTCTTTTTTTTAGATAACATGTATGATGCTGCAGGTAGGTAATATGTATTTTCTTTCAAATCTGGATGAAGATCCTTTCTAATACCCATATTAAGCAAATCCTTACGAGAATTGAGTCCATCTTTTGATTTTCCTTGACATTCAAAATAGTGCCAAGAATGCTCTCACAAACATTTTTCTCAATGTGCATTACATCCAAATTATAACGTAAAAGTAGTGTGATAAATAACAATATAAATTCAGAAAAGAAAAAGGTTTAAGAAAAAAAATAATAATAATCAATTTTAAATAATTCCAAATACCTAACTACCCAATATGGTAGCTCAAAGAATATTGATTTCTTTTTCCATGGCCAATTAGAATTTGTTTTCTTCTTCTTTCTTTTCTTTCCTATTTTTCCCAATCATTGCTAACATTCTTGATTGAATCCATCACTTCACCACTAGTTAATATTTTAGGTCTAGGCCTATGCTCCTTGTTTCCATCAAACCAAGCTTCTTTTGACCGATAAACATGATTATATGCAAGAAATCTTCTATGACCCATGTATGAAAACTTTCGACTACATGTCAACCATTTTGAACATGTGGATACACCACATACTAGACATGCTGCTTCGCCATTTGTAGAATATCCTGATAAGTTTTCATAAGTCGGAAAATCATTAATTGTCCACATTAGCACTACCTTCAAATTGAAGATGGACTTGGTAAATGCATCATATACTTCAATGCCGTTATTCCATAATTCATTTAAGTCTTCTATAAGTGGTTCTAGATACACATCTATATCATTCCCAGATTGTTTTGGACCTGGGATTAACAAAGTCAACAACAAATTTTCCTTAGACATGCTTACCCAAGGAGGGAGATTATAGATAACTAGTATCACCGGCCAACAACTATATCTAGAACTTGTTGACCTATGGTTAACTTTAAACCTTAATGTTTTGATTATTACAAACAAATTAGCTATGTTTTCTAACATTTTATTTTCAAGCAAAATTTCAAAGTGCTACAAATCAACTCTCATGCAATGACAAGTTCAAGGTCAAAATCAATTCAAGAGTTCAAGCATCTCAAGATCCGCGAAATTCAAGATTCAAGATCAAGATTGAAGAATAGATTTTTAGATAAAACCGTAAAGGTATTAACTCTTTAATCCTTAGCAATTAAATGAATGAAAGCTCAAAATATTTTTATGCACAAAACACATGTCATTATTACTTGCATAAAATATTTGTATCAAAGCCAAAAATTATTTTTCAAAACAAAACTATGTCATCCGCGGATCATCCGTTTGGATCATCCGTTTGAACCGGTCATCCGCTTGAAATGAACCGGTCGACCGTTTGACCGCCACTTTGTCCAAAAGTGTCCGTTTCGATTTTTGCGCTTCAACGGCTAGTTTCGACCAATCGACCGGTTGCGACCGTTTGGTCATCCGTTTGGTCGAAGTGACGAAAATTCATCTCTATAAATACCACTTCATTTATTATCATTAAACAACACTTACAAGAGCATTTATAGAGAGAATCATATTGAAAAACTTCATCCAAAGCTTCATTGTATTTATATCTTCAATATCTCATATTGAAAAACTTTGTTTGATTAAATCAAACCTTTGATTCATCTTTCTCAACAAAGTTTTCATCTAACACTTGAGCTTTCCTTATTCATTGCTATTCATTAAAGTGTTAGTCTCTCCTAGAACTAAACTTGTATCTATCATTCATCTAGAGAAATACTCAAATCAATTTCTTCATATATTTGGGTCATATTGAGGTCCCGTGAAAAGCTCAATATTGTATAAGGATCGGTGCTCCTTGTTTGTAAGTCACCGGATACATTGTAAGGGTTTGGATTGCACCATAAGTCAATCAAAATAGTGGAAAGGCCGTGTCTTTCGTGTTGGAGAGCTTGGTAGCAGGGGGCGTAGATCATTGGTTGGATCGAACCTCCAAAAAATCGTTGCACTATCTCTTCTCTTTTATTTACTTATATTGTGCTTATATTTGAGTGAATCAATTTTTATTTCTTAAATTTCATTTTAAGAATATTTTTCGAAAAGTTTGAGAAACCAATTCACCCCCCTCTTGGTTAGTTATTCTTGGGTTATCAGAACTTAGATCACCGAAGGATTAAATCCATCGGATGAAAGGCCAAGCCTAAGATTTCGTGGTTCTGATACAAAACAAGGCCACTTTTGATTGATTCTCTCCCAAGCTAATGAATCAATTGGATGTCGCATTTTTCCAATCTTGACTTTTATGATTTGAGTGCCATACTAGTTGTTCTGCAGTATCAAGTGACCTAAACATTCTTCTAAATCGTGGTATAATTGGAAAATATCGCAAAACGTTTACAGGTATCCCTTTTTGAATTTTCTTAGTTTGTTCATTAATTTTCCACCGCGAAGATGCACATTTTGGACATGTCTCTAAATCCTCTAGATCTTTTCTAAACAAACAACAATCATTTACACATACATGCATCTTCTCATATCCTAGATCAAATGTGTTCAATAATCTTTTTGTTGAATGACAAGAATCAAGAAGAGTGTTTCCATCTGGTAGCATATCTCGGAGAATATCAAGAAGTTCATTGAAATCGTTGTCAGATATACCATGTGTAGCTTTAAGCTTGTATAAGACAACAGTTGCAGATATTCTTGTGTACTTTGTACAACCAGGATATAAAGGAATTTCAACACCTTTATATAAATTTGAAAATTCTTTTTCTCTATCTTCTTTCTCAGGTACTACATTATTGTCATTTTGAAAAAATGCATCTCTATACATCCTATAGGTCTCTAGATTTTCTACATCTTGAGGAGGTAATGATAAAATCTGTTTTTCCCCATGAAACACCCACGTAGTATACGTAAGATCCATCCCATGTATGACCAAATGCCCATACATTATCTCAAAATGTTGGTGGAAGAAGTTTTTGCAACATTTGCAAGGGCATATGACCTTGTTCGGATTCCCTACATAGGCTTGCACCATATTTGCAAACTTTCTTGCACCATATTGATATGCATTTGTAACCCTATAAAAAAAATACTGCATAAATTATTGATAATACATTCAAGATCATATTTTAAAATTTTGTATATTTGAGGGGTTAAAATAACTTTGATAAGTGTACACAATCTTTATCTATGATAATAGACCAACAATATGAACATAATAACTTCTGTTATATCAAAAATGAAACAATTAAGTCCAAAATACGATTATTTGATTATCAACAGTAATCACTTCCTATTTTTGAATTATTTGACTTTTTACCTTTTACCAATTCAATTATTTGACCTTTTACCTTTTCCCAAAAATGTTCAGACTAATTTTTAAAACATTAAAATTAACCCGTGTTCATGTGATTGACTTGACTTGTTTCATAAACTACTAAAAGAGAGTATAATCTAATGGTCGAATTTTATCATAAAATAAAAACAAAGATATTTTTTAATATTATTCTTTGTCCTTTGGCTCTATTACAGTTTGAAAATTGTCCAAAAAAAGGCAGATTGAAAGGAATCAGAACAAATGTGTTGGCCCGGAAAGCAGATATTAGAAATGACTTGGAATATCATAATTTATTCCACTGGTCTTTATTTGAAAATTTTTTTCCTCCCTTTTTTCAAACAGTTTCGCCCCAACCTCGACTAAACAAAAAAATAAATAAGAATTCATGAACTTACAACATCGACAGCAGTCATTAAACCTCTATTTACTTTAAATGTAACCGAACCAATAGACGAAAAAGAATTCATGAAATGGACTTAAAATTATCTAGAACAAGAGTTCATTTGTTGTTAATTGTTTGGTTCCTTAAAAGTTAAAAATACTTCCATTAAACAAACACATAGCACAATGGAAGAGAAATATCTTAATTTGGTAAAATAGTCCATGGGACCAGAGAACTGATAAATATCCATGTATGAAAAAATGGCCCTCGATGACACGAAAAGCTTCTAGCAATCAACTATGAAATTTCATGCCCGATTAGGTAAATGTACCCCTTGCGCAAGCAAGGAAACTAGTAATCTAATTACAAAGAAAGGCAAATTTTTCGAACACCCAAATTGCTAGAGCATGCAACTTTGATCTAATCTTGCCTAGATAAATACTGTACATTTCAATGTTGTCACCATCACCTTATTCAGTAGCTTATCAATTTGTTACTTCTAGCATTAGACTCTGTTCGTCCGCCACTTTAAAGGTTTCATCTTCAGGTTAAGGTTGCATATCGTAATTAGGTTGGTTTCTAATATCTTGTCCGAACTTGTTTAATTACATGTATGCACAGACAGAGAGAGATGTGGAGTGACTATTTAAAATTCCCATTACATTTTCAACTCTAATTTATCATAATTTTGAGCAACTTAATGTATCATGAACACCTCTTCTTACAAGAAAAAACACATATGCCCTTGAAACCACTACAATCAATTTATAATCCATTTTTAATTCTTCCTTCCAACAAAATCATCATTGTACCACCATAGAATTAGCTTCTCAGCAACAATATAAACTATCTAACAGAACTAAATTCCTACTTAAAACAACTATTGTAGAAAAAGAAAAGAACAAATAAAGACACAGACCAATGATATGAGTCCCACCTCAATAGTTTAGCTATTGATTTGGTTATTGATTTGTTCAAGTATTGTTATGAGCCTCACCTTGGTAACCTACATATGAAACAACACAACAAATAAAAAAATTATTAAAAAATTTCCGTCCAAAATCGAACGAAAGCAGAAAAAGTTTGAACAAAAAAAAAATCTAACATTCAACCTAGTTTTGCAACGAAAATACCTCTTTAATTCATTTATCTTGTATCAAATTCCACTAATACAGGTGGTTCTCACAATCTTCAAATCACAAACAGAGTATTATTTATGAGAGAAAGGGTTTTGGTGATTTTTGTTGGGCGGGGTTGGTAAAACCGATTTACGTCAAGGAATTTGGTCTCTGGTGAATTCTATTGGAACGGTTGGGAAGAGCTTGGGAAAGAGATGAAAATGTGGATGAAAATTTGGGATTTCCTCGGAAGATGAAAGTTGATTTTGAAGAAGTAGAATATGATATTTGGTGTTTACATATGCCATAAAATGATATTTGTTACGGCGTTTAGAATATGTATGCCGTGAATATTATATGTTATTGGTAATTTACGGCACGTATTTAATGTATGCCATAAAATAATATATGTTAACGGCATTTTATATATGTATGCCGGAAAATCTTGAGTTTCCTAAATTCCTTTCTTCTACAAAAATATCTTTCTATATATTCTTTCTTACTAATTGTCTTACCATTCTTGTTGCAGATTTTTTAGGTAAGAAATAATTCTTAATTTGATTTCTACTTTAACTAGAAGTAAGAGTACAAATCAATAAAGAATTAAGGCTTTGAAAATAAAATTTTGTTCCTTGTTTCCCCAAGCACAAACCGGACGGACTCTTTGTGGAAAAAAAGACATCAAACTTCATTGATTCAACTTTCAAAGCAAAAAGATTTTCTTCAAACTCATTGAAAAATCAAAATCAAATTGGAGCTCAAGGAACAATTCTATATCTTGTTCAATATACTTTACGTGAAGTTAAGAACGAGGGTTGTTAATCTAAGTGGTGGTTGCGGTCAAGTACAAAAGGGAAGTGGTGATAAAGTCAAGAGCGGTGGGTTTGATTCCACTTCATCAACAAGTCAGAAGAAGAAGTATTAAAGGGAGTTGATCTGTTTTCTTTTTATTGTTATTTTGTTAATTTTGCGAAATTATAAAAATCGAGACTATTGTATTTTTGAACAAGATTATTAGTGGATTGTTTTTACCTATGGCATGATGGCTCGTGGATGTTTCTCTTCGGAGTTTATCACATTACATCTTGTGTTCGTATTTAATTCTTTAAATTCTGCACTAAACAAGATTAGGTATACGAACACTGCTGTTCGAGTCAGAACTGATATCATTGTCTCTCGCTAGTTCTGACTACGATCTGTCCACTGTTTGTTTAATTAAAATTAAAATTACAATTAATTTAATTAATCTAGCTTTTAGAACTTTCATATTTTATTCCAAAATATTATTAAACCTTAAATATTGCATTATGAATTTTTTCCCCTATAAAACACAACACTTGTTCAACAGAAATTAGTGTAACTACTTGTTATCCCTCGAAACCTCTTAATGTCAATATAAATCAACTCACATATGGTATAAACAACTAACACTATAACACCCAAAAATTTAAAAATAGTCTTGTCAAGTCAACTTAAAAATAAAAATCGAGGAAACATGATTCACAGATAAGTGACTGCAGTGGAGGTTGTGCATTCTACATACTTTGAATATGTAAAATGAATAACAACGCGAAAATGGTGACTGTGCAAACGAGTGGTGTACAAATAGGGATGATCTAGAAAAAAATAATAAAGTAGTAAAATTTGTTCCAATGTTTGTTTAGTTTTTTGAATGAAAAAATAATAATAAATTTACACGAATCAGTATGCGGATCAAAGCAGTGATTCGATCCGCCCTGAGAAATAGTGGATCAATCCACGAATTTGAATCTTCTAAAATTGATATGGGACGGATAAGAATCAGACCGATCCGATCCGAATCCACCCCGTTGCCATCATTATATACAAAGTGATAATGAAGTTAGTTAAAATGAAGTAACGTTAGAATCGAAAAAAGTTGTATTTTGAAAAGAAAAAGCGCTAGTTTGATTAAAAAAAATTGTAGATCATAAATAGTAATTCTTACTGAATATATAAATAAAAAGTATATAAAAGTTATGAGTACATCGCATTTTGACGTTTTCTATTTCTTTTCACCTAAATCTTTCTTCTTCTTACATACTTTTATAGGGGCTTGATCTAATGCCCACGGTGGACATTATAACAATGCGGACTTTACACTCATCCAATGAGTGCAGGACAAATGTCCCGGTGTGCATTATAACAATACCCACCATGGACATTAGAACAAAACCCTTTTTTTATATATTTTTTAACATTTGACTCAAAAGAATCACACTTTACTCAATATGCTATGTTTTAAAATAGATAAAATATTCTATTTTTCAATATTGCAATGTTATGCAAAAATGACACAATTTTCTTGTCTTTTTTCTTTTTTCTTTTAAGATAAGCCTCATTAAATACCAAAATAAATTTCAAAACCGAAATGCCTCAGCACCACCGCTTTCTTCTTCCCTCCAACGTGCCACCGCCACCGGTTGGGAGTGATTTTTGTCAATATTGTAGGTAAAATACTAAAATATCTATTAGCATGAGAATGAAAATAAAAATTATAAGAAAATTAGAGGACCAAAAGTGAATTGATTTATTATAAACCTGGCGTGGTTGTGCATAATTGAATTTCCACAATTAATTTTTTTTTTTAAATATTCAATTTCCATGCACGAGTTGATATATCATATCTTGTGTATATCTCTACCTTAATTTAAATTTCCTTAATTCTTCAAAAAAATTAATTTTGTTGGAAAGTAGGAGAGGAACAATGTAAAACAAAAATCCAACACAAGAGATGATAAGTACAAATTTGTACTTATCTAAGCTCACAAAAAGGACGATTATGAGTTATATTAATTGTTTTCAGTTTAATGGTGCATTGCTTTCTTATTATTTTAGGAAAAAGTGAAATTCAAGTGTCGATCTAGCGAAAAGATAGAAAACTTAAATGCAAAGATAAAGAAACTTGAGGGGCTTGGCATGCAAAAAAATCAAAGAAAAAAATCAGGAACTTCCTCCAGGTTAACCATGCGATCTCGCAAGATAGTTAAATTTTCTGCACAGAACATTAATTGTCACAATCATGCGATCGCATGGCTCTCCGAGTAGAAACTTAAGTTGTCTCCTAATAGGAATGAAATTCTATCAAGTCCAAGATAGAACAACTACCAAAATCACGTTTTGAAGAGTTCGAGAAGAGTATAAAAGCAAGAGAATATATATATCACAGGAGGCAAATTTTAGGGAGAAGATACAAAAGAAGAATCGAAGATCAAGAAACGGATTGAAGATTCTTGAGCCGGAATCACGGATTTTATTTACTTTTTCTTTTTCTTTCTCCGGAACATGATTAATACAATTCTTGTATTATTTTACGAATTCATGTCTGACTAATTTACTTATTGCTATGATGAATGATGAAACCTCATGTTTTTAACTAATTAGAAGTTTTTCTATTTTAGTAATTAATTTTTTTTGGGTTTATTATTCTTTATTCTTTATTTCTAATATTTTAATGCTTGATCACCATTAGAATGTTTTGTGATCTTTATTGAAGTCGAGAGATTCAATATAGATTAAACACATGGTATTGAATAACATGGGGTCCAATAATAAATAGAAATTATTATTATGCTTTATGAAATCCATTTAAGTGTTCTTGAGATTTTAATGCATATTTTTATGTTCGAAGCTTAATTAGAGATAATTATGTTCGCATTCGATATATAATTGATTGACCATCGAGAGAGGCTTTTGATTATATTTGGATAATGGATTTTCAGCGATTAAACAGATAATTGATTAAGGAACGTGTAGGTAGATTCGCGAATCTTAGTGTTGGTAAAACTCGAATTCGTTCTCACAAATTTACTTTAATTGCTTAATAATTTAGATTTGATTAAAGATAATTAGAATAGTTATAGAATTAAAATTTATAAACGAATCTGTGTCCTTTTATTATTAAAATTCGAGTTATAAATTAATTGGTTAATTGATAACTAGTTTTCGTGGGTTCGACACTCTACTTCTCATTTTATTATATATAACGATCCGTCCACTTATGAAATTGAAATTTCACGACAAAAGACACAATGAAAAAAGTAATAGAGAGAAACATAACATTTAACGGAATGTGATACAAAAGACATGTTTCGTCAATTGAATAAGTGAACAAACTGAATAAGTATATATGACTGCTTTCTCTAAGGAGGATGGTAATATTTAATCATTTTTGTTGTTTTAACATTAAAGTTCTCTTGAAAGTGAAGTAGACCTAAAAGTTAATAATTATTTGTAGGAAAGAGAGGCGGAATGTATTGCGTTTGCACAATTTGATCACGTTTTATATTAGCTTTAATTTTAAAGTTGGTTGCATACCCAATCAATTGACACATGTATGATGTGAAATGAATTCCTTCGCACAATATGGTCACATTTTATGTTACCTTAATTCGAATAATGTAAAATTAGGTATCATTGATCTACAGCTCACGTAAAATTATCTTTCAAAAGAATTTATATTTCACTTTGACATGAAAAAAAATAATAGATCATGCCAAATTTTACAAGATCGATCTTAAGACTCTTAACACTAGCACGGCTCTTTTCGCACTCCTAATTTTTGTAGCTCCCATGGTAGAATTTATATAACGTGATGAGTACATAAAAGTGTTCTTATTGACATAGTAAAGATGGAATAATTTTATTGACAACTGGAAGTATAGATGCAGTAGATAGACAATAATTTACTCGAGTGGTTTAATGGTCGTGGAAGCACGACAATAAACAAGTAGATTATTTTTTATTAATATTATTATTATTTTTTTTTTTTTTTTTTTTTGGAATTTGGGTGAAAACATGCTTTTAAATCCACAAGTTACCAAAAAGAGGCGCAATTAAATGAAGATACGATGCATGCAACCTAGTTAATGTGAGTATATTTCTCTTCATAATCTTGCAATGCCTATTAAATAAGAATAATATTATATATCACCATATATAATTATTACCAATTTATGTGACAATCGTGTTAGTGTTAAATGATACTCCCTCTGTCCTATAAAGATAGACTCGTTTTCTTTATTTATCTGTCTCAAATTATAGGTCAAACTTCTTTATATACGATTGTGTATTAAATTATCAACCCAAATATTTCTCTCTATATAACTCTCTCTCTCTCTCTCTCTCTCTCTCAACCTTCATTTATTTTTTCTTTTTCCGTGTAAAATTCTCTCTCTCTACCTTCATTTACTTTTTCTTTTTTTTCCGTCTAACTATCTCTCCCTCTACAAAACACACACACACACACACACACACTCTCTCTCTCTCTCTCTCTCTCTATACACACACACACACACACACACACACACACACACACACACACACATACATATCTATCTCTAATTTTTCATATCATACATTGCCAAACTAATTTTAAATGTATGAATTGCTTCTGATTTTTCCAAACTAAAATTTTGCCGTTGATTAGAAATTTTCAATTTTTAATTGTTGGCAAGTTTGCCAATTTTGAATCTGCCCATTTTTAAATTTTAATTATTGGTTAAAAATATTGAAATTTCAATTAATGGCACATTTATCAATTTTGTTACTCTTTATTTGTACTCATGCATGATTATAGTTCCAATAACAATCAACATTTTACCCATGCACAATTATGATTTCATTTAACTTAATGATTATTTAAAATTATTAGATTTATACATGATTAATATTAAATGGGGTATAATAGAAAAATTGTGTAAAATTTTTATAATTTCAATTACATTAAATGAGTTTTCTTAATCTGTGTGAAAGAAAAAGTGAGTCTATCTTTGTGAGACGGAGGGAGTAGTTATAATTAAATATGGATATAAAATTCATTTTATTAAAATTATCATTTAATGCCACCTAGATTGATGATTATCATCAATGATATATATAGCATTAATAGATAAATATAAATTTCTTGAAAACTTTCTTAATCTCGTGATGCCAATAAATAGTGAAAAATATTGATTTTTGATTTTTTTTTTTTTTTTTTCAAAACTACACTACAAACTCACGAATTTTCTATGAGTGTTTAATTGCAAACTATCCTTAAACCTTAAATATTACATTATGAAATTCTTTTTTCGATAAAATACAACAATTATTCAATAGAAAATTATTGTAACTACTTGTTATCCCCTGAAACCTCTTAATGTCAATATAAATCAACTTGCATATAGTATAAACTATTAAAAATATAACTCTCAAAAATTTAAAAATAGTCATTTCTAGTCAACGTACAAATAGAAATCGAGGAAAGATGCTTCACCCAATAAGTGACCTGCAATAGAGGTTGTGCACTCTACAAGCCTTGAAGATGTAAAATGAATACCAACACAAAATAGTGATCGTGCAATCGAGATGTGCACAAAGTGAAAATGAAGTTAGATAAAATGAAGTAACATTCAAATCGAAAAAGTTGTATTTTAAAAAGAGAAAATATTTGTTTGAAAAAACTTTTTGTAGATTATAAATAGTAAATTCTATAGAATGTATAAATAAAAAGTAAATAAAAGTTACAAGTAAATCGCACTTTGATGTTTTCTATTTCCCTTCCCTAAAGAAATTCCTTCTTCTTACAGTTTTTCTTTAGATATTTTAACATTTGACCCATCCAAAGAATTCATACTTTACTCAATATGCTAATTTTTAAAATAGAAAGGATATTCTATTTTTCAATATTCCAATGTTATGCATAAATGACACAATTTTCTTGTCTTTTTTTTTTTTTTTTTCCTTTTTACCTTTAAGATAAGCCTCATTAAATACCAAAATAAATTCCAAACGCAAAATGCCTCACCACCTCCGCTTTCTTCTTCCTTCCACCGTGCCACCACCGCCACCGGTTGAGAGTGATTCCCGTAAATACTGTGGGTAATACTTATTAGCATGAGTATAAAAATTATATGAAAATTAGAGGACCAAAAGTGAATTGATTTAATATAAACCCGTCGTTGTTGTTTATAATCGAATTTCCACGATAAAACAAATCTTGAAATATTTTATTTCCATGCACAAGATGATATAGCAAATATTGTGTATATCTCTCCCTTTAAATTTCCTTAATTCTTCCAAAACTTAATTTCGTTGAAAATTAAGCGAAAAACAGAGTAAAACTGAAATCTAACAAAAGAAACACACATGCAATGGAAAAGTAAGAGAGAGACACAATATTTAATGGAAAGTGGTACAAAAGAATGTGTCTCCAATTGACTAAGTGAACAAACTAAGTGCATGTTTGGTAAAAAAAAATTTAGATTGTAAGCATTATGTTATATAAAATGTGAGGTTAAAAGTAGATAAAAGTTTTGAGTTCTATCAAATATGTAGATAAAAATAATGTTTAACTAACTTATAAGCACTAAAAAGCAATCCCAAACATATTCTAAGTAAGTATAAAGGACCTCTTTTTCTAAAGAGGAGGGTAACATTTACATTTTTGTTGTTTTACTATTATAGTTCTCTTGAAAGTGAAGTAGACCTAAAAGTCTAGAGTCAATAATTATTTGTCGGAAAAAGAGGCACAATGAATTGCGTTCGCACAATTTGATCACGTTCTGTATTAGCTTCATTTTAAATATTGGTTGCACACCCAATCAAATGGCACATGGATGATGTGAAATGAATTGCCTTCACACAATTTCATCATGTGTTATGTTACCTTAATTCGACTCAAGTAAAGTTAGGTATCATTGACCTAACTCAAGTAAAAGTTGAGATTATTTTTATACAGAATTTAAATTTCACATTGACATAAAAAAAAAAAAAAAAGATAGATAGTGTCAAATTCTACAAGATAAATCTTAAGACTATTAATACTAGCACGCCCTTTCACACTCTTAATTTTTACAGCACCCATGGCAAAATTTATTTTATGTGACGTGTATGTAGCAGTGTTCTTATTGACACAATTAGATAAAGATGAAATAATTGCATCGACAACTGGAAATAGGCATTTTTTTTGGTCGAGTGGTTTAATGGGATCGTCGAGGCATGGCAATTATCGAGTAAATAGGAGAAGAGGACACCGGTATTGACGATATATAGTTGTTTCTTGACAGAATGACAAATGGACGTTGATTCAGATGAAAACTGCGATGATGTACCCATTTTGACACTTAAATCGATGAAGAGGTCAAAAATATATGAATTTGGGTGAAAACGTGCTTTTAAGTTCACATGTTACCAAAAAGATGCGCCATCAAATGGAGATACAATGCCTGCAAGGGAGTTAATATGGGTATATTTCCCTACATAATCTTGCAATGCCTAATAAATAACAATAATATTATTTATTGCTATCGATGATTATTACCAATTTATATGACAATTAGGAGTGAATACGGTTCGGTTTGAGCGGTTTGTGATAAATTTTCAAACTAAACCACTTAAAGCAGTTTGAAATTTTTCCAAACCAAACCAAACCACTTCACTTTCGAAACCAAACCAAACCAAACCACTTTTTTCGGTTTGGTTCGGTTTAAAACCACGGTTTAGCAAACAAATAAAAAAAAATATCAAATAAGTTAAATCATAAATATTAGTCTACAATATCATAATAAAACATAAATATTAGTATTAATAAAAGACAAAAAAGTATTAGCATAAAGATAAGAATATAGCAAATGTATTCATTAATTATAATTAAATGATATAATGCTAGTAATAAAAGAAAATGAATAAAAATATCAAATACGATAATACATGTTATAGCTTTTTCTGAATTATCTAATACCTCTACTTCATTCAAACATTGACGAATCACTACAGATTCCTTGTTACTATGCAACCAATTCTTAGTGCAAATCACCGATTCAACCATCTTTGCACTCAACGAACTCCTAAAGGAATCAAGAATCTGACCACTAATAGAAAAGAAGAAATTGTTGGTGTTTGAATCATTATTTTTCAGCTTGAGCTTCTCGAATAAGTCTAGCTTTAAAATTGAAGGAATGGGTTTGGAAATACCCAAAAGAGTTTGTAAAGGACTTGGGCTACTAGTAGCATTTTTTTGATAGAGCTAATGATGAAATCACAATTTCTTTATAACATCTACAAATCGCGAAAAATAAACTAAATCGATATAAAGAAAATAGAGAATTTTCTGAATTACGATCAAATCACGCCTTAAAACCCATAGGAAGTTTGCTGAAAGAAAATTAGAGTATAGTGCTTGTTTAGGTGAAAGCAAATCAAGAGTTTCGGGAGCGGCGGTTGAGATCGAGAAAAAATTGTAGAGAGAGAAACGATAATATGAATAATTGATGGATTTTAATTGAGTTGGGTATTTGGTTTAATTGGGTTGAGTTTAATATGGATAATGGATTGATTTAATTTTAATTGAGTTGAATAAAATTAAAATTAATTTATTTTTTTTTTTTATTTTGTTTATTTTAAACGGTTTGGCGGTTTGAAACGGTTTGGAAAAATTAAAACCTAAACCAAACCACTTCGAAACGGTTTGGTTTGGTTCAAAACCAAAACGTTGACGGATCCACGTAGACCCAAACCAACGGTTTTGAAAAGTCGGTTCGGTTCGGTTCGGTTCGGTTTTACGGTTTGGCGGTTTCGTTGTTCAGCCCTAGTGACAACTGAATTAGCGTTTTAGTCAATATACCATTACATTTCTAATGTGGTTGTCAAGCCTCTACTAGAAAAAGATGTGAGAGTTCGGTTACCCCAACCTTATATAAATAACTCATAAAAAAATATATAGGAGGGGGGCATAAAACCCGACTTCCAATCAGAAGAGATAAAACAAACAAATAAATGAATAATTAATAAAGCAATAAATAAGGCGTACTACCTCCCAAACAATAAGTTCTAAAAAAATCTATAAACCCCTAATTGTAGGAAGCCCATGTCTATCAATTTGAACTAAGCTGCGGTAAGTCTTGAGTGCTGTATTCGAAATAGTAACGGTGATCCCAATCCTTTGAAGCAAATAAATCAGCTACCCGGTTGCCCTCTCAATAAATATGAGAAATAGTATCACGGTCAGAGGCAATAAGATGTTTGATATGGCGAAGAGTGGCCTAAATACACCAAGGTCCTCCACATTTGGTGATGCAGTGAATGGCAAGTAGAGTCGGCCTCAATCCATAAATCTGAGAGTACAGTCCTCCGAGCTAGAATGATACCATCAAGAATACCCCTGAGCTCAGCCTCCAAAATAGGGCACTCGCCATATGAAGAGAAGAAGGCGCGAACACACTGACTTGATGAATCCCTAATAATCCTCCCTTCACTCGCAAATCTATCTTTAACACATCCATCAGTGTTGACCTTGTAAGATCCCACTGGGGGAGTACGCCAATAAACGAAAATAAGGAGATGAAGGGATGGAGTAGTAAAAGATATACCAAAAAGAGGAGCAATATCCATATCTCCTTGCTAATGAACAACCTAAAATAAACGGCTTGTATGTAGTAGGGAAATAATATGGTTTACCTTCCAGATGATCCGTCTCAGTTCCATAAAGATATCTTGGTACTTCGCATCATTTTTCGCAATCTAAATAAACCAGAGAATCAAAAGATGAATGATCGTGCGAATATGACCATTTCTGACAAACTGACCCGAGAAATGCCAAGACTGAAAGCGATATTGAAAACCTTCCATCAGCTAAAGGGTTATATGAAAAATATCAGAAAAATGGCACCAAACCTGATCGGCAATACAATTGTCAATAAATAAATGCTGAATAATCTCAATAGCTGAACAACGCTGACAACGAGAAGCCATATGACTCCCAATCCACCTCTGAATCACAACATCAACTGGGATAAAACCCTACCATAGTCTCCAGCAGAAGAAAGAGACAGTCATCGGGATAATAGAACTTCAAATCATGCTGTATACATCTTGATTAGCTGTCATGCAGACTTGGTAACAAACCTACCATCTGAAGTTTTCTTCCACATAATCTGATCGTGTACATCAGCAGCGATATGTATGTTCCTTATCTGCTCAGTAATAATGTATGGTACAAGTTGAAGAAGTCTACCAATGTTCCATCCAGTATTATCAAATAATTCTCTAACCAGGATAGAAGAACGTGTCGAGTGTGGGTGCTGATCAGCTAATGTAGACTCGTCCATCCAGCAGTTATGCCAAAAGAATATTTGTTCACGCCCTAACTGCCAAGCAATGTTTCTCTCCGCCTGTGGACCTATGTGCTTTAGCCTCTTCCATACAGCTGAAGCATAGTAAAGAATAGTAACCAGCAACGGATGGGTACCCTTACAATACTTACTCAATAAAAACTGAGCCCATAATGACCGCTGAGATCTAAATAACCACTAGAGCTTTTAGAGAGAATGTATCAACAAGATCATGTATTCTCCTAAAGCCCAGTCCACCTCTTCAGTAGGAATACAAAGGTCCTTTCATCTCCTCCAATGTAATCTAGGTGCATCGTCTCTGGAGTCCCAAAGGAACCTAGCAAATATGCCATCTAACTTTTTCAAGATAGCCTTGGGAAGCTTCATAATCTAAAGGAGATAGAGAAGAATAGAGGATAGCATCGATCGAATTAAAGCAATCCGTCCTCCAAATGATAGGAGCTTCGAGGCCCAGCTAGAAATCCTACTCTGGACTTTCTGGACTAAGTCATTATACAAAAAGATCTTCATGGCTCCTTTAAATAAAGGAACACCAAGATAAGTGAAGGGCTGCTGATAATGACGAAACCCTGTCAGATTTTCCAGTTTGTGTATCTGACTAGTAGAAAATCTCATAGATAAGGTAATCACACTCTTATCTCTATTCACCAACTGCCCATAAGTCCCTTCATAGTGTTCAATACACTGTAATACTCGTATGATAGACTGTTTTTGGCCATTGGCGAAAATAATCATATCATCTGCAAAGGACAAATGTGAGATAAGAGCACCACCCCCATGTCTGTATGCTATTGAAGGAATATGCTAATATTGCTAAGTTAGTAGTCGTGAAAAATAATCTGCAGAAAAATAAACAACGACGGAGATATGGGATCACCATGTCTAAGCCCCCGAGATGATGAGAAAAATCTACATGGTCTGCCATTTAGTAGGATCGAGAATCGACAATCTGAAATACACATCCGTATCCGATCAATCCAAAGAACATTGAACCCAAAACCCTCTATAATAGATATCAATAAGCTTCAATCCATGCGGTCATAGGCCTTAGCCATATCAAGCTTGAGGATCACATTACCCCCTCTCACTTTTGTATCAAGTGTATGTAGTAACTTTTGTGCAAGTAGGACATTATCCCCAATGAACCGTCCTGAGAGGAATCCGCTTTGAGGAGCTGAGATGATCTGAGGTAGTGAAGTACTCAGTCATGAGTTCATCAGCTTTGTAATCAACTTATTAAACAATGTACATAATCAGATAGGACGAAACTCTGACCACGTACAGACATTGTCCCGCTTTGGAAGCAAGACAATAGAAGTAGCTGCAAAACCCATAGGGAGGTGCCCTCTAGCAAAGAAGTCTAAGACTGTCTGAAACACATCTTCTGATACTATGTCCCAACAGACTTGAAAAAAGTGAGATGAAAACCCACTGGCCTGGCAATACTATCCAGATCAATACTAAAAATAGCCTCGCACATCTCAGTCAAAGTAGGAGTCCGATTAAGCTGCAAATTGTCCTCATTGGACACCAATCTAGGTATAATACCAGGTCAAATAGGGTCGACAAGATAAGGAGGAGCCGAAAAAAGCCCCTGGAAGAAAGATACTACTAAAGGGTGAATAGTCTCAGAAGACTCAAACACCTCGTCCAAAGCTGAGGTAATAGACCGGATCTTGGATCGAATACGTCGTCCTTGAACTATAGAATGGGAGTATCGGGTGTTATGATCATCCACACAAGTCTAACGTGCCCTTGCATTTGTTTCCAAAAGACCTCTTCCATAGATAAAGTACGATTCAGAACTGCCTGAGCATAATACAAAGTATCACGATGGGAAGGAGAAGGATCTCTGTCATGGTCTAATTCTGCCTCGTCCACCCTACATTCTTATACCTAATTCTCTGAAAAATATCACCAAATACATTTCGATTCCACCAACGAAACCCCTGTTTGAGCCTAAAAATCTTCTCCCAAAGAGCGGTCATTCCTGTAAGATGGGTAAGAAATGACCACTACTGAGATACAAAGCCTAGAAAAACGTGATGCCAAGACCAAACATTGAGGAATCAAAAAGGACGAGGCTCCAACTCATCATCAGAAGACCACTGAATCAGAAGATGATAGTGATCAGAAGTACTTCGGTTCAGATGATTAATCGAAAATTGAGAACAAAAAGAAGCAACCATTGAGTTAATCAAAAATCTGTCCAGACGCTTCCAACCCTTCCATTCGCTCTCGTGTCTTGACTTCCGAGAACCCCACATCCGCCAAACCACAATCCATCATCATATCTCAGAAAGTCCAAGTGCTCCTATCACGTAGTATTCATACCAATCGCTCACCATTGTGAGCGATCACATTAAAGTCTCCCTCAACTAGCCACGGCCCATCCACAGAAAGAGTTATATGGTGAAGACTCGCCCATAAATCTCTACATCCAACCGGCGAGAAAGAAGCATATACCTGAGTAATAAACAAATGTCTGGCTATTCTAGGATCCTCAACTTTAATGTAAATGAATTGGGGATGATCAACAATCGAAGTAACAATAGTTCTCAAATTCCAAAAACACCGTATTGTATCCGATTCATTTTGTAAGCCCACATCAAAAGAGAGAAATCGTTTGATAAAGTCAAAGTTCTTCCTTAAGAAAAATGGCTTCAATACTACAAAAAAATGCACCTGATGGAGTCGAACCAATTTCTTCAGTCGTCTACGAGTGGCAATATTGTGCACACTTCTCACATTCCAGATGATAACACTTATCAAAAAGACTGGCTACGTGACGAAGCACTTGTCTGACTACGAGTCACCTGTTTGATCGGACGAGGGATTTCAGTAACTTTCAAATTTTTCTTCCTCTGAACTGTAGTAAAACCATCGGCCTCCTACCGCTCATCTAAAACAACCAAGTCATCAGAAGAATTCTTGCAAAAATGCCCCTGCTGATGAACCTTTATCTGAATAGAACTAGCAGTATCGGAAGGGATCGAAGCCTTGACATTTTAATTACTATTGATGCATGGACTGACATGTGGATCAATATAAAAAAACTAGCTGCACTGACTCTGACAAAATAGGAAACTCACGAGGAACGGACATCATGTGATCTAATAGTGGATCATCATGAAAGGGCTTTGAAGCCACAATAATGGGAATAGTAGGAGTTGGCTGAAGGTTGGGTCTCACATGAACAACTGGAGGTGGTATAGCAACAAATAAAGAAGAACCAGCAACTCGGCCCCACTGTCTAGAAACCTTAACAACAACCTCATTCCCCTTACCCTTCCCAGCCTTATCAACAATAGGCACCGGAACATCAATATGCTTATTAGCCGGAAGAACAATAGGCTTAGAAACCAAAACAACAACATGCTTAGAAGCCAGAGTAACAAAAGGCTTAGATGCCTGGGTAACAACAATATCTACTAGGGGTGGCAAAAAAGCTCATCGGCTAGGCTCGTAAAAGCTCGGCCCAGCTCGGGCTCGGACTCGTCGAGCCACGAGCATGAGCTAGGGCCAAGCTGGAGAAAAAAAAACCAAAAAATGAGCCAGCTCGTTTGAGCTCGTGGACATGAGCCCACGAGCTGGCACGTTGGGCGAGTCAACGAGCTGGCTTGTGGGCACGGACGAGCCACGAGCTGGCTCGGCTCATGGCTCGTCCCAACGGTCACGAAATCGTGACCGTTGGATGATCATCCAACGGTCACATTTGTGACCGTTGGCAAATGTTCATTTTAATTTATTTATTTTTTTGTTTTTTTTGTTTTTTACTTCCATTATTTTCCTATAAAGACCCATTTTCTAAACTCATTTTTTCACACTTCAATCTCTTATCTCTCATTCAATTATATACTCAATCCATTAACAATTCTCAAATTACATTTTCTCAATATTAGTATTCTAATTAGTATCTAGTATCTTATTATCTAGATATTACACTATAATTTTAAGTTGTAATTTTTTACTTCTACTAATTATCTACATTTCTATTTTCTAGTTTTTACGTTCTACTACAACTTCATCTTCTCCTATTTTCTTTATTCTATTATTTCAAATGGCATACAACCGAAATGATGATGATTTCAGTGGTCTTAATGACATTCCAATTCCAGACGATATTATTGATCAATTTGGTGGTAGCACTGTTCCAATTAATTTGGAAGACGTTCATGACGACGCCGATACACAAACTACCATTGGCTCTAGCACTAAACGAAAAGCCAACAAACAAAAGACTATATGCTGGCAGTATTTTTTGTTAGTGCCGACTGGTAAACTAGTGAACGGAGTCCTTGAGTTTAAAGCACAGTGTAAACACTGTCAGGAGAAGTTTGCTTGGCACAAGGGGATAGGCACGACCCATCTAAACAGACACTTCAAAAAGTGTTAATACAAACATGGAAGTTTGGATACAAATCAGGTATAACTCCAGTTTGGATCTCTGGGAGCCGGGTCCAGTAGTCCCGCTCTCAACAACTGGATATACTCACAAGAACTCATGCGACACGAAGGACTATCGAAATTGATAGCAAATGTCGATTTTCCACTATGCTTGATGGACATTCCTCATTGGACGTCATTCGTCCAAAAATATCTACAACCAAGGTACGTTAGTATTTCTAGAAATGCACTTCGTAAAGATACTATTGTTAGATATAATACTAAGAAAGAAGCTATTATTAATGATATTAATAATTACAACGGTGTTGTATCTTTTACATCAGACTTATGTACAGATTGTAACAAAAAAAGATACATGGTTGCAACTGCACACTACATTGATAATAGTTGGTTAATGCATAAAAAAGTAATATCATTTAAACAAAAAGACTATCCTTATAATGGAAATAATATTTATCAAATTTTATTAGGTGTGTTACATGAATTTAAATGTGATTCTAAGGCTCATAGTTTTACATTTGATAATGCAGACCCAAATAATATAGTAATTGAAAAATTAATGCAACACTGTAATCCACATTTTGATGGTATTTTATTTCATATTTGTTGTGTGTGTCATGTGTTTAATTTAATTGTACTAGATGGATTAAAATTTATACAACTTCAATTAGAAAAAATTAGATTTGCTATTAATTATATTTCGGTTTCACCATCAAGAAAACAAGTTTTTGTTGCTCTATGTACAGAAAATAGGCTGCAATCA
The DNA here is from genome assembly GCA_023638005.1 of Forsythia suspensa. Taxonomy (NCBI): domain Eukaryota; kingdom Viridiplantae; phylum Streptophyta; class Magnoliopsida; order Lamiales; family Oleaceae; genus Forsythia; species Forsythia suspensa. Next base: position 13,500,421 of record CM042668.1, read on the forward strand.
AAATATTTTGCAACTGATGTTGCCAATAGGTAGAATTCAACATATCTTATGCTTGAATCGTGTAAAGGTTATGAAGATTGCATTACTGTGTATTATAATGGCCGACACTCATACGGCTCAGAATATGATTTAGAATTACATGATTGGAAAATATGTGGTCATGTTAGAAAATTTTTAAAAGTTTTTTACGATGCAACAAATGCATGTTCTGGTATTTATTACCCAACTATTCCACTTGTTTTAAATCATTTCTATTATATTGCTAACAATTTTCAAAGGTGTAAGAATTTTGCTCTTTTTACTAGTATTATACATGTTATGGAAGCTAAATTTAGGAAATATTGGGAACAATTACCTATGTTATTTCCATTAATATGTATCATGGATCCTTGACTTAACTTAGAGGGTACAAAAGTAACAATAATGGCAATTTCAGATAAATTAACTTTTGGAAATCCAGTCACGTGTGCTAATTTAGAACAAATTTTATGTTCTATGTATGAGGTCTATGCTGAAAAGGCCGGTACAAACGTTGTACGACCCCATAATCCAACATATACTTCGTAATCAACTGATGACATTGACTTATGGAGTTACGTCAGTACACATAGGACCACTCAAGGTCAACAATTAGTTGGTTTTTCTTCTAGTTCTTCCCTTCCCCGTTCTAATGGTACACCTGTAGAGTTAGGTAGGTATTTTGTGCATGATGTGCTTAGTATGTTAGATGACGAGGAGAGAAAAAACTTTGATATACTTAAATGGTGGAGATAACATCAACGTAGTTACCCAATTCTTTCCAAAATGGCACGTGATCTACTAACACCTCTGGTTTCAACTGTAGCATCGGAGGCTGCATTTAGTATAAGTGGCAGGGTTTTATCTGATATCAGGTCAAGACTCAAAGCCGACATTTTAGAAAGTTTATTGTGTCTAAAAGATTGGGATGATGCCGAACTTCGAATTCAAGATAAAGTGGACAGAATAATGTCCGAAGAACTTGAAGATTTGAATATGGATTAATCTTATTCATAGTAAGTATTATTTTACATTAATATTTCTGTATTTGAAAAAATTTCCTTATTTTAATAAAAAATTGTACACGTAACATCTTGTTCGTGTACAATTTTAACTCCGTCTATTTTTAAAGTAGCTGGTCCCAAGCCCGGAAAAAGGAGGAGGGTTTTAAATCTTACATTTTTAACATAAGGGATTTTCGATATGATATTTCTTTTTTATTTTCAAATTTTAAAAAATGTAAAACACAAAAAAATATAGGCGGATTTTAAATCTTTAATTTTTAACATAAATGATTTTTTATTTCTAATTTCTTTTTTATTTTCAAATTTCTTTTTTATTTTCAAATTCAAAACAAAAAAAACAAAAACATAAGAGTCAAAAATGAGGATTTTAAAAAACATAATCAAGATGATTCAATAAAATTTTTAACATAAAGCTAAATATTTAATCTTTAACATAAAGATAAAGATAAATGATTCATTTTAAATATTTACCTTTTTTTTCTTTAACAAAATAAAAAGAATGATTTATTTTCAAATTTTAAACCAAAAAAAAAAGCTCGTTCGACCCACGAGCCCGTGGGCCGAACCGAGCCACTCTTCTGCTCGTCTCCAGACGAGCTGAGCTTGTGTTTTACTGGACGAGCCGACTCGGCTCGGTCCGTTGCCATGCCTAGTATCCACGGCTGGAGCCCCCACCCTACAATGATCATTAATATGGCCCTTATGACGGCATTTAACACAAAAATGGAGCAACATGTCATAAACAATAGGCTACCAAAAACTACGGGATTCACCTCGATCAATCCAAATCCTATATGGGAGCTTATACTCAAGATTCACCTCAACACATACCATGGCTTCACTAGGCCTCAACAAATCAGCAGTCGCCTCATCAATCCTCAACGACACCCCAACAATTTTAGATAAAGCAAATAAAAATTCATTTACACGTAAATGAACAGGCAATAAAGAAAAAGATATCTATATAGGGACAATGAGGGTCTCACAATCGGGGTGAAAATCATAAGTCCACTTAAGCATAAACCAAAGTGGTTTCAAAAACAGGCGACTATAATCATTCTTAAGTATCAAGTGAATAAGTATGTGCTTGTAATCTATAAGCCCGAGTTTAAATTCACCACAAATTCCAAACTTTTGGAAACTAGAACATTCCTCCACTATTTTGGGCTTGCAATGAGAAAACTTGCCAATAAGTGTGAACTTGAATGGCTCGAAGAAGAGAAGTCTCATCATCAAAAGAAATAACTAAGGTTGGCTCACCACGATGCAAAATAAGGCTCCTTAGCCACGAACTGATGGCAGGTAGAATCAGGGGAAGCCTGAAGGACATAAGTAAATGATTTCCTCACACTCGCTCAAATAGGAGAAATATTCTATCTATCAGTGACAGCAGCAGCATAAGTTTTTCTACCCATATTCAACGCAGACTGAGCTTCCTGAGGAAAAACATGTGGGGCCGAAGCAATCGGAGCTAAAAAATTAGGCAAACGAATTGGGCCGGAGAAAATAGCCGAAGGCACGCGCGCCATGGAGGGTCTGCTGCCAGTGGGCGTTTTTCGAAGAAGGGCATGGGCTTGGGCGGCGCCGGAGGGGGGCTGAATGGCCATTGTGGAGGTGAGTGCAACCCTAGGCAGTAGCGGTTGCGCCATCCTTATCTTCAGTCCCAGTTTCTTGGGCAAGGTCGTGGCTTGACCCATGCGGGTGACCCGGTTACAAATCAGTGAGTGCTACCTTTGGGCACTAAAAAATCCATCAGCATGTGTGCCCAAGGGAGGCGCACCATCCAGGGGGTCGCCGGTGGATGCGAGGTTCAAGGGAGGGGCGGCAGAGACACTAGGGCCTACTTAGGATCGCCGCGGGTTGGCCAGATTTGGGCAGCGTAGAGGCTGCGTGTGGTGGCGTGAGGCTGGGAGAGAAGGTAGAGAAGGTGGATGAGGATGGTCCGCCGACTTTGGGGTTTGGGTCCGACAAGATGGGGGGGTGAGTCATGTCCATCCGTTGCCTTGGAATCACCCATGAGGTGAATTTTTTCTCCCAGAAGTCGCCAAGGTAGGGGCTTGTTTGGCAGGTAAGTTTGAATTAGCGTTAAATGACAGGTATAATAAAATATAGTGATATAAAATTTATTTTATTAGACCTATTATTTAAATAATAGCCACAATTGATTGTGATTATCACCAGTCATAAAAAATAGCATTACTCGATATGTAAACATTGCTTGAAAACTTTCATAATCTCTTGATGCCAAATAAATGGCTAAAACCATTGATTCCCCACCCAATCAAAACTACGCTGCAATTTTTGATGAATTCAAAATTATTGTCGGGAATGTCGACCAAACACATTCTCGTCAAACTCACAAAAGCTATGAGTTTTTTATTGCAAAATATTCTTAAACCTTAAATATTACATTATCAAATGATCTTTTTCGATCAAATCCAACAATTATTCAACTCTCAAAATTAAAACAATTAAAACTATAACTCCCAAAATTTTAAAAATAGTCCTGTCAAGTGAACGTAAAAATAAAAATCAAGGAAACATGCATCACCTAAAAAGTGACCTGCAGTGGAGGTTGTGCACTCTACAAACATTGAAGATGTAAAATGAATACCAACACTCTACAAACATTGAAGATGTAAAATGAATACCAACACGAAAATGGTGATTGTGCAATCGAGACGTGTACAAAGTGAAAATGAAGTAATGTTTGAATTGAAAAAGTTGTATTTTGAAAAGAGAAAATTCTTGTTTGGTAGAAGTTTATGTAGATTATAAATAGTAGATCATATCCTACAAAATGTGCAAATAAAAAGTAGATAAAAATTGTAAGTATTCAAAACTTTCTTCTTCTTACATTTTTTCTTTATATATTTGAACATTTGACTTATCCAAAGAATTCATACTGTACTCAATGTATGCTATTTTTAAAAAAATGAAACAATATTCTATTTTTCAATATTGAAATGTTATGCATAAATGCACAATTTTCTTAGTCTTTTTTCATTTCCTTTTAAGATAAGTCTCATTAAATACCAAAATAAATTCCAAACCCGAAACACCTCACCACCTCCGCTTTCTGCTTCCCTCCACCGTGCAACCACCGTCACCGGTTGGGAGTGATTCCCGTAAATATTGTGGGTAAAATACTAAAATATTTATTAGCACGAGTATGAAATTAAAAATTATAACTAAATTATCTATTAGCACGAGTATGAAAATAAAAATTATAAGAAAATTAGAGGACTTAAAGTGAATTGACTTAATATAAACCCCGCGTGGTTGTGTATAATAGAATATTTGTGATAAAAGAAATCTTGAAATATTTGATTTTCATGCACGAGATGATACAGCAGATCTTGTGTATATCTCTACCATACTTTAAATTGTTGTAATTATTCCAAAAATTAATTTTGTTGGAAAGTAAGAGAGGAATAAAGTAAAATTAAAATCTAAAGACTCGAAAAAAGTAAGGGAGGGAAACGTAATATTTAATAGAATGTGCCTCAAAGACATGTATTGTTATTTGAGTGAGTGATAGACTAAATAAGTATATATGACCGCTTTTCTTCAGAGAGGAGGGTAACATTTAATGATTTTTGTTGTTTTAACATTAAAGTTCCTTGGAAAGTGAAGTAGACCTAAAAGCATAGAATTAATAATTATTTGTAGGAAAGAGAGACGAAATGAATTGTGTTCACACAATTTGATCATGTTCAGTATTAGCTTAATTTTAAACGTTGGATGAACGTTGCATACCCAATCAATTGACACACGGATGATGTGAAATGAATTGCCTCACACAATCTGATCATGTTTTATGTTATCTTAATTTGACTCAATTAAAGTTAGGTATCATTGACCTACAACTCACATCAAAGTCAAAATTATTTTTGAACAGAATTTAAATTTCACTTTGACATAAAGAAAATGATAGATAGTACTAAATTCCACAAGATCGTTCTTAAGACTTAACACTAGCATGACCCTTTTACCACTCTTAAATTTTAAAACCCTCAGGGCTGAATTAATATTACGTAACAAGTACGTACAAGTGTTCTTATTGACACGGTAAGTAGAAATGAAATAATTGCATTGACAACTAGAAGTATTGGTGGAGCAGATAGTTTTTTGCTTGAGTGGTTTAATGGTCGTGGAGGCACGACAATCAACAAGTCAATAAGGGAAGAGGACTCTGTCATGATCGAATGACGAATGGATGTTGATTCAGATCAATATTGTGATGATCTATCCATTTTTGACACTTAAATCAACAAAAAGATCAGCAAGGGAGTTTATGCAAGTATATTTTTCTTCATAATCTTGCAATAATACTAGTTATCACGTACCATTGGTAATTATTATCCAATTTATGTGGCAAATATGTTAACATTAAATAATACAATAATATATGAAGATATAAAATAAATTTTTATTAGATCTATCATTTAATACAACATAGACCGGTGATGATAAATAGTAATATTCGATAAATAAACATTTTCTGTAAACTTTCATAATCTTGTGATGCCCAATAAATAGTGAAAAACATTGATTTCTTTTTGCAAAACTACACTGCAATTTTCGTTGAACTCGAAGTTATTGTCGAGAGTGTCAAGTAACCAAGCACGTACTCATCAACCTCATGAAATTGCTATGAACATTTTATTGCAAAATATTCCTAAACTTGAAATATTACATTACAAAATTCTCTTTTTTGATAAAACACAACAATTACTTATTAGAAAACTATTGTAACCACTTGTTTTCCCTGAAACCTCTTAATGTCAATTGTATAAACAATTAAAACTATAACTCCAAAAAATTTAAAAATGATACTTACAAGTCAACGTAAAAAATAAAAACGGGGAAAGATGCTTCACCTGATAAGTGACCTGCAATGGAGGTTGTGCACTCTACAAACCTTGAAGAAGTCAAATGAATACCAACAAGAAAATGGTGATTCTGCAGTCAAGACGTGTCCAGAGTGAAAATAAAGTTAGATGAGATGAAGTAACGTTGAAAAAGTTGTATTTTGAAAAGGAAACGTGCTTGTTTGATATTTTTTTTGTAAATTATAAACAACAAATCTTGCAGAATATACGAATAAAAAATGAATAAAAATTGTGGTACATTAAACCTGGACATTTGTTTCCCTTCCACTTACAAGTTTTCTTCTAACATTTTTTCTTTATATGTTTATCATTTCACTCATCCAAAGAATTCATACCAATGCTCAATATGCTATGTTATAAAATAGAAAGAATATTCTATTTTTCAGTATTTCAATGTTATGCATAAATGACACAATTTTCTTGTCTATTTTCTTTTTCCCATTTAAGATAAGCCCCATTAAATACAAAACAAATTCCAAACCTGAAACGCCTCACCACCTCCACTTTCTTCTTCTTCTCCACCGTGCCACCACCGCTATCAGTTGGGAGTGATTCTCGCAAAAATTTGGGTAAAATACTAAAATATATCTATTAGCACGAGTATCAAAATAAAAATTATACTAAAATTAGATGACCAAGAGTGAATTTGGCTTAATATAAATCCTATAATCGGGTACCTGTTATAAAAATGTTACTACCCAATTTTGGTAAAGTCTCCACATCAGCGAAGGCCTTATAAGCCTCGCACGCGCGTGAGCCAACGCCAACGCCAACGCCATGAGCCCATAAAGGTCTTCTCCATTTCGATGAGGCTTGAGCCCTTCATCAATTACCCCACACCTCGCAGAATATCAAGAGCACTATAATATTTTGGACAACTAAAGTAATATTCTCAGACAGATTGTAATTGATTGACAACACAATATTAGAAATCAACTTAGATAAGGATGAAAATCTATAAGACTGCATTCATATCCAATTATTCCTTATCCCATAAGAAAGAAGAATCTCATCAGATGTCTAATTGATTATTTACCTAAATCAATTAATAATTTTGTCCCTATAAATATAAGATATCCCGTCATTCTAAGATACGCATTATTCTCAACCTTTAAATTCTACTAAAATCTCTGCTTGCTTGTCTCTCCCACACCCAAATACTCTCATCATATATTTTTTGTATTGGCAATTGACTTGATCGTTGTACCAACGATCGCCGGCCCTTTTTTCCGGTGATCTCTTGATTTCTAATGATTGTCCAAGTATGTAGGTAACATACATGTTGACAGAGGATTGATTGGAGATTTGTTGACACGTGGATAGTGTAGATTTTGAGGTCAATAAAAAGAAATCTTGAAATATTTGATTTTCATGCACGAGAATCAGTGACAGAGCCAAACATTTTGAGTTGGGGATTCTCAAATTAACATACAAAAAATTTGAAACATTATAATAGTAATCATGAAATTTTATTTTTACAAACGTTCCTTATGAGTTCTCACACTTTATTTTTATTTTATTTATATACTATAATATACATAAACTCACTTGCACTATTGTTTGACCTGATTTTGCATTAATATGTTGGATTTTCTTTCAAACATAAAACTTAGACTACTAGTGAGCAATATCTAAAATAAGACCTCAAAAGAAAAATATCAAACTCTTATTAAACAAAATTATCCTTCAAAATAGGAAAACCCGGTACACAAATGAAATTAAATATCATTTCAAAAAAAAAAAAAAAAAAAACTTATTATTAGTATTCCCTTTACCTTAAAGAATTTACCAATGGAGTGACGAGCATGAAATTTGTCCCATACTTCAGTGTCTTGTACGTCGTCTTGATTTTTTCAGTGATCTAGCAATTGAAGATTTTATGGTAAATTTTAGGGATATGATTTAAAAAATTTTGGGGAAATGATTGTTGAGTGATTTAGGAGAAATTTGTAGATATTAGAATGTCATAATCTAACTTCGGCTACTCAATGTAGAAAACGGGGAGGAGAAATGTGAGATTCAGATTTCAGATGGGTGAACGTGCGCTGAAATTGAGGAATTGACTAATTATTTGTAATTTTGTATTATTAATTTTAGGATTAATTAGACTAATAGTCCTCATTTTTTCATGTTTGTAACGATTACATCCCCATTCAATTTTTTTAGCAGATATCATTACCATCTTTTCATTTATTCGCACAGATGGTCCCCAAATCACTATTTTTCACTATTTTGACAATTCTTTCTCTTGACTTAAATAAATTAAAATGATAGAAAAAAGAAAATACAATAAAAATATTGCAATTGAGCCCTTAATCTTTTCAAAAGTACAAATAAATTCTAAACTATTTTATTCTATACAGATAGGTGTTCTTCTCCAACAAAAAAAAGAATTAACTTTCCCACTCCCACCCTTCTATAGAGGGGTCTACCCACAACATAAATGTAATGTTTTTCAACAGCATAAGCAATAAACACTTAACATGAATTCGATTGAAATTATCTTAGTGATGTGGGTAGGCTCTGCTTGTGGCTGTAAGGGTTGGGTAGATTCCCATGGAATGAGGATTAGCCTGTTGATAGTAATATGTAGATGGTGGTGGGTAGGTTCCAGTTGATTTCCCTGCATGAGTAATCATTACAAGTGTTGGAAAATCTATCTTGTTTTTTCTTCTCTGTTACATCACAATAGATTGATTTTTTGTTGTTTAGAGCATAAACCCAGGTATAAATTATTCTATGGCGAATCTAGAAATTGCAGATCTAACTGGGAAATTTGATTCTCAATCAATCAAAAGCGAAGAAGAAATTTGCATTAAGAAAAAGCTGAGGATGTACTTGAAGTAGGGTAACCACTTGGGGCCTGAGAGTTATATGTGTTAGATACGATTGAGCAGAAGAAAAAAGAGATGACGAGTAGGTGCTTGGATTAGGAAGGTAAGTGGAAATGGTGATGGGATTGTTGAATTAGGAGAGTAAAGACTTGGATTTGTTGAACTTGGAGGATAAGAATTTACAAGGGCAGCTGAACATGGAGGATAAGAATTATTAGGGGCAAATGAATATGGCGGGAAAAGATGATTCTTTTTAGTTGGGGAATAACACTTATCTGAATAAAATAAAATAGTTTCGGATTTATTTGTACTCTTGAAAAGGTTAAGGGCTCAATTGTAATATTTTCATTGTATTTTCTTTTTTCTATCATTTTAATTTATTTAATGAAAAGGGCAAAATTATCAAAGAATTGTCAAAATAGTAATTTGGGGACCATCTGTATGAATAAATGAAAGGATGAGGATGATATTTGCTAAAAAATTGAATGGGGATGAAATCGTTACAAACTTGAAAAAATGGAGATCAGAACCCTTAATTTTATTAGGCCAATGGACCCAATTGCCTTACATTAAATTGATATTAGGTCAATTGGTCCAATTGCCATCCATTAAATTGATATTATGTCAAAATTAAATTGCATATTAGAAAATTTAATATATATATATATATATATATATATATATATATATATATATATATATATCTCAAAAGTTGGGGGTCCAAGTCTCCCATGGACCCCCAACTTCCATCAATCTGCGAGATGATATGCAGATCTTGTGTATATCTCTATCTTACTTTAAACTTAATTCTTCCAAAAATTAAATTCGTTAGAAAGTAAGAGTGAAACAAAGTAAAACTAAAATCTAACACAAGAAATACATATCTAATGGAACAAAAAAGAAAGATATGTGTCACCATTTGAATGAATTGACATATTAAATATATTGGACCACTTTCTCCAAAGAGGAGGGTAACATTTAATTAATTTTGTTGATTTAAAATTAAGAGTTCCATTCTCCTGTCCCTTGGGGGATGAGAAATTCGGCCCACTGCGACATGCATGGAGCACTCTATGTCAGCAGTGCTCATAGTCAGCACTTAAGTAAAAAAAAATTTGCGGTGGCCCATTTTGAAACAGCTTTCTTTTGCCCCAAATGAGTCCCGCTCTATTTTATTTGTCCTAAATCCCTCCACTATAGCGCATCTTTCACCGAATATCTTCTTCTCATATTTCGCCACCGCTGCCATTGTGAACCTCCGGCCGCTGCCTTGTAAATTTTCCCTCTCTTCGCTGCCATTTTGTGTATCTTCTGTTGAGAGGCTGCGCGATTGTAAAACCTCCTCCCTCTCGTGGCTGTTGCGATTTTGGTCCTTTGGTCCGCCTGATTTGGGGACAATTTTGAGAGGGCTTTGAGGAGCACCACTGCCCGGTGTGGTAAAGGGTGCGCCTTTCTCCGATTGTGCTCACACCCAATTGCATTGCGCACGGAGATTGTGAACACATTTGCTCACTGAAATTGACCACCCATTTGTGCACACTGCCAGATTGACCACCACTCTGTGCACCCATTTTCGATTGGTAACTTGCCATATAGCTCGAATCGCCGAATCGGTATGTAGAATTTTTGTTGGGATGCAAGTTGATAATAATGAGGGTAGAGGAAGATGGAGATTTCTTCTCACCCAATGATGTTGTTGTTCCCCTTCCTGTTGGAAACTACTAGACTATGAGAACGAGACTCTTGCATGTTGATGTATTTAGTGTTTGGTGAAATTGAATTTTGTGTGTTGGATGATAGGGGCTTTGATGATGTTGGATTTGTTGAATGAATGAGTTTATGATTTTGGGAGCATGAGACAATTGGAACCGTATCTTGGCTTGGTAAACTCGAATGGTGTTCGAATAGAGGTTATTGCAATATCTATTCTAAAATGCAACCGGTGAATTGCAGCCATGGCGGAGACGATTGTGTCTTTACTGGTTGAAATAACATATGAGCCTCTGATTAATATCTTAGTTACCGTTATCAAGTAGAACCGTATATTTTGAATGGATAATACATGACTTGTTTTTTTGTGAAATCCGATAAAAAAAATAGGTATCAATCAATGTCTTCGTCCAATGTTAATGATGCGCAAAACTGTCTTAGATATAGATGTGGTGCGTAAATGAAGTTATACACATCGCACACTACACGTAATCCACTTCGTAGGTATTAGAGATGTCATAATGTAAAGGTACGTTCCGTTTGTTTAATTGTTGATTCTCGGAATGTATTGGTTTATTGAGTTTCTTAATATCTTTATTTCATAGGATGGAGTCTTGTGTAGAGGCTTTACTTGGGATGATGAAGTTGAACCACAACTTGGTAGCCAATTAGTTGTATCTGAAATGCACGTGACATCGTTGAATGACTTGAATATCCATGTCATGAAATTATTCGAGAGGCTCGACAAGGTGGAAGAGGAAATCAAGTCCATTAGTCACGATAGAATAATCAGAAATAGTTGCTTGGATATTTCCTCACTCGTTTGTATCATTGTAATATGTAGTGTATTTGTCAAATTCTTGTTTTAATTTATCTTATGTCTTCATTTGTAATGATAGATGGTATATTAGAACAAGTGGTGTGGATATGAAGCTTGTATATTACAACATATAAACTGATCAAACATGTCTTCAAACTTGTGGTTTCAATATCTTGAAACAATTGTAGTCTTCAATTCCAACAAGAAATTCACATTAGTCTAAGACAAAAAAAGTTTCACAACAAACCAATTCTAAGTTTCACTAAAACCAATTGCCCATGTCACATTGACTACTTGCGTAAGACACAAATGTAGCCTCTAATCTTCTTTCATCCTGCGTAAACACTTGGTCATTCATATCAGGCTGATACGTCTCCATAGTTGACCTAAGATAACATAAAAAAACAATATTATTGCAATATTTGTAACAAACAAAGTGTGAATGATCATAACAAACATATAGATATAAACAAACCTGTTAACCAACTTAGGACATGTTGTTTTGTCGTGACCATTTTGCCCACATGCAAAACACTGTCGGATATTCTTCGCCAGTGATTTCTCTTTCGATGACTTCAATCTTTTCCCGCAGCCTTTAGCGTAAACAGAACTTGGATCATGTATTGTATTATATTCTTCTATATTTTTGTTCCTACTCTTGGTCAAGCCAACATTTCCTCTATTGTCTATACCTTTAATTTCCAAATTCATGTCTCTGCCATTTTCAAAACTAAAGGGGAAAATTACTACTATGAAAACTATCATCTTTATTAACATATAAAAAGCGCATGTATAAAGACCTTTCTTGTTCCGGCGGACCAAAGGACCAAAATTGCAGCAACCTCTCAACAGGAAGATACACAAAATGGCAGCGAGCGAGGAGAAATTTACAAAGCGGTGGTCAGAGATTCACAATGGAAGCGGTGGTGAAATAGGAGAAGAAGATATCTGGTGGAAGAGGCGTTGTAGTGGAGGTGATTTAGGGCAAATAAAATGGAGTGAGACTCATTTGGAGCAGATGAAAGCCATTTCAAAATGGGCCACTGCAAATTTTTTTTTTTTTACTTAAGTGCTGACTGTAAGCACTGCTGACATGGAGTGCTCCATTTCAGTAGTGGGCCAAATTTAGGAAAGAAGGGTGCAATAAATTGTGCTCACACAATTCGATCACGTTCAGTATTACCTTATTTTTAAAAATTGGTTGTATACCCAATCAATTGAATCATGGATGGTGTGAAATGAATGGCCTTCACACAATTTGATCACATTTTATGTTACCTTAATTCTGACTCATGTAAAGCTAGGTATCATTGACCTACATCTCATGTAAAAGTTGAAATTATTTTTAAACAGAATTTAAATTTTACTTTGACATGAAAAAAATGATAAATAGTTCCAAACTCTACAAGATTGATCTTAAGACTATTAACACTAGCATGACCCTTTTTGCTCTCTTAATTTCTCCATGGCAGAATTAATATTACGTGACAAGTACGTACATGGTGTTCTTATTGACACGGTTAGTAAAGATGAAATAATTGCATTGACAACAAGAAGTATTGATACAGTAGATAGACAATTTTTTACTCAAGTGGTTTAATGATTGTGGAGGCACAAAAATCAACAAGTTAATAGGAGAAGAGGACTCGGATATTGACGATATATAATTGTTTTAGACGTTGATTTCGATAAAGATTGTGATGATCTACCCATTTTGACATTTAAATCAATGAAGATGAATTTTTTTATTTAGGTGAAAACATACTTTTAAGTTAACAAGTTGCCAAATAAATGCGCAATTAAATGGAGATACAATACCTGCAAGGGAGTACTTAAATGTGAGTATATTTCCCTTCACAATCTTGCAATGCTTGATAAAATAAGAATAATGTTATTTATCATCAATGATGATTATTATCAATCTATATGACAACTATGTTAGCATTAAATAATAGATACCATAAAATAATGAGATATAAGAGTTACTCGGGGTAAATCTATATGGCAACTTTCTTCTAAATTTTTTCTATATTTATTTAAACATTTGACTTGTCCAAAGACTTCATAATTTACTCAAATACTATGTTTTAAAATAGAAAGTGTTATGCCTCGTTTTATACATGGCAAGTAGGCCTACAAGAATGTATATAGAGAATATTGGCCAAAGCATTTCCGAACTCAACCACCAAAAATCCTTCGACTATCCCCTCATCATCTAAATACAGTTTGCTTGACGAAGGACTACTGAAAATATCTTTAGATAGGTACCACTATTGGGTTCGCCTTAGACTCAACTTAACTCATCGAAGGTTCTAAGCATATCCCTCACATTACCAGCTAACCGTAAATAACATAATACTTAGGAGACTACATGGTGAATCTCCACGTGGCAAAGTTAGTGGTAAAAAGACTATGTGAGAATAATAACCATCAAATTTAGTGGATAAGATGGCTGGATCAATGGCGTCTTGCCACGTGTCATAGAATCTTCTAGAATTATGAGCCCACAATATAAGAGTTACACATGGCATAAAAATGAGAAAGACCAAAAAGCCCAAAGGTCTGTAATATCTATAAATAGTCCAAATTAAATCAAAGAAAAAAGAGAACAATTATAAACCTTATCCAAATTCTTGGTCCTTGAATTTTCATTCCTTATACGGCAATTAAAGATGTTTGATTTATTCTTCTAAACAAGGAAGTGGGTAAGGATTTTGTTGGCTTCAACTTTAGTGGTCAACAAATTGGCGCCGTCTATGAGAAACGCACAATTTTCCATATAGTTCAGAAACCATAGGTGAAAGTCTTTAAGCATTTTAAGAAAACCAGGAATTTTTTTTTTGTGCAAAGATGTACAATTTGAAAGGAAAAACGGGCAAGTAAAAATTGGAAAGGCAAAACGAACACCCAAACTTCAATCCGAAGAGGTAGAGAGAGGAAGCCCGGAGGTAGTTGTTAGTAAGGGGGGAGCAGTTCTAAGGAAAAAGCAATACAAGCGACATAAGAAAAATGTCTATAGCAAAGATCATATCTAACTTAGCAGAGCAAGTCCAGATGTTAGTAGAGAAAAACAAAGCAAGAGGCATTGTGGTTGGCAAATAGGTCAAGGATAAAGAGAGAAGTGAAGTCGAAGCTAAAGTCCCAACAACAAGCCACTTTCACTCCTAAAGTGAACCTCGAATTCTAGGTGTAATTAGCCCGCTCATCTACTTAAGGAACGAGAGCGTAGACGTGCAAGGTCTGCTAGTGTCTTCAATCGACTTGGTGACCCGGCCAACTCCCACCAAAGGAGGGTCCCATTCCATGAGGGACGATGGTAGGATCACTTCCAAGGGACCTCCTACATGAACCAGGCTATTCTTATGATGGAGATAGTCCCACCAAATCTTTCGAAGAGGATGATGATGAAGAGGATCTTCCGTTCTCTTACGAAATAAAGAGCACTCCTATCCGTAGAGGCTTCGTAAGGCCCAAGTTAGAAATATATACCGAGAGAGGTGACCACCCCATGTGATGCGAACCCACGGAGAATTGAATCTCGAACCCACAACAGGTTTGATCTGAACCCCAAGAAAGCTAAAATCTGGTCGCAAGAACTTGACCCGATGATTATTTGAATCAAAAAACCATAGTTATGAAAATGCAACAAAAGTTTGCGAAATATTTGATAAGTTTTTAGGGTTTGTTCAATTAAGAACACGAAACAAAAAGTGAATCCTCACTTTAATTAATCTCTCAAAAAACTAAACTTATACTTCTGATTGTTTACAATGAAAAGTACTTAAATAGTAAAATTAAAGAAATCCTAATTTAATTAAAAAATAATTAAAAACTAATAAAAATAAGAGTTCTAAACAAAAAAAAAACTAAAATAAGCCAAATTTCAGATTTGCCCAAAAATTATTCGTTGCGATCGCATAGGCTCATTCCATGCGATCGCATGGCTTAAGTCTCTTGTTATCTGCTTGTGAAAAGTCACTCTTGCGATCGCAGCATTCTATAACCATGCGATCACATGGTTATTTCATCTGATTCCCTGCTCAGATTTCTGTCCCATCTACGTTTTTGTCTTCCAACTTTGTTTCATGCTTATTTTGGTCCTCCAATCTTCCATTAGACTCCAGTATTCCTCCTATATGATCCTGGATCGCATCATCTCCTCCTTCCTCAAAAGGATTCGACCTCGAATCACTACCGGCATCAAAGGGATAAAGATCCTTCACATGCATCCAAAACCGATCACCAAGATCAAAGATGAATCTGCAACCTTTGTTTGCTTTAATTTGATGTAGTTGAAGCTCATTCATCTCATCTGGATTACTTCTATTGGTTGGTCGTTTTGGACTAACATTTCCATATACCAAGCCAATGTGATGTGTGATGTCTCTAATAGGTGGTAACATACTAGACATCTCTTCAGAACATACGTCTTCCAATTTATGCAGTAAAAAAATAGTTAAATTGAGGGGGATTGGTTAGTTTTTCATAGTACAACGTGGAATTTTTTTTGTACTAGTAAAAGCCTCTGTTGAATCTTTTCCTCCCTCGTTATCGTTTCTTGTATATCTAATTCTTCTACTTTAATTTGGGCATGGAGAGCATGCCTCGCAAATAGGATTTCATCGTCTATAGGGTACTCTACACCAATATCCTCCAATTCAGGCATCTCACCACTATCACTATCATCCTCAGTCTCTACTTCCCCATTATCACGTAAAATCATTACCCTTTTGTTTGGGCATTGTGATGCAATGTGTCCTGAACCCAAACATTTAAAACATTTGATATCTCTATTCTTAGAAGGTTGGAAATCTGACTTGAGTTTACTGTTGTTAGTGACATCCTCTTTTCCATTATGTGGTTCGGTCTCTCCCTTTGAAATAGCCTTATTACTCACATCATTACTATCCCACTTTTGTGTCCAATGAGGGTTAGAACCCGAAAAAACTAGCTGCCCATTTTCTTTCCAATTACCTATCCACCTTCATAGCCATGTGCACCATGTCCTCCAACTCCACATAATGTTGTAACTTAAGTATATTGGCTATATCCTTATTTAATCTACCCAAAAATCTAGCCAAAGTGGCCTCCCTATCCTCCACAACATTAGCCCTAATCATAGCCATCTCCATCTCCTCATGGTAATCCTCTCCACTATTTGAACCTTGAGTAAGGCTCTACAATTTTTTATAGAGGTTCCTATAGTAATAACTAGGTACAAATCTCCTTCTCATGAGAGCTTTTAAATCATCCCAAGTTTCTACAGGCCTCTCATGTTTTCTCCTCCTACTTGTCACTAATTGATCCCACCACATTATAGCATAGTCAGTGAACTCAATTACTGCTAATTTCACATTCTTTTCTTTTGAATAGATATGATGATCAAATATTAATTCTAACCTCATTTCCCATTCTGAATAGGCTTCAGGGTAATTCCTACCTTGGAATGAAGGTATTTTTATTTTAATATTTCCAAGGTTTCTATCTACCCCATCGTGGCCTCGAAAGTTTCCTCCTCTAGGTGCCATTTCACGCCTATCTCCCATATGCCTCATCCTACCCATCTCAGCCATATAATTATAATCATCATCATCCTCAAATTTAGTCATAAAGTTATGATCACGCTTATCCCGTCTCCTAACATTAGGGATCATGTGTTGATGCTCCCTTAGTAAGTTTGTGATTACCATATCATGTCTATCCACCTTACCTATCATCTCTCTATTACTATCCCTCATCTCATCAAACACCATGTTCATCTGTTTAAATTGTTGTTGCATGACTTTCAACAAAAAGAATTAGTTGTTTTCTTCCCCATGTGTTATTTCTTCATTATTGGACATTTTGGGATAAAAACAATAGAAATTAGGATTGAAGGAAAAAAAATCAAAAAATATTTGCCTCACGTGTTTACACTCGTGTTTCACTCTATATGGCTTTTTCTTGATAACAATCTCACCACTACCCCTCTTTATTTTTCTTGTCAAGTTCTCAATGGAACTAATTAAACTCAATCAAAAAATTGATCTCCAAATGTTCATGAACAAGAATAAGGAAATAAAGACAACAGAAATGATCAATAAGAAAATTCACCAAAAAAATGTATAAAATTTAAGCACTGGATGGCAATTATGACACAAAAACTTAAAAGTAATGTGTTTCTTGACTTTTCTTGAAATTCTTGAATTTTCGTTTTTGTTTAATTATTATTTTTTTAACTTTTGTGGTCCAACGCAAGAAATAAAAAAAAAAGAATCACAAAGCAAGAAAATATTTTTTTTATATGATTTAAGATGAATCTGATGAAACAAAAATTTAAAAGATAGAACCTATTTTAGAGCCAAAGCTTTGATGCAAACCCGCGGAGAATTGAATCTCGGAACCCACAATAAGTTTGATCTGAACGTCAAGAAAGCTAAAATCTGGTCGCAAGAATTTGACCCGATGATTACTTGAATCAAAGAACCATAGTTATGAAAACGCCACAAATGTTTGCGAAATATTTGATAAGTTTTAAGGTTTGTTCAATTAAGAACACGGAACAAAAAGTGAATCCTCACTTTAATTAATCTCTCAAAAAACTAAACTTCTACTTCTGATTGTTTACAATGAAAAGTACTTAATAGTAAAATTAAAAAATCCTAATCTAATTTGGAAATAATTAAAAACTAATAAAAATAAGAGTTCTAAACGAAAAATGAAACTAAAATAAGCCAAATTCTGGATTTGCCCAAAAATTATGCCTTGCGACCGCATAGGCTTATTCTATGCGATCGCATGGCTTAAGTCTCTTGCGTTCTGCTTGTGAAAAGTCATTCTTGCTATCGTAGCATTCTATAACCATGCGATTGCATGGTTATTTCTTCTGATTCCCTGTGCATATTTCTGTCACATCTTTGTTTTTGTCCTCCAACTTTGTTTCATACTTATTTTGGTCCTCCAATCTTCTATTAGACTCCAATATTCCTCCTATATGATCCTGGACCGCATCACCATGTATCATTTGGTGGATTACAAAACTGAGATGAAGCTCAAGAATGCTTCACCCTCATTGAAATGCATTACCTTCCATATGACTCTCACTGAGGTGGCTAAGTGGTGGTACCTGAAGTTAAAGCCTGACTCCATCCGAAGCTGGCCACAACTGAAGAAGGCTTTTATGAACGCTTTTGTGGGCCACACCTTAGGTGAAGTCCCTGCCATGAGGCTGAACAACATCCGGCAGGGATTGAGTGAACCTGTGAAGAGCTACTTCAATAGGTTTAAGAATGAGATAACTGTAGTGGAGTCCATGTCAGATGAAAAATCCCTAGATGCTTTATGGAATGGGTTGAGGATGGAAACTATTTTTTGGCAAGATGTTCAAAACAAGAGACCCCATACATACAATCAATTACTAGACCTCATCAAACCCGAGATTCAGACGGAAGAGATGATTGAGAACAGAAAAAAGCATGAAAGCAGGAGATGGATGATGGCCCAATGAGAGACGAAGGGTGTGTTCTCGAGACAGAACAACCCTGGTCGACAGACCGGACCTCAAAACCTAGTATAAGGAGGAGGTGAACAAAGTCGCTCTAGGAAGGAACAAAGCTCCAAGTGAGACCTCCGTACCCCCGCAGAGGTAATGTAAGGGCCACGATCGACAAGATAGTAGAAAATAGATACCGGCCTACTGGAGGAAGTCAGTCTAGATATCCACAGGTAACGAACTATACATACAACCGGAGGGATGGTATGAGGACTAGGAGTGGTGGTTACCACCCAACACCCCGAGAGCCACAACAGGCCTTTCAAGGAAGACCAAATGTGCAACATCCTACAATCCAGCCCCCCTGTCAGAAAAATCAATACCATCATGGATAGACCCATTATCGAGGGTTTCCACATTGGTAGAGCAAGCAACAATGCCTAGAGGAATTACCTAAGGGCAGCGAAGAGGCCCCGTGTTGGAGAACTACTGGGTACAAAGAGAGACAAAACCACAGACTCTCACGTTAGCCTTCGGAGATGAAGACGAGGCTAATGTCCATTAGCCCCACTGTGTTTCTCTTGTGGTCTAAGTGGTGATTGCTCGAAATATTGTCAAGTGTATACTGGTTGACAATGGAAGCTTGGTGAATATTCTATTCGAAAGTGCCTTCAACCAAATGGAGGTTGACCATCATTGGACACCCATGTCTAAATCGTTGTATAGTTTCACAGGGGATTGCACCATCCATCGTGATAGGATCACCGTCGTAGTGAAAGTTGGGAAGAGCCTTTGGTAGTAAGAAATTTCATAGAGTTCTTGATCAAAGATCAAAGGTCCGCCTACAATTGAATTCTAGGATGATCATCATTAAAATCCTCTCTATGAAATTTCCTACCCCTCGGTTGGGGACGCCACTGTAAAAGGTAACCATAAGTCAACATGAGAATGTTAGCTCAATACTTTGAGGAAGGAAGCCATGCGAGCCCCCGTTCGTTGATGCCCTGTTGAAGCTCGTAAGCTCGTAGGATGTTGAGCTATTCAAAACTTTCCATGTTGAGTTGCTCCCTAGTCCCTCCATCTCAGAGAAGGCTGGTGAGACCTTATGGGTCAAAGAAGTGACTCTTTGGATACAAAAAATAGTAGATTACTTGAACGAGCAAAACTTCCCCAATTGAGAAGGATGAATCCAAAAAGATCTGCTTAAAATCTACTATGTATGTTCTTATTGACAAAAACTTATACAAACGAGAGTATATCCCACCCCTATTAAGGTGTGTTGGAGAAAACAAAGCTAATTATGTACTCTAGGAAATTCATGAAGTCATCTGTGGTAATCATGTCGGAGGTCATTCCCTCGCACAAAAGGCACTGAAATAAGGTTACTATTGGCCCACTATGCGAAAAGATTCTTTCGAATTCATTCAAAAATGTGACAAATGTCAAAAGTTCGCCACTGTACCGAGACAACATGCGCAAGAAATCACCACTGTATCTAGCCCATGGCCTTTCGCCAAATGGGGAATATATTTCATTAGTTCGTTGTCTCGAAGCAGGATGAACACTAAATTTGCTATAGTAGCACTTGATTATTTCACCAAATCGGTTGAGGTATAACCATTGTCAAAAATTACTGAAGCTAACACCTACAAATTTGTGTGAAAAAATATCATATGCAGGTTCGAACTACCACAGACACTTGTGTCGGATAACGACACACAATGGAAGAGAGAAGTTATAGAAGATGTGCGACGAGTTGGGCATCCACAAACATTTCTCCACTTCCAACTATCCACAAGCCAATGGCCAAGTGGGGGCTGTAAATAAAATGCTCAAAAATATTTTGAGGAGAAAGCTAGACAACACAAATGGGACGTGGGTAGATGATCTACCACAAATCTTATGGTCATATCACACATCTACTCAAACTCTGACTGGGAAAACACATATCTCAATGGCCTATGTGGTCGAAGCCATGATCCCGGTTGAAGTCGGCTTGCCTTCTTCTTGAAGGTTGTACGTCGATGAGAACAAAACAATGAAGCTATAGAGATGGAGAAGAATCTGCTAGGAAAAAAAAAAGCGGTTGTCTTCTCAATTAAAACTAGCAGCCTATCAAAAGAAGATGTCTAAATATTATCAAAAGAAGATGTCTAAATATTATAAATCAAAGGTTCACTTCAGGCTTTTAGAGTTGGAGACATTGTCTTAAAAAAGGTTTTCCAAGCTAACAAAGAAGCTGGGGCTAGAACATTTGGTGCCAATTGGGAAGGACCATACACTGTGGACGAAGTCATTGTCCTTGGGACCTATAGGCTCGTCAACAGCAAAAGATAACTCCTAAAGAATCTATGGAATGTTCAACATCTACGAAAGTATTACCAATGATCTAGAATGTTGCCCCCTTCTTTATATTATTTTTCTTTTAGCGAAGGCAGTATGGCCTAAGATGATGTATTATGGCAAGTGTTTGTCGATATGAATCAATGAAAAGTCTTTTGTCCTTTTTGTTCAAAAACTTGACGACAAGTTAAATACTTATTTTGATGAAAATTAGAGGTAGCGGTTTTGGGACTTTGACCAGACCAATTACCATCTAAAACTACCGCAATCCTGATTAAGTAGGAAAGTAGCGGGTTGGGACCTTGACCGGACTAATTACCACTCAATACCCTATTTTCGAATGGAGCTAGGCTCTTAAACAAGTCATTCCCCACCTAAACTACCCAATTGTTCAACGTCATCGTCAAATGAACAATAAATAGTCAAACATGAAAAATATTCTCAAGTGATGGTATTCAAATTTTGAGCGAAATCCTACTTACCATTTATCTTTAAATGTCAAAGTCATGATGTCATTATGAAATCGTTCGAACGGAGAAGTTTAGACAAGGCAAAATCATGTTCCATTTTTAAACAAACAAGCAAAGTTAAGGTATCTTGCGTTGATTATGAACCTATTATGCTTCGAGGAATTATGCTTGAGGAATTATGTTTGTCGGTCGATGCTTCAATAATGTATTACGAACCACTTTACTTCATTGTGATCTAATTACATTGATGCCTCGATAGTGTATTACAAACCATTGTACTTAAAATAATTACGATCAATTACGTTAATCACATTGATATTTCAATAATGTGTTGCGAATTTGTTAAAGAAGAACGCATAAGAGAGAAAAGGTTTTATTAACAACGGCAAAAAATTCGAAAGTAATTATAGAGAATGAATGAAAAATCTATTAAAAATATTTATAGATCTTGCAAAATTTCAAAAACAGAGGGGTCTGAGCTTTGAATGCGAGGAGTCGGGGGAGCAGTAAGAGAAGCTGAGGGACTGACAGAAAGGGTCACCTCTGAAAGAGGATCCGAAGGGACAGCAGCTGGAAGAGAGTCCTCAGTAGGCTCAGTAGCAGTAGGAGGAGCACCATATGAAGGCTCGCCCTCATTGTTTTCGAATAAGAAGTTAAAATTGAAGTCAAGATGCTCATCCTGAATTAGAGCCAGCATTTTCCTACACCCAACCTGCTTACCATCTTCAAAAATCTCTCATCCCCATTCTCAGTAGACTCCCTGAAGTTAAGTACATCCCTTCGAAGGCCCTCCACCTGCGAAGTCATCTCGGCCAAGGACTGGCCTTGTACTTCTATCGTTTTAGTAAGAAGGCTCCTCTTTCCAGGATCTCTGTTGGGCTCGGAGCATATTCATCTCTTCTTTCTTGTCCTCCAACTGGCCTGGAGCTTTCCCTCGTTTGTCGCTGTAGAAACCCTCGAGGCCTCTAGGTCTAACATCAACCAACGAACGTCTGCACAGCTTCTCAGCTTCAGAGTTCTTCTTGGCTGACTCCAGCTCCCTCTCCAGCTTCTCAACAACCTTTCGCCGCTGAACTACCTCTTCCTCCATCTTCGCCACTTGGGCCACACTAATCTCTAGCTCCTTGTTCCGATCTTGAACAAGGACCATGGTTCGAGCTAAGTGGTCCTCTATCACCACAACCCTGGGACGAGTTGTCAGAAACTCCGACCAACTCTTCCAGGACTGGTTGAAGAAGCAGAAAATGGAGTCAGCTGCTCTTACCACAAAGCCTGGAAGCGAGGTCAATTGGGAATCATAAAGTTTCTCCTTTTGGATGGCAGAAATATTGCCAAATACGGAGACAGAGGGGACAAATACCTGGACCTCTTCTGGAAAGGGCCGTCGGAACAATTCTATGACCCTCTCTTCTCGCCAACTGAAGGCCTAGAGTTTCTTGGCCTAGAAGATGAGGGACTAAAGGATAAGGAAGTCTTTGATTTTGAAAGGGCTTCTCACTCTTTTCCTTTCTTCGCCACATCCACAACGGTGGTCTTTCCAAAGTGGGAAGATGGTTCCCTAATTATCACCCCCTTCACCGGTGGCGGACTCTTCGGCTTTAGATGAATCTTAGTTTGGACCGTCTTCAAAGAAGCCTCAACATTGGGAGAAGGATTTTTCTTCGCCCGGCTGAAATTGATCCTAGGCAAAGTCATCTCGAGGCCAGCGTTGTAAAAATCTGTGTTTACTGGTTGTAGTATCACTTTCGTCTTTCTCTGTAAATTCGGGTTTTCTAATGTGGGCCTTCAGATCTGAAATAAAATACTAGAGATCTGGTCTTCAGAAAAGCGAGGCCCCCTATCTCGTCCTGATCAGAAAAAATAAAAACAACCAAGATTAACACTCAGACACTGCAACTAAAGAAAGACAGTAAAAATTGACAAGGGACTCACGAAGCTCGCTATAGAAGCGAGGCATGAAAATTTGGGATTTTGGATCTGCTGGTTAGTACTCCCAATTCTTTCTTACAATGAAAAAGGATTCATTCCAGACTTTCACTTTATTTGGGGTCGCCACCAACTTTGGGTTAGATTTCGATCTTTGTATTACCATCTTGAACAAGGTGGTTGAAGAAGCCAAAGGCTTTGGAAGAGAGTTCCACATCCAACTATGCCTTCTTCCATAAAAAGAAGGAGGCCGCCATCACTGTCCAACTATTTGGCCCTAACTGAGTAGGAGCTAGCTTATACTCGTTCAGAAGCCCATGAAAGAAAAAATGGAAGGGTAGGCGAAGGCCTAACTCCATAGAAAGTGAGTGGATGGCGACGCATCGAGGTGAGGCCTATCAGCTATTTGGTACGGACTAGGAAGGACGAGCTCTATGTCGTCAGGGATGTTGTATAAGCCTCGGATGTTGGCGAGTTCTTCGTCCACTTTATGGGACGAAAAAATCTCGTGGGCTTGGTAAATGTCATGACCAAGCCCTTCCACACCTTCATCCCACCCTATCCCCATTCGTCCTCATTTTGGGAAATAGGTTCATCCACTAACTAAAACGTAGACTTTACTGGAGCCCCACCACCTACCCTCATACGGTCAAGGTCCTTCCTAGTAAGGACTTCGTCAGAGGTTTCAACTTCCATATTTGGTAACACATTGAGTGCTGCGACCTCTGCAGAGGAGGAGGATGACTCAACACAGACTTCATCCTCAGTAACCCTCACCCACTACAAGGATTTTGAGAATCGGTTTGCGAAGACATCCTTTATCAAACAAAAGAAAAGTTAGAGAACAAAGAAGAAATATACCTAGCCAGAGGAAGAATAGCAGGACAAACCTTAACGAAAACACCACCAAGAAAGAGAAGGAAATTAGCAGATATTTATGTAAAATGTTAGTAAAACAGGTGCAAGAAGTAAGGAACTTCTTTGAAAGGATTAATCTTCTATTTATAGTTTCTACCAAGTAAATAGAACGTCAGATCAACCAAGGCATGATCTGAGCCTTTAAAAATTTGATTCATCCCAATCGTTGAAACTAAAAATACGGCAACATATATTTCAAATGAATGTTGTAGATACAACATGTGAAATGCACGCACCCCAGGCGTGTGAGGAGAACACACTAGAGAAATAAATGACGGCCGTAATCATAATGGGTGATTCTTCCCATTCCCACGTTGTTGTAAGCATTAAATACGGTAATCATGTTGCATTACTAATACACACTCCCCAGTGACGAATAGAGATTAAACAGGTGTCCCACTAGTCTGCATAGCCAGAAGATATGCGAAGAAATACATTCAATGTCCGAACTTAGTATAAATAATTAGGCCCAGACTTTAGGGACTATTATTATTATACCTAATGTATATGGAATATGAAGGATAAAGGTTGCGCGAAGCTGGGCACCATTTTTTTTTAAAAAAGAAGCTTCGTCCTAATCAAAATTCCGTTGCCCAATATGAATTATTATGCTTGGACTTCGGAGACTATTGTTTTGCATCGTTTTATACGTGGCAGGTAGGGCCCACAAGAATGCCTATAGAGAAGTTCGGCCAAAGCTTTTCCGAACTCACCCACCCAAAATTCTTCGGCTATCCCCTCGTCACCTAAATACAGTTTTCTTGATGAAGGACTATTGAAAATATCTCTAGCTAGGTAGCACTATTGGGTTTGCCTTAAACTCAACTTAACTCGTCGAATGTTCTAAGCATATCCCTTGCATTACCAGCTAACCGTAAATAACAGAATATTCAGGGAACCAAATGGTGAATCTCTACGTGGAAACATGGCAAAGTTAGTGGTAAAAAGACCATATAAGAATAACAACTACCAAATCTAGTGAATAAGATGGTTGGGTCAATGACCTTCTGTTACGTGTCACAAAATCTTCTAGAATTATGAGCCCTATAATAGAGAGCTACACGTGGCATAAAAATGAGAATGACCAAAAAGCCCAAAGGTCTGTAACATCTATAAATAGTCCAAATTAAATCAAAGAAAATAAAGAACAATTATAAACTTTAACCAAATTTTTGCTCCTTGAATTCTCAATCTTTAGACGGCAATTAAAGAAGTTTGATATATTCTTCTAAGCAAAGAGGTGGGTAAGGATTTTGTTGGATTCAACCTTAGTGGTCAAATGACACAATTTTCTTGTCTTTTTCTTTTAACTTTTAAGATAAGCCCTCATTAAATACCAAAATAAATTCCAAACCCCAAATGCCTCACCATATCCGCTTTCTTCTTCCATCCACCACACCACCACCATTATCGGTTGGGAGTGATCCCCGTAAATATTGTGTTTCTGTTCCTTTCGTTTATAAACTTTTATTGAACTAACAAGTAAATATGTGTTGATCCACTGTAGAACTCGTTGACAAAAAACTAATGGGCTAGATGAGAAATTGATTATCTTTTTCTTTTTATAAAATCAAACCACTCTCCTCCCTTTACTGGAGAAATCTTTCATGAAAACAAAAAGTAAATCAAATATGAATTTTTTTGTAAACCATCTTTTTCCTATGTTGGTGTTTCTTTATTATGACTATAAGAATTTTGGTACAGTGGCGGCGAGGGGCGAAGCTAGGATTCTAGTCCGGTCTTGGCGAATTTAAGCACAAAAATAAAATGTTGGCATAACTTTAACATGTTAGAGATAGAAGTTCTAGCCACACACTTAATTAGCATCCACCACTAACACAAGAAAAAACTTAAAATAAAGTCAAATACATGGTAAATATAAAAAATCGAGAGCAAATCTCTGAAAATAGTCAAATACTTTCTATATTTTTCAATTTTGTTTTCTCTTTCCAAATTATGCAATTACCATATTAAAGAAAATTAATAAATCCTTACTTAGGAATTTAGTCATACAATTACTTTGTTTTTTTAATTTCTCAAAGTTCAAGACCAAAGGTGAAATTTTGAATTAAAATATCTATTCTTTCTCTCCACCTTCACTCTAGGAAGTTATATATACACACATATATACACACACACGCAAAACACATTATATTCATATTTCTTTTTTTTCTCTCTTGATTCACATATTAGTAGTTGAACTTGAATCTTTTGTTCTTCCACAAATTTCTCAAAGTTCAGTGCAGGCGATCGCCAGCACTTGACTCCATGTTCATGGCTGGTGGCAGTGGAAGGGAGTGAGGCTGAAATTGGGAAGTGGGTGGGGTGGAGCCGTGAGCTTGGGAGTGAGTGGGGAATATGTACTTTTTTGTTTTGTTTTTCTTTCTTTTTTTTTTTACATTTAGGGTGTGTTTGGTTGGAAATGGTGAAAAAGAAAAAAATTCCATGAAAAAGGAAAATAAAAACCATCAAAATGGTGAGAAAATATTTTCCACTAAAATGGCCAAATTCATGCTTCAAATGATTGTACTTTAGAATTTATTTTCTTTTCCACCTTGTATCAAACAACCAAAGTAGGAAAATATTTTCTTTTGATGTGACATTATTTTTTTCGGATGTAATATTTTCTATGAAAAATGGTACAATCAAACGGGTCCTTTATTAGAAATGAATATGTGCACAGACAAATTTTCCCTTCTAAAATAAGCCACGTGCAACACACGCACCCATTTAATGACCAATTTGGACGGCTATAGACGAAAATAACTCTTTCTGCAAAGGGAAGGTTGATATTGGTACGAGATTGTCAAAATTCAAACTTTATATGTCCTGAATCTGCATAAAGTGAATGTAATAGGGGCCATTTTATGGGGGAAAAAACTTAAATTTTATTTTTACTCTATGCCACTCTTAGTTTTATCGTATATAATTTTTAATCCCAATGTCAATCTTTTTTTGTGTTATTTTACATTTTGACAATGTCGATGATGATAGACACCCAAAGAAATATGAAATTAAGAATGTGTAAAATTTCCTTAAATATTTCTTCTAAACAAAATCTATCAAACGTTTGAATCATAGCAATTAATTAAAAATTTGGGTCATATATAAGAATTACTTTAAATTAAGGAAAGAAAACAAATATTAATAAATGTGGGTAAAATAATAAAATATCTATTAGCAAGAGTATCAAAATAAAAAATTATACAAAAATTACAAGACCAAAAGTGAATTTGGCTTAATATCATGCATAATCAAATTTTCGTGATAAAAGAAATCTTGAAATATTTGATTTTCATGCACGAGATGATATAGCATATTATCTCTTTCTTACTTCAAATTTTCTTAATTCTTCAAAAAATTAAAATCGATGAAAAATAAGAGTGAAATGAAGTAAAACTAAAATCTAACGCAATAAATTTTTCTCCAAAGAGGAGGGTAACATTTAATAAATTTTGTTGTTTTAAAATTAAAATTCTCTTGAAAGTGAAGTAAACCTAAAAATGTAGAATTAATAATTATTTGTAGGAAAGAGAGGTGCAATAAATTGCGTTCACACAATTTGATCACGCTCTTGTGAAATGAATGACCTTCACACAATTTGATCACATTTTATGTTACCTTAAATAGACTTATGTCAAGCTAGGTATCATTGAGTTATAACTCACGTGAAAGTTGAAATTATTTTTAAAAAAATTTAAATTTCATTCTTGACATGTAGATAGTGTCAAACTCTACAAGATGGATCTTAAGACTCTTAATACTCGCACAACCATTTTCTCACTCTTGATTTTTGCAAGGCCCCCAAGGCAAAATTAATATTACGCGGCGAGTACATAGAATTGTGCTTATTGACATAACTAATAAAAATGGAATAATCGCATTGACGATTGGAAGTATTGATGCATTAGATAGATAGTATTTTACTGGAGTACTGATTTAATAGTTGTGGAGGCACGACAATCAAAGAGTCAATAGGAAAAGAGGACACTTGTATTGACTATATATAGTAGTTTATCTATTATGACTGTACGAAGAGTCACGAATAGATATTGATTCAGATGAAGATTGTGATGGTCTACCCATTTTTTACACTTAAATTAAATCAGTGAAGATGTCAAGATTTTTTGAATTTGGGTGTAAAACATACTTTCAAGTTCACAAGTTGCCAAATAAATGCACAATTAAATGGAGATACAATGCGTACAAGGAAGTTAATGTGAGCATATTTCCCTTCATAATCTTACAATGCTTGATAAATAAGAATAATGATATTCATCATTGTTGGTGATTATTATTAGTTTATGTGGTAATTCTGTTAATGTTAAATAATAAGTACTCTCTCTCCGTCCCACAAAGATAGACCCATTTTTTTTTTCACAGTTAAGAAAAATCATTTAATGTAATTGAAATTATAAAATTTCACACAATTCTCCCATTATACTCCTATTTAAGTTAAATAGAAATAAAAAAGATAGATATGTATATATATATATATATATATATATATATATATATATATATATATATATATATCTATACTATAAGTTAAGTGTCTATGGCTACATGCTTACTATTCACCCTTCAACCAACGCGACGTCGTTTTGATGTTGTATTAGTCTTAATTTTGTCCAAATCTCACCATTTTGTCCTAATCTTTTGACACTTTTTGTATATTAAATTCATATATTTGGCCGCATTTTTGACTTCTTCATCTTTTCTTTTCTTTTATTTGTTTTAATATACATATATTAATATCTTTTAGCATAATTTATTGACTTCTTATATATTATAGTCAATATATATTCATTTTCCCTTAATAAGTCATCAAATTTGGTGCTTTTTATCCCCAGCTTCATGCGGAGAACAAATGACGAAATACAATCGATTCTTAAAGGTTTTGCTAAATTTCATTTTCTCTAAACTTCAGTTTTTTTTTGTCCAACATAAATATTTGCTGCACTTTATACATTAAGTATTTTGACATAATTCCAGTTGGAGACGATATCCCTATGGGTTACCTAACCGTTAGATTTGGTTTCACATAATTTCATGTTGTATAACTCAAGGTATGGATATTTTTGTAAACTGTGACAGATATGAATCCGAGAAACCGACTTAGATGTTTTGGTGATCATTTTAGTATGCGAAACATGCCGTCGGACTATAAAATTTTATATGTGGTAGCTACATGGGTATTCTATGTGCCTTGAAAATTTCATATTGTTCGGTGATCGTTTTCTATGTTAAATAAAATTTTTTAATCCATGACCGGGTGAATTGTTTCTCTAAATTGTCTTTCTGTTCACCAACTCAAAAATATGTTGCACCTTATATATTAAGTATTTTTACATAATTCCAGTTGGAGACGATAGCTCTATGGGTTACCTAACCATTGGCTTTGGTTTCACATGATTTCATGTTATATAACTCAAGTTATGGACAATTTTGTAAATTGCGATAGCATGAATCCGAGAAACTGCCTGTGATGTTTCGGTGAGCATTTTAGTGTGTCAAAACATGCCGTCGGATTATCAAATTTTTATATGTGTTAGCTACATGGGTATTCTACGTTCCATGAAAATTTTATATTGTTCGGTAATCGTTTTCTATGTCAAATAAATCTTTTTTTTGCTCCATGACTGGGTGAATTGTTTCTCGAAACTGCATTTTCTATTGACCAACTCAAAAATATGCTGCACCTTATATATTAAGTATTTTTACATAATTCCAGTTGGAGACGATGGCTCTATGGGTTACCTAACCATTGGCTTTGATTTCACATAATTTCATGGTATATAACTCAAGTTATGGACAATTTTGTAAACTGCGACCGCATAAATCCGAGAAACTGCCTAGGGTGTTTCGTGAGCATTTTAGTAAGCGAAACATGCCGTTGGACTATCAAATTTTGATATGTGGTAGCTAAATGAGTATTCTATGTTTCCTGAAAATTTCATATTTTTCGGTTATTGTTTACTATGTCAAACAGATTTTGCTACTCCATGATCGGGTGAAGAAATTTTTATAATGATTGCCCTTATTTTGAAATTTTTATTCACCGGTCATGGAGTAACAAAATTTTTTTCGACATAGAAAACGATCACCGAACAATACGAAATTTTCAAGGGACATAGAATACTCAGGTAGCTACCACATACCAAAAATTAGTAGTCCGACGGCATGTTTAGGCATACTAAAAATACTTATCGCGAAACCTCCTAGGTCGTTTTTCGATTTATGCCGTCGGCGTCTTGGATTCGCTATTATAAACCAATCAAAAAACTTTAAGTAGTGTAAATATCTTCTTAAAATTTTTGGACCTTGGTTTTGTGGTAGTTTTAGTGGATTCCCATGTTTTGGTTACACGTTAATGATGTGAACTTGAAAGGTTTTGCTAAACTTCATGTTTTTCTAAGATCTGATTTACGTTGTCCAACTCAAACATTTACTGCACCTTATATATTAAGTATTTTTACATAATTCCAGGTTGGAGACGATAGCCCTATGAGTTACCTAACCATTGACATTGATTTTACATAATTTCATGTTATATAACTCAATTTATGGACAATTTTGTAAACTGTGACAGCATAAATTTGAAAAACTAACTAGGATGTTTCGGTTATCATTTTAGTCACCGAAATATCTTGATCGGACCATCAAATTTTGATATGTGGTAGCTACATGAGTCTTTTATGCACCCTGAAAATTTCATATTTTTCGGTCATCGTTTTCTATGTGAAATAAATTTTTGTTAATTCATGACTAAATGAAGTTTTGAAAAAAAAATTTCCCATATACGTGCAATGGAAAATTGACTGTTTAAGATTTTTTTTTTTTTTTTTTTTTTTTTTTTTTTGTAGGTGGACTTTTTCATGACAAATATAAAAAAAAAAAAAAAAAAATTTTTTTTAATTTATCCTACTTTGTCGAGTTACTCGACAAAGTGGGAAAATTAAAATGTTTTTAATTTTTCCACTTTGCCGAGTAACTCGACAAAGTGGGAAACATTAATTTTTTTTTTTTTTTTTTTGTAATTTGCACTTTTAGTCCACAATCTTTTCATTTTATAACAAATTTACTCATAACTTTTTTATTTGCTTTGGCCATCCCTGACTTTTAAATTTCGTTACAAATTTTATTTTGTCCACCTCTTTAAATAATAATAAAAAAAAAACAAATAACAACAAAATAAAATAAAAATGTATATGAAGTCCTAGAACTTTTTAAATCTTGTCAAGTTACTCGAATTTAAAAAACCAAAAAATTTTTTTTTTTTTTAAATTATGTCGAGTTACTCGAATTTAAAAAAAAAATTAAAAATTTTTATCGAGTTACTCGAATTTTAAAAAAATTTTTTTTTTTTTTTAAAAAATGTTGTCGCGTTACTCGAATTTAAAAAAAAAAAAAAAATTTTTTTTTTAACTTTTGTCGAGTTACTCGAATTTTTAAAAAAAAAAAAATATATATTTTTTTAACTTTTGTCGAGTTACTCAAATTTTTAAAAATATATATATATTTTTTTTAACTTTGTTCGAGTTACTCGAATTTTTAAAAAAAAAAAAAAAAAAATTTTCTTAACTTGTGTCGAGTTAATCAATTTAAAAAAAAAATATATATATATTTAACTTTTGTCGAGTTACTCGAATTTAAAAAAAAAAAAAAAAAAAAAAATTTTTTACTTTTGTCGAGTAACTCAATTTTTTGAAAATTTTTTTTTTTTTTTTAACTTTTGTCGAGTAACTCGAATTTTAAAAAAAAAAAAAAATTTTTTTACATTGATCGAGTAACTCGACTTTTAAAAAAAAAAAAAAAAAAAATTTTTTTTTTTTTACTTTTGTCGAGTTACTCCACGTGTAAAAAAAAAAAAAAAAAAAAAAAAAATTTACTTTTGTCGAGTTACTCACGTGTAAAAAAAAAAAAAAAAAAAATTTTTTTTTTTTTTTTACATTTGTCGAGTTACTCGACTTCTAAAAAAAAAAAAAAAAAAAAAAATTTTTTTTTTACATTTGTCGAGTTACTCGACGTGTAAAAAAAAAAAAAAAAAAAAAATTTTTTTTTTTTGACATTTGTCGAGTAACTCGACTTGTAAAAAAAAAAAAAAAAAAAATTTAAAAATTTTTGTCGAGTAACTCGACAAAAAATTTTTTTTTTTTTTTTTTTTTTTTAAATTCGAAAAAGTTTGTCGAGTTACTATTCAACTCGACAAACTTTTTCGAGATGAATAGTAACTTTCGAAAAAGTTCTTGCTCAAGAAATTTTTTTTTTTTTTTTTTTTTTTAAAAATTCGAAAAAAGTTTGTCGAGTTACTATTCAACTCGACAAACTTTTCGAGATGAATAGTAACTTCGAAAAGTTACTATTCATGAAATTTTTTTTTTTTTTTTTTAATTTCGAAAAAGTTTGTCGAGTTACTATTCAACTCAACAAACTTTTTCGAGGTGAATAATAACTTCGAAAAAGTTACTGCTCATAAAATAATTTTTTTTTTTTTTTTTAATTCTAAAAGTTTGTCGAGTTACTATTCAACTCGTCAAACTTTTACGAGTGAATAGTAAGTCGAAAAAGTTCTTGTTCATAAATTTTTTTTTTTTTTTTTTTTTTTTTTTGGTTAGCTTTTACATTTCTAATTTTTTTTTTTTCAATGAAAAAATCAACAACATATTTTATTTTTATAACTATTAATTATAACATTCTTACCAATAATGTTACTAATATTTTTATACTAATTGCTAAAATAAAATAAAATAAAATATATTGTATTAATTGATTATGATATATATTAAATTTATATGATATATATTCTATTTTACTATATTCTAATAAATGAAACATTAAATAAAATTTTGTATATGCTTTATTTATCAAGTTACTCGACAAATCCAAATTTAAGACTCACGAGTTTCTTGAAAAATAACACCACTAAATAAGAATAAAAATTATTTAAATGTATGACATCATTTAAATAAAAAGGAAACAAAATAATAAAATTTTAAATTTCGTTCGTTAACGAGAGTAACTCCTAAGACCTCGATTTTCAAAGAACAATTTTAAAAAAAAAAAATTTGAACTTTGTTTGGTTCTTGAACAAAGTTCTTGAATTTTTTTTCCCACACTTTGTCGAGTAACTCGACAAAGTGGTAAATGATGAAATTTTTTTATTATTATTTTTTACCACTTTGTCGAGTTCCTCGACAAAGTGGTAAAGTTGGAATTTTATTTTATTTTTTTTCATTTTTTTTATTTTGGCTTTCTCAACAAAGTGAGAAAGAGTTTGAAATAATTTTTTTTTTTTTTTTTTTTGGGCTTACTCGACAAAGTGGGAAAGAGTTGAATTTTTTTTTTTTTTTTTTTTACCTCCTTGACAAAGTCTTTGAAATAATTTTTTTTTTTTTGTGTGGGCTTTTAGCTCAAATTTTTTGTGATAAAAATTATTTGACATAGAAAACGATCTCCGAACGATCTGAAATTTTCAGGGGACATATAATACTCAGGTAGCTACCACATATTAAAAAATTGGTAGTCCGACGGCATGTTTAAGCATACTAAAATGCTCACCGAAACCTCCTAGGCAGTTTTTTAATTCATGCCGTCGACAGTTTAAAAATTGTCCATAAATTGAGTTATATAACATAAAATTATGTAAAACCAAAGCCAATGGTTAGGCAACCCATAGGGCTATCGTCTCCAACTGGAAATATGTAAAAATACTTAATATATAAGGTGCATTAAATTTTGAGTTGGACAACGAAAACGCATCTTAGAAAAATATGAAGTTTAGCAAAACCTTTAAAGTTCACATCATTAACATGTAACCAAAACATGGGAATCCACTAAAACTACCACAAAACCAAGGTCCACAAAAGTTTAAGAAGATATTTACACTACTTAAAGTTTTTGATTGGTTTATAATATCGATTCCGGCATCGCGCCGACGGGCATAAATCCGAAAAAGCTGTCTAGGAGGTTTCGCGATGAGTATTTTAGTATGCCTAAACATGCCGTCGGACAACCAATTTTTGATATGTGGTAGCTACCTGAGTATTCTATGTCCCATGAAAATTTCGTATTGTTGGTGATCGCTTTTCTATGTCAAAGAATTTTTGTTACTCCATGACCGGTGAATAAAATTTTCAAAATAAGGGCATTGTTACAAAAATTTCTTTCACCCGGTCATGGAGTAACAAAAATTTGTTTGACATAGAAAACGATAACCGAAAATTATGAAATTTTCAGGAAACATAGAATACTCATTTAGCTAACACATATAAAAAATTGATAGTCCGACGGCATGTTTCGGCTGACTAAAATGCTCACCGTAACACCCTAGGCAGTTTCTCGGATTCATACGGTCGCAGTTTACAAAATTGTCCATAACTTGAGTTATATACCATGAATTTATGTGAAACCAAAGCCAATGGTTAGGTAACCCATAGAGCTATCGTTTCCAACTGGAATTATGTAAAAATACTTAATATATAAGGTGCAGCATATTTTTGAGTTGGTCAACAGAAAGTGCAGTTTGGAGAAACAATTCACCCAATCATGGAGCAAAGAAAATTTTTTTGACATAGAAAACGATCACCGAACAATATGAAATTTTCAAGGAACGTAGAATGCCCATGTAGCTACCACTTATAAAAATTTGATAATCCGACGGCATGTTTTGACACACTAAAATGTTCACCGAAACATCCAAGGCAGTTTCTCGGATTCATGCTGTCGCACTTTACAAAAGTGTCCATAACTTGAGTTATATAACATGAAATTATGTGAAACCAAAGCCAATGGTTAGGTAACCCGTAGGGATATTGTCTCAAACTGGAATTATGTAAAAATACATAATGTATAAACTGCAGCAAATATTTAAGTTGGACAACAAAAACTGCATTTTAGAGAAAATGAAATTTACCAAAACACTGTAGGAATCGATTGTATTTAGTCCTTTGTTCCCCATAGCAACCCGGAGATAAAAAGCACCAAATTTGATGACTTATGAAGGGGAAAAATGAATATATATTGACTATAATATATAAGAAGTCAATAATTGCGGAATAAAACTTAATACGAATATATTGTAAATAAAACATTTGTTTTTTAAAGTTTCAGTTGGTGGCTTATAATTTATTGATATATTAAACTATTATAATATATTATATTTTATTTTATTTTAACAATTATGATAACACATTAGAATGCAAATTTATTATAATAATTATGTCAATTTATTACAATAATCAATCTATTATACACTGGAATAAAACGTTTACACAACAAATCTATATAACAAATTTAACATAAAATGTTATCAAATTATTTAGAAAAAAAAATAAAAATCAAATGTTATCAACTTCAAAATTTTATTTTTCAAATTGCATGTATACAATTTGTTTATAACATAAAACAAAAGTTTAAGCATTATCATTAATTGTTGATTTTTTCTATTTTTTCCTCTTTATTTCAATGGGATGTTTGGTAAGCATTTTAGTAAGTCGAAACATGCCGTCGAGTATCAAATTTTGATATGTGGTAGCTACATGAGTATTCTATATTCCTTGAAAATTTCATATTTTTCGGTGATCGCTTTCTATGTCAAATGAATTTTTTAAATACATGACTAAGTGAAATTTTGAAATTTTTTTTTTTTACCTTTTTCCCCACTTTGTCTTATAACTCGGCAAAATTAGTATTTTTTAAAAAAAAAATTTTTCCAAATGACTTTCTCGAGTTACTTGAGAAACCCAAAAAAAAAAAAAAAAAAAAATAAATAAGGCTTTCTCGAGAAAGCCACAACCAAAAAAAAAAAATTATTGGTGGCTTTCTCGAGTAACTCGAGAAAGCCACAAAGAAAAATATTTTTTTGGTGGCTTTCACAGGAAGCCACCAAATATTTTTTTTTTTTTTTTTTTTTATTCTTTTTTTACTTTCTCCAGAAAGTCCAAAATTATTTTAATATTTTTTTTTTTTTAACTAATTTGCCGAGTTATGAGGCAAAGTGGGGAAAAATGTAAAAAAAAAAATTAAAACTTCGCTTATTCATAGATTAACAAATATTCATTTGTGTTCAATTTGCTTATAAGAAAAAAAAAATTAAATGAAAATCTATTTGCTACTAAATTATAGAAAAAAAAAACACACCAAAAAAATAATAAATAAAGGTCCAAACACGCTCGACAAATACATACCCAAATTAAAAAATTATAAAAAAAAAAATTACTTTAAAATGGGCTAAAAAACCCCATTTTTATTGTTTGGGGTGTGTGTTTGTTAAAATAAACACCCCAATATTTTAAAAAAAAAAAAATTTAAAAGTTTCAAAATGGGCTTTTAACCCATTTTGATTTTTAGTGAAGGGGGGTGTTTGTCGTGTAACTCGACAAACACCCACATACAATTTTTAAAAAAAAATAAAATAAACAAAAAGCAAATTTAGGTGTGTGTTTGTCGAGTTTCTCGACAAACACACACTCATATCAATGAAAATGGGCTTAACCTTTTAAGCCTATTTTGACTTTACAATTTTTTTTTTTTATATAATTTTTTATTTTAATCAAGAAAACCTTTCAATTGTAAAGTAAATTTTTATATTTTTTTACTGATTATTCTAAATAAATCTTTGCGTATGTTTAAGAATCAAATTTATAAAAAACCAAAAAATAGTGAATTAGAAATTAACCGCTCACGCCATCGACAACATTATTTTTGAAATATTTTTGACTTTGTGGTATGTGGCATTTTATTCATATAAATAATTGAGCAACTCGGCAATTTCAAATTTCAGTTTGTCCAGTTTTTTGATAATTTAAGCACATGCATAATTTTTTTACTCTATCATTTATTATAACATTGTATAATAAATTATATATAATATAAAATTATTATAATATACTTTATTTTAACAATTATAACAACACAGTGGAATGCAAATTTATTATAATAATTATGTCAATTTATTATACTAATTATATAAATTTTATTAAAATAATCAATTTTTAGTATAATTAATAATTACTTAATATATAAGGTGCGCGCATATTTTTGAGTTGGTCAATAGAAAGTGCGCTTTAGAAACAATTCACCCAAATCATGGAGCAAAAAAAGATTTATTTGACATAGAAAACGATTACCGAACAATATAAAATTTTCAAGGAACGTAGAATACCCATGTAGCTAACACATATAAAAATTTGATAATCCGACGGCATGTTTTGACACACTAAAATGCTCACCGAAACATCACAGGCGGTTTCTCGGATTCATGCTATCGCAATTTAAGAAATTGTCCATAACTTGAGTTATATAACATGAAATCATGTGAAACCAAAGCCAATGGTTAGGTAACCCATAGAGCTATCGTCTCCAACTGGAATTATGTAAAATACTTAATATATAAGGTGCAACATATTTTTGAGTTGGTGAACAGAAAGACAATTTAGAGAAACAATTCACCCGGTCATGGAGTAAAAAAAAATTATTTGACATAGAAAACGATCACCGAACAATATGAAATTTTCAAGAAACGTAGAATACCCATGTAGCGACCACATATAAAAATTTTATAGTCCGACGGCATGTTTCGGCATACTAAAATGATCACCAAAACATCTAAGTCGGTTTCGGATTCATGCTTTGTCGAAATTCACAAAATTGTCCATAACTTGAGTTATATAACATGAAATTATGTGAAACCAAAGCCAATGGTTAGGTAACCCATAGGGATATCGTCTCCAACTGGAAATATGTAAAAATATTTAATGTATAAGCTGCAGCAAATTTTTAAGTTGGACAACAAAAACTGCATTTTAGACAAAATGAAATTTACCAAAACCTTTAGGAATCGATTGTATTTCGTCTTTTGTTCTTCATAGCAACTGGGGATAAAAAAACACCAAATTTGATGACTTGTTAAGGGGAAAATGAATATATAGAATTCAGCATATAATTAAACATCCTTTTGACACCTCTGATTGATTTCAATCCAATGCAAGCACTCACCAAAGCATCATAAGTACTATATTTAACATCATTGCCACCCTCGCATTCCAAAATCTCAAACAATTCAAAAGCCTCATGGTACCTTTTACAAAACCAACTTTTCTATTTGACCACAAATTCCGAATTAAACTTGAACTATCCAAATGGGTTTATGTTTCTTCCTTCGCTTTCTTTTCTTCCTGTTTTGAAGGGTTTGGGCATGGGTCCGGGCCTTAAGCCTTGTTGGTGTAGAAGAGAACACTTGAAATACGGGACTCTGCATTTTTGCCTTTTAAACAAATAAAATTTGGAAAAGAGAATAGTCGAGCGAGCTGCTCGACAATGATGTTAATGGTTGCTCGACAATAACCATTGTCGAGCGGCTCGACAATAGTTATTGTCGAGAACCTCGATGCGACTTCTTCTCTCAAAAACCGCTCCTCCAAGGCAAATTCCATTGTTTGTTTTATATATTGATATGTGTAATATGTACTAGCATACACAAACACACAAATACACGATTAATTGACAAGAAAGTTGCTATTGAAATATTTGTGTTAACATGCATGGGTGGTGTTATGCGGCGTGAAAGGTGATGAATTTCGCAAATGACTAAAGTTCTACTAAGTTAAACCAACTTCTCTATTTGACCACAAATTCCAGAATTAAACTTCGAACTATCCAAATGGGTTTATGTTTCTTCCTTCAGCTTCTTTTCTTCTGTTTTGAAGGATTTGGGCATGGGTCTAGGCCTTAAGCCTTGTTGGTGTAGAAGAGAACACTTGAAAAAACGGGACTCTGCATTTTTGCCTTTTAAACAAATAATATTAGAGTTTTGATTTTTTACTTTAGTTTTTCTGTCCAATACGACACCATTTTGACATTGTAGCAGGAATTTTTGAATTGGCCTTTTTTTTTTAGATTTGGCTTTTGTTTTATCGAGCAATTCGACAAAATCAAAACCAAGATTTTTTTTTCTTAGAAAGTCAAGTGTACGCATGAAAACATAATACCACATATTTTAAATAAATGGCGATGCTTTTTATGAAAATTAATATTCATTTATTTGTCCCAAATTCTAAAATATATTTTTTTTCGAGTAGCTCAACAATCTATAATGAAAAAAAAATTTAAAAAATAAATAAATTTTTTCGAGTAAGGTTTGTCGAGTAACTCGACAAATTTTTTTTCGAGTAGCTTGCCGATTTGTCCTGATCAAAAAAAATTTATAAAAAAAATAATTTTGTCGAGTTGTTCGACATCAATTTTTGAGACTTTTTTTTTATATATAGATTAATC
The DNA here is from genome assembly GCA_023638005.1 of Forsythia suspensa. NCBI lineage: Eukaryota > Viridiplantae > Streptophyta > Magnoliopsida > Lamiales > Oleaceae > Forsythia > Forsythia suspensa. Next base: position 13,540,127 of record CM042668.1, read on the forward strand.
ATTTAAGTCGCAATGTTGGACTTCTTTATTTATATATATATATTAATGCCTTCTACATGCAATTATTGACTTTTCCTTATATATATATATATATATATATATAATATAATTTGGGTGTGTGTTTGTCGAGTTGCTCGACAAACACACACCTATATAAATCAAAATGGGCATTTACATTTCTTAATTTTTTTTTAAATACTTTGGGTGTGTGTTTGTCGAGTTGCTCGACAAGCACACACCATGTCAATCAAAATGGGTTTAGCCCATTTTGACTTTACACTTTTGTTTTTGTTTTTAATTTCGATTTTAATTCAGTTTACTTTTTGAATTGTATGGTAAATTTTTTATATTTTTCAAAAAAATTTTTTAGATATTATTCTAAATAAATGCTGCATATGTTTAAGAATCAAATTTGTTTAACAAAAAAATTAAGAGTGAATTAGGAAATAACTATTCACGTCATCAACAACATTACTTTTGAAATTATTTTTTTTCATAAAGTTTTCTCGAGTGCTTAGACGTGGGCTTTTGTCTTTTTTTTTTTTTTTGTATATATAATATTTAGAGTCTTAACTTTTTCACTTTAGTTTTTTCGTCCAATACGACATCGTTTTGACATTGTAGCCACAATTTTTAAATTGACTTTTTTTTTTTTTTATATTTGCCTTTTGTTTTATCGAGTAATTCGACAAAATCAAAGCCAAGATTTTTTTTTTTAATCTTAGAAAGTCCAGGTCTTCATTTTTTACTTTATATATATATATATATATATATATATATATATATATATATATATATATATTTTGGCTTTGGTTTAGTCGAGTAACTCGACAAAACCAAAGCCAACAATTTTTTTTTTTTAAGATTTGGCTTTTGTTTTGTTGAGTAACTCTTGAGTTTGGTCCAATTCATTTAGATTATATATATAGAATTTTTTTTTTTACTTTGTCCAATTTAAAATCTACCCAGTACTATTGCTTATAGGATCGAAATGTAGATTCTCAATTGAACTATATATTATATAAATATGTCATTATTATACAAAATTTATATCAAGTGTACGCATGAGAACATAATACCACATATTTTAAATAAATGGCAGTAGACAGTTTTAATTGCATTATCAATATTAATAATGAAAACTATATAAATTTGTATGAAATTGTCACACAGTCCTCGTATATCTAATTTTATGAAATTAATTTTATTATACACCTTGGGCTTTACTCAACATATTGAAATAAGTAATACTTTTATAAAATTCACGTGACAAGTTAACAAAAATTACGTGATTTCTGTCATTAGATTTGAGAGTGATTATGTAACTAACTATAATGAAAGGATAGGACTAACTTTGTTCTTTACAAAGGTTGGAGACTAATTTGTTACTAAATTATTAGGTTGACCACTAATGATGAAATATTTGCTTCCTTCAACTAACTTTTATGGCAACCAATCATAACCGTTAGATTTGGAGTAGATTTGGGGCTCTCACAGGTCACAGCTGTAATAAGCCTACAAATTATTGGGAAATGCAGACCCCACTTGACGTTTTTAAGAAAAATCTGTTTTGTTTTTGTTTTGTACGAAAGTCGCATTGTAGGGAGTGATTTAGTGTTTTATCCTTAAACAATATAACATTCAATAATCTTAATAATTACTTTAAAGAATTTGCATTATATTATTGTTGAAAAATTAGTAGTATTATGCCAATCGATTCCTAAAGGTTTTGATAAATTTTATTTTTTCTAACTGCAGTTTTTGTTGTCCAACTTAAATATTTGATGCAGTTTATACATTAAGTATTTTTACATAATTTCAGTTGGAGACGATATCCCTATATGTTACCTAACAGTTGGCTTTGGTTTCACATAATTTCATGTTATATAACTCAAGTTATGGACAATTTTGTAAATTGCGACAACATGAATATGAGAAACTACTTTGGATGTTTCGGTGAGCATTTTAGTATGTTAAAACATGCCGTCGGATTATCAAATTTTTATATGTGGTAGCTACATGAGTATTCTACTTTCCGTAAAAATTTCATATTGTTCGATGATCGCTTTCTATGTCAAATAAATTTTTTTTGCTCCATGACTGGGTGAATTGTTTCTCCAAACTGCATTTTTCTGTTGACCAACTCAAAATTATGCTGCACCTTATATATTAAGTATTTTACATAATTCCAGTTGGAGACGATAGCTCTATGGGTTACCTAACCATTGGCTTTGATTTCACATAATTTCATGGTATATAACTCAAGTTATGGACAATTTTGTAAACTATGACCGCATAAATCCGAGAAACTGCCTAGGGTGTTTCGTGAGCATTTTAGTAAGTCGAAACATGCCGTCGGACTATCAAATTTTGATATGTGGTAGCTAAATGAGTATTCTATGTTTCCTGAAAATTTCATATTTTTCGGTTATTGTTTACTATGTCAAACAGATTTTTGCTACTCTATGATCGGGTGAAGAAATTTTTGTAATGAGTGTTCTTATTTTGAAATTTTTATTCACCGGTCATGGAGTAACAAAAATTTTTTTCGACATAGAAAACGATCACCGAACAATACTGAAATTTTCAAGGGACATAGAATACTCAGTAGCTACCACATACCAAAAATTAGTAGTCCGACGGCATGTTTAGGCATACTAAAATACTTATCGCGAAACCTCCTAGGCTATTTTTCGGATTTATGCCGTCGGCGTCTTGGATTCGCTATTATAAACCAATCAAAAACTTTAAGTAGTGTAAATATCTTCTTAAAATTTTTGGACCTTGGTTTTGTGGTAGTTTTAGTGGATTCCCATGTTTTGGTTACACGTTAATGATGTGAACTTGAAAGGTTTTGCTAAACTTCATGTTTTTCTAAGATACGCTTTACGTTGTCCAACTCAAACATTTACTTTGCACCTTATATATTAAGTATTTTTACATAATTCCGCTTGGAGACGATAGCCCTATGAGTTACCTAACCATTGACATTGATTTTACATAATTTCATGTTATATAACTCAATTTATGGACAATTTTGTAAACCGTGACAGCATAAATTTGAAAAACTAACTAGGATGTTTCGTTATCATTTTAGTCACCGAAAATATGCCAGTCGGACCGTCAAATTTTGATATGTGGTAGCTACATGAGTCTTTTATGCACCCCGAAAATTTCATATTTTTCGGTCATCGCTTTCTATGTGAAATAAATTTTGTTAATTCATGACTAAATGAAGTTTTGAAAAAAAAATTCCCATATACGTCAATGGAAAATCGACTGCTTAAGATTTTTTTTTTTTTTTTTTTGGGTGGACTTTTTCATGACAAATATAAAAACAAAAAAAAAATTATTTCACTTTGCTGAGTAGGCAAAGTGGGGAAATTTTTTTTTATTTATCCTACTTTGTCGAGTTACTCGACAAAGTGGGAAAATTAAAATGTTTTAATTTTCCACTTTGCCGAGTAACTCGACAAAGTGGGAAACATTAATTTTTTTTTTTTTTTTTTTTGTAATTTGCACTTTTAGTCCACAATCTTTTCATTTTATAACAAATTTACTCATAACTTTTTATTTGCTTTGGCCATCCCCGACTTTTAAATTTCGTTACAAATTTTATTTTGTCCACCTCTTTAAATAATAATAAAAAAAAAAATAACAACAAAATAAAATAAAATGTATATGAAGTCCTAGAACTTTTAAATCTTGTCAAGTTACTCGAATTTAAAAAAACCAAAAATATTTTTTTTTTTAAATTATGTCGAGTTACTCGAATTTAAAAAAAAATTTAAAATTTTATCGAGTTACTCAATTTTAAAAAAAAAAATTTTTTTTTTTAAAAATGTTGTCGCTACTCGAATTTAAAAAAAAAAAAATATTTTTTTTTAACTTTTGTCGAGTTACTCAATTTTTAAAAAAATAAAAAAATATATATTTTTTTTAACTTTTGTCGAGTTACTCGAATTTTTTAAAATATATATATATTTTTTTTTAACTTTGTTCGAAGTTACTCAATTTTTAAAAAAAAAAAAAAAAAAAATTTTTCTTAACTTGTGTCGAGTTAATCGAATTTAAAAAAAAATATATATATATTTAACTTTAACTTTTACTCGAAAAAAAAAAAAAAAAAAAAATTTTCTTTTCGAATTACTCAAAAAAAAAAAAAAAAAAAAAAAAACTTTTTTTTTACTTTTGTCGAGTAACTCGAATTTTTGAAAATTTTTTTTTTTTTTTTTTTTTTTAAACTTTTGTCGAGTAACTCGAATTTAAAAAAAAAAAAAAAAAAAATTTTTTACATTGATCGAGTAATTCAACTTTTAAAAAAAAAAAAAAATTTTTTTTTTTTTACTTTTGTCGAGTTACTCCACGTGAAAAAAAAAAAAAAAAAAAAAAAATTTTTTTTACTTTTGTCGAGTTACTCGACGTAAAAAAAAAAAAAAAAAAAAAAAATTTTTTTTTACATTTGTCGAGTTACTCGACTTCTAAAAAAAAAAAAAAAAAAAATTTTTTTTTTTTTTACATTTGTCGAGTTACTCGACGTGTAAAAAAAAAAAAAAAAAAAAATTTTTTTTTTACATTTGTCGAGTAACTCGACTTCTAAAAAAAAAAAAAAAAAAAATTTTTTACTTTTGTCGAGTTATCTCGACGTAAAAAAAAAAAAAAAAAAAAATTTTTTACATTTGTCGAGTAACTCGACTTCTAAAAAAAAAAAAAAAAAAATTTTAAAAATTTTTGTCGAGTAACTATTCAACTCGACAAACTTTTTCGAGATGAATAGTAACTCGAAAAGTTATCGCTCATGAAATTTTTTTTTTTTTTTTTTTTTTGGTTTCGAAAAAGTTTGTCGAGTTACTATTCAACTCGACAAACTTTTTCGGGATGAATAGTAACTCGAAAAAGTTACTATTCATGAAATTTTTTTTTTTTTTTTTTTTAAATTCGAAAAAGTTTGTCGAGTTACTATTCAACTCAACAAACTTTTTCGAGGTGAATAGTAACTCGAAAAAGTTACTGTTCATAAAATAATTTTTTTTTTTTTTTTAAATTCTAAAAAGTTTGTCGAGTTACTATTCAACTCGTCAAACTTTTACGAGGTGAATAGTAACTCGAAAAAGTTACTGTTCATAAATTTTTTTTTTTTTTTTTTTTTTTTTTATGGTTAGCTTTTACATTTCTAATTTTTTTTTTTCAATGAAAAAAATCAACAACATATTTTATTTTTTATAACTATTAATTATAACATTCTTACCAATAATGTTACTAATATTTTTTTATACTAATTGCTAAAATAAAATAAAATAAAATATATTGTATTAATTGATTATAATATATATTAAATTTATATGATATATATTCTATTTTACTATATTCTAATAAATGAAACATTAAATAAAATTTTGTATATGCTTTATTTATCAAGTTACTCGACAAATCCAAATTTAAGACTCACGAGTTTTCTGAAAAATAACACCACTAAATAAGAATAAAAAATTATTTAAATGTATGACATCATTTAAATAAAAAGGGAAACAAAATAATAAAATTTTAAATTTCGCTTGATTCGTCGAGTAACTCCCAAGACCTCGATTTTCAAAGAACAATTTTAAAAAAAAAAATTTGAACTTTGTTCGGATTCTCGAACAAAGTTCTTGAATTTTTTTCCCACACTTTGTCGAATAACTCGACAAAGTGGTAAATGATGAAATTTTTTTTATTATTATTTTTTGGCCACTTTGTCGAGTTCCTCGACAAAGTGGTAAAGTTGGAATTTTATTTTTTTTTTTTTCATTTTTTATTTTGGCTTTCTCAACAAAGTGAGAAAGAGTTTGAAATAATTTTTTTTTTTTTTTTTGCTTACTTGACAAAGTGGGAAAGAGTTGAATTTTTTTTTTTTTTTTTTTACTTCCTTGACAAAGTCTTTGAAATAATTTTTTTTTTTTGTGTGGGCTTTTAGCTCAAATTTTTTGTGATAAAAATTATTTGACATAAAAACGATCTCCGAACGATCACGAAATTTTCAGGGGACATATAATACTCGGTAGCTACCACATATTAAAAATTGGTAGTCCGACGGCATGTTTAGGCATACTAAAATGCTCACCGAAACCTCCTAGGCAGTTTTTTAATTCATGCCGTCGACAGCTTACAAAATTGTCCATAAATTGAGTTATATAACATAAAATTATGTAAAACCAAAGCCAATGGTTAGGCAACCCATAGGGCTATTGTCTCCAACTGGAAATATGTAAAAATACTTAATATATAAGGTGCATTAAATTTTTGAGTTGGACAACAGAAACTGCATCTTAGAAAAATATGAAGTTTAGCAAAACCTTTCAAGTTCACATCATTAACGTGTAACCAAAACATGGGAATCCACTAAAACTACCACAAAACCAAGGTCCACAAAAGTTTAAGAAGATATTTACACTACTTAAAGTTTTTGATTGGTTTATAATATCGATTCGACACGCCGACGGCGGCATAAATCCGAAAAACTCGTCTAGGAGGTTTCGCGATGAGTATTTTAGTATGCCTAAACATGCCGTCGGACAACCAATTTTTGATATGTGGTAGCTACCTGAGTATTCTATGTCCCATGAAAATTTCGATTGTTCGGTGATCGTTTTCTATGTCAAAGAATTTTTTGTTACTCCATGACCAGGTGAATAAAATTTTCAAAATAAGGGCATTGTTACAAAAATTTCTTTCACCCGGTCATGGAGTAACAAAAATTTGTTTGACATAGAAAACGATAACCGAAAATTATGAAATTTTCAAGAAACATAGAATACTCATTTAGCTAACACATATAAAAAATTGATAGTCCGAAGGCATGTTTTGGCTGACTAAAATGCTCACCGTAACACCCTAGGCAGTTTCTCGGATTCATACGGTCGCAGTTTACAAAATTGTCCATAACTTGAGTTATATACCATGAATTTATGTGAAACCAAAGCCAATGGTTAGGTAACCCATAGAGCTATCGTTTCCAACTGGAATTATGTAAAATACTTAATATATAAGGTGCAGCATATTTTGAGTTGGTCAACAGAAAGTGCAGTTTGGAGAAACAATTCACCCAATCATGGAGCAAAGAAAATTTTTTGACATAGAAAACGATCACCGAACAATATGAAATTTTCAAGGAACGTAGAATGCCCATGTAGCTACCACTTATAAAAATTTGATAATCCGACGGCATGTTTTGACACACTAAAATGTTCACCGAAACATCCAAGGCGCTTCTCGGATTCATGCTGTCGCACTTTACAAAAGTGTCCATAACTTGAGTTATATAACATGAAATTATGTGAAACCAAAGCCAATGGTTAGGTAACCCGCAGGGATATTGTCTCAAACTGGAATTATGTAAAATACATAATGTATAAACTGCAGCAAATATTTAAGTTGGACAACAAAAACTGCATTTTAGAGAAAATGAAATTTACCAAAACCTTTAGGAATCGATTGTATTTAAATCATTTGTTCCCCATAGCAACGGAGATAAAAAAAGCACCAAATTTGATGACTTATGAAGGGAAAAATGAATATATATTGACTATAATATATAAGAAGTCAATAATTGCGGAATAAAACTTAATACTTAATATATTGTAAATAAAACATTTGTTTTTTAAAGTTTCAGTTGGTGGCTTATAATTTATTGATATATTAAACTATTATAATATATTATATTTTATTTTATTTTAACAATTATGATAACACATTAGAATGCAAATTTATTATAATAATTATGTCAATTTATTACAATAATCAATCTATTATACACTGAAATAAAACGTTTACACAACAAATCTATATAACAAATTTAACATAAAATGTTATCAAATTATTTAGAAAAAAAAATAAAAATCAAATGTTATCAACTTCAAAAATTTATTTTTCAAATTGCATGTATACAATTTGTTTATAACATAAAACAAAAAGTTTAAGCATTATCATTAATTGTTGATTTTTTTCTATTTTTTTCCTCTTTATTTCAATTAGGATGTTTCGGTAAGCATTTTAGTAAGTTTCAAACATGCATTCGAGTATCAAATTTTGATATGTGGTACCTACATGAGTATTCTATGTTCCTTGAAAATTTCATATTTTTCGGTGATCGCTTTCTATGTCAAATGAATTTTTTAAATACATGACTAAGTGAAATTTTGAAATTTTTTTTTTTTTACCTTTTTCCCACTTTGTCTTATAACTCGGCAAAATTAGTATTTTTTAAAAATTTTTTTTTTTTCAAATGACTTTCTCGAGTTACTTGAGAAACCCAAAAAAAAAAAAAAAAATATTAAATAAGGCTTTCTCGAGAAAGCCACAACCAAAAAAAAAAAAAAAAAAAATTATTGGTGGCTTTCTCGAGTAACTCGAGAAAGCCACAAAGAAATTTCTCGAGTAACTCGAGAAAGCCACAAAGAAAAATATTTTTTGGTGGCTTTCTCGAGTTACTCGAGAAAGCCACCAAAATTTTTTTTTTATGTATTTTTTTTTTTTTTTTTTTTTTGGTGGCTTTCACAGAAGCCACCAATTTTTTTTTTTTTTTTTTTTTTTTTCTTTTTACTTTCTCCGTAAAGTCCAAAATTATTTTAAAATTTTTTTAATTTTTTTTTACTAATTTGCCGAGTTATGAGGCAAAGTGGGAAAAATGTAAAAAAAATAAAACTTCGCTTATTCATGGATTAACAAAATTCATTTGTGTTCAATTTGCTTATAAGAAAAAAATAAATAGTAAAAAATTAAATGAAAATCTATTTGCTACTAAATTATAGAAAAAAAAAAAACACACCAAAAAAATAATAAATAAAGGTCCAAATACGCTCGACAAATACATACCCAAATTAAAAAATTATAAAATAAAAAAAAATAATTACTTTAAAATGGGCTAAAAAACCCCATTTTTATTGTTTGGGGTGTGTGTTTGTTAAAATACACACCCCCAATATTTAAAAAAAAAAAATTTAAAAAGTTTCAAAATGGGCTTTTAGCCCATTTTGATTTTTAGTGAAGGAGTGGGTGTTTGTCGTGTAACTCGACAAACACCCACATACAATTTTTAAAAAAAATAAAATAAACAAAAAAGCAAATTTAGGTGTGTGTTTGTCGAGTTTCTCGACAAACACACACTCATATCAATGAAAATGGGCTTAACCTTTTAAGCCCATTTTGACTTTACAATTTTTTTTTTTTATATATTTTTTATTTTAATCAAGAAAACCTTTGAATTGTAAAGTAAATTTTTATATTTTTTTTACTGATTATTCTAAATAAATCTGCGATATGTTTAAGAATCAAATTTATAAAAAAAAAAAAAAGTGAATTAGAAATTAACCATTCACGCCATCGACAACATTATTTTTGAAATATTTTTGACTTTGTGGTATATGGCATTTTATTTATATAAATAATTGAGCAACTCGGCAATCTCAAATTTCATTTTGTCGAGTTTTTTTGATAATTTAAGCACATGCATAGTTTTTTACTCTATCATTTATTATAACATTGTATAATAAATTATATATAATATAAAATTATTATAATATACTTTATTTTAACAATTATAACAACACGTTGGAATGCAAATTTATTATAATAATTATGTCAATTTATTATACTAATTATATAAATTTTATTAAAATAATCAATTTTTAGTATAATTAATAATTATAATAAAACTTAATATGAATTTATTGTAAATAAAACTTTTGTTTTTAAAGTTGGAGTTGGTGGCTTATAACCGATCGATATATTAAATTATTATAATATATTTTATTTTATTTTATTTTAACAATTATGATAATACAAAGATGTCAAAATTGATGTCGAGTAACTCGACCAATTTATTTTTTAATAAATTATTGTTGAATAACTTGACAAACCAAAGATATTAATTTTACGCGTGGGGTATGTCATTAATGTGTAAGTCTTCAAGTAAACCCAAGGTAACAATTCAAATAATTATTAACATTTTCATAATCCTCTATTTCATATATGAAAAGGAATCAAAAATCAAGAAATATGCCATTATTCTACAATTTTTATATCAAGTGTACTCAAGAAAAAAATTATCAATATGTTTTAAATAAATGGCCGAAAATTAGACAAAACATTTGAAGAAATTTTGACCTTTCTTTATTATTTGTTAATTATTTATTTTTTTGGTGTGTATGAGCAAATTGTACACAATTCGCTCTAAATTTGTTACATTTTTCAAATTTGTTTAAAAATTTAAATTTCATATTTTTTTTGGTCATTTCAATTACATTTAAAACCTAAAATTTTTTCCTTTATTTGTCACTTACGTGCAACGCACGGCTTAAAAACTAGTATATATATATATATATATAGAGAGAGAGAGAGAGAGAGAGAGTTACACGGAAAAAAAAATATTAATGAAGGTTTAGAGAGAAAGTTAAATAGATAGAGAGAATTACATTGGAAAAAAAAAAAAATAAATGAAAGTTTAGAGAGATATATATTTTGATTGATAAAGAATGTAAATTAAATAGGGGTATATTAGGAAAATAAAAATTTAATATATTCTCAGATAAAGTAAGTAAATTATAATTTGGGACAGATAAATAAGAAAAACGGGTCTATCTTTGTGGGACGGAGAGAGTATGTTAAAATATGAAGATATAAAATTTATTTTATTAGATCTATCATTTAATATCACATAGACTGACAATTATCAACCGTGATGATAAATAGCAAATAAACATTTCTTGAAAACTTTCATAATCTTGTGATGCTTAATAAATAGTGAAAAACATTGATTTTTTTTATTTTTTATTTTTTTTTTGCAAAAGTACACTGCAATTTTCGATGAACTCGAAATTATTGTCGAGAATGTCGAGTAAACAAACACGTACTTGTCAACCTAACGAATTGCTATGAATGTTTATTACAAAATAATACTAAATCTGAAATATGACATTATGAAATTCTCTTTTTTCGATAAAACACAACCATTACTCAATCGAAAATTTGCAAAAATATTCCTTAACTCTGAAATATGACATTATCAAATTCTATTTTTTTGATAAATCACAACCATTACTCAATCGAAAATTTGCAAAAATATTCCTTAACTCTGAAATATGACATTATCAAATTTCCTTAACTATTTTTATCAAATAAATCACAACCATTACTCAATCGAAAATTTGCAAAAATATTCCTTAACTCTGAAATATGACATTATCAAATTCTCTTTTTTCGATAAAACACAACATTTACTCAATAAAAAACTATTGTAACCACTTGTTATCCTATGTCAATATAAATCAACTCACATATTATATAAAAAAAGGGGGATTTTGGATCAAATGGTCTCTAATCTTTACTTTTAATGCAAAAATAGTCTATAATATTTATTTTTTTGTACAGGACTTCCTAGCTTATGTATTTTGGTGCGCATTTGATCTTTATTTGATGAAAAGGATCAATACCCTAAATTTTAATAAAGAAAAATTACAGTTGAGTTGCTAACATTTGCAACAAGTGCAAATGGTCCAATACTTTTATTTTTTATTAAAAATTAAAGGAAACCAACCAGTGTTTTTTTTTTTAATTAACATTTTATTGACCAAATTGATACTCTCTCCGTCTCATTTATATAGGTTTATTTTTCTTATTTATCCGTCTCAAATTATAGTCCACTTACCTTGTTGAAGGTGTATTTGATTTTTCCATTTCTTAATATACCTCTATTGAATGTATTTTATTATCAACACAAATAAACTCGTACTCTTTCAAATGTAGTAAGAATTAATAGTAATTAAATAACGGTAAACTAGGAAAATTCTTAACAAATTTTTCTTTTTCAATAACATTAATTAAAATTTCTTAATCCGTGTGAGAATGAAAACAACCTATATAAATGGGACAGAGAGAGTAATATACTAAATTTTTATATTTTACGAACTAATACAAAATAACTAAAATTTAAACTCGTAATTATTAACAAATATGTTAAATAATTTTTTTATTAACTAATTACATTATTTAAAATTTTATTTTATCGTTACAACATAAAAAGAAAAATAACTTTATCTCAAACTTGATAGTTAAATACTTTTATTTAATTAAGCTATTCGTTTATTAACTACAAATATTAGAACTCTAACTGTATTTCGTATTTTAATTTATCGTTTTATTATCGTTCAAAAATAAAGAACACATAAGTGTAAATGAATTTTTATTTTAAAAATATTAATAAGATCGGTTCAATTTCATAAAATTATATACATTATTTTTTTTTATTGATTTAACTTAATTTTTATTCAAATTTTCACATCATATAGCAATTACATATACTTAAAGCACACTAATTTTATATTTTTCTCTTATAAAAAATTAATTGATACAACTATAATGATATATTTAATATGTTAAATTAAATATTATTTAATAAATGTATCGAGCTCATTTGTATTTTTTTCAAAAGTTGGACTCATTTGCACATTTTACAAAGTTTAAGATCCAATTTTAATTTTCTCTAATTAAAAGTAATAGCATATTTGTCTTTTTCACCAAACACTTAATTAGGAACGTGTACAAAGTAAAAATGAAATTAGGGGCTTGTTCGGTAGAGCTTTTTGGAGAAAAAATAGATTTTTTTGGTTACTTTTTGACTTTTCAAAATTTTTGGTAGTGTAAAAAAGGTTGAAAAGTCAAAATCAGAAAAGCAAAAAATTAGATTTTGGATAAAATAAAGAACCTAATGTGCTCCGATGATATGAAGTAACGTTTGAATTGAAAAAGTATTTATTTGGTAAAAAAATTATTAATTATAAATAATAAGTCCTACTGAAAGTGAAATAAAAATTGTGGGTACATTGCACTTGGACATTTTTTTGTTTCCCTTCCCTTAAAAACTTTCTTCTTCTTACATTTTCTCTTTATATAACTTAATTTTCCCCGTCTTTTTTCATTTACATGTTAAGATAAACCTCATTAATTACTATAAAATAAATTCCAAACCTGAAACGCCTTACTACCACCGCTTTCTTCTTCTCTCCACCTTACCACCACTTTCACCTTCACCTTCACCTTCACCTTCACCTTCACCACCACCGCCATCACCACCGTTACCTAAACACATACAACACATTACACATACTAATGGCTTCCTCTCAACTCTTCAATTCTTTCCTTTCCTCCTCTCTCCTGATCATGAATTCCCATTCAACATCCGCTGCGCACCACCACCAACACCGCACATCAAAACTTGTCATAAAATGCATCGCCACACCCTCCACCGTCAACACCGTATCTCCTCCTCCTCCGCCAAGAATTAACTTCTCCACCAAGTACATACCATTCAACTCCATCTCCACCAATACTCCCACCACGGAATCCTACTCCCTCGATGAAATCGTGTACCGCAGCCGCGCAGGGGGACTCTTGGACATACAGCATGACATGAAAGCCTTAAAACAGTTCGACGGAGAATACTGGAAGACGCTTTTCGACTCCCGAGTTGGCACCACTAAATGGCCTTATGGCTCCGGCGTTTGGTCCAAGAAAGAATGGGTCTTGCCAGAAATTGATAACGATGATATTGTGAGTGCTTTCGAAGGTAATTCCAATCTTTTCTGGGCAGAAAGGTTTGGGAAAAAGTTTCTTGGCATGAATGATTTGTGGGTTAAAAATTGTGGCATAAGCCATACTGGAAGTTTCAAGGATTTGGGCATGACAGTTTTGGTTAGCCAAGTTAACAGGTTGCGCAAGATGAATGTCCCATTAGTTGGTGTAGGCTGCGCATCCACGGGCGACACATCGGCCGCACTTTCGGCGTATTGCGCAGCTGCGAATATCCCGTCTATAGTTTTCCTACCAGCGAACAAAATTTCCATGGCTCAACTGGTGCAGCCTATTGCAAATGGCGCATTTGTGCTCAGCATTGATACAGATTTTGATGGATGCATGAAATTAATACGAGAAGTCACAGCGGAGTTGCCTATATACTTGGCTAATTCATTGAACAGTTTAAGGCTTGAGGGGCAAAAAACGGCTGCGATTGAGATTTTGCAACAATTTGATTGGAATGTGCCAGATTGGGTTATTGTTCCTGGAGGAAATCTGGGCAATATTTATGCATTTTACAAGGGATTCAAAATGTGCCAAGAATTGGGTTTGGTTGATAGGATTCCGAACCTTGTTTGTGCTCAAGCGGCTAATGCAAATCCATTGTACTTGTATTTCAAATCAGGGTGGAAGGAGTATAGGCCATTGAAGGCCTGTACAACATTTGCTTCTGCTATACAGATTGGTGATCCTGTTTCCATTGATAGGGCTGTTTATGCTCTCAAGAATTCGAATGGGATTGTGGAGGAGGCGACAGAGGAGGAATTGATGGATGCTATGGCGTTGGCAGATTCGACCGGGATGTTTATATGCCCGCATACAGGGGTTGCATTGACAGCATTGATTAAGCTCCGTGATAGTGGGATCATCGGTCCAACTGATAAGACAGTAGTTGTTAGTACAGCTCATGGATTGAAGTTTACGCAGTCGAAGATTGATTATCATTCTAGGGAGATTAAACATATGGCTTCCCAGTACGCGAATCCAACGGTGCAAGTTAAGGCAGATTTTGGGTCCGTCGTGGACGTGCTTAAGAAGTACTTGAGCAATACAAGACTCCATTGATGCTCCTTTCAGTTGCATTTTGCCTTCAAATTTTAATTGTGTTTGTGTCATGTAAGATCCAAAATTTGCACGGTAAGATTCCACCACGAGTACATATTCTCAGGGCAGATGATAATGTTGATAAGTTTTGAAGATTTGAAACTCCACCAATAATCAGATATTTGCCAACTTAGAAATCTAGTACTATTTGGGCTGTTAGATTTCTAGTTATTTTACATGTTACACTCTTAATCCTGGCCTTGTAAAAAGTTTTGAAGATTTGAAACTCTACAAATAATCAGATATTTGCCAACTTAGAAATCTGTAACTATTTCGGCTGCTAGCTTTCTAGTTATTTTACATGTTACACTTTTAATCCTGGCCTTGCAAGGTGATAGTTGATGATTCACACGGAATTCAATGTCTCATACTATTTGGGTTAGAGCGTAAACAAGTGATGCTTTTGACTACTAGACTTTCATCATCTAAGGTGCAGCATAATAAAAGTTGAACCACAATCTTGAGAGCCCCTACCACCCCTGCCCTGGAGCTTTGGTAGAGGATGTAAATCGCATGATGTGTCCCAGTGGAACAGGATTAAAAACTGCTTTTTAACTGCGTTTACAAATGGCCAAATTCATATCAAAGGTAAGATTTGAACTCCCACAACTCGCACTGCCAAAGAAATCGGTATTACCTCACTCCCGTCTTTTCAACCACTGAGACTACCTAAAGTGCAGCATAATAGAACAACACTTGGATTGCTCTCCCACAACCCTCTTTCAGTTCACCAAGTTGTCTCTTACATGGCTACTAAGACATTTCTGTTGGCCAGATTGTATCTTGTTTGCCCGTGGATGCAACATTGTTTGAAATATTACCTTATTCGGGAATCTCCAAAACTCTAAGGTGATTAGACCAGATTTTCCCTCGAACCATAGAACAGTGTCCAAGTGACCATAACCTTTATCATAAACAGTCACGAATCCAAAGAATTGCCTTCCCCCGTTAGATCTAATTCTGACTTTACATGATCCCATCCAATCACGTAGAATTTATAGTACTAAATATGACAGATTTGCCCAGGATAATGATCACTTTACTTTCTCGCCATCCATGAGAGAGGGTTGTTGGGAGTAGATATATGTAGCATTATTGTCATGTGAGATTATGCATCAATGTACCCCCTCCAACCCCAAAAAATAAAGGGTTAATTACATTAGTGGTCCTCATTTTTTAGATTTGTAACGATTTCATCCCAATTCTTTTTTTAGCAGATATAATCCTCATTCTTCCATTTATACTCATAGATGATCCTCAAATCACTATTTTTCACTACTCCGACAATTTTTGGACAATTGTCTCCTAACTTAAATAAATTAAAATAATGGAGAAAAAAATACAATAAAAATATTGCAATTGGACCCTTAACATTTTCAAAAGTACAAATATATCTTAAACTATTTTATTTTATTCAAATAAGTGTTCTTCCCAACTAAAAAACAATCATCTTTTCCAACCCACACCCCACCAACTGGAAAGCAACTCTTCCTCTCTCCGTACATAGTTGAAATCATGCTTAAGAAATTTTATAGTTGTAATCAAAAGAGAGTGAATTTCACTTGACACCACTAAGTATTGATGTTTCGTACAATACTAGGCACTCACCGTTTACTCCCAAAGGAACTTTGCATAAGTACCATTGAACATCACCGCCATCCGAGGGACTACTGGTGCGAGCAAGATATTTTTGTCCGCTCTCGTAATGTTGAATCTCATCAGCTAACCTCCTTATATTTATATCTCAGTATTCTTCACCGACATTCTTCATCATGTCTGGTGAGATTTGCTCAACCTCACCAGAACTACTAGCTAAGAAATTCATTATTGCCTCCTTCTCCACCTTAAAATCAAACAAAATATAGTGTTGATTTCACCAAACTATAAAACGGGATATTTTCAGTAATAAAATCAAAAAATCTAGAAATAGCTTTTCTTTTTCTTCTCAAATAAGCTTTATTTACTAACTGAATTTCACATAAACCAAGAAATAATCAATCAGTTTTATTTGGGGTGGGGTGGGAGAAGAACACTTATTTAAATAAAATAAAATAATTTAAAATTTATTTATACTTTTGAAAAGGTTTAAAATCCAATCAGAATGTTTTCGTCAGATTTTTCTTATCATTTTAATTTATTTAAGTCAAGGGGCAAAATTATCCAAGAATTGTCAAAATAGTGAAAAATAGTAATTCTGTGAGTATAAATAGAAAATTGTGGATAATATCTGTTAAAAAAAAAGTAATAGGGATAAAATTGTTACAAAACTGAAAAGACCATTAGTATAATTAACCCAAAAATAAAACCCAACCACGACAACATGCACACAGAAGTAGGGCATCTTAGAAAAAGAAACATATTCTAATGGTATTGGACATGTCACATTCAGCATTTTCAACGTGCAATCTGCTGCAAGAAAATATCGGACAAGATCTCATATTGAAATCTACTTTGATACAAAAAGAAACTGCACAACAGATAGACAAACAACCTTGAAATCTACCTCTGATTTGTTGATAGACAGATTAGCATCTAACTAAATTAACAAGTATATGTTGCAAGAGTGAGATTGTAAACAAATTTCAATGCTAACTTACAAACGGTAGCCGGAATGTAAAGATGATAGTTACCTAACACAATTTTGATACCCACCAATCTACACGAAACAATGAACTGTCCCCCTCCAGCTCCTCCACAAACGAACAAATAAATGTATTCAATTTTCAAGAATATTTATAGAACGATATGCTCTTGTCATCGGACACGCTGGCAAGCAGACAAGATCTAACGTCTGTCTTTGAAGGAGGTCCAAATGCAACTGACCATACCTGGTCTGTGTGGCCGGTCAATATCTGGGTAGCTGCCCTCATTTTAAGATCCCACAACCTAACAGTCCGGTCACTTGAGCCTGTTGCAATTGCCGTTCCATCGGGGGAAACATCCACACTCAAAACCCAGCCTGCGTGGCCTGACAAAGATGAAATCAAGGTTTTACCTTCCGTATCATAGACGTGGACATGGCCATCGTCTGAGGCAGAAAATAGAACCCTTGAATCAAGAGGTGCTGACGAATACACAAGAGATCGAACAGGCATGCTGTGGCCTTCCAAGTGGTGTAGGAATTTCGTGCGAGTCACGTCAAAAATAGAGATGGTTCCATCCATTGAACCACAAGCAATTTGTCTCCCGTCAAGGCTCCACGCAACTGAGAGAACAAACTTCTTGCTGCCACTTTTCTCGGAGGGTTTCAAGCCTTCTAGTCGGGGAACTGATAGCGTTGCAGTCAATTGCCATTCAGCAGTATCCCACAGCTTCACTGATGCACTACCACCTCCAGCTGCTGCTAGTGTGGTACCCTTGAAAAGATAAAAATGAAGTCGATGGCTGAGTAAATTATCTTGAAGACACTAAAATTCCAACAAAGAATAGTTTGTTGGATTTAGAAACATGACAAGTATATATGATGACACAGAAATTTAACTCATTTCTCTTCCTTGGGTTATTAAATTATGGCCATATAAGAGACAGCTGTGTGGAATTATAATTTATTAAAATGATCTCAAATCTCTGTAAATTTAGTTTCATCAAATTTACAATAGATGCACTTAAGAAATCCATGCAGACATGCCAAAAGACATCGCCGAATATTTTTCTTATGAGCACCCTTAAGATTGATAATAACATTACAGAGTCAAATACTCAGAGCATCAACTGAAGTTTCATGAATCACAGAAAATCAGGTGTCCATACATTGCCCAATGCCTGGAAGCCACCATTGTAAATGGAGTCACATCCACCATCACATACCTGTGTACCTAAAATGTGCCAGTGCCAGAAGCCCCCGAACTTCCAGCACTTGTATATCTATACATTTAGGAAAACTATAGGACTGATTAATATTGAAATTCATCGGGTTATGCCGAGAGCCAGAACAATAGATTATACCAACACACCAACACATAGCAGAGGCATTCTACACAAACAACCGCATTAGTAAAGATATCCAACGTTTGGATTGAAGTTCCCAATCCAGGATTTATCATTTTAGTTATCATAAAGAAAAAAATATTAGATTCTCATAGAACAAAAGTGTCTTCTTCCATCTTTACAATGAAGATATCCAACGTTTGGATTGAAGTTCCCAATCTAGGATTTATCATTTTAGTTATCATAAAGAAAAAAATATTAGATTCTCATAGAACAAAAGTGTCTCCTTCCATCTTTACAATGAAGACACAATGCATATAATTCATAAATACATGAAGAAATTCGTGATGCGGCATAAATCTTTGCGTACTCCACAATAAAGAAGATATTGGTAAATATTGAATAATAATTTTAACCAGATAACGAATGCAGTTGTTGAGATTAGAAATATTATGAAATAATGACAAAACAAAAGGTGTCGTTAAAAGCAATTTAAATCCGTTACACATGGCTTACAGTGGAAGTTAGATATTTTCATAAGAGGATAGGCAGATAACTAACTGTAACAGGACCTCTATATTTAGCATACATTATTACAAAAGTCAATTTTTATTTTTATTTTTTTGAAATCAAAACCAGCCATCATATTAAAACATATCGCCATGAACTTCAGATGAAATAGAAAATGGAATACAATCCACCCAGACTCCATCATCACCCCCTCCCTTCCTCTGGCGGAGCGCATAGCGACAAGTGCCACAACTCACCTCACATAAAAGCATTACAATATCCTCTATAATAAGAGTGTAAGCAGTAAACTTACAACCAAAACTTAAGACTTTGAATAACATGCAAAGCATCACTTTCAGCAACATCTAAAACAAGAGAACAGTCATGAACAAAAGCTAACCCCTCTCTAAGCGCAAGGGCTTCAGCGACCTCGGGCAAAACGGACCCCTTATTCTTTTGGCGCAAGCTGCAACCACCATTCCTTCATGGTCCCGTACAACTGCTCCAATGCCAATGAACCCCTCCTCACTGTGAATGGCAGCATCCGTATTCCGCTTCAATTTTTGTTCACTAGGAGCAGTCCAATTAGCACATCTGCCTGCCTCCCACAATCACTTATGTCGCTGCTGTCCAGACACATAAGAGATGAAGCCGACTGAATAATTCGTTCTTGGCTATGTGCATACCATGTTCAATCCAATTCCTATTTTCCCATATCCTCCACATCAAGCACCGTATGGATGCAAGTTCTGTTATTGAAACCCGACGGAACAGATTGATGATAGTATCCTCCAATAACTGTCCCAAACAAGGCTTGATTACACCCCGTAGTCCAACTGATTTCCATACTGGTTTTACCAACTGGCACTTGAACAGCACATGAACTCCAGATTCCACCTCCACACCAGCCACACTGAATATTCATAATAATTTTCAGGACAGCAAGGTTCAATCTAGTGGGCAAGGACACTCGCCACAAAAAGACGCAAATTTTAGGGTGAACTGAGAGTTTCCAAATCATCCGCCACCAATCTGCCAATGGTACCCCTCTAGACCCTTACTTCGAATTAAATACATCCATCTGTAACCACTCGTGACTTAGTATAATCCATTCTTCTTGTAATGCCAAATCATGGTATCCACATGATGTATTCGACTCAAGAAAATCAAGAGAATGACTTCTCCATCCATCGAGATAAAGTGATCGTTAGCCACTGAAAATGGTCTGAAAAATGTTGGTCGGGTCACCAAATATCCTCAAATGCACAAAAATTCTCGCAGTTCCCCAACTGCCATTGAAGGCCTTTACTTATTAGATATCTTCCCAATAGAACGCCTTAAACAGATGGGATGAGCCTTGTTGTCTTGCCCCCTCAAGTAAAAAATCTCAAGACCCAGAGTATTTGCACAGCCAAAGAAACTAGATAGTGGATTAACCACCCAGCTTTCTTGGCCACCAATGCTCTTTTAAAAAACCCCAAGTCACGGAACCCCAATCTACCTTTAAATTTGAGAAGGCACAATTTCCCGCACCTGACGCATGCCACGCATCTATGTCCATGTGATGTTCCCCACCAAAACTGGAGAATTATGGATCACAAGTCGCTACATAATCATTCAAATAAATTGGGACTGCTTGTAAGACCGACTTAATAAGCACTTCCCATCCTCCGACTGAGAATAAATTCCTTTTCCAGCCATGTACCCCTATACACACCCGTTCTCTAATGACTGCAAAAGTTTGTCTATTATTACAATCGACAATAGTAGATAGACCCAGATATATAGTAGGTAGACCTAGATTTACATCATGAGATAGTGCATTATTCAAACACAGCTCCATCTGCACCAACTTCATCTCATTGTCTGGCACATTGGGGTTAAAGGTGATACTTAGATTTATCAAAAATTACTTTACGTCCTGAGGCACGTTCATATATGGAGAGTATCTCTGCGACCTTGTGACTATCTTGAACCGAGGTCCGCACAAAGATTATAGAGTCATTCCAACCAATCTCCCATCATTCTTAGCCTTCATAATCAAAGATGACAACCCCTCGGCACAAAGAAGGAATAAATAAGGTTCTAAGGCTCCGTGATGGTCTTATGAAACCACGAGGCACCCCATTCACACAAAATCAAAAAGTGGAAGTGGAAATACAATTATAGATTAGCAACACCCAATTATTAGAAAAACCTATCCGTTCAAGAACTTCCGTACAAAACCCCACTCAACCTAGTCGTAGGCTCTGCTCATGTCAACCTTCAGCGCCATGAACCATTTCCTTCCATTCGACCTTTTATTCATCGAGTGCAGTAATTCAAAAGTTGCAATAAAGTTGTCTATGATCATTTTGCGTGGGAAAAATGCACTTTGATTATTCGACATCAGAGATGGTAACATGTCCTTAAGTCTGTTAACTATAGTCTTCTTGGCAATCTTATAAACAACATTACATAGGTTGATAGGTCTAAAGTCTACTACGTGTTCGGGCTCATTCTTCTTTGGCATTAAAACTACATTTGTGTTAATGAAAGACGCTATGGAGCCGCCATTATTTAGAATGTTCATTTACACACCTTAGTGAACAACAAACCCACTAGAGACCAATGTTTCTAGAAGAACATAGCATGAAACCCATCTGGACCCGACACCTTAGTCGGTCCCATACCCTAAAGTGCCTCAAAAGTTTCAACTTCATCAAATGGTGCATTGAGCCACACTTTATACTCCTCCGATTAATGCTTAGTAATAATATCCATCCCCGTCTCAAGATCATGTAGAACTCTTAAAAATTTGCTCAAAATATTCCTCCACTACACCTACAATGTCGTCATCCCTTCACGCCACTGCCCGCTAAGATCTTTAAGCCAGGTTATAGTGTTATTTCACTTTCTATTGGTTGCTTTAGAATTAAAAGAACATGTATTTCGGTCCTCTTCTTTTAGCCAATCAACCCGAGCTTGCTGGCACCAAAATAACTCCTCCCTATGTAATAATAAATCAACCTCCTTTTCTATAACTCGATTTTCATCCATAGCACTAGAGATATTAGAATGTCGTGAGAAAATTTAACCTGTTTTGTTTATCAATTAATGCCTTGCACAATGCTCCAGCTCAACCCACCGACAATTGACCAGGTTGACCAGGCAACCTTTCAATAGTTGTTCAAAATGAAGCATAAAATCTATTTGAAATAGTAGCAAAACATGTTAAGCATCTTTGATTATACTTCTTAATTTGTGATCACTGCACCATATTAGACAATGATCACATGGTCTGCTCCAAGTGTCAAGTGCCAACAAGTACTTCATGAATTTAGAAGATTCGGCGAAACATGCCGTGCAAATACGACAACTGTTGACAATCGACATTAATGGCAATATGGTATTTTTGATTTCTAGTTGAATATCTAACAAAACTTTGACGACCAATATCAAGAAAGAAGAGACAACATGGAGAGAAAGGAGATTAGAAAGAGTAAAAAATAAAATGAGAGTTAGACTGGGAAGCGTGTGGAAGATTTTTGATGAACCTCTCATGCCAGGAGACAAACAACTCCAGGAGCGAGATCGATTTTGTCTCAAATGATTGTCAATTTAGAGACGAATGTACTGAATCCCACATAATGTCCATGAATTCAGTGTTTATTATTTCATCATCCTGAAACTGATCTTTGCATCTTTCATTCTTTTATTTGGAGGTAATTTACACCTATAAATCTTGCTTTGGTTCTATTGTTTCGTTAAAAACAACCTCAAGCATAGCAAATATGGTATGCCCATCATAATCACAATGCACTAAGCAAGCTTAAGACAATTGAACATTCTTTTTATTGTGTGTTAAATTTCAAGAGTTTTATTTCTAAAAGTTTTATCAGGTAAATTTCATGCAAGGGAAGCTATCTATAAAACTTTTTCGGTAAATCATCAACAGTACTTTAATAATCCATCGAACATCTTTCCTAATTTTGTAATCCTCTCTTCATGGACTTACAAGTTGCATCTTCTCATCACATTCTACATTTGCATCATGTTTGTAGGTCTTAAATCTCTAACACAAAATAGTCCAAATTGATGTAACCTCGTGGTAATAAACTTATGCTGCTGATGACTTTATTGTAAATAGTGAATAATAAAACTAAATTCAACAAAAGAAAAGAGATGAAAATTTTATGCTGAATAAAGGGTCAAAATTTTAATAAAATAACAGTCTAAAAATTCAGCAAATCTGCTCAAGTTTGTCAAGCTAAGGAGCTCTGATTTCAAGCCCCCAAAGAAGCAACAAAAGCAAGGGAAATATTCATAAAATATCATTCATTAAACTGCCCCCTGCTACATCACAACAGTCAGGCTCACTCTTGAGTCATCACTCAATGATTGAGGTCAAATAAGCTAGAAAACCTAACAATGAAGCAAGCCAAACTCATAAATCTTGTTAAATATTCAAGCAAACTTAGCATCAAATATATAATATTAGAATCTAGATTTTATTCAGTAAGCTAAGCCCCAACTTTCCCCGCATCAATTTGAAAAGGCTAGGAATTGACTGGAAAACTGATCTTTTCTCTAGTTCCAGAGTTCAATGGAAAATTGCCTTTACACCCAGTAACTATAAAACCTCAATAACCCCTCTCATTATTGCACCATTACCGTTCTTCAAGTCATCCATTAACTGTGCTTTTGAAGTTGATTTGGTAGTAATGGAGTCCATTAAAGGAGAAGGAACTCCAGCAGAAAGAGGGGTGATTTAATTAACAAATTCTCACTTGTATACCCTCATGTTAGTTCAATTTTTGTAAATTTATCTTTTTCTAAAATATTCCCGTTCTTTACAGCTTAACTTGATAGCTGATGCCATTGTTTCTTATCCCCATATGTTGGGCTAACACATCGCTTGCTTTAACTAATTTAACACGCTAAACAACCCCAACACCTCATTCCGAACACTAATGTAAGAGGCACAAATACAAAATTACTCCATCAAACCCAAAAAACCAAAATCAAATACTTTTACTTCAAGAGTGTTACTATTTAACAGGGAACAACAAAGTTTTGGTTCCTTTAATATAGGTAGAAGATATATAAATTCATTAAACAGATTCTCTGTAAATGATTATTCATGTCCGTTATCTCTGCTACCACCTTCAAGGTGCACTTGCAAGCATATGACTTTAAGCAAAAAAATTGAATAACATCATTCCCATTACAAAACAAACTGATTCACCTAATGTTTGTATTTTTCTAGACTGACTTATTTTCTCACGAATTCCAACCTTATTGCATTCCATCATAGGTAACATGCATAAATTTTCATCATTTCCCAGCCAATTCCACTTAATAACCCGAATCGGCACAAAAAATCAGAATACTTGCACAGAAAAATAATTACATAGATGCAAAATTGTGTCTATATAAGTTGCACTTTTGTACCTGGGGATTGAACTGCAGTTGCCAGACTTCAGAGGGGGGAGCCTCGAGGGTTGCAATAGTATTATTTGTGGCAACATCAAAAACCCTAATAAAGCTGTCGATGGAGGCAGATGCGGCGATTCTACCGGAGGGGTGGGCGGCAACGGAGACCACGCCAAGGCAGTGACCGGTGTTAGTCTGGAGCTTCTGGGGGCCCTCCGGGTTCCACAGACGGACGGTCTCGTCAAGCGATCCCGTCAGGAGAAGCGGCGGCGACTCCTCGGTTGCCGGAACCCACGCCGCCGTCCACACCGAATCGTCGTGGGCGTTCCCAACAGTGTTAAGAGGCGCTAGTTTCATTTTTTTGAGGAAACTAGTAAAAGTAAAACCCTAGCTCCAGTGGTGGCATATATAGAATATAGCTCCAAGAATTGCTAAATCTTAAGAATAGACTTTGACCAAAAAATACATAAAATATCCTTAGACATAAAAACTTCAATAATTGTTATATTGTTCCCTAAAATTACGATTTTAAGGTTCCGCACCCAAAATTGGTATCAGAGCCTCGTTGAATTTATAATTATGTCAGATAATTATAACAAAATATCAAAAATCAATATAATTGAACAAATTAATTGGATAAAAAACTTTTTGATACATAAATTTGGATTAATAAAGGAAAAGACTATTAGAAAAGAAGATCAAGAAATTTTAAAAGAAATTCTACAAATTGAAATATTAAATAACACAAATAAACAAAAATTAAAGAATCTTAGAAATAAACTTTCTGAAGAATATATAACGTTAAACGATCAAATAAAAATAATAAAAACTCAGCAAGAGTTAGAAGAATTAAAAAGAAGAATAGAGATATTAAGAAAACCTTTAACTTTAGAAGAAAGAATAATAAATATAGAAAATGAATTAAAAGATAATAAAGAAATAATTATTGAAATTGGAAAAAGATTAAGATTTCAATTTGAACAAAAAGACAAACTATTAATAAAAAAAAATATACTATTATGATGAACGAAGTAAAACAAAATTTTTCAATAGAACAAGAAACCATAATAGAAGAATTTCTTGAACAAAATAATAAATACTACCAACCACTTGTATTTTATAACTTAAATCCAAATATGAATACACAATTAAAAGATATTTCAAAAAATCTTTCAAAAATTAATGAAAACATTAAAATATCAATGTTTATAACAGAAAGCATATAAAATTCTATACTAAAGAAGAACCACAAACTCTAGAATCCGTATATAATTTAATGAATGAAACCAAACAAGATCTTGAAGAAAAATTCTTTGAAACTTCAGGAGAAGATGCTGAAAGATATAGGAAAATGTTAGAAGATCTAGAAATACAAATAGCTAATATAAGTTTAGGAAATACTAAGATGAATACTAGTACCACGAGAGTTAGTAGCTCTACTACCCCTCCTACAGTAAGCCAACCTCCTTTTACACCTACTACACTACCAAAAACTGAAGGAAAATATCCTACAATATGCTTAGGTTCTGTATCACCCATAGCACCAAGATACGATGGACCAGGACAAACTAGTGGTGTAAATAAAGAAAAGGATAATGAAGAATATAATAGTTATAGATATCCAACAGATGAAGGAGAATTATATACCTGGTATAAATTCAATCCAGAATTAGAAAACTCAAATAGAAGGGTAAATCCTAGCAAATTAAAAGGCAACTTCAAAATAACTACCAAAGAAGAAAGTCCTATGGAAAATCTAACAGAACCAATACCAACAACAGGATTATGGTTAGATCTAGATTCAGGAGATAAAGATAAAATGATATCTGCTTAGGTTAAAGCCTCTAGCCTTGCTATACAATTTAGCAAAGGATGAGATACATATACAGCTTTCAATTTTCTTGAACACATCTTTAGAGGAAATGTTGAACAATTGTGGAAGAAAACTTCTGACCAAATAAAAAGTAATATAAAATATGGAGAAGAATTGATAGCTGATTCAAGAGAACATTTAAATAACCAAACAATTATGGATATATTAAAAAGGTTAGAAAAATATTTAAGAGCACAATTCCTAGGAGAAATTGCAGAAGAAACTAGTATAGAAAAAGAAATAAGAGAAAAATTAGAAGCACAAATAGAATTAGAGAATCTAAAAATTTGTGATATGTGCGAACTAAAAGGATACTTAAGAGATTTTGAAAAAATCTACATAAAAGCCTTAAATAAAGATATGAGTTATAGTAAAAAATTAAATTATCTCAAAATAATGTTCCTAAAACTTCCTTACCCTTGGAGCATAAAAATACACCAAGAATATGAAAAAATTAGGCCAGTCATGACTCAACCAGAGATAAATGATACTTTTGGTAATAGAGAACAATTTATTATCAATACAAATAATAAATGGTGTAGAGAAATAGCTAATAACAAAGCTATAAAGAAGATGACAAAGAAAAAACCTCTTTGTTGCAATCAAGATATCTTTCATACTCATCAATGGGGATGCTATCCAAAAGAATTTAAGAAGAAAAAGAAATTCAAAAAATTTCTTAGACCTTATAAAAAGAAAGATTTTAGAAAGAAAAGAGATAATTGGAAACCAAATAGAAAACCTTTTAAAAAAAAAACTAAACTAAAAGGTTGGATACCTAAAAAAGAATATATTAAAAAATGCAAATGCTTTATATGTCAAAAACCAGGACATATAGCACCAAACTGCCCAAATAAACATAAAAATAAAACCAATTCAAAATTTTTAGAAGTATACGAAGAAGCCATATATGATTCAGAATATGAACCTTATGAGATAAGTGAAACCGAATCAGAAATCTCTACTATATATATATATTCTGATAGTGAAATAGAAAGTGAAGAAGAAAATAAATTCATAAATTATAACTTTATGAATGAAGTAAGAGTTGAAGAAAGTATGGAAATACAAGAGACTAACATAGATAATATAGAAGGAATAAGCCAAATTGTTACCTTCGAAGAAGAAAAATATGATGAAATTATGAAAAAAGTTTTATCCTTGAATCAACAGGACGTTTTCAAAAATAAAACATTTTGGAACATATTACCAAAACTAAACAAAACTATTTATGTTACAAAACATAATGAAGTTCCTATTTATATAGAAAATGTAAAAGGATCTACAACAATTCCCATACTAAATAGGAAATGGATAAATGAAGAACTAGCTAAAATAAAGCCCGATATTAGAAACAAAATAAAAATGTAGAAATTGGAGGAATCCAGATCCTTATGAAAGGATTCTTCGATAAGGTATGGATATACCAACAACATATTTTGCATGGATAAATAGAATATTGCATGATCCTATAGACGCCTTTTTTAGGAGTCAAGCTTGTAATTTGGTATACCGTAAACTAATATTTACCTTAAAACCGTGGATTTGCGTGATCTTTATTAGATGAAAATATAGATATATCATTAAATCTATATCATAAAATAGATAGATTAGATATGCGAGAAAAAATCTAAGGCAAGAAGCCTTACCATAAGATCTATATTTGCTTTTACTACAAGCCACCATCAAGAAATAAGAAGAAGCTTTGAAGAAATAAAAATTGAAGAAGGATTTGAAGAATTATCACAAGCTATTCCACCTAGAAATTCAGATCACACACAAATCGAGATACCAAAGAATTTGTTTTAGATTACAAAAGAAGAATTAAAATAATTAGAGAAACTGGACAAACCAAGAACTCTGCAAGGAAATGTTTCTATAGATCCAATAGGAAATATGATAGCAAAATTCCCTCCTAGAAGAAGTCTCAGGTCTTCCCACAAGAAATTATATAAGAGAATCATCTATTCCAAAAAACCATTGAAAAAGAATATACCAGTGCTAGCCATGTTAGATAAACATGGAATAGAAGAACAATTCTATATCCTAACTGAATGGATAAAACTTACAGGAGAAATACAAAAAATGATTGCCCTAATCAATACAGGAGCGGGATCAAGTCATGTTCAAGGAAACGTAGTTAGCATGCTACCTGAACAAGACCTACCTCAAGGATATAAATATAAAGACTATCATGGAATAGAATATGAAATCAAAAAATTTGTAGAAATGAATCTTATACTTACTAATATAAGAGGAGAACAATTTCCTATAACCATAGTTATACATAAAGATCCCAATAGGATAGAAACAAATGCACCAATTTTATTAGGAATGGACTTTTTAGATATGTTCAAACCATATAGTATTCAAGAGGATAGATTACAAATGACAATCAATCTTGAAGAACAACATATCCCAAGAATTACTAGTGAAAAGAAAAGATTTACTAACTATATGATGATTAGTTATAAATCTATTACCAAAAACATAACAAATCCGTTAAGTCCCTATGTTGAAATAAAACTCAATCTACCAGAATATTGTAGAATTACATTTCATGCTTATCTTGATACATGATCAACATTATGTACAAAGACAATATAATGTTTTACCACTTCTTCATCGGAAAATATACCCTAAAAAAAAAATACTATGCCCAAAAAATGAAATTAGTGGCCTATTTGAACCATACTCTTTATATGCTGAAAATATACCATTTTTATTAGGAAATAGAGAAGTCATAGTTAGA
Organism: Forsythia suspensa; assembly: GCA_023638005.1. Classification (NCBI taxonomy): domain Eukaryota; kingdom Viridiplantae; phylum Streptophyta; class Magnoliopsida; order Lamiales; family Oleaceae; genus Forsythia; species Forsythia suspensa. The sequence continues at coordinate 13,569,313 of CM042668.1, forward strand.
GAACTCTACTATGCTCCCAAAATAGAATGCGACATTCTTTTAGGACAAACTTTCCTCTTAGAAGATTATGCACCCTTTACACAATATAAAAATCCCACAAGATTTGAATTTACAACACCCTGTAATCACAAAATAATTGTACCACAAATACAAAAAGCTACATCTATAGCTCAGAAACCAATAAATCATCAGAGATCCTCAACCCAGCGTGGTGGATGTTATACATAAATAGAAAAAGAAAATTTCAAATCACTATTATATAACAGTATAAACCTACAAATAAGTGAATCTGAAAATGAAAAGTTAGAAAGAATAAAAAATAATCTCAAAAATAACTTTTCAGAAAACCCATTAGAAAAATGGTCCATAAATAAAACAACAGCAAAAATAGAATTAATAGAACCAAATGTCATAATTAGAGTCAAACCTATGACATATAGTCAAGAAGACATAAAAGAATTTGAAATACAAATAAAAGAATTATTAAAAGCTAAAATTATTAGACCAAGTAAAAGTCCCCATAGTAGCCCAACTTTTATGGTGAGAAATCATGCTGAAATAAAAAGAAATAAAGCTAGAATGGTTATAAATTATAAAAAACTAAATGAGAAAACCAAATTTGATGGATATTACCTACCAAATAAAGATATTCTCATAAAAGCCATATATAATAGCAAAATATATTCTAAGTTTGATTGCAAAAGTGGATTTTGGCAAATATGTCTAGATGAAGAAAGTAAACCACTAACAGCATTTAGCACTCCTAATCCTTTAGGACAATTCGAATGGAATATAATGTCATTTGGATTAAAAAATGCACCTCAAATATATCAAAGAAGAATGGACGAAATTTTTAAACCAATCAAAAGATTCTGCGTAGTATATATTGATGATATACTTATACATTCTACTACTTATAAAGAGCATCTAGAACACCTAGAAAAATTTGCATATATTATCAACAAACATGGAATAATACTCTCGTAAAAGAAAGTCAAATAGCTAAAACAAAAATCGAGTTTTAGGACTCATCATCAAAGAAGAAGAAATTCAATTACAATCTCATATTGGAGAAAAATTACTTGAATTTCCTGACGAAATAATAAACAAAAAATAGCTACAAAGCTTTTTAGGATTATTAAATTATTCTGAACAATTTATAGAAGGATGTGCTTTACTTAAAAAGCCATTTCTAAATAAACTCAAAAAAGATCAAGTTTGGAACTGGACCGATGAGGATACTAAGAAAGTCCAACACATTAAAAAATATTGTTCTAATCTCCCTAAACTATCTATAGCAGAAGATGATGATTATTTTATTCTTGAAACAGATGCATCAAATTATTGTTGGGGAGCAGTATTAAAAGCAGTATCAAAATATGGTGAAAATTATCCATGTCACAAAGATTGTTCAAAAACATGTCCTGAAAAATTAGTTGCATATAATTCGGGAACCTTTAAAGATGTTGAAACTAGATACGACTCCAATAGAAAAGAGTTACTAGCTGTCAAAAAAGGAGTTGCTAAATATGAATATTATTTGATTAAAAATCATTTACTATTAGAACAGATAATACTCAAGTTAAGTATTTTCTTAAAATAATTTAGAACCAAATGTTGCTAACAAGCCATTAATTAGAATACAATCTTGGATGGCCAACTTCAAATTTGATATTCAATATATTCGTGGTAAAGATAATTTTCTTCCCGATTTTCTTTCCGAGATGGAGCAGATCAAGCAAGAGTTGCAATCAATGAAGCTCAAAATAAAGGAGATGGAAGAGAAAATATACAAAATGGAGAATGAAAACCTCCAAAAAAAGATATTCCACGAAATATTCAAAAGATCGACATAAGATATCAAAGAAAATAAAGAGGCTTCCTCCTCTCAAATTTCACCATCCATTATACAAGATATATCCGAAATTAACAAATCAAATGTCATACAACTTTTGCAATAGTCTCCTATCCTTTGGGATAAAAGATGAAGCATGATATAAATACAAAATATGTCTTTTCAATCTTGTGGCCTCACTGGTTTATTGAAATTGGTAATAAGCCACGGATGAAGACTTTAAACTACTGGAAAATACAACAAGGTGAATTTCTATCCCGAGCACCACCAAATTGGATTCACCATATGTATGATATTGAAAACATACTCAGATATATCCTAGCCAAAATCTCAAAGAAATTTCCATGTCACCAAGAAAGAATCAAAATAGCAATCAAGAGTTTGTTCAATTACTAAGCCCACCAATATCTATATCGATTCTTCTCTGCGGTTCCGAATGGGATATTTATGATCATTATCTCATTCCAGCTTAAAAATATTATTAAAATTGGATTAACAAGAAAATTGTTCGATCCAAACAAATCAAAATACTCATGAAGTCACTCCTCGGGAAATCTTGAAAATTGAACATTTCAGAAGAGCTAAAGGATTCAAAGATCAGTTTGATTTCTTAGTAGACACCATGAGCAAGAATGAAAATATCTGGATATATCCATGTGAAGACCACATAATCTTCAAAGAATCGTACTGTACCAGAAAGACTCGTGATCAAGATTGGGCCCTACTTGACCACTGGTGCGACAAAATAATGAATAATGAAAATGATGGATCACCAAACTTCCTTCAAGAAATGTGTAAGATAATGGTGAGTCATGCCGAACATAGTCATCCAAATTGTATTATTGAAGATATGGACCACGCCTCCTCAATGAAGACGACATGCCACCGATTACTTTGAAGGAAAATGATCGGATAGGACCCTTCACTCACTACCAACAAAGATAATCTTATCACTTTGGAAAAGCCGAGGTCCCTATTTACCGACAAGATAAAAAGGAGATTCCTTCTTGATAAGGATCAATTATTGAAGATAAGTTGTATCTTGAGTCTTTATATACCACTTACATATCGAGTTGTAAGGTATCGAAAGTTGAGACAATCACCGAGTATTCTCATATCTCTCTCCATACTATCATACCATAGTCTAGCAGTCTTTCTTCAAGCTTTAATAAGGTAATCTCTATGGAGTTCTAAACTTCAACTTAGGGAGTACCAAGAGTGTTTCTTATTATAATCTTTGTATATCAAGTGTGTACATCTAAAGCTTAAGATATAAGCTTGTAATATGCTCATATTGATTTCTATAAAAGTATTTGATCTTTTCTAAAGAAAACTTCCTTTGTTAGCCAGTCCCCGGCGGTAGTAAGATAGCCTTGTGCTATTTCCATTAAATCTCCTTGTTTTCCCGTTTTGGCTTGTGTTGCCTCGTTTGGGAGTGTTTGGAGTGTCATTGGAAAAATCAATAGGTTCTAAACTAAAGATTTGTTACGATAGGGGTGAAAACAGCTAGTCTGAATTTCCGTGGCAGGATTGAATCCTTTTTGGAATCATATCCGTTAGCTTGAACTAACAATGCAAGAGAAAGAAGTAGAAAAGAAAATGAGCGGAAGTCATGTTGGACCCTGTTAAAATCCTATGAGCAATAGAGAAAAGCATATCTTGTTTTGAGAATACACACATGTATACGCAAAGATTTGAAGGAGAACACTCAAGGGAAACCTAGCTTCTTATTTTGAAGGATAATTCCAGGTTTGACGTTCTAATTTTCATGAACACTGCACAAGCATCCACATCCACTGATTGTGATCTTAAATTGTATTTAGATGATAAAGATATTTCGTTTTTATTAACTTTGGTTAATAAATTAGAAAAATTTATTTTAACTGGTCAATCTAAACTCAAAGATATTTATACTAGCATAGATTTTGCTTGTAAAAATAATATAAGAATTAATTTCAGAGAAACATCCAAAAATATAAAGAGAATTGAAGATATTATTTCTAATATAAAGATTTAGAAGAAGAAGTATCGAAAGGAATTGTTTTAGGATATATAACTCAAAAGAAACATCCTAACGCATTCAAAAATTATCTCGCATATATAGAATACTTAAATGCCGTGATATAATTTGAAAGGTTACGATAATCTTGAAAATCACGTGTGTAATCTATTAGAAGAAGAATTCACAAAATTAAATAATATCCAAGATAAAGTATCTTTAGAATATCTAGAACAAACTAGAATTATAAATAAGTTATTAGTTAGACTCGAAAATATTATAGAGACTAAATTAAAATTATTAGAAAGATTAAGTGACGAAGAAATAATTAGACATAGAAGAAGTTAAAAAGGGCAATTTAGGCACTTTACTCAAAAAAGAGGCATTTACAACTTATTTGTAAAACACTAGGCCATTTCTTTGTAAGATTTAGATAAATTCTACCAGTGTTTGACAAGATTTGCCATTTAGATTTTTAAATTTGGTTAAATATAGGAATTTGGCACAAATGGTCCCTAATCTTGATTTCTCTTGGACTTAATGTCCTATTTATAGAGAAATCTCAAACTACCCACTTTCCATTTATAACCATCCAACACGTATTAAATATAAAAGTGGGACTAATTTTCTCGTCGATTAGTTTTAAAACGAATCGGGTCATAAATAGACTTGGGCTTTAATCAATTTAAATAGGCTATTTGTTTTAATAGGCCAAGCCCATTTATTTATTTTATTTTATTTTTAGTGTCTACAAATGCCCCCTCGAGATTTATCAATTTATTATACAAATAAATAGATAAAATCTTGAATTTAAATTTTGATTTAGAATTTGATTTAAACTTGAACACTCTTTTGTAGGTTTATACTACATGTGTTGTAAAGAATTTGACTTGAGATAAGCTTCTAAATTTGAAAACAAGATGAACTTGTAAAGATTTGAACAAATTTAATCCTATCACAATTCAACCAACATATTTAATCATTTATATAAGTGCACAAAACGTGTGGAAAAGAATTTGACCATTGAAACCACTTATATTAAATTTGGAGAAGAAAGTGGATAGTTAAAGAATCTTCTCACCTTCAACTCATGTAAGTAATTTTATTTATTTATTTTATTTAGTTTTGAGTTTTCCTTGTATGATATTCCTTTTCTTTTTCTTGAACAATTCTGAAAAGTCACCAATAAACTAAAACATTGGCTTTTCCATTTTTTTTTTTTTATGGATCAGGAGACAAATATCGATATTTTCATCACTTTGAATACGAATCCGAAATATCTCCAACAACTTGTTCAGATAGTAAAGTTCGACTTTTAACTTCAATGTCTATCTTCTCAAGCACAGTTTTTTGTGTGCGATAACCAGGCAAAATGTTTCTTCAATTTATTGTCTAGAATTTTTTTTTTTTTTTTTTTAGAAATTGAAGTACAAGAAATTGTTCATCATCTTGTTATCCCATCTCTTTTTTTTTTTTTAATATCATCATATCATTCATAAAGCTGGTGATTTTATTATTATTATTTTTTTAATTTTTTTAATTTTTTTTTTTTTTACGTGAACAAGAAAGGAAAAAAACAATAAAGTTATTGCTTCACTATTTGTGTGTTTGTGTGTGAGAGAGAATAAGTTGAGTGTTGGTTTGCATGTGTGTAATCTTGGTTTCGCTTTACACTTTTTTTTTTTTTTTTTAAAAGAATATATATATATATATATATATATACACGTGTGTGTGTGTATATATACCATGCATATGTGTGTGTTTTAGTGTGTGCATGTGATTGTGTTTTGACTATTCTTTCTTTTTTTTTTTTTTTCATGTGAAAGTGTGTATTTTGATGTGAATTGAGCTATTTATTTCTTTATTTTAAATATTCACTAATTTTTTTTTTTGTTTGTTATTTTGTTGACAGAATCTTTGAAGCAGATCAGAAATTTTGAGGTTCGGATAATTTTAGTTGTGAGAAATAAATATCTTCATGATAGAGGTGTTTTAGAAGTCCGTAAAATTTTGTGTTAAAGATCAAGGACCGAAACTTTTAATCCAAGGCATTATAATGTATTTGGAAAACTTATCGTTATGGACATTAAATCTTAAAATACTTGAAAGATTTAGTGCAAAGAACTATTTCAATTAGTTTTTATTTTTATTAATTTTTTTTTTTTTTTGGAAGACTGGAAATAGAGGCTCTGGAACGTATCTTTTAGATATTCCCGAGGACTCACAAATCCAGATGGAGTTTTTAGAAGACCCGGAAATAGAGGCTCTGAACGTATCTTTTTAGATATTCCCAAGAAGACTCACCTTCCGTGATGGAGTTTCGAAGACACGGAAATAGAGGCTCGGACGTATCTTTTTTAGATATTCCCCAAGACTCACTCTTCCGAGATGGAGTTTTTTAGAAGACCTGGAAATAGAGGCTCGGAACGTATCTTTTTAGATATTCCCCGAAGACTCACCCTTCCAGGATGGAGTTTCAGAAGACCTGGAAATAGAGGCTCGGAACGTATCTTTTTAGATATTCCCCGAAGACTCACCCTTCCGTGATGGAGTTTCGAAGACCGAAAATAGAGGCTCTAACGTATCTTTTAGATATTCTCGAAGACTCACCCTTCCGTGATGAAAGATTTTAAAGAATTTAAAAATTTAATGTTCATAATTACTTTAAATTATGGACCATTTTTTTTTATTGTTTCTTTGACTATTTTACTATCATTTTGTTTTCTTGTTTATTTTTATTTGTTTATTTATTTATTTTATTTCTTTGTTTGTTTGTTTATTTTGCAGGAATGGCACAACCAAATTCTAAAAGCAAAGAGAATTTGAAATTACACGAAATTATTGAGCTTAATGATACGGCAAGACGGAAGGGCAAAGTTCTTTGCTTTCCTAAGACAATTGTGAAGTATCACACCCCGGATCAACGCCACAGAGAGCTCAAGCTTACTATCCACAGCCGATGCCATGTCCTTCGACTTTATGTGTCCCTTTAAAGGAGCTGCACATGCATATTCTCGATGAGCGCCAGAGGAACTCTGATGCCATCCAACATCCTTCTTTGGGTCCACCTCCACATCATTCTCGTGGATATGACGATTATTCGAGAGCGATCATTTCCGAGAGGATTTATCAAAGAGAAGTAAAATGGGGAAGTGCACTTAGCAGCCGTGGAGAAACTTCTTATCTTTCAAAGTTTTGGGAGTGGTCGGTTTGGATCCATAAACTCTTAGTCAAAAGAAATCTTCCTGAGTTAGCTTCATAGCTTTATTCTGCTACAAAGGAATATTCTCGTCCCAATTCTATGTACAGAGCTCTTTGTGAAGTTTGGTGTCCGGACACCAATACCTTTATAACCACAAATGGAGAAATTGGTATTTCTCTTTGGGATATTCGAGAAATCACTGGACTCTCTATTATGGGTGATTATTATGAGGAGGTAGTTCCAAGTCTTTCAGAACTGTTGAATTTGCTTCCCCGGTCTTGCTCATATTTGTTTAAAGCATACTCACTAATAGTCGACAAGAAGAAAACTGATCGAATTCGCCATGTCGATTGGATTGAGTTTTGGTTCCAAGAAGATGATTGCGTTCCAAATCCTCGGAAGAGTAAGCCTTTCAAGAAAGCTATGGAATCAAAGCCATATAAAGAAGGTCAACGAATAGTAAAAGATGTGATATGGAGACACATCGTCACGCATAAGCCAAAAGATATTTTTTGCGCAGGACAGAGTCATTGGAACTCTTTTATCCGTTGATGAGGAAGAAGAGTTAGAAATAGCACCCTATCTTTTGCTTTGGCTTTGTCGCTTCATTTTTCCTTCCGAGACGACTATCTTAGAGCCGGACTTTCAAAACAGACTTCCGAATGGGTCGCTAAGTCGACTTACAGCTTAGTTCCTCCTATTTGGCTAGTATTTATCGAGGACTTACAGAAACATCAAATTGCGTGGCAGGTCATGACATTGGATTGATCAAATATGCATTTCCTGGACATTTTCTGTATGCTTGGGCTGCAACCTATTTTCTCCGAGGAATTTACAGCAACATTGACAAAAGCATTGGTCGCCCTATTATCGGAAGATATGCTTAACTTTAAATGATCTCCACCTTGGAAGTTGACATGTTTGATTGTCGAGAACTTGTTCGTGGAAGGATGGATCACAATGATTTTTGTTGGAACCCTATTCATTTGCCTCCTCATTGTGGTATATGCACGATATAAGGACGATAGATCTACGGAGATTTCAGAGTTCATGATGAGCATTCGACCTGGATTTGTTTCTTATCGCCGAGGATCTGGTTCATACATTCTTGAAGCATATAACCCTCATCGATTTGGAAGGCAACAAGGCTTCAAACAAAAACTTCCAGGCTCACCAAAAGATATGAACTTAGTAATAAATCCAATGACTCTTTATTGTACTTGGTTATCTTTGACACAAGTAGGGAGTGGATGTTCATTCCATATTCCAGGGAGAACCAATAATATACAAAATCAAGTTGATTCTGCATACGAAGATTGGTGGAATAATGAAGTACTTCCAAGATTGAACAAGGTTCAAGTGAAGGAGTTGTTATCCAGTGAGGATACAGACTTTAGACTCGAGCAACCCGCACCTATACCGAAGCATAAGGAGAATGACAAAGCTAAAGAGATCAACCCTTCCTGTGTAGCTTCCCAAAGAACTTTTCAGAAAAGAGCATTGGATGTTCCAGATAAAGGAGGTCCTAAGAGGCTTAAATTTACATTCCTTCAACAGAATCGATTCCTCTTCAGAGCGTGTAAAGAAGATACCTGGACAATCTTGGTTTCGAGAAGACGAGAATTCCGGAGATCAAGTATCTCGGGACTTGAAGCAACTCTTGTTCCTAAGATAGCGATTCCAAGATGAGGTGTGATTTCAATTTTTTTTTTTTTTTAATGTATCAACTTTGACTTGAGACTACCGTTTCTTTGGTGCATCGTCGAAAGCGGTCGATACGATTGAAAAAGCCTCAATCTATTCAAAGCAACCACGAAGCTTGTCTTTGAAACTTCAAAATGGATTTGAGCATTCCGGATATACCTTTACATGACGAAAATTTAGACATGTTGCCTCAAACACGAAATGCGTGTATATCTCGTTCCTTATTATTTTACCCGATCGTTTGATATATTGGTGTGCAACTTCCTTCATCATTTTTTTTTTTTTTTTTAGGATTTCCAAAATTCTCAAGAACTCAATTTTTACACAAGTCCAAGTCCTTTCTTTGGATCGGACTAGCGAGAATCTTGACATGATTGATGCACTTGAAGGATTGATGGCCTTAATGGTTCGAAAGATCTTCCATGCGATTATCTTAGTCATATCAGTGGTGGTATTTTGACATCCAAGTTGACAGATATCAATGATGAGGGAGAAGTAAATTCTGGAACTTCAGTAGTCAAGATTTCGGAGAGTGGACAAGAAGCACCTGTTACCCCATCTTCGTTGTCTTTGATTGTTGTTCCTACTTCAAATATAAACAATCGTGGGATTGCGCCAATTTGTTCTTCCATGTCTGAACTTCCGCTTGGAATTACTGAAGATTCTTCTTTTCTAAAAGATGTTTTCCGAGAAGCCATGACTAAGTATTTTAAGAAGTCATTTACGGATGTGATAAAACACGGTTTTTCAAATCTTAGGACTTGGTGGGCTAAAAGCAATCAGAGACTTCAAAACCTGATCACCGAATCATTTCAAGCGGATCCAGCACCTTTGACGAAGCGTATGGAAGTGTTTCTTAAAAGAGTTGATGCTTACCTTTCTGAAAGAAAGCAAATTTTAGAGTGTCCGACTTTAGAAGAAAAGGACCAACAATTGGAGTCTTTGGACAGTCGAATAGACGAGGAGATGACCATATTTTCTTCTTTGGAAAATAAGACTGACGAGTTGGCTTTCCAGCTGGACAAACTCCGTGATGAACTTCAGACTCGTAAGGAAAATCTGGATAAAATGAAAGAGGCCAGGATCACTCTGAGACAGTCAAAAATTAGAAATATCGCCAACGTAGAATCCATCGATCAGGAGAGGAAGACTCTTGAAGACAGCTTCTTGCAACTGGCTGAAAGTGATTGATCCTTTGAGCTGACACTCTACATTTCTGTTTCTTTTTTTTTTTTATTCTCTTTTGTATCATCTCTTTTTTTTTTTGCAAAGACAAATAAAGAGATATAAATATGATTATCGATTTTGACTGAACTTGGATTTACATTTATGATGATTTTTTTTTATATATATAGCCGTTCACAGTTTATCCTCTTGCGGGCCAGGAGCATTACACAATTTTTTTTTTTTACAAAGGAAAACAAAGTTTAAGCGTAAAAACGCTTGAAATTTTTCCGTTAATAGGTCCAATCGCAATCCATCTTTGTCCACGATCTTGTATGCCCCATTGGTGAACACATGAGTAACGACAAATGGACCATCCCATTTAGGTTGGAACTTGCCCCTGTCTTTTTGTAATTATGATAGCCTACGTCTTGAAAGTACTAAATCTCAAACTTGAAATGATCTTGGCCGTACTTTTTTTTGAAAGACTTTGCCATCCGAGCTTGATAACATTGCAGGTGCATTTGAGCTTCTAATCTTTTCTCATCCAAAGCTTCCAGCTCCTCAAGTCGAAGACGGGCATTTTCCTCTATCGTCAAACCTTCTTGGATGGCAATTCTTAATAATGGAATCTGACACTCTAAGGGAAGTACATCTTCCACACCATATACCAAGGCATATGGAGTAGCTTGTGTTGGAGTCCGGTAAGTAGTGCAATAAGTCCACAAAGCTTCTCCAATTCTTTCATGCCAGTCTCTTTTAGATTTGGATACAACCTTCTTCAACAAATTGCACAAGGTCTTGTTGAATGCCTCTGCCAATCCATTAGCTGCTGCATTATACATGGACGAATTGTATTGTCTGAATCCAAACTTGGTGCAAAGATTATTGATGTGGCTATTGCAGAATGGTTTTCCATTATCAGTGATGATGTATCGAGGAACTCCATACCGATAAATTATTTGACCGCGAATGAAATTTGCAACATTTTCTTTCTTTACTTCCCTCAATGGTATAGCTTCGGCCCACTTGGAGAAATAGTCAGTCCCATCGATGATGTATGAATGTCCAGCTGAAGACTTTGGTGTTATGGGTCCAATCACGTCAAGACCCCATGCATCAAATGGCCAGGAAGCTATTGTCGGATGTAATAGTTCTGGAGGTTGATGAATGAAATTTGCATGGACTTGGCAAGCTTCGCATTTTTTTGCAAAATCCATAGAATCTTGAACCATAGTCGGCCATAGTATCCCATTCTTTTATCCGAAAATGGAGTTTAGGTCCCGACCGATGAGCACCATATATTCGAATGAGCTTCCTCCGTGGCATGTGTCGCTTCTTCACTACTTAAGCATCGAAGGAATACTCCATCAAACGAGCGTCGATAGAGTGTGTCCTTATAGAAGATAAATCGAGAAGCACGCCTCCGAACTTCATTTACTGACGAGGGCTATCGTGTAACTTATGATGTTGAAGATAATCAATTAACGGTTGCCTCCAATCATCCACTTCTTTGCTACTAATTTCAACATTATTGTTCTCCTCAAGATTTTCAAGCAAAGAATGGTGGAATTATCCATCTTTGAACAATTGATCTTGGGTGAGAAAAATCCTCATCGACCGCCAAAACAAAGACCAAATTAGCCAAAGCATCTCGCTTCTCTGCTTTTCATTCACGAACGAACTTGATTTTCTACCGATTCAAATCGTTTTAGGAGTGTTAACGCATATTCATGATATGGCTTCGTGTTTAAATTTCGGACTTCATACTCGAAAAAGAAGTTGGTTGATTATCAACAAAGAATCTCCAAAGACTTCTAGTTGATTGACTTCCATATCCAAAGGTCAAGTTTCTAAACCAATAATAAGAGCTTGATATTCCGCCATATTGTTGGAACATCTTTCCACAAAGTAAATGAATAGGGCATGACTTGATCATGGGGAGTAACAAATACAACTCCCGGCTCCAAAGACCATATCTTCGAGTCATGCACCATCAAAGAATAGCCTCCATGAAGGTATAACTTCATGTAAAAACTTCTTCGTCCGGAAAGTCTTCGTAAAGTTCCCATTCTCGCCGAATAGGATGATCACGAGAAAATCGCGAGCTTGTCCCTTAACAGCCTTTTGTAGAATGAATTTGATGTCGAACTCGGACAATAGAAGTGCCCATTTTCCTATCCTCCCGTAAAGAATCGGTCTCGACATTATGTATTTTAATGGATCAATCTTTGAGACAAGATTGATTGTGTGTGCTAGCATGTAATGCCTCAACTTTTAACTCGCAAAAAATCAATGCAAGGCATATTTTCTCAATAGGTGAATACTTCATTTCAAAGACCTACCAATGTCCGACTTAAGTAATATAGTGCATTTCTTTTCCTTCGTCGTTGATTTGGAGAAGAAGTGCACCTAAAGAAGATTCTTGTCTTTGCGACATAGAGAGTCAATGGCTTTCCGGGATTGGAGCCATGAGCACCGGTGGATGAGATAAATATTGTTTAATGCTTTGGAAAGCATTTCGACAAGTATCATCCCATTCAAATGGCACATATTTCTTCACCAACCTTGTTGAATGGATGGCAACGACCAAAGAAGATTGGAGATAAATCTTCAAATGTATGCCAACCTTCCTTGAAGACTTTTCAATTCATGCAAATTACTTGCTCGGCATGTTTATTATAGCATCAATTTTGATTGATCTATTTCAATACCTCGATGTCGAACAATGAAGCCAAGAAATTTTCCGAAGTAACACCAAATGCGCACTTTAATGGATTCATTTTCAACCGATAACGCTTGAGTCTTTTAAAAACATCCCGCAAGTCTTGTAGATGATCATCTCATTTTTTGTTTTGACAACAAGGTCATCCACATAGCATTCCACTTGCTTATGCATCATATCATCAAAGATCTTTTGCATCGCCTGTTGATAAGTTGCTCCAAATTTTCAATCCAAATGGCATGACCTTGTAACAATATATGCCCTTAGAGTACGGAATGCCGTGAGCTCCTCGCCTTTTGGATTCATTCGAATTTGATTGTACCACAAGACCCATCCATGAAAGATAGAACTTCGTATCCCGTAGTAGCGCCCACCATCAACTCACATTATCGGTGGAAAATCATCTTCGGGACAAGCTTGATTCGGATCTCGAAAGTCAACACGCACTCTTATTTGTCCATTCTTTTCATGACCGAACGATATTAGCAATCCAAGTTGGGTACTTAACTTCGTATAAACCCGACTTTCAATAAGTTTGTTGACTTCTACTTCAATTTGTGGAATCATTTCGGTCGAAATTTTCTTTGGGGTTGTTTGATCGGGCGAAGTCCATGCTTTACCGCAAGATGATGCACCGCAACTTTAGGATCTAACCACGGCATTTCTTTGTAGGACCATGCAAATACGTCTTTGTATTCTTGGAATAGGTTGAAGTACTCGGATTCCTCATTTTCACCGAGAAGAGCACTTACAAACACCGCCTCATATCTTCTTCTCGCTTCCCAAGTTTAACTCGCTTCAAATCATCTACTTTAGCTTGCCCCTTCTTCTTGAATATCATGGCGGAGTGGTTCAGTTCATTTGACGTGGTTGAATTTTCAAATTCGTAATCCGAGTCGAGGCTTCTTTTAAAAGCAATGTGATTAATTGATACCTCTTCTTTATCTTTGCCATTCTTTTGAGATAAGACAGTTTTCCGATTTCTATTCCTTCTTCTTGACTGTTGAGGCTTCAAACTTGAATTAGAAGTCTTAACTCCAAGTCAAGAAAATGTAGACTGTCTTTGAGAAGATTCTGGATAAGCCTGCACATTTTTGTCAACTTGAACAGAAGTAGGAGAATCACCACTTAACCTTTGAAAGACGGATGTTCTACCTCTTGGATCAACTATTGTGGAAGTCTCTCTTTCCAGCCTTTCGAATACTGAAACTCTGACATTCTCACTTTGAATTCGATCAAATACTAAAGGTCTTGACTCTTTTGGCTTTTCTTCGAGCAGTCTCATAGATTTGAATCATGATTGGATTTGAGGACACCTTCTTGACTTTAATTTTTCTTGGTGGACCTGGATTATATCCCAATCCATACTTTGGTTGTGCAATAAATGATCCACCAGAATCTGAAGAAACACGTCCACCTAAAAGAACTGCATCAAGATCACCCAGTTTACGAGGCTCTCATTTCCCAAATCCGGCATTCTCGAACAACTTCTTAACTTGCGGATTGTAATGTCCCTTAAAAGTTTGTTTCGGGTCTTCAACTTCTTTGACATGTGGCATGTTTTGTTGGGATGAATTAGAGATCTGAGCTTTTCTATATTCGAATACATGTTGAAACTTTGCTAGTCTCTCGAACTCAGAATAAGTTGATAGGGCGAGCCAATTTAAGAATGTTGGGTATCGGAAAAGTTAATTCTTTTCTCAATACCTTAACATCTCGCTAACGCCGCTTGAGGTTGTTTGCCTTTGGAGAGCTCTCCACAAGTAAGTTTCGATCTACACCGTCATAAGTTGATGAGGTGGCACTACAACAAGTCGGTGATCATTGTTTGTATCTTCTTTGATTTCAAATCCAGTGCGGATAATCCCCGCCGAATGAAACTCTTCACCTTCCGAGTAGAACTTGGCATCCGCAAAATAAGATTCTTCTTTGAGGAATGGTTTTGACTCACCCACCACAGTTTGACTTCTCCATCTCAAATATACTTGAAACATTGATGCCAAGTTGAGGCACCACTCCGCTTCATGCACCCAAACACGTCCAATGAGCAACTCATATGATGTTTTGGCATCAATGACATGAAAGAGAGTCGATGAATTTAACTCTCCTATTTGCAACCTCAGTGCTAATCATGCCAATAGCTCGTTGACCCTTTTGATTGAATCCTTGAATCATGATATTGCTCTTTGATAGATCATCAACATTTATTCCAATCTTCTTCATTGTTTTGATTGGCATAATGTTTACAAAGCAGAGCCGCAATTACACTCTCTGATACATCCACCGACGATAGTGGTCTATTATGTAAGCGAGATCCAAGTTGTAAATCATCATCGTTGAACGTGATAGTGGCCATACGATCTTGATAAATTGTAGATTTAATCGGTTCCAAGATTTCTTTTCCTTGGTAAGCTTCCTGGATCAATCAATGCTGCGATTAGGGCCATACGATCATCAAAAGAGAGATTAAGGGCATCTGCCAGGCTCGTGTCGGAAGGAATGTTACTGAGTTGTGATATGACCTTCCTCGTCTTTGAACTCTCTCCTGGTAAATTTTTTGACTCACTTCCTCCATCTACATTGATGACATTGGAGGTGAAACATTGTTCGTCAAAGAAACTCTTAGGAAAATATTCTCCCAGGGTTACTGGTCTAGAAAAAGAACGTGGTGTAGCCTCTATTTCTGTTGATTTTTTGTTTGCTCTTGCTTTAACTTTGGTTTTCTTCTTTTGATTGTTTCTTGGCTTTCTTCTTGATTCTGGTTTCTCGTCATGGGTGTCAGGACTTGGAAGCCGTGGAGCTTTCTGGCGGCGTCTTTTCACGAGAGTCCATGTCCCCTGACTTTCTTCAGATGATACTTCGTCAATAGATTGAACTTCATTACTCCGTGCCCCCAATGTCAATCGTGCAAGAGGTACAGAAGATGATTTTTTACCTGTTTCGTTTGATCTCCGATATTTCTCCTTCTTACTTATGAAAGTAGACCATCCATCCCCAATTTCATCTTCGATTCGTCGTCGAACTCCAAACGCCTAGATCACCAACATGATTTCATAGAAGGTTGGACGATTCACGCTATCCGGTTTGACCATCTCCGGATAGACATACGTGATGGTGACTTCTTCGCTACTTTGAGTTGTACCGGAATAGCTCCTTTCGGAAGTTGATGTCCAAATTCGACTACCTCGGATAATGACTTTCCAAGATCATATGGAGTAAGGAATGTCTCTCTTTATTTGAAATGGGAATTGGATCAAATGATCCAAACGAAACCATCGAACACCGCGGTTGGATTTTCACCGCTTCAAGTTTGATTTTATTTTCTCTGCCTAAGCGGACAATAATATCCTTTAGCACAAAACACCTCTCCACTTGGGTGACTAATGATTTGATGGAATCACGCAATATTTAGGATGATCAACTTGACCACCTCTTCCGACCTTTTGGTCTTTGGAAGTTCAATTATCTTTTGTTCAAGGAGTTGATTTAAAATCCCGAAACTTCGTAGTCTGAGAATTGATATTCTTTTTCTTCATGTTCCTTCAGAGTAAGAAGACCTTTCCTTTGGACTTGTACTTTGTTGGGTCTCGAACTCCGGTTTTGGCTTTGGGCCCGGATTTGAACTTGATTTTTTAAAAGTGATTTTTGTAGGAACAAAGTGGAAATTGTCATGGCCTCTTTGGGCTTACACGATTTACCATCCTCTTGATTTCCTTCTTGGGATCTTTCTTGTCACGTGAATCACTTTCGGTAAGTAACTTCCGTGTCTTGCAATCTGGATTTCTAGATCATGGGCACGTGTAGCCAACTCTTCAAAAGAGTGAGGCATATTTGCTTGAAGATTATAAAGTAGTTCCCAATGCATACCTTGGACACACATGTCAATAGATGATGCTCACCGATGCGTTCTTTGCGCTTAAGAATGAGATTTCTCCATCTTCGATATATTCTTCGACCAGCTCCTCTTTGCTCTGCTTTGTTCGGGCAAGTTCCGGAAGGTCGATCGTCCGCTTTGGTACTATAGAAGCGTGTTAGGAACTCCCGCTCAAGTTGATCCCAACTATCAACCGATCCAAATGTAGTAAGTCTCATACTATTCAAATCTCGCGCCTCGAGGGAGCGCGTATAAACCGCTTCGCCATGGTGTCGTTGTAGGTGCCGCCGTTGTTACATGTTTCAATGAAATGAGCAACATGTTGCTTTGGGTTTCCTTTTCCATCGAAACATTGGAACTTGGAGGTTGGTAACCAAGTGGCATCATCATTTTTTCAATCCGACGGTTAGGTTTTAGCATAAACCATTGAAGATTGTGGCGAACCACCATACTCAACGAATTGTGTCGGAATCATATCTTTGGAGTTGTTGGATGACGAGAGCCAACAGAGAGTTGAGTTGTATCACGCAATACATTTTGCACTCACCGTCCGGCCATGCATATCTTGCTTCATTGGTGCTCTTGGATTTCGGATCCTTAGTTCGGAAGAGCTTGCATTTTTTGGACTGTCTTCTGACAATGGACTTGGCAGTTCGAGTCGGTGCATGAGGGTGGAAATTTGTGCCTCTTTGTCTTCCAACGTTTTTGTTAGCTTTTCAATGGCCAAGGCCATTTGCTGAATTCGGTCATCAGATTCTGGTGTCATTTCCGCAACCATCACTGGCTCGAGAGATTCTTCAGAAGTGGTATAATCACCCCATTTCATGAGAAGTGACATGTGTAGATCCCACACGGACCCATTATCGGAATTAGAGCCGAATGAGAACTTTTGCTAAGTTCTTGGATTTTTCTCGCAAAACAGAACCGGACTTCCTAGACTTGAAAATTTTGACTTTGCCCTTGTTAGAAAACTTCCTCAGTGGTGAAACCAACTGAATTTTCCCTGCCTTTGTCTGGGCTCTAGTTGTATGGAAAAGTTCAAAAAGTGTTTCCTCTAACGGAATCACGATTTCTTTTGATTTTTCACCGCCATAGTTGATGTAGTGATTGACTTGAAGATTTCACTAATCGAAAGATGAGAGGGCAAAAGGTCCCAGCGGACGTGCCAAGAAATTTGTACAACAATTTCGTGTATTAAAATCTGAAACTGTTACAAATTGAAAATTTGATAAATTACAAAGTGGATAATCTTCTTGTGATCACGTAGTCTGCGTAATCCTCCGATTAACGATCCGAATGTTGAAGACAAGGGGCCACGTGGCTTGAATCCTCGACTTGAAACTTGTCGAAAATTTAATTTGCTTGAACCTTCAATGTTTGGACTTGGCTTGAATTTGATTTGTGAAGAAGTTTGATCTTCTTGGACTTGCTTTAATTTGAAGAAGATTTTGATCTTCTTAAGATTTCCGGTTTTGGATTTTCTGTAGGGTTGTGGATTTTCTCTGGACTTGCTTCGGACTTCGGCTTTTCTTCTTCACGGGACTTTAACTTGTGATTTCTCTTGGACTTAATGTCCTATTTATAGAGAAATCTCAAACTACCACTTTCCATTTATAACTATCCAACACGATTAAATATAAAAGTGGGACTAATTTTCTCGTCGGTTAGTTTTAAAACGAACGGGTCATAAATAGACTTGGGCTTTAATCAATTTAAGCGGGCTCGTTCTACTCCCATGTGGGGAGTAGATTATAAACCCACACCCTACGTGGGCGTGGGAGGTGGAAAAAAAAAGCCACCGGACCAAAAAATTAAACACCCACCTCCCCACATTTTCCCCATTTCCAATCGTAAATGCGTGTCTCTCCCCTCTTCATCCCCAAATCGGTGACCCAAATCCGAAACCACCGCCGCCGCCGTGCCGTGACCCACCATGGAACCTCTATAAAACCACCACCGCCGTGGTCGCGCGAACCAGTTCCGGCTTGGCATGACTGCATGTTATACGTCATCAGTGGCCTCCCACGCCTTCATGGCTAGACAAATTTCTCTCTTTTCACAAAATTTATCCTTTTTTCAGCCCTTTCTTAGCCAATATGCATTACATTTCAGCATTGATTTCAAATAAAACTATACGGATCATGAATGTCTCTTTATGGAAATCTCGGACATTGATCGACCACGCATAAAACAAGGCGAAGGTTGAAAAACAATCTTTTTCAAATCGTTCTGGTTCTCTCTCCTCCCGGAGGAAGCAACCTAAGCCAAACAAAAGAACTTGAACAAAAAAAAAAAGGGAAAAAATCACATTTTAGTCCATTTCTCAAATTTCCGGTGATCAACCGCGAACCACGATCATGCCGCCACCTTCCTCTCTCTCTCGCGACCCACCTTGAATCTCTCTCCATGAACCAACACGGTCGCGACCCACTCTCTCGCCACCGTGAAGCACCGCTCCTCTCTGCGCTGAAGCGACCCACCGTGAACCACCATTGATGAACCTCTCATTGCTCGGAGAGAGCGAACCTGGTTCATGACCACCCTGCGGTGGTGTTTTTATAGAGGTTCCATGGTGGGTCACGACGCGGCGCGGCGGCGGTTTTCAGATTTGGGTCACCGATTTGGGATGAAGAGGGAGGGACACAGATTTACGATTGGAAATGGGAAAATGTGAGGGAGGGGGTGTTTAATTTTTTGGTCCAAATGGCTTTTTTTTTCCACCTCCCACGCCCACGTAGGTCGTGGGTTTTATAATCTACTCCCACATGGGGAGTAGAACAGCCCGATTAATAGGCTATTTGTTTTAATAGGCCAAGCCCATTTATTTATTTAATTTTATTTTTAGTGTCTACAACGACATTGAATCAATCTTATCATATTTTTATTTAATATAAAAATACTAATAAAATTAATTTATACAGTATTTATTGTTTATTTTAAAAAAAAAAATAAAACGATAAATTAAAATATGAATAAAATAGTTAGACCTCTAATATTTGTAGTTAATAAACATATAGTTCAATTAAATAAAAGTACTTGAGTATCAAGTTTGTCACAAAGTTATTATTTTTTTTGTTATAACGATAAAATAAAAGTTTAAATTTTAAATAATGTAATTACTTAATAATAAAAATAATAATTTTATTTGACATTTTATCAATAATTATGTGCTTAAATTGTAGTTATTTTATAATAGTTCGTAATATATATATAAAAAAATTTAGTATATTATCAATTTGGTCAATAAAATGTTAGTAAAAAAAAAAAAAAAACTTAGTTTTTTTTAATTTTTTTTAAAAAATAAAAGTATATGACACATTTGCACTTTTGCAAATTTTAGCAACCTAACTACAAATTTTCCTTATTAAAGTTAAGAGTATATTAGTCTTTTTAGTTAAACAATAATCAATTACGCACCAAAATATGTAGAAATTTATGTACCAAAAATAAATATTAAGGACTATTTTCACATCATGCGAGCAAACGTTAATAACCATTTGCGCCAAAATCCCTTAAGTATAAACGAACTACGGCCATTATTTAGGAAAATATTGCACTTTGCCCTTAAACTTTCATGATTTCATCCTATTAAAACTAATTTCCTTTGATTTGTCGAAATTTTGTGTACTTGCTTTATTAGGTCGTCCCTTTCTGAACGCTTGGGTGCACCCCCCCCTCTCCCAAGCCTAAATTCAAATGTCAAACTTGAACTATTCAAGTGAACAAAAATCTATTATACGACAAATGACTTTTCATTTTCTGACCAGTTTTAATCTAATTATTCTAATATTTTTCTAAGTCTTACACAACTCATTGTATTCTTTAATTTTGATTATCCAAGTATACAATATTGAACAAAGTTTTTAGGTTCGATCAGAACATTGATATGGTTAATTGTTGCCGGGTCAAAGGGCAGTGCTTTTGTCGGTGGATCACAAGTTCAACCGTTGAGTCATCGATTGGATGATTGAATAAGAATTTGTAAAAATTATTATTTCAACTATTTGAATCACGTGAAGTATATTTTTATTTTTATATTTATTTTTCAGAATAAAATTAATTTTTTAAATGATCTATCATTGATCACAAAAATAATGAATTTATTCTTTTTATTTTGTATGTCAACATTATTAATACCCTTTTTGATATTATAAACATACTTTTAGGTAAATTGTACAATTTTACTAGAAGGTAAAAAATATTTGTTAGTTTATAATTTAAAAAATCATTTCGTGCACCATCTTTTTATAATTTTATGTTGGGAATGGTGCCATAAACGATAGATATATTTTCAAGTGCAAAATATATTATTGTTTCATAAATACATATCATTTAATCTACAATATTAACATTAGTTATTTTATAATTATTTATTTGAGCAAATATTTAAATGTCATCAGTCACTTGTGTCACGATCATTTGAGATAATTCAAGTTGGGTGTTTGCGTAGAGAAGTACAGTGTGATACTACTTATATTTTGAACAAGATTTAGTTAAGTTCACGACCGTGAGCAATGGTTAGCACCTTCTTGTGATATAGTCGTAGTGTCAACTATTCTACCAATTGAGGTGAGCGATTTGTCCTAATTGTAGAATATTGGTTTCTTGACTAGTGCCACTAATGCTCTTGAAGTGCTTTGGACTACACCATGTGTTAGAACTTAATTCCATAGAATGACGATGCACAGAATTAAGTTCCACACGATCGCCATATGGATTACCTAAATCCCTTTACATAATAATGAAAATTATTCGTAAGCTTTAGGATTCCTTGATATACCAATGAGTTATATCAATTGATATGACCAAATACCTCGGTATGTTGGGAACTCGAGAGTAAGAGTAGTGGACATGTATTCATGTTGGGAGACAATCCATTTGAAGTGGCATATATAGAATATAGTCTCTAAGAATTGCTAAATCTTAAGAATAGCCTTTGACCAAATAATACCTAAAATACCCTTAGATATAAAAACATCAATAGTTGTTATATTGTTCTCATAAAATTACGATTTTAAGGTTCCGCACCCAAAATTGGTATCAGAGACTCGTTAAAATTATAATTATGTCAGATAATTATAACAAAATTTCAAAAATCAATATAATTGAACAAATTAATTGGATAAAAAACTTTTTGATACATAAATTTGGATTAATTAAAGAAAAGACAATTAGAAAAGAAGATCAAGAAATTCTAAAAGAAATTCTACAAATTGAAATATTAAACAACACAAATAAACAAAAATTACAAAACCTTAGAAATATACTTTAGAAGAATATATAACGTTAAACGATTAAATAAAAATAATAAAAACTCAGCAGGAGTTAGAAGAGTTAAAAAGAAGAATAGAGATATTAAGAAAACCTTTAACTCTAGAAGAAAGGATAATAAATATAGAAAATGAATTAAAAGATAATAAAGAAATAATTATTGAAATTGGAAAAAGATTAGGATTTCAATTTGAAAAAAAAGGCAAACTATTAATAAAAGAAAATATTGTTATGATGAATGAAGCAGAACAAGAAACCATAATAGAAGAATTTCTTGAACAAAATAATAAACACTACCAACTACTTGTACCTTATAACTTAAATCCAAATATGAATACACAATTAAAAGATATTTCGAAAATCTTTTAAAAATTAATAAAAACATTAAAATATCAATACTATAACGGAAAACATATAAAATTTTATACTAAAGAAGAACCACAAACTCTAGAATCAGTATATAATTTAATGAATGAAACCAAACAAGATCTTGAAGAAAATTCTTTGAAACTTCAGGAGAATGCTGAAAGATATAGGAAAATGTTAGAGGATCTAGAAATACAAATGGCTAATATAAGTTTAGGAAATACTAAGATGAATACTAGTACCACAAGGGTTAGTAGTTCTACTATCCCTCCTACAGTAAGCCAACCTCCTTTCACACCTACTACACTACCAAAAACTGAAGGAACATACCCTACAGTATGCTTAGGTCCAGTACTTTCCATTGCACCAAGATATGAAGGGCCAGGACAAACTAGTGGTGTAAATAAAGAGAAGGATAATGAAGAATATAATAGTTATAGATATCCAACAGATGAAGGAGAATTATATACCTGGCATAAATTCAATCCAGAATTAGAAAACCAAAATAGAAGAGTAAATCCTAGCAAATTAAAAAGGCAACTTCAAAATAACTACCAAAGAAGAAAGTCCTATGGAAAACCTAACAGGATCAATACCAACAACAGAATATGGTTAGATCTAGATTCAAGAGATAAAGATAAAAAGATATCTGCTTAGGTAAAAGCCTCTAGCCTTGCTATGCAATTTAGCAAAGGATGGGATACATATACAGCCTTCAATTTTCTTGAACACACCTTTAGAAGAAATGTTGAAGAATTATGGAAGAAAACCTCTGACCAAATAAAAAGTAATGCAAAATATGGAGAAGAATTGATAGTCGATTCAAGAGAACATTTAAATAACCAAACAATTATGGATATATTAAAAAGGTTAGAAAAATATTCGAGAGCACAATTCCTAGGAGAAATTGCAGAAGAAACTAGTATAGAAAAAGAAATAAGAGAAAAATTAGAAGCACAAATAGAATTAGATGATGTCAAATTTTAATTAACTCGCAAGTGTACGAATCTAGTGGAATATAGATAGGTAAAAACGAGGTCGATCCCACGAGATCGCTATGAGGAAGGTGTAATTTAATCCAAATTAATCGTTATTCTAGGCTAGTTGAGTCGAAAAGAGTTTTGTTGAAATTATTTAATTTAAAGACTAACTAATTATGCGAAAATGATGAGATTGAATAATCAAGAAGTGTAAAACACCAAGGTTCGAATCCACCATTGTCTAACTTAGCAATCATCTAATCATTCATTAATTCCCAAAGAAAACGCGACGACAACACGAAATCAATCTATTGTCGTCCCTAAAGATTTATCAATTAAGTCCAAAAGAAGAGAATCAAATATAGGCTCCCCTTATGCTTCAAACATAAATTACTTAAGCATTTTTCATATCAAATTCCATTGAAAGAAGACAAAGAATCAAAGATTACCTAAGCATTCTATGTATCCCAATAAGAATAAAAGAAGATGAAAATCAAAAGCAATTAATAAAACTTATTTAAGCATCAAGCATGGATTAATTAAACCAATATCTAACTATCAAAAATACATGATATTTAAGATGAAAGAAATTATATTTAATTAATCTAGTTAAGAACGAACCATGAACGTTAAAGCCCTAAAAAGAATTAAACGAATAATGAAATAATTACTTAATTAAAACAAGGTTTCATCGTCTCACCTTGGCTAAAGAAAATTAGAAAAACATAATTAAATTAAAAATACAAGAATTGATAGAACCCGGCATGGATTGAAGGAGAAGAAATCTTCAAAAACTCTTGATTGTCGATTAGTTGTCTTCTCTTGTTTTCTTCCGTCTTCCTTCATTCGGCTCCCAAAATCCTCCTTTTGTTATGAGAATATATCTCATATTTATACTACCCTAATTGTGCCCCAAAATATCTCCAAAGAATACAAAATTAAGTGGGTCAAACATTACCTATTGAAATTAGGGCTAAAAAGGAAAGAAAATAAGAATTAAAAACGCAGACAAAAAAAATTGCCGGGCGATCGCCCGATTTCTTTCCCAGCGATCGCCTGTGTTGGTTGATTTGGCTTCGCTTTGTGCCTCGATTGTTGGGCGTCATTGACATTAAGTCAAGCGATCGCCCGACTGTCCCTTTAAAGATTTGCACTTTGGTCCTTTAACTTGGTCTTCGCCATTTCAGTCCTCCAACTTTTTATAACATCAACTTTGGTCCTTCAACTTCACATCATCTCCGCTTTAGTCCTCAACTTTGCATCATCTCCAGTTTAGTCCCTCAACTTTGGGTTGAGTGCAATTGAGTCCTTGAACTTATGAGATATCTTCTAAATCGTTGCTCTTTTTGCCCAAACTTCTCCAATTGTTCACCAACAAGTCCAAAACTGAAATAAAACAATAATAAACTTTATTAAGTAGAAAAGCAACTATTTGACGACATAAATGATTAATTAAAGGCAAAATAAGTGCATAAAACGCACTTATCAAACACCCCAAACTAAACCTTTGTTCGTCCTCGAACAAAAACAAAACTAAAATAAAAATTAAAACTACGCTAATGTAATCATGGAAAATTAGTCAATGTTAAACTCCTTACCATATGCCTCAAGTTCAAAATAAAGCAACACTATTAAAAGGATATTAAACAACAAAGACAAAAATTTTCACTTATCCGATGCTCGACCTCGTGTGAGTGTGTGAATAGCCAAAAATTAAACTTATACACGTATTAGACCATGACCAATATTGTGTGGTTGATATTTCAAAGAATCCCAACCCTTTGTAGTCATTTATTTCCTGCACCTCTCGTAAAGTTATCACACTTCTAAAGCTTTTCTCTCAAATCCCGAGGTGTTCTAGCGAAGTTGGTTTCTATTGATCATCACAATGCTCTTTCTTTTCAACGAAAGTGGTAAAACTTAGCACTTGTATTCTCGAGAATTAGGATGGTGAGAGGTTTCTAAATTCTCATCTTGATCTCTAAGGTTCTAATCTAGCAATCCTTCCCGAGCACTTCTACTTTTTTTTTTAACTCCATTAATGCCTTACATCCTGTGCAATACTTCTCTTTCACTAGCTTTACATGTGACCCTTGTAGCGAGCTTTGGGTCGATGACTCCCAAGTCGATGACCATAGGGCACTGTGTTTGAAAATACCCTAGCGGACTTAATTGCTCGAGTCCCACAAAGCTAATAGAGGAGTGAAGATGTAAATTTATAAATGTCGCTCTCTTTTTTTTTTTTTTTTTGTTTTCTTATTTTAGATACAGGACTCATGTAGCGAGCTTTGGGCCGATGACTCCCAAGTCAGATGACCATAGGGCACCAGGTTTCAAGATACCCTTACAAGCTTAATTGCTCGAGTCAGATATTTCATTTAATTTTATCAGCTGCGAGTAGTTCTCGGTTGAGATTCCTTGACTATAACCCATTCAACCAAAGATGAGATCCAGAAAACCCAAACCATCAAAAGTCTTAGAATAAAAGTAGTAACTTTAACACCCCCAAACTGTTCTCAAAACAGTTTAGTCACTAGCTCTAAGAATGTAGGAACGGAATTTTTATCATGATACTCAGTCAATAATATCAACACAAACACTCAAGTCATGTCTCCAATAAACGATAAGTCAATAGTGGCTATGTGCTTCCATAATCAGGTCTAACATGGATAAGTATACAGATAAAAGAACGAGTTCAAGTGTTGTCTAATAGTCTACTAAAAATGTACTCAATTTTGAACATATATCATCATTGGCGGCAAGATATTCAACAGTAACTAGAATTTTTTTTTTTTTTTTTTTTCAAAACCATTTCAGTTACACAGACCAGAATGATAAGCAAATCAGAAGTTCTTAAGTAACACGATATTTTATAACCCACCCCCAAACAAAAACCTTACATTGTCCCCAATGTAAGAATAACATAAAGCACAGAGTAGGAGAGAAAAGATCAGTTACTCCCCAGGGATAGATGTGGAGAAGAAGGATCTGCCTAGTATGTAGTGGACTCAGAAGTAGTGCCGGGACCCTTGGTCAGAAGATGATTGCCTACATAATATCCAAGCGGCTCGCAAAGTGGGGCATCCTGCGCGTGACAAGGTGAGACCTAATAAGTGCAATAAAATAAAAACTAATAAATTATTTAAACTATCTAAAACTACTACATATAAAGCAAGTAAATAAAAGGGTAAGAAAATGGGTTGCCTCCCATTAAGCGCTTATTTATAGTCATTAGCTTGACTTATTGTCCGATTGCCTTACGGCGACTGAATAATGCTTTGGAGGACCCGCTTTTCTTGCACCTATTGACTTTGGCATTCGTTGGAAGTGGCTCAATTTTACATTTTCCATTTAGTTGTACCTATGACAAAAGTCTTGATTCAAGCAAAATATTAACTTCTTTGATAGCACTATCAATATCAAAATAAGAACCCAAATGAGTTAAGCACATGTTTAACGATCATCACAATTAGTATAAGCAAGACAATCATCATCTAATGCTTCTATCATGTCCACATCAAAGAACATCCTCATTATCATGTGGTAGCCTGTTGACATTAAAAATATTTAGTTCTACTTTCATGTTGCCAAAGGATAGTTGCATAACTCCATTCCTCGCAATTAATGATAGCATTAGATGTTGCCGCGGAAAAGGACGACCAAAAATTACGAAATATGTTTTGTAGAGTCTTGTCTTGGTTGAGTGTCAAGTACAACAAAATCAACAGAAAATAAAACTTGTCAACTCAGTGTCAAAACATCCTCTACAATTCTTGAGGTACTTTCACAGATCTATCGCCAGTTGTAAAATCATAGATGTTGGTTTTAACTCGCTAGTCCAAGTTGCATATACACGAATAAGGAAGAAGATTAACACTAGCTCCTAAATCTAGCAAAGCTCTCTCAATTTTATGGTTTCCTAAGATACAAGAGATAGTAGGACAACCTGGATCTTTAAATTTCATAGGAGTGTTGCTTTGAATTATAGAGCTAACTTGTTCAGTTAAAAATGCCTTTTTGCGCATATGTAGTTGTCTCTTTGTTGTACATAGATCGTTCAAGAATTTAGCATAGGCAGGTACTTGTTTAATAGCATCAAGTAATGGAATATTCACACTTACTTGCTTGAAGATTTCCATCATATCATTGATAGAATTACCTTGCTTTACCTTTGTGAGCCTCTGAGGATATGGGGCTCATGGAATGTAAGATGGCTCATTGTCCTCTTTGGGAGCTTCTTGGATTGAATCATCAGTTGGAACAGTACCTGGAGAAAGTGGTTGAGAAGTGGTTTGCTTTGAGATGTCCACTTTGTTGTCAAACAGTTTTTTCACGTCGCAAAGTCATGATTGATTTAGCCTCTTCATGTTGCACTCCTTTAGGATTAGGAAATGGCTGACTAGGAAACTTTCTTTTCTCAATGGTTGTTGCCAACTGTTGGACTGATGAAGCAAGTTGTCCCATCATGTTTTCAAGATTGGAGATGGATTGTGCACGAGAGTTACGGTGGCGCGTGCTTCATTCTTAAACTCGATGGTGTGTGATTCGATGCTCGATGCGACTTGTGTAGCTTTTGTCGGGGTTATGAATTGCTTCTTCCCATGGTTTTGGCTGTGAAAACTTGTGATTGAATTGTTGAGTAGCTGTTCTGGGGCTTGACTTGCAGTACTATCCTGTTGAACACCTTGTGACCAAGAAAAATTGGGATGGTCCCTCCATCCCGGGTTGTATGTGTTTGAATCACGGATTGTAAGGTCGCTTTCCTCATCATGTGGAGGGCATTAGCTTGATCAAGACATGCTTCCGGCTCAGTAGGACTATTGGTCATCAATGAGGTCAATTTGCGAGAGATGTCCTCTATCATGCATTTGACTTCTTTGATTTCTCGAGTGGGTTCATCGCTTTGCAATTTCATAGATACCCTTTTTCTTAGTTTCGGTTCTAGAGGATCGGCTCATTGTTGTGAATTGTCACCGCTTTTGAAAAAGCTCCAAATCTCAGTAGCATTTTTAGACATCGCCTCTCCACCACTTGTGGCCATCAACCACTCTTGAATATGTGATAGTAGACCCTCCAAAAATATTGGCATAAGTGCCATTTTTCATAACCGTGATGTGGACATTTCATAAGAAGCCCATTGAATCTCTCCCAAGCTTCATAGAATGGTTCTTCGCTCTCTGCACAAACTCTGAAATTTCCTGCGAATAGCATTAGTTTTGTGAACAGGAAAATATTTATTCAAAAACTTAGCAACCATTTGTTCCCAAGATGTAATACTATTTATGGGGCAACGTATTAAACCATGATCTAGATCTATCTTTCGGAAAAAAAAAAGCAGACGAAGTTTAACATTATCGGAGAAACATTCTCATATTTAAATGTCTCACATACAAACATAAAAGTCGATCAGATGATTATAGGTTCTTCACTATCTAAACCATAGAAATATGGAAGACAATTAAGTACACTCGGTTTTAGCTCAAAATTTCTAGCGATTACTTGTGGGTATTGTATGCATGAGGTGCTCAAATTAGCCAATGGACTAAAATAGTCCCTAAAAGGTCTCTCATCAATTTCATCACCCATAACTACTATTGCTTCGGTTCCTCCAATCTTATCTAAATTAGTAGGTCGCTTTTCTGGTGAAAAGTTCTTTCAATCTCACTATCTAGTGGTTCTAGCTTAATTTCCGAGATTTACGACCAAGCATGCACAATGAAGATTTTTGAAATTTTTTTTTTTTTTAAAAAAATTAAAAATAAAACGAAAATTAAATAAATTAAATAAAATCCTAAATTATAACTAGTCGAGAATAAAATTAACTAAGATTAGATTAACCTCTCGACGCAGCCCCCAAGAACGGCGTCAAAACTTGATGTCAAATTTTAATTAACTCGCAAGTGTACGAATCTAGTGGAATATAGATAGGTAAAACGAGGTCGATCCCACGAGGCTCATGCTATGAGGAAGGTGTAATTTAATCCAAATTAATCTGTTATTCTAGGCTAGTTGAGTCGAAAAGAGTTTTGTTGAAATTATTTAATTTAAAGACTAACTAATTATGCGAAAATGATGAGATTGAATAATCAAGAAGTGTAAAACACCAAGGTTCGGAATCCACCATTGTCTAACTTAGCAATCATCTAATCATTCATTAATTCCCAAAGAAAACGTACGACAACACGAAATCAATCTATTGTCGTCCCTAAAGATTTATCAATTAAGTCCAAAAGAAGAGAATCAAATATAGGCTCCCCTTATGCTTCAAACATAAATTACTTAAGCATTTTTCATATCAAATTCCATTGAAAGAAGACAAAGAATCAAAGATTACCTAAGCATTCTATGTATCCCAATAAGAATAAAAGAAGATGAAAAATCAAAAGCAATTAATAAAACTTATTTAAGCATCAAGCATGGATTAATTAAACCAATATCTAACTATCAAAAATACATGATATTTAAGATGAAAGAAATTATATTTAATTAATCTAGTTAAGAACGAACCATGAACGTTAAAGCCCTAAAAAGGAATTAAACGAATAATGAAATAATTACTTAATTAAAACAAGGTTTCATCGTCTACCTTGGCTAAAGAAAATTAGAAAAACATAATTAAATTAAAAATACAAGAATTGATAGAACCCGACATGGATTGAAGGAGAAGAAATCTTCAAAAACTCTTGATTGTCAGTCAGTTGTCTTCTCTTGTTTTCTTCCGTCTTCCCTTCATTCGGCTCCCAAAAATCCTCCTTTTGTTATGAGAATATATCTCATATTTATACTACCCTAATTGTGCCCCAAAATATCTCCAAAGAATACAAAATTCGTGGGTCAAACATTACCTATTGAAATTAGGGCTAAAAAGGAAAGAAAATAAGAATTAAAACGCAGAGACAAAAAAATTGCCTTGACCGGCGATCACCAATGCTTTCCCAAGATCGATCGCCAGTGTCACGGTGATTTGGCTTGCACTTTGGTCCTTTAACTTCGGGTCTTCGTCATTTCAGTCCTCCAATTTTTATAACATCAACTTTGGTCCTTCAACTTCACATCATCTCCGTTTAGTCCTCAACTTTGCATCATCTCCGGTTTAGTCCCTCAACTTTGGGTTGAGTGCAATTGAGTCCTTGAACTTATGAGATATCTTCTAAATCGTTGCTCTTTTGCCCAAACTTCTCCAATTGTTCACCAATAAGTCCAAAACTGAAATAAAACAATAATAAACTAGATTAAGTAGAAAAGCAACTATTTGACGACATAAATGATTAATTAAAAGGCCAAAATAAGTGCATAAAACGCACTTATCATTAGAGAATCTAAAAATTTGTGATATGTGCTGAGAGCTAAAATGATACTTAAGAGATTTTGAAAAAATCTACATAAAAGCCTTAAATAAATATACGAGTTATAGTGAAAAGTTTAAATTATCTCAAAATAATGTTTTTAAAACTTCCTTACCCTTGGAACATAAAAATACACCAAGAATATGAAAAAATTAGGTCTGTCATGACTCAACCAGAGATAAATGATACTTTTGGTAATAGAGAACAATTTATTATCAATACAAATAATAAATGGTATAGAGAAATAGCTGATAACAAAGCAATAAAGAAAATGACAAAGAAAAAACTCCTTTGTTGCAATCAAGATATCTTTCAAACTCATCAACGAGGATGCTATCCAAAAGAATTTAAGAAGAAAAAGAAATTCAAAAAATTGCTTAAACCTTACAAAAAGAAAGATTTTAGGAAGAGAAGAGATAATTGGAAACCTAATAGAAAACCTTTTAAAAAGAGAACGAAACCAAAAGATTGGATACCAAAAAAAGAATATATTAAAAAATGCAAATGCTTTATATGTCAGAAACCATGACATATAGCACCAAACCGCCTTGAGATAAACATATGAATAAAACCAATTCAAAATTTTTAGAAGTATACGAAGAAGCCATATACGATTCAGAATATGAACCTTATGAGATAAGTGAAACCGAATCAGAAGTCTCTACTATATATATATGTTCTGATAGTGAAATAGAAAGTGAAGAAGAAAATAAATTCATAAATTATAACTTTATGAATGAAGTAAGAATTGAAGAAAGTATGGAAACACAAGAGATTAACATAGATAATATTGAAGGAATAAGCCAAACTGTTACCTTCGAAGAAGAAAAATATGATGAAATTATGAAAAAAGTTTTATGTTTGAATCAAAAGGATGTCTTCAAAAATAAAACCTTTTGGAACATATTACCAAAACTAAACAAAACTATTTATGTTATAAAACATAATGAAGTTCCTATTTATATAGAAAATGTAAAAGGATCTACAACAATTCCCATACTAAATAGGAAATGGATAAATGAAAAACTAGCTAAAATAAAGCCTGATATTAGAAACAAAATCAAAAATGTAGAAATTGGAGGTATCCAGATCTTTATGAAATGATTCTTCACACAAGGTATGGATATACCAGTCAACATATTTTGCATGGATAATAGAATATTGCATGATCCTATAAATGCCCTTTTAGGAGCTGTTTCAGGTAATTTGGTATACCAGAAACTAATATTTACCTTAAAATCGGGATTTGCAGTATCTTTATTAGATGAAAATATAGACATATCCTTAAATATATATCATAAAATAGATAGATTAGATATGCCAGAAAAATCTAAGGCAGTAAGCCTTACCATAAGATCTATATTTGCTTTTACTACAAGCCACCATCAAGAAATAAGAAGAAGCTTTGAAGAAATAAAAATTGAAGAAGGATTTGAAGAATTAGCACAAGCTATTCCACCTAGGAAATTCAGATCACAAGAAATCGAGATACCTGAAGAATTTGTTTTAGATTTCAAAAGAAGAATTAAAATAATTAGAGAAACTGACAAACCAAGAACACTGCAAGGGAAATGTTTCTATAGATCCAATAGGAAATATGATAGCAAAATTCCTCCTAGAAAAAGTCTCGCCTCTTTCTAGAAAAATTATATAGGAGAATCATCTATTCCAAAAACCATTGGAAAAGAATATACGAAAGTGCTAGCCATGTTAGATAAACATGAAATAGAAGAACAATTCTATATCCTAATTGAATGGATAAAACCTACAGGAGAACAAGACCTACCTCAAGGATATAAATATAAAGACTATCATGGAATAGAATATGAAATCAGAAAATTCGTAGAAATGAATCTTATACTTACTAATATAAGAGGAGAACAATTTCCTATAACCATAGTTATACATAAAGATCCCAATAAGATAGAAACAAATGCACCGATTTTATTAGGAATGGACTTTTTAGATATGTTCAAACCATATAGTATTCAAGAGGATAGATTACAAATGACAATCAATCTTGAAGAACAACATATTCCAAGGATTACTAGTGAAAAGAAAAGATTTACTAACTATATGATGATTAGTTATAAATCTATTCCCAAGAACATAACAAATCCATTAAGTCCCTATGTTGAAATAAAACTCAATCTACCAGAATATTGTAGAATTACATTTCATGCTTATCTTGATACAGGATCAACATTATGTACAGCACAATATAATGTTTTACCAGCTTCTTACTAGAAAATATACCCTAAAAAAAAAAATACTATGCCCAAACAGCTAGTGGCCTATTTGAACCACACTTTTTATATGCTGAAAATATACCATTTTTATTAGGAATTAGAGAAGTCATAGTTAGAGAACTCTACTATGCTCCCAAAATAGAATGTGACATTCTTTTATGACAAACTTTCCTCATAGAAGATTATGCACCATTTACACAATACAAAAATCCCACAAGATTTGAATTTACAACACCCTGTAATCACAAAATAATTGTACCACAAATACAAAAAGCTACATCTATAGCTGAGAAACCAATAAATCATCAGAGATCCTCAACCCAGCGTGGTGGATGTTATACAGGAATAGAAAAAGAAAATTTTAAATCACTATTATATAACAAAGATAAACCTATAAATAAGTGAATCAAAATGAAAAGTTAGAAAGAATAAAAATAATCTCAAAAATAACTTTTCAAAAAACCCATTAGAAAAATGGTCCATAAATAAAACAACGGCAAAAATAGAATTAATAGAACCAAATGTCATAATCAGAGTCAAACCTATGACATATAGTCAAGAAGACATAAAAGAATTTGAAATACAAATAAAAGAATTATTAAAAGCTAAAATTATTAGACCAAGTAAAAGTCCCCATAGTAGCCCAACCTTTATGGTGAGAAATCATGCTGAAATAAAAAGAAATAAAGCCAGAATGGTTATAAATTATAAGAAACTAAATGAGAAAACCAAATATGATGGATATTACCTACCAAATAAAGATATTCTCATAAAAGCCGTACAGAATAGCAAAATATATTCCAAGTTTGATTGCAAAAGTGGATTTTGGCAAATATGTCTAGATGAAGAAAGTAAACCACTAACTGCATTTAACACTCCTAATCCTTTAGGACAATTCGAATGGAATGTACTACCATTTGGATTAAAAAATGCACCCCAAATATATCAAAGAAGAATGGACGAAGTTTTTAAATCAATTAAAAAATTCTGTGTAGTATATATTGATGATATACTTATACATTCTATTAATTATAAAGAACATCTAGAACACCTAGAAAAATTTGCATATATTATCAACAAACATGGAATAATACTCTCAGAAAAGAAAGCTGAAATAGCTAAAACAAAAATCGAGTTTTTAGGGCTCATCATCAAAGAAGAAGAAATTCAATTACAATTTCATATTGAAGAAAAATTACTTGAATTTCCTGACGAAATAATAAACAAAAAACAGCTACAAAGCTTTTTAGGATTATTAAATTATTCTGAACAATTTATAGATGGATGTGCTTTACTTAAAAAGCCATTTCTAAATAAACTCAAAAAAGATCAAGTTTGGAACTGGACCGATGAGGATACTAAGAAAGTCCAACGAATTAAAATATATTGTTCTAATCTCCCTAAACTATCTATAGCAGAAGATGATGATTATTTTATTCTTGAAACAGATGCTTCAGATTATTATTGGAGAGCAGTCCTAAAAGCAGTTTCAAAACATGGAGAAAATTATCCATGTCACAAAGATTGTTCAAAAACATGTCCTGAAAAATTAGTTGCATATACTTCAGGAACCGTCAAAGATGTTGAAACTAGATATGACTCCAATAGAAAAGAGTTACTTGCTGTCAAAAAAGGAGTTGCTAAATATGAATATTATTTGATTAAAAAATCATTTACTAATACTCAAGTTATGTATTTTCTTAAAAATAATTTAGAATCAAATGTTGCTAACAAGCCATTAATTAGAATACAATCTTGGATGGCCAACTTCAAATTTGATATTCAATATATTTGTGGTAAAGATAATTTTCTTCCCAATTTCCTTTCCTGGGATGGAGAGATCAAGCAAGAGTTGCAATCAATGAAGCTCAAAATAAAGGAGATGGAAGAGAAAATATACAAAATGGAGAATGAAAACCTCCAAAAAGAAGATATTCCATGAAATATTCAAAAGATCAGACAAGATATCAAAGAAAATAAAGATGCTTCCTCCTCTCAGCCCTCACCATCCATTATACAAGATATATCTGAAATTAACAAATCAAATGTCATACAACTTTGCAACAGTCTCCTATCCTTTGGGATAAAAGATGAAGCATGATATAAATATAAAATATGTCTTTTCAATCTTGTGGCCTGCTGGTTTATTGAAATTGGTAATAAGCCATGGATGAAGACTTTAAACTACGAAAAATACAACAAGGTGAATTTCTATCCCCGGAGCACCACCAAATTGGATTCCCCATATGTATGATATTGGAAACATACTCTGCATATATCCTAGCCAAAATCTCAAAGAAATTTCCGTGCTGCCAGCAAGAATCAAAATAGCAATCGAAGAGTTTGTTCGAATTACTAAACCCACCAATATCTATATCAGATTCTTCTATGCGGTTCCAGAATGGGATATTTATGATCATTATCTCATTCTAGTTAAAAATATTATTAAAATTGGATTAACAAGAAAATTGTTCGATCCAAACAGTCAGAATACTCATGAAGTCACTCCTCTGGAAATCTTGAAGATTGAATATTTCAGAAGAGCTAAAGGATTCAAAGATCAGTTTGATTTCTTAGTGGACACCATGAGCAAGAATGAAAATATCTGGATTTATCCATGTGAAGACCACATAATCTTCAGCAACTGTACCAGAAAGACTTGTGACCAGGATTAGGCCCTACTTGACCACTGGTGCGACAAAATAATAAATAATGAAAATGATGGATCACCAAACTTCCTTCAAGAAATGTGTAAGATAATGGTGAGTTACGCTGAACATAGCTGTCCAAATTGTATTATTAAAGATATGGATCATGTCTCCCTCAATGAAGACGACATGCCACCAGATTACTTTGAAGGAAAAATGATCGGGTAGGACCCTTCACTCACTACCAACAGTGATAATCTTATCACTTTGGAAAAGCTGAGGTCCCTACTTACCGACAAGATAAAAAGGAGATTCCTTCTTGACAAGGTTTAATTATTGAAGATAATTTGTAACTTGAGTCTTTATATACCACTTACATATCGAGTTGTAAGGTATCGAAAGTTGGAGACAATCACTTAGTATTCTCATATCTCTCCATACTATCATACCATAGTCTAGCATTCCTTTCTTCAAGCGTCAATAAGGTAATCCCTATGGAGTTCTAAACTTCAACTTAGGGAGTACCAAGAATGTTTCTTATTAAAGTCTTTGTATATCAAGTGTATACCTCTAAAAAGCTTAAGATATAAGCTTGTAATATGCTCATATTGATTTCTATAAAAGTATTTGATCTTTTCCAAAAGAAAACTTCCTTTGTTAGTTAGTCTCCGGCGGTAGTAAGATAGCCTTGTGCTATTTCCATTAAATCTCCTTATTTGCCCTTTTGGTTTGTATTGTCTCGTTTGGGAGTGTTTGGAGTGTCATTGGAAAAATCGGTAGGTTCTAAACTGAAGATTTGTTACGATAGGGGTGAAAATAGCTAATCTGAATTTCCGTGGCAGGATTGAATCCTTT
The DNA here is from genome assembly GCA_023638005.1 of Forsythia suspensa. Lineage (NCBI taxonomy): Eukaryota > Viridiplantae > Streptophyta > Magnoliopsida > Lamiales > Oleaceae > Forsythia > Forsythia suspensa. Next base: position 13,605,551 of record CM042668.1, read on the forward strand.
TTGGAATTATATCCGTTAGCTTGACTAACAATGCAAGAGGAAGAAGTAGAAAAGAAAATGAGCGAAGTCATGTTGGACCCTGTTAAAATCGTATGAGCAATAGACAAAAGCAGATCTTGTTTTAAGAATACACACATGTATACGCAAAGACTTGAAGGAGAACATTCAAGGGAAACCTAGCTTCTTATCCTGAAGAATTATTCCAGGTTTGACGTCCTTATTTTCATGAACACTGCACAAACATCCACATCCACTGATTGTGATCTTAAATTGTATTTAGATGATAAAGATATTTCGTTTTTATTAGCTCTGGTTAATAAATTAGAAAAAATTTATTTTACTGGTCAATCTAAACTCAAAGATATTTATACTAGCATAGATTTTGCTTGTGAAAATAATATAAGAATTAATTCTGTAGAAACATCCAAACATATAAAGAGAATTGAAGATATTATTTCTGAATATAAAGATTTAGAAGAAGAAGTATGAGAAGGAATTGTTTTAGGATATATAACTCAAAAGAAACATCCTAACGCATTCAAGAAATTATCTGCATATATAGAATACTTAAATGCCAGGATATAATTTGAAAGGTTACGATAATCTTGAAAATCACGTGTGTATTCTATTAGAAGAAGAATTCACAAAATTAAATAATATCCAAGATAAAGTATCTTTAGAATATCTAGAACAAACTAGAATCATAAATAACTTATTAGTCAGGTTTCGAAAATATTATGGAGACTAAATTGAAGTTATTAGAAAGATTAAGTGACGAAGAAATAAATAGACATAGAAGAAGTTAAAAAGGGCAATTTAGGCACTTTACTCAAAAAAGAGGCCTTTACAACTTATTTGTAAAACACTAGGCCATTTCTTTGTAAGGCTAGTTTGACAAGGCTATTTAGACAAATTCCCTCCATTTGAAATACATGTTAAACAAATCATCTTAAGGTTTTTTTTTTTTTTTTTTTCTATCGAACGGTTTAAGTATATATGAGTTCATCATTTAGCATTGGCTAAATCATATCTATTAATGGTTCATAGAAAATTGTCGAATATATGATGGGATAAGATGTTAGCTTGGTAGGTGAAAGGATGCAATTACGAAATAATATAAGTTTAAGTGATTTTATATAATTCGATAATGTAGTCTCGCGTTTTAGTGGAATGAGCAGAGATTAATGATTATACCGTGAAGTATCTAATTATTAGAACTTGAATTATATATGTTCAATAGGTCCCCAAGATAGCTCCATAATTAATCGAGTGGTACCAGCTTTGTACCTGATTTGGACTTTGCAGAAATAAGCTTGGGTTATGGTACAAGGGTTACTAGGGTTTTGAAGTATGTATTGATTATAAATAAGTCTCTTATGATGTTTTTTCATAAGCCAGATGGCATGGTGGCGAGACAAATACTAAAGTATGTAGTGTGTGTTCTGTTCTTATGTGCATACCCTAGACCTAGTTTAACCCGATTCAAGAGAGGTGCAATTGGATGAAAGCAATGGATTTGATTGTGAGGTTGAGTCGTTCAAGGTAATTAATGATTGTCGTTCTTGGGAGAATCGAAACGAAAGCATCAGTGAGAGGTAATTTTATTTACCATTTTAATTTTATCCACACAATACTACTTGAATTAGGTTATAGTTATATTCTTGATTTTTCTGAAAAACAATTTTTAAAACTCTTTATTTTGTTGCATTTGATTTTCGATTTCAAGAACATATTCAGTTTTCGAAATTAACATTTTAAACTCTATAAATTACTTATAATGCTTATATAATCTTCACTGTACTTTTTTATTTTTCTGTTATCAAGTTAATCTTAACTAAAATTCGTTTATGATATTTACGTTTTTCTCTTTCTAACTCATTTTTCTTCGATTTTTGTTTCTACTATATTCATTGTGCGTTTTGTGGGATTTTTCTTCCAATAGAAATATGGTTCGAGCTAGGTCAAGATCATCTTTCAAATCTAAGGATCGAACCTGCCAATATTTGTGGCCAGTTGGGTCCAACCTCTTATTATTTTTTTTTTTTCCATTTTTAGGAATTTAATGCGATTTGAATTAAGTCATAATTGAAAAACATGAATATTATGCGAGAGATAGGAAATTGTGTGAAAAATGTAAAAGAAAATTAAATATTTATAACCAAAAATTAATTTTTTTGAAAACAAAAAATCATATTAGAATTTAGAAGGAAATAGTCGTTGGGCGAAGAACTAAATGAGAGCTTGGCAACTCCTTTCATTATCTTTTAGCTTTAAAATTTTCTAATAACCGAGTCAAATCCTGTTCATTATGGCGGGCCAACCCGTGAACCGGCCTAGTTCGAATCGAAATGGTTTCAATCTGACTTCTTTAGTAGGGCAAGTCATTCAGGACAGGGACGGATCCAAATGAAAGCTAATTTTTTTTTTTCAAACAGATCGAATAGATGAATACAATAAAATTTACTTTTCCAAAAAAAAAAAAATTTTTCTTATACTAATTTTTTTTTGGGCCAATAGTCATTCCAGAAAATGGAGTCCCCCCTATATTCGCCATTGATTCCGAGCCTCAATAGTCCGATCCATTATGACACCACTAAATATAGAGGGTTAAATGGGTGTTGAAAGAATAAAAAGATGTAGAGGTTCAATGGGTTTCGAAACACGATGTGTTTTCCCTTTCTTCGAACTCGAGATTTTTGCGTTAAAAAAGGAGGATTTTCTTTTCGATTTTGACATTGAAAATATAAGAAAAGTTTAAATTTGAATTACTACGTTAGGTGTTAAGCATAATATTTTTTCAATTTTACCCTTTCAAAAAGTTGCATGTGCATCTCACTTGAGGAAATTATCACTAAAGTTGACGGAATTATGTAAAAAAGACGAAATATGCAAAAGGAACAAAAGTTTGAGGGCTTAAAAGTTCTATTTTAAAGGCTGGGTATGAATTTACTAGAGTAGCTAAAAATAAAGACTAATTATGCAAAGTTTCCAAAGAAAAATAGAAAAATAAAGGGTGAGGTTTGTACCTTTTTCTTCGAGACAAAAAAATAAATTGAAACTTTAACCACAAAGGAATAGAAACATGTTAATAATAAACTAAAATTTTCACGTCCCACAAAGATAGAATTACTTCTATTTTTACATAGATTAAGAAAATGTAATTAATATAGTTGAAAAAGTAAATTTTACTTGTATTTTTCCTGATATACTATTACATTAATATCATGATAGTTCACATTTATTGATAACAACGTACATTAAATAGGGACATATTAAGAAATTAAGAAATCAATTATACTTCCAGCAAAGAAAGTTGACTATAATTTGAGACAGATGATTAAAAAAAATAAGTTTATCTTTGTGGGACATATATAGTACTGGGATTTTGTTTTAAATTAAAAAATTTATGAAAAAAATCCCATAATTAAGAGGGCCCGGGCCCTACTAGGCCCCTCATTCTGACTTTGATCTTGACTTTGAAACTTGAAATGTGGAAACAAGGGTTAGAATTTGAAACTTGAGCTCTTTGTTCTCCCTATTTCTTTTTTATTTCTTTCGTACTCTCTCTCCACTGGTCTCTCTCTCTTTCTAACTTTCTTTTCTCTCTTGCTCAAATCAGTAGGATGCATCAAAAAGAATTTTAAGATATATGATGAATGAATTTTATACACTCATTTAGGCCGTCTTAATTATATTTTTATGGTACAATTAGAATAACCGGAATAAAAACGACGTTGATTTTATCTTGTTTATTGTGATTAGGTGCAAAACTAAAATTAGATGGAAAATGAAGGAAAACAAGGCTAAAGTACAAGATATTTCACGTAGAAGAATGCGAGGGGCCAACCGAGCATCATAAAAGCCCTCCCGAGCTGAGGCAGAAGGGGAAAAGAGGAATTTTCAAGCACTTGCCAAATATGAAGGCTTTGGCTAATCGAGCGGCCAAATTGCTCGCTCGAGCAAGCTAGAAACCAGATGGATGTGGCAACCGCATGAGCGGACACCTGTGGGGCAGATGTTCACCTCAGTTAGGACTCTATATTTGGCAGGTTTATATGTATCTTTGGAGCACAGTTTTGGGCCCTAAATGAAGAGCTATAAATTGGGGAAGAAAGGTTAAGCTAAGGTTCAAACATTGGAGAGAAAACATATCAAATGCACAGGTTATACACAAGGATTCTTGATTCGGCTAAGCTTCTTGGTGATTTCAAGCAAGGAAAATGTTGAACGTTCTGGGCACTCCATTGAAGACGTTCAAAGAAGAAGAAATCTACTTTAAAAACATCTTCTTGTAATTAAATAATTCTGGTGATGAATTCTCAATTATTTTTGTGATTTTGTAACTCAACCACGGTATGCTATATTACATATGCCAAGGATGATGATGTAAACTATTAGTTGAAGTTTTAATTCAAAATTTCTTATTTCTAATCTTAATTTGTGCTTGATTGATTGGTGCCATTGTTTAAATTCACTTTGAATGATTGATCACGTGTTAAGTGCATTTGTGACTTATTTTGCTTCTGGGAAGTTCAAGGCAGGTTTAGCTTATTGTTGGCAATAAACACAAAGTCATATAGGAGTTAGAATTAATTTTTTATGCTTTGTGCAATCATACTAGACAATCTTGTTGTTCAATGTATTTTTATATTCGAATTCAATTTATGAATATTTTAGGTCGTATATGAAATAATTCTACTCAAAAGAGATTATTAGACAACTTAGGAATATATATTGAAAAATTAAGCATAAATTAGATTAGACGTGGAATTTTGAGAATTAAACTCGATAATGATGGTAGAGTCAAATTCCTATTATAGCTTGTGTACTTGATTTTTCTCCAATTTTTAGTGTAAACCATTGTTTATTGATAGTAGAGTCGGATTCCTATTATAACTTGTCGGGTAATTAGCACGTTTCGTCCCTATCATTTGAGTCTATTGCGTAAATCGTCCCTATCGTTTGAGTCTATTGCGTAAATTTTCCTTATCTTTTGAATTTTGACATTTGGGTCCTTAAATCCACCATTCTTTGCACAAAATGTCATTTCCGTTTAATTCTGTGAAGTTTTGCCGTTAAGTCATACAATCTTTGATTTTATGAAAGGTATTTTCGTCAAGTTTATTCCACATGTGCTTGGTTGCGCCACGTGTCTGGTAAAAACTATTAAAAAATTAAAAACCCTTCCCCAAGTGTTTTTAAATAATGCCATTGTCACCATAATTAGAATATAATTGTATTTGATTTCGTTAGCTTTCGAAAATTTGATGTTTTCCATTAATTCAGGATCCCAAAATTATGTCCTATTTTTTCATTGCTAGATATTCCTAAATTCTTTTGTTCCTTGTATAGATGATGGGTCATCGTACTGTTGTTGCTGGGCGGACTGTGAGACTGCTGCAGCCTTGCTTGGGTTACACTGTGAGGAATATTCACGTGAAACTTATGCAGAAACTTTTGGGAGATCTAAGGCTACAATGGGGCTAGCACGCAACTCTAGTATTGGCCGCCTAAACAAAAAATTTCTTACTCCAACATTTATTATCCGAGTTGAAGAAATGATCCCAACTTTTCTTGGAGTAACAATCAAAATCAAGAAATTCATAATCAAAGCAAATCACTAGAGTTCTAACAACAGCATGAGAAAAGCCTTCATTGGAAGATCTAATTTATCAATACATGACAAAAATAGACGATACTTTACAGCACCAACATGCTTCTATAAAGAATCTGGAGACTCAGGTGGGACAAATAGCTTGCAACATTATCTGATAGGACACATGACACTCTATCTACACTACAAAAAAAATATCGATTTTGCAACAATTTTGTTGTAGTACTAGTAACACTGAGACACGTTAATGTCATCTCCAAACTAGTGGAGTTCAGTTACTTGATACTTATGTGCTAGTTACTAAAGATGACATGGTACGTACCACCGATGAAGAGCAAGTGGAATGGTCTGAACAAACACAAGAAAAACTCAGAATTCAGACACTTCATAGGTTAAGGTAACCCTTCATGTAAAGGCATACATGCCTCCTATACTATTTTCCTAAAAAGTTGCAAAAACTTAAACTTGATAGTCAATTCATGAAATTACTTGAAGTCTTCAAATCAAAAAGTTACACGTCAACATCCCATTCGTCGAAGCATTAGCTCATACGATAGTATATTTAAAATTCATGAAGGAGATGTTAATAAAAAACTTGAATAGTTTGGGATAGTGACTTTAACCGAATAGTGTAGTGCACTATTGTTGAATAAATTGTCTTTGAAGTTAAAATATCTAGGGAATTTCAAAATTTCTTGCACCATAAGCAACAATTTAAAATTTAATACATTATGTGATTTAGGTGCAAGTATTAACTTGATGACTTTTTTTGTTTATAGAAAATTATGTTTGGAGGAGGCCAAAATAACTATGATATCATTTCAGCTAGTTGACAGATCGACCAAGCATCCTCGATGTGTGGTTGAGGATGTGCTCATCAAAGTAGGCAAATCCATATTTTGAGTTGATTTTATCATCTTGGATATTGAGGAAGATTGAGATATACCAGTGATTTTGGACTGACCATTCCTAGCAATAAGTCGAGCTCAGCCCTAATCAATGTGGAGAAACGAGGGAGAAGGATGAACAAGCCAAGTTGAATGATTCACCCCAATCAATACCAAATCCAACCTTAAAGATCGTCTTAGGATCAACGAAGTGGTGAAAATTAGTGGTGATAAAACATATAAATCCAAAGTGAAAATGGAAGGTGTAGATCTCAGGTTCTCACGAAGTTTTGGTAGAGCAAAATTTGATGAAAAAGGCCAAACAATAGTTTGGAGAGTAAATGAAAAATCTTGAAAAGCCGGAAATTGTAAGCAATGCAAGACTTCTAAAACCCGATTCAAGCCACCTTGAATGATCATTGCAACAAAGTCGAGCTAATGACTTTAAACAAGCGTTTATTGAGAGGCAACCTAATTCTCTTCCCCCTTTTACTTAGTGATTTTTCTTTTCTGTTTGTAAGTTTGAATCAAAATTTTGCATTTAAGTGCATTTTGAGCACATTAGAGTCTAGGTTGTCATAATCCTTTTGTGTGAACTTTTCAAGCATCATGTAATATATCTCTTGATTTTGTAGGTTACCTATAGTGTTAAAATTGCCTAAAATCACTTTGAGGATTCAATATAAGTTTTAGGAAGATAGCATAGTCGGTTCAAAGTGCTCAAATACTCCATCCACAATGGAAAATACTTGGGGAAGTATCGTGAACATTCTTTTTACTTTCTTAATTTGTCTTTACTAGTTTAGATTGAGTCGACTTGTTGAGTTGTTGAGTCAACTTTTTCTTTTATTTATCTAGAGTTTGCAGAGTTAAAAAATTTAAATTCAAAAAATAAAAAATGATTTATGTTGAAATCAAAAATTCGAAAAAAAAAGTCAAAAAGAATTTCTTTGTGTATTGTAGTTGGATAAGGTTCTAACTTATGATGATTTCTGTTTGGTCTAAGATTAGTTTGTAAAAATGATTGAGTATTAATATAATGTGCATAGTTTTGCTACACTTCTTATTCTTGTAAGACTTAAGATTATTTGAGTACTTAGCTATTCTGGTTGTTGCTTATGATTGGAGACGAGTTATGTGATGAGAATGGAGGCTTATGTATAAATGACTTTGGGTAGTGTTTCTGAATTCCAAGTACCCAGTGAGAAATACACTTAACCAATGTTTGAGAATACGTTTGGAGGAGGTTGAATTGATAATGGTAATAGTTTAGATAAGTGATAATTCAAGCTTTTATAAGGTGTTCTAGTTGATGAGTTGAAGCTAGGCATCACTAGAATTCTAATCCTAACTATCTGTCTCAATAAAACACATTGCACTAGTCAAGGCACATCTAGTAGGAAAAAGTTATCTATATTGATGTGTGAAATTTAACCTTGACTCATCTGGCCCTATGTATCACCAATATGTAGGAGAAGAACTACCATGAAAGAGGGCTACCTCATTATTAGAGCGAAAACTACATATTGTGATGAATGAAAAAAAAAGTTTAAAAGAAGAGCAAGAAATAAAATAAAGCTAAGTCTTGAATAAGAATTTGGAGATTCGGATACCTCGTTAGTTTGACTTTTTTAGTGAACACCCAGAAACTAGAGCACATACATCATGACGGATCATTGCCTATCTAAGACATCATCCCAATCGGTTAAACCTTCCCAACTTGAGAGTGATAGTGAAAAAAGAGAGTTTTAACCTTGGTTGAAACCCCTCGGGAAAAAGTTATATATATTCGAGTATAGAGTGAAATCTACGAGAGGGGAAATGAAAAGTTGACCAATATTAAGGGTTGGGATTATAGTGACTTAAGAATCCATCCATTTGCATAGCTTTATCCGAGTTAGAGAAAAAATTGAAAATAACTATTCACACACACACACACACACAAAGTCAAGCATCTGATAAGTGTTCAAATATTTTGTGTAGTGATGTTTAAACTTGTTTCTTGAACTGAATTCTTAGATCTAACCCTAAAGAAAATAAGGCACGTAGTTCAACTATGTACACAATACCTATCTTCATATGTTTTGAATATTTATTTTTGTCTTGTTTTGCTTGGGACTAGCAAAAGTTATATGTCAAAGGAACCCTTGACTATGGCATTACATGTTCCCATCAAACATGTTGGTTATATACTAATAGTGATTTAGAAGGGAGTGTTGATGATACCCAAAGCACTTCCAGGTTATGTTTTCGATCTTGGAAGTGGTGCAATTTCTTGGTGTTCAAAGGAGCAACCAATTGTGGCGCTTTCCTCAACTGAGGTCGAGTATATAATAGCTTCTTCAGTCGTATGTCAAATTATGTAGTTAAAATGTGTTATAAAAAGCATGGAATTCAAGCAAGAAGGTCGTACAACATTGTATTCAATGGATTCAGTTCTACATGGAAGAACAAAGCACCTTCGTCTTCGTTTTTCATTTCCTAAGAGAGCTTGTTAATGAAGGTGAAATCAACTTTGAATATTATCGAAGTGGAGAACAATTTGTTGATATTTTTACAAAAGCTCTTGAAGGACACATTTTTTAAAAGAATGTTGAAGCTTTGGGAGTCAAAAGAAAATTCAGTTTACGGGAGGCATTGTTAGAATAAATCGAATTTGATTATCATATTTTCTAGAATAATTATAATTCATGTATTAAATCTAGTGAAGTGTCTCATAGAATTCCATAGTTTGAATGAGTAGTTTAAAGAGTCATCTTGAATTCATGATTTGACTAAGTTGTTCGAGGAGTCATCTTATTTTTTTCGTTAGCCAATATAAATGTATTTTTGGTGCCTATGTCATCTTGGTATATATATATATATATAATTTTTTTTATAATTCAAAGTATTGAACTATTGATCTAGGACAACCCAAGTCCACACCTACTTACCAAATTAAAAAGTCAGCTCCAATATCTATATTCTCCCCAATTTGAAAGTTGAAACCTTTCAAAGTCCGAGCCACTAATCTCTATCTCCAATCCAGAAAAAATCCACTCCTATAGGCCACGTTGAATCAACATAGTTATTAGAGTTGTAAACAATATTTCTCTTTTACTCATTTTATTTTATTTTAGATTATTTATATATTTCATGAGTTAACCTATTATATTTTTTTGATAATGATTGAATCAACTGAATTGATTAAGGTATACTTGATTTTGTCATTTCTTGTTGACATCATATTTTGTATCAGTGAATTTTTTCCTCGAATATATCTATGTTACCATCCGATTTTAGTAAGGCCTTCACGTCAGCAAAGACCCAGTAAAGATTCCATATAGGCCTAATTCAGGCTTCGCTAAGGCCTTATAGGCCTAGCGAGAGCCTTCCAGATTCATAAAGGTCCCATAGACCCGACGAAGGCCTCGGAGGCCCAGCAAGGGCGTCGTAAATTCTTAGAAGGCCTAGGAGGCCCATCGAGCATCTTAGCATCCCTGAATCAGAGTATTACGAAGTCTTTGAAAGTCCTCGACACTCCTGGCCGACCCAGAGAGCCTCGTCGGGCTTCATATTTATTATAACTAGCATGCAGCACGATATTTTGGGATAACCAGATAAGTAGTTAAAGATAGATTGTGTTTGATTGGCACACGGATCCTCACAAAGAAACCAAATCACAATCTTCTAAAGATTAGGCATCGTGATGAATACAAATGAGGGCTGTAATTTATGAGATTGTCTTGACAACTAATCATCCCTATCCCATAAGGAAGAAGGATCCGATTAGATATCTAATTGATTGCTTTCCAAAATCAATTAGAACTCTTGTGCTATAAATACAACGTCTCTGGTTATTCTAAGAAACGCTCTTTTTACGCTCTAATTTCACCCCTAAACTCTGTTCAAATCTCTACCTGCTTGTTCCTCCCACATCCCATTGCTTTCATCCCCCGTATATTACTCTATATACCGGTAGTTGACTTGATCGTCGAGTACCAACGATTGTTGAACCCTTTTTCCCTGGAGATCTTGGTGCCTAACGATTGTACGAGTGTGCAGGTAACATACATGTTGACAGATGAGTGATTGGAGATCTGTTGACACGTGGACGATGCAAGTTTCGACGTCAACAATCTATATGCCGATAAAATTATTGTAAAATTGGTTATGATAATAAAAAAATTATAGCATTCTTTATTGTTGGATATAACATTTTGTTTATCGTTTTATTGTTGGATTTTGAGTTTATAGATTTAGTTCCGAAAAATTGTTATGAATACACACTGATTTGAGGGCCCAATTTTTAAATTCTGACTCAGGACTATAAAACCAAAAGTCCGGCCCTACTGTTGCATTATTTTGTGAGGCAAAATAAGAAGTGAGTTTTCAAATTATATTTATTCAAATGATCTAAATTCTCTTGCCTTGAATTTTTGCATTTAACAAAATATCATGAGAGTATCATTACATCTTTCTGTTACCAAAATCATGATGTCTCCATCTATATCTATGCATTTGAAAATCTAGATTTTCGTTATCAATAATATTTTAAAAACCCACCTTAAAAAGAATGGAAGTGTAACCTAGTATGTATGTGAAATTTACACAATACGAGTTTATCAATTATTGATTCAATTCACATAAAAAAATAATAATAATACATGCATAATTAACAAGTAGATGAAGAACTCAAATTTCAAGAGGCTAACAACCTGGTGGTGATAAATATTTTGCAGGAAATGAACCAAAAAAATAAAGGAATATCTCTCTAACATCTTAAGTTTTTAGATGCGGTAATTAAGTACGGTATCAAAGCATACCAAAGTCCTCGGTTCAAGTTTCGCTATCACCTATTTATGAACAATGTGCATGTGCCATGCACGTGAGGAAGAGTATAGAAGACTAAATTTAAACAAATAAATATTTTCTCTCTGTTTCAGCTTAAGTTTCTAGATGAGACGGTTCAACATGTTATAAAAGTTTGGAATCAGATGAAGTCTTAATGTCAATTATTTATGAAAATTGTGCACGTGTCATGCATGTGAGATGGCGCGCATAAGACTAAATTTAAATATACATCACATATAAGACTAAATTTAAATAAATATATTTGTCCTCTTTTTAGTAGCTTAACCGAAGTCATTCAACAAGAAGTCAATCCAGCATGATGGATGAAGTGACACGAACTTCAAATTCTCATATATTAGATGTCTAAATTCAAAGCAAGTAACAAAGAAGAAACATAAACCAAATGGCTCTTTAAACACATCAACGGAGAGTCAAAAAGGGACTGTCCGGAACAAATGGGACCAAAGCAGTAAAGACATTTGAGCACATTAATTGTTGTGTTACTTGTTTGCCCACATGTTTAATATGGAAAAAGCATGACTAAATTTAATTAATTAAGATGTTCTTTATCTAACATCTTAAATTTTTAGATATAGTAATTAAATATGGAATCAAAGCATGCCAAAGCTCTCAGTTCATGTCTCACTATCACCTATTTATGAACAATGACACGTGCAATCAATTGTAGTCTCAATGTCACTCATTTATGATGACACATGTGAAACAGTGCACATAAGACTAAATTTAAGTAAATATGCAGATAAACCTTTTAGACAAGATCATTATTTAACAAGAAGTCAATCAAGACGTGATGGATGAAGTGACACGAACTTTAAATTCTCATAAATTAGATGTCTTTAAACACAGCAAGGCGAGTCAAAAGTATAAAAATAAAGATAACTGTTGGGAAAGATTTTGGAGCACATAATGTTTAGGATTGATCCATATCCCTTGACAAAGAAGCAGAAGTAGATTGTGAAACATATGGTTGGGATTACAAGATGAAGTTGTTAGAAAAAAAAATCTGAAGTCTTTAATTACATACTAATAATTAAAGAATCCATATATATCATGCTAAATTACCAAGTACAATTAATTTAGAAGAATACCTGTCTCTATTGGCTATTGGTGTTGAAATCGAGAGGGTTGGATCTTCCGCAATCTAATCACCTCAATAATGCTCAATAGAATCTCTATTTATAATGATATAGAAGAGAAGAACAAAAGTTGTGATTGACCCGATGACCATAACCCTTATTTATTATATTCTGTATACCCTAGTCCAATTAAAAATTCATCAATCCTAATTAGATTAGGATCCGGTCTCTACACATTACAAAGCATATACTGAGTTTAGATGTCTCCAGGGTCCAATCAACAGCATCACTAAATAGTCCTATTAATTAGATAGCACATATAATTGTAATACAATATGTAGCCCATTATAAAGATAAATAATCCAACAATCTCCCACTTGAGCTATGTTGACATACGAAATAACAAGGGCCTAAAAGAGACTTAAGAAAAATTGTACATATAGGCCCATAAAAAGTACCCAAGCATGTAGGCCTAGAAATATATGTCGTCCGGACCCAATGGATGCCGGAGTAAATTTGTATATAGGCCCATGGAAATTATCCGGGCGAGATAGGGCCCAAAATGGATATCGCCCGGACTAGAGCCCGGGCGTTGGGCGATTAGAATGGTCAATCAACGCATAAAATGTAACCGTTCTTAAGCAGTTTTCTTTTCTCTTCTCTTATCATTTCTTCCACGTTTGGGAGTTACAAGCGGATGAATCATCATGGAGGAGTTACAAGCAGTTGAATCATCATGGAGGAGTTACAAGCAGTTGAATCATCATGATGGGGAGTTACAAGCAGTTGAATCATTATGGAAGAAATGGGTAGTTATTGGGCGACAAAGTAGTTATTGGGCGATGAGGTAGCTCTTTGGGCGACGAGAAGTTTTACATAAGATTGAAGGAAAAGCGTGTGGTAAAACCGTTTGGTAAAGTATAAAAGAAAGAAGATTGAATGAAAAAAAAAAGAAGACAACTCTCAAAAAACAGAGAAATGTAATTTCATTCCATTTTAGTCTTAAATATTTCTTTACAGTGAATTCTAGTGTGCTTGTGCCCCTTAGAGGCCTTTTGTTTTGCTCTTTCATCCTTTGTCACTATTGTAATCTTCGTAAATCAAACACCCTTTGTTGAGACTTTGTCTCAAGAGGTTTGGCGTCCTTACACATCGTCTGAATCTTTTAATTGTTAGCGAAGGACACACTTTACTGCGAAACAATTTAGCGCCAGTGGGGACACTTTTGGTGTTAGAAGATACAAGAAAGTGGAACAATATGCCTCATAAGAACTCGGATAAGGAACCGACAAGCCCGGTGAATTCAATCCGTGATCGGCGATATGAAGAACGACAAAATACACCCATAGCGGAGGGACAAAATCAAAGCCGTTATGAGCCGATGATGAAATTGAGTCCACGCACCATCTTGTGCGTTACTTGGCGAACTCACACAAGATGTCGTGGGACGGTAAGCACACAAAATGTTCATGATATGGAAAAATTTGTTCAAGCGAAAATGTGCATTATGATAACATGGCCAAACAATTAAGTACTTTAAATGAACTTATGAATAGGTTAGTAGGCCAAACATGTCAACCAAATTTGCCAAATATAGGGAATCATTTCCAAGCCGGAGACGGTTGTGGGGCACAATTCACCAACGATGAACCCTATGAATCCTAGTCGAGGAATAGAAAGCGCCTTTTATACCATCGACGTCAAATGTGGGTGGAGGCGGCATGGCCAATTTGAGTGGTCATAATGTGGGATCATCCAACTTGGGGGTAGCCCAAGCATGAGAAAAATATACCAAATATAGGACAAAAGCATAACACGCGTTAGCGAAGGGGCAAATGTCCAAATAAATGGCAATAATACCTTGAATAATGGTAATCGGCCACAAACCCGGGGTTAAACAATAGACCTCGGATGATCCCACACAGTGAATCAACCTATAGGAGTCCCATATGATCCTAACATGGCCTTAAGAAACCAAATCATCGAGATAATGCAAGATCGGATGGCTTTTGGAATCGTCCTTTCATTAGGCCGACCTATAGGAAAGCCATATCCCGATTGGATAGACCAAGCGTATCAAGTGGCCTAGAGGATATAAAGTGCGAAATTTTCACTATTCACGGGTTTGGGAGAAGTCTCAACATTGGAACATGTAGGGGCGATTTACACTTGCAATGTGGTGAAGTAAGTGATTATCATAAAATAAGGTTGTTTCCTAGTTAAGCTAACGAGGGTAGCCTTTTCATGGTTCATTAATTTACCGGTGAACTACTGTTCGAGACATGGCAACAATTAGAGCGATTGTTCCATGCTCAATTCTATAAAACCGAATCTGAAGTTACCTTGGCGATTTGGCGAATTCGTCAAATGCCAAGCCAATAGGCGAAAGTTTTCCTTCAAAGATTTAAAGCGCTAGGAGTAAATGCTTCGTGCCCTTTACAGAAAAAGAATTTGTTAAGATCGCTCGAGTTGTTTAAGTTTCGATTTGAAAAAGAAATTTCGGGATAGGGAGTTTCTGATCTCTTCAATTAACGACCAATGTGATTAGATATGAGCGCTTGATAAGGGAAGAAGAACAAATGAAAAATTCTAGCAAAGGGACTTACTATAGAGACCCAAACTTGACGTTCATATTGTAGATGAATATTATGATCAAACCAA
The DNA here is from genome assembly GCA_023638005.1 of Forsythia suspensa. Taxonomy (NCBI): domain Eukaryota; kingdom Viridiplantae; phylum Streptophyta; class Magnoliopsida; order Lamiales; family Oleaceae; genus Forsythia; species Forsythia suspensa. The sequence continues at coordinate 13,620,643 of CM042668.1, forward strand.
AATATATATGCGGCGAATTGGTTAAAGGAGATGCTTATGCATGCCCGTTAGTGATTAACTTCGGGGACAACGGCGAAAAATGAGCCTCTAAGAGATACAAGCAAAAAGGCTAGGCGTTTTAGATTCGATATAACCAAAGCGAGATACTATATTTGATAGATTGTATAAAGACAAACAAATAAAATAAAAGCGGCGATAAGCACAAATTGCCAAATCTGAGCAAGTTAAGGATAAAAAATATTGTAAGTGGCATAATGCATGGTCTCATCGACTAATAATTGTTTGGTTTTTAAGTCATGTATTACAGGATGCCATTGAATCGAGGCGAATCACTTTTGAAGCTAAAAAGAAGATGGCGGTGGATGAGAATCCTTTTCATGACCACTAGGAGTGAATATGTTATCGGCGGGTTTCAAAAGTGGTTTACCTAAATTCAAATTGGTAGTTGATAATGGAGCGAGGATGAACAACATCCTAGTGTGTTCGAGCGTCTCAAAGGTAAAGAAGTCGAAAGGAACAAAAAAAATGTTGTGTGCGGATGTAGTAGAAAATAAATGAAGATGAGGAGAAAATGGAAGTATGGGGGCGTCGCAATCATCTAAATGTGACCCCAAATTTCCGACTATTCAAGAGCGAAAGGTATCAAGGTCTCCTTTTGAAAAGCAGGTCGGGCCGATGCATGATGGCGAGCCAATGTACAACAATGAGGCCGATGCTCAACAATGAGCGTTCGAGCCACGGCCCCATCGATCGAATGTATGGCATTCATTCCATACTGGTCGGGGAAGGGTGATACCCTTTGATCAAATGACCGGGGCCTTGACAAAGGCGTCATCGGAGAAATTATGGACGAATGATGAGGCAACAACGAGGAGGCGATCGTCCCAAATTGCCCAATTTCTCCAATGCCGTCGCTAAGGAAAATCTCGAAGATGAGAAAGAACATAATGTGAGCGATTCAGCGGAAGAATTACAGGAAAGATTCTTACGGTAGGTCGAATTTGAAAGAGCAGCGACAAAGGCGAAGATGAAGATGATCCGGGACAATCCATCACTATTCAATTTGGTTCTTTGCCCCGATCTTGGCTAATAATTATCTGCTTGCCAATGAGTTTAAAAGTAAAGGGGATGTGGAGACCAAGGCGGCGGGGGGAAGAAGCATGCGTTGGAATGTGAGGGAGAAATCGGGCAAACCTCTGGAGGTATATGTGAAGAAGAAGAAGATGATGGCTTGACCGATGTTGAAGAAGAGATTGACCTAGAATCGAGAAAAGAAGAAAAAAGAGGAGTTTCATATAACAATGCGCTAAAGCGACTATATCATGAAGGCGTCAGAAAGTAGATTTGTTGGGCGAACCATCTGGGCGATCTTTTGATTATTACGTATTATCTGGAGCGCTAAAGAGAAAAATGAGGGTACCACGCTCTGCGAAAAGTATGGACCACCTCAATGATATTGCCACCCCTACGGGTTGGCAAGAAGTGAGCGACATAGAAACTCGAGAAGCCGTGCGCGAAGATCGATCTGAAAAATGTTGCACGTGAACTTGACACGACAATTTGATCCAAAGATGATGGGAAGCAACAATTTGATCTAAAAGATGATGGGAAACAAGAGGTAGAGATAGAGGCAATGAAAAGGTCATCTTTAAAAGCCAACGACCAATTTAACCAAACATTTGAGACCATTATATGTAAAAGCTTTAGTCAATGGCATCCCGGTAGCCAAAGTTCTCATCGACAATGGGGCGCTATTAATACCATTCCATCCGAATGATAAAGAAATTTGCAAAGGCGGAGGCGATTTGATCCCTCTTGAAGTTATTCTTCTGAGCTTCAATGGAGGGGCGACTTGACCAAAGGAGTAATCTGGTTAGGCGTGGCGGTGGGAACTATCACCAAAACCACGGTATTCTTTGTAATAGAGCGGGCCGACTAGCTACAATGTGTTTGTTGGGAAGAGATTGGATTCATGGAAATCGTTGTATACCTTCATCGCTCCATCAATGTCTAGTTTTTGGAGCGATGAAGGTGAGGCGGAGGTGGTGCAAGCGGATCACGGCCTTTTATTACAGGCGAACTCGATCGAGAAGTTCATGTATGAGGAGAATTATGGACTGTGAGAGTGGTCCAGATGGCGAAGAAACTTCGAATCATCGGCGCGGAGAGGGTCGTTATCGATGAGATGCATTCTTTGAAATGTTTGATCAAATGAGGCCAAACATAGTGGCCGCCGAAGAGCGATGATTGGCAAAAAGATATTCAATAAATGTTGAAGAAGGTGTTTAGCTTTCGGGATGTCAAAGCCAAGTCGGTGGCTTTCGGGAAGAAGTCTGAAGAAGAAATAAAAAGGAAGCGGCTTTAAAAATTTTAAAGAACAAGTTAGCGATGTTCGAATTAGAAACGAGAATATTGGTAGAAAGTTTATAAGGTAGATTGTTTGGATCTGAGAAGACATCACCACAAGGAACACAGGCGATGATGTGATAGGAGTTATGAAGGCAAGACACGCTCAAGCACAAGATCCTTTGGTAAAAGTGAATATTGGGGATGAGCGAGAAGATTGCCCAGCGTTTGTCGGTCGGATGCTTAGCAAAGAGGTAAGTAACCATTTAATCGCTTTGTTAAAGAGTACAAGGATTGTTTTGCTTGGGAATATGAACACATCTTAGGGGTTAGACAAAGATTTGGTAGAACATAGGTACATGACCAAGCCACATTTTAAACCGCATAAGCGACCCCAGACGCTTTGCTCCCGATGTATTGCCGAGTAAAGAAAAGAAATAGAAACGATTGTTAAAGGCGGGTTTTATTAGGACGGCGGATATATGTTGAATGGTTATCCAATATTGTGCTGTATCAAAGAAAAGCAGTAGTATTAGGGTTTGCATAGATTTGAAAATTTGAATTTATAGCACCCAAAGATGAGTATCAATCTTGACGGTAGATTCCTTGGTAGATTCAAGCTGCCGGACATGTGATGTACTCCTTTATGGATGGATATTCGGGGATACAACCAAATTTATATAGTTGAAGAAGATGTACATAAAAGCGCATTCGGATGCCGGGTGCTCTAGGATGTTTTGAATGGGTGGTCATGCCTTTTTTTGGTTTAAAAATGCGAGGAGCCACTTATCAAAGGGCAATGAATTTAATTTTTCATGATATGATAGGAGAATTCGTTGAAGTTTATGTTGATGATATAGTGGTTAAATCGATGAAAGAAGAAGACCATTTCCAACAATTGAAACGTTCATTTGAGCGGATGAGGCGATATAAATTGAAATTGAACCCGTTGAAGTGTGCATTTGGTGTTAATGCGAGGAAATTTCCTAGGGTTCCTAGTACATGAAAGAGGAATTGAACTTGATAAAAACAAAGCAAAAGCCATTTTAGAGGCTAAACCACCTAAGAACAAAAAGGAATTGCAAAGATTCACAGGACAAGTGAATTTCTTCTGACGTTTCATCTCTAATTGTGCGAGGCGAGCAGCTTTTTCGCCTCTTTTGAAGTTGAAAAATCGGGGCGACTTAAATGCGGAAGGAAGAGCATCAAGAGGCTTTTCATAGCACGAAGACATATCTGTCAAACCATGGATGTTAGTTTCACCTATCCAAGGACGGCCAATGAAAGTTTACATATCGGCCGAAGCGAGGAATCAATAGGCTGGACTAGTCGCCCAAGGCGATCGGTTTAGAGAAGAAAGGGCGATATATTACCTTAGTAGAGCGATTAGCGCATGTGAATGTAATTATTACGCTATTGAAAAATTATGCCTTGCTTTATATTTTACATGTACTAAATTAAGGGCCTACTTGCGACTGTAACTATTTACTTAATTTCTAAAGTAAATTTAGTCAAGTACATGTTCTCTCGTCTGTTTTGCATCAAAGGATTGGTCTTTGGACTTTAGCACTATCAAATTTGAAATCTGAGTTCATACCCCAAAAGGTTGTCAAAAATCGGCGTTGGCTAACTTTTGGCCGATCATCCATGTTTAGGCGTGCTAAAGAAATTGAATTAGAAGTCAATTTGCTCATTGAAACCTTGGATTTTATACTTTGTGCTCGAAAAGAGCTGGGGGTGCGGGGAGTAGGAGTAGTACTAATAAATCCACTAGGGTTTGTTACAAGTTTGCTTTAAATACAGTGAAATGTGTACTAATAATCAAGCGAATCTGAAGCATTGATTGTCGGTTTAGAGTTATTATTAGATTTAGGGACGAAAAATGTGCTTATCGGTGTGATTCTCAATTAGTAATTTATCAATTGAATGGCGATTTCAAATGCCAAAGTGATTACATCATAAGTCGATATGGCATCGCTCGAGAGCTCTTGGGCGAATTCGACCAAGTGGAGCTTCAATCGTTAATAGGATGTATAACGATTTGGCAAATGAGTTGGCCCAAATGGCATCGGGTTATTCAAAAATGTTAAATAACGATTACGCTTGTGAGTATGGAGCGATATTGCACATGTAGTTCAACGAAGGCGAAGGAGTTTAATGTGCATTGTATACAAAATAGAGACCTGAATGGATTGGAGAGAAGAAATACAAAAATTCTTGGAAGAACCCGATAAGAAGAAGCGATAGGAAGGTAAAATTACGCTCATTGAACTTTTCTTTGGTTGAGGAGAATTATATAAAGCAGCTCGGATGGTGTACTTTTGAAATGCATAAATTTGCAAGAAGCTAAAGTGGTTATGGCGAAGCGCATGAAGGAGTGTGTGGAGCACATCAAGGCGGCCAAAAGATGAGGTGGTTGATCATCGGGAGTGGGTATTCTTGGCCTAAAATGGGCGAGTTATGCGTTCGATATGCTAAAAGTTGTTTGGAGTGTCAAAAACATGGCCCCGATCGAAAGAGTGCCAACAAGGAAATGGTACCTATTATTAAACCATGGCCATTCAAGTGTTGGGCGATAGACACGATAGGAAAGATTTACCCACCATCGTCCAAACGACACACCTTTGTAATAGTCGCTCTGATTTTTTCACTAAATGGGTAGAAGCGATACCTTTAAAAGAAATCTCTCAAAGAAGTGTCATAGAGTTCATTCGTGATCACATCGTATATATAGATTTGGGATACCTCAAAGCGTAGTAATGGATCATGGAACTTCTTTAAATGGGAGTCAAGTGAAAAAATTTACGAGGCGAGTTTGGAATCAAGTTGGCGAACTCTACACCTTATTACGCCCAATCCAGCGGTCAAGCGGAATCGTCAAACAAGGTTTTAAAGAGTATCATAAGGAAAATGATAGGCGAAAATGCGAGAAGTTGGCATGAGTGTTTGAATAAAGCGTTATGGGCTTATAGAACTTCTCCAGCGATCTAGTACTAAAGTAACTCCTTTCGGTTAACTTATGGGCAAGAAGCGGTCTTGCCTATGGAAATTAATGTGCAATCGATCGAATGCGTTTGCAAAATAGTATAGATGAAAATGAGCATCTTGAGCTACTCGTTCGAAATTTATTAGAATTAGGCAATTAAAGTTGAGCGTCTTAGATAGATTGCAAATTCAAAAAAAGACAAGTGGCTTCATATTATAATAAAGGGTTATAGCCAAATGTTTTATACGAAGGATTTGAGTGCGGAAAACAATACTCCCATTGGATAGTAGTAATCGAAAGTTTGGGAAATGGTGCCAAATTGGGAAGGACCATCTGAGTTAAAGAGGTGTTACCAAATGGGGCATATCATTTAGAAAATTTGGATGGTATGAGCACACATGAGGTCTATTAATGGCAAATATTTAAAGAAATGCGTTAAAATCGGTTTGGGATTTTGAGCGATTAGAGGTTTAACATTAAAGGACACAATTATATAAGCGAATAAAACTATTCATTTCATCGGATGATTTGGTTGCCATGATTGGCTACCATTACAAAAGGAAATTGAATAAAACAAAAGAAAAGTTGTCCTTAAAAGCGTTAGAATCTTAATTCTGACCTTCCCGAAATAGGCGCATCTGCTCTCTAAGTTTCTCCCACTCATCATGTTTGTTCAACAAAAGCGGTGGATAGTTCGACCATAATTCCTTCGTCCACTTCTAGACACGAATAACGCTCAAGCAAGGATCTAGCCCGTTCAACTTCACGAGAAGCATTGCGCTTCTTGGCGGCCACTGACCTTTACATCGTCCATCTTTTCTTGAATTTCTTTCATCTGAGCGACCAAACTCATCATCAAAGAATCCTCAACCATGACCTCGGAAGAAATCTCGTTCGAGTTGTTTTTAGCTTGATCGATTTCTGGTGAAGAGATTCCTTTTCGGTCACAAACATTGATGTATTGAGTTTTCTTGGCTTTGAGTTCCACATTTTTGGCCAGTGATGCGCTTATCTCGATGGATGATTTTCAAAGATAACTTGAGATCCGTGGAGAGTTTGAGTGAAGGAAGCTCAAGTGCTTGGGCCATTTAGCGACAAGCGCTCAAATTTATCTCGGTGGTTGGCGACCTTTGGCGTGTGAGATATCCATGTCCATGAAAGAAGTGTATTCAAATCTTTTTGTTTAAGAATGTTCATGTTTTCTCGGAAAAAAGCACCGAGGCGGAAAGAAGGACGGTGGCCGAAGATGAGCAATGATCGACTAGCCTTCACTTGTTCCCATGGCGTAAATAAGTCTGAATAGGCGCAAGATGGTATCGGCGTCTGTAAAGGTAAAAATGATTACTTAGTGTCTTTATGGCAATAAGCAATATAAAATAAATCGAAAGAAAATTACCTCATGGGTTGACTCGTCGATGGTTTTGGAGGAAGAAGGGGGAAGTGTGCCACCTTGGGCGATTTGTTGCTGCGAAGAGTCACCACTTATCAAGGCGTCTTGGCTCACAGTACAACCGGCAAATCAATTGGTCTTTTGCGCAAGGGACGAATGATGATAAGTGCTTCAAAAGTAGCATACCATGACAAATGGTGAAATTAGGAAAATGTCATAACTATGTGCACATATTACCGTCCGGTTCAACACACGGAGGAAAGCATACGAAATGATGAAGATTCTTCAATGGGTGGGCGATCGAAATAGTGGGTCCCCGAATCCTTTTTCGAGGCAAATCCACTTGACGGATGGCTCGGAAGATCGAGAATTGAAGGGTCGGGCGGCGTAGAATCTTTCAAAAGGAGAAGTGACCCCTTTACGGTTTAGAGTACAAAAAGAATATCAATATTTGTATTAAAATGTTCTTTAAATAAAGGAAATCATATTACCTTTCTCACATCGGAGGAGGAGCACCATCATCGTCATCACTTGTCATCATCGGGTTGATCGATGGGTCCAATGTTGGCCGTTCTGGTTGGATACACCTCTCGCAACTCCGGTTTGGGCGGGAGGAGGCTGGATTGAGTGGAAATGCGCGCGAGCGTCTAATGCGCCTTGTCGGAGATTTTGAAGGAGAAGCGAAGGAAGGCGGGATGTTTAACGGATATGGGCACGGCGGGGATAGGAATCGGAGTAGAAGAAATGGAAGTTACGGAAGACCACGATCCCTCGGTATATGGAATGCATGGTTAACGTTAGTAGTGAAGAATCTACGTTTCACCAAAGGCCAAAATTGTTCAAAAGAGGATGAGCGGCCAAAGTGGGATTGAAAGGAGCGAAAGAACCCATTCATCGAGAAAGCATTACGCTCATCTATAGCACATGCTTCTACTTTGGTGATGGTATGGGCGTTCTTGAAAACTTTTGAGTAACAAGGAGGAAGGGGCCAAGTTTGGCCAAAACCAAGTGTCGGGCAAAGAAGCGGGGAGCATAGACCTCAACCCCACCTTGGCATTGGTGCCCGTGAGAATGTCATGAAACAATTCTCGCCCGGTCAAGTATTGGACCCAACGGGCAAGACATTACTCACCTCGTTCGAGTAAGAGGGGGTTGGACATAGGCGGGACTTGATGAGCAGAGAAAAAGGAAAGAAAGAGGGAATTGAGTTTAAGTTATAAAAGAATGTGAAGACATCCGGTTAGACATATCAGCAGGGAGCTAATTGGTTGATAACTAGCCGTAACAACTCACTCACGGCCTAGGAGGTATTGAAGGAACACCAAGTTGTGGAAAATATGCTCTCAACCACAATTGAGCGAGCGAAGAGGCCCACTTCCGATGGGAGAAGCATTGGTCCTAAGTTGATGTTGAAGGTAGGCCATACCTCTATAGAAAGGCTTTGCTAGAAGCAGAGAGCGGAGCGATTTAAAGACCTACGAGGGCCAACTCGTGGGCGATGGGCAAATAGGCCATAGAAGGTTTAAGACTAGGAGCATGAAAGAATATACCTACACAACCAAACACGGAGGAAGGCTACGCGCTTTCTGCATGAGTAGGGTCTTTGCCGGTGTTGTCATAAAAAGCTCTGCATGCACGAATAGGAATCCGTATACTTCTTATCAAATTTTGGAGCAAGAGGAGGATATCGGCATGGCGGGAGAAATGGTATCACCCCGGGGAGGAAGATTGACCAAAGCACCAGCGTCCCTTAGAGTAGCAGACATTGGGCGAGAGAAAAAATGAAGGTGTTGTACTCGGAAGACCCGAAACTTAGGGCGATTGGGAAAAGAGCGGGGTCATAGGCGGGGGCGTGTGGCAATTTCGAAGATCGAGAGATCTGCACGATCAAAAAGCGCCGTGGGGGCCATGCTTCATCATCTGCATGCATGCGGGCGGAAAGTGGTATCGATTTAGGCCATGTCTGAATGCTCTTCTCATGGATGGCTTCAAAGAAAAGGGTCCAAGAAAGGAGGTTCTTGGGTGCAAGGAAAAAATTGGGCCGTAGCCGATCGCCCAATGGAGTCTGCGTCCACGAGCAGCGGACCCAAATAGAACTCATTCATATCGGGGCCTAGAGGGTAGAAGATTCGATGGGTTTACATAGGGTTTAGTTAGGAGGTCCGAAAATCTTGAAAGTAATACTATTGTTTGAAGAAGCTTTAGGCGTAGACATTGTTTTCGACAAATGGACAAGAGGATTGCAAAAGAGATGACCGACTTGGGAAGGTAAGTGAGAAGTTAAGGAAAAGATGAATAGTGTCCTTTTTATAGAGGAGAAAAAGAGGCGGCGACGTGATGGGGGCGGACGTGGTTATTGGTAATGGCGCCTTTTTGGGTTTATATAAATCGTGCTCTTGGGATTTGAATTAAGGCGCCAAACTTACTTTTTAGAAGATGGAGCATACCAAGTGAATATGGCTAATTAATAAGTGATTATATTAATTAAGCCACATTGGAGAATAATTGTTGACATCTGAAATAACAAGGGCCTAAAAGAGACTTAAGAAAAATTGTACATATAGGCCCATAAAAAGTACCCAAGCATGTAGGCCTAGAAATATATATCGTCCGGAGCCCGATGGATGCTCAGTAAATTTGTATATAGGCCCAATGGAAATTATCCGGGCGAGATAGGGCCCAAAATGGATATCGCCCGGACCGAGAGCGCCCAGGCGTTGGGCGATTAGAAACGGTCAATCAACGCATAAAATGTAACCGTTCTTAAGCAGTTTTCCTTCTTCTCTTATCATTTCTTCCACGTTTGAGGAGTTACAAGCGGATGAATCATCATGGAGGAGTTACAAGCAGTTGAATCATCATGGAGGAGTTACAAGCAGTTGAATCATCATGATGGGGAGTTACAAAATAGTTGAATCATTATGGAGGAAATGGGTAGTTATTGGGCGACAAAGTAGTTATTGGGCGATGAGGTAGCTCTTTGGGCGACGAGAAGTTTTTACATAAGATTGAAGGAAAGCGTGTGGTAAAACCGTTTGGTAAAGTATAAAAGAAAGAAGATTGAATGAAAAAAAAAAAGAAGACAACTCTCAAAAAAAGAGAAAATGTAATTTCATTCCATTTTAGTCTTAAATATTTCTTTCTGATGAATTCTAGTGTGCTTGTGTCCCTTAGAGGCCTTTTGTTTTGCTCTTTCATCCTTTGTCACTATTGTAATCTTAAGTAAATCAAACACCCTTGTTGGGACTTTGTCTCAAGAGGTTTGGCGTCCACTTTGCAAACAACGCAAAGGGTTCGAATTTTTAATTAGCGTAGTTCAATATTTGATTCACACACTCACACTCTTAGCTTAGTTTAAATTTGTAGTTTAATTTTATTTTTGTTCGAGGACAAACAAATGTTTAGTTTGTGGGTGTTCGATAAGTATTTTTTGTGCACTTATTCGGGCCTTTAAACTAAGATTTATTTTTTTACTTAATTTATTGTATGTTCCTTTCCATTTCACTTTTAGATCTGTTTATAAGCAATTGGAGAAGAATGGACAGAAAGAGCAACAACTTGGTGAAATCGACGAGTAAATGAGAAGAGATTGAGTTTTTGAAGTGAATATCAAGAGCCAAACATTGGAGGATGAGAAAGAAGATAAAATCAATAAGTTTAAGGTGTGTTGAAGTGACAATGAAGAGTTGAAGCAAATGATCAAACACGTGAAGGCCAAAGAAACGAATTGAGAAACTACTTACTGAAGCATGTGGGGAAATTAGAGCACAAATTTTGATATTAAAATCTCCACAAGGAAAATTATAATCCATTTCAAAGATAATTGAATTATGAGTCCAACACTTATTATGGATCTCAATTTGGAGTTTCCTACAAGAAGTTATGACCGTTTGAAAATCAGCCGCAAGAAAAATAAGTTGGGCGATCGCCCACGCATATTCTGGCGAGCGCCCTGCACTATTTTTCAATAGCAGAGACCAATTCAGTGCACTAGTCGAACACCCGTAATTGTACCGGACGATCCCCTTGTGCATTTTATGCACAAACGGATTTTTCTTGGCTTTTTGAGTTCGATTCCAATTAGGAAACCTTTTGGGATGTGATTTTAATGATTTTTTGGGATCTTTTGGGGGCACAATGAGGATACTATAAATATGAGTTATTAACTCATAACAAAAGAGCCAATTTGGGAGTCGCATTAAGGCCGATTTTGGAGGGAAAAACAAGAGACAAATTAGAAAACGAAGATCAAGATTCACCCTTTCAAGATTTAAACGAAGATTAACTTCAAGATTTTATCTCTCAAGTTTTCTTCATATCCGGGTGTTGGCTTCTATGTTTTATTTTCTTTTTCTTTTTTCTTCTTCGTAGTATGCTAGGCTAGATTATTTTAGTGCTCGGATCATGATGAAAGTTGTATCATGATCATTTAATTCTTTGAACCTATTTTTTGATATTTAAGCACGTTTTTAATTCTGAATAATTGATATTGATTTTCTATTCTTCTATAATTATGTGCGCAATAGTTGTATGATTCTTGTGGCTTATTTTACCATCGAGAGATTGAAAATAGGTTATACATAGTATCAATTATCATAGAGTCCGATAGGAGATAGAAATATACCGCTTTACTTTGCGTGATCTTTAAGTATTCAAAAATTCTAATGCATTCTTGTATATTCACATTCGTCATAGAGATATAGTCGGGTCACATATAGGGATATGTTTAATTCTACTCGAGAGAGATTATTAAACAAATTAGGAATATTGATCTTCACAATTAAATCATGTTATCAAATTCAATAGTTCGGGTTAAAGGGACAATCAGAACGCACTATTCAAATCGTTGAGGATATGTTGAGAGCACGCGTCTTGGATTTGGGTAGTTAATGGGAAGGTCACCTACCGTTGGTGGAATTCGCTTACAATAATAGCTTCTAAACTACTATCGGCATGGTACCATATGAGGCACTGTATGGTCGTTGATGTCGTTTGCCAATCTGTTGGTCCCTATGTTCCTCAGTTTTCGGCCAGTAGTGCTATTTTTCAGTGAAGATCACATAACTTCTCTCCTAGATTTCTATCTGTAAAGTTCCCTATATATACATATATTTATATAGTGTAAGGGTTTGTTTTTTTTGGAAAGCTGCAGAACCAATTTTTCTTCATGAAAGCTTCAACTGAAAACTCGTTTTCGAGGTAGTTTTACTTAATGTTTGTAGTGCGATTTTTAAATGAAGTTTGGAAAAATTATGATGTTATATGAATGACATGCAAACTTATTTATGAAGAAAATTATGATAGTGATTGAAGGTAATCACTTTAACATGTTTGTGATTAAATGTAATCACGTATGACGTTATGCGGTGTCGGCTACCAATGTTTATGTTCTTATGTACGTTTCAAAAATCATGGCATGTGGAATTCATGTTTAAGTATAATTTTTCCACATGTTATAAGTATTTCTATTGAGTGTTCCTTGGGAAATACTCACCCCCAAAACAAATAAATTTTTAGATTGAATTAATTGGCGTTGATGCGATGGCGGTAGGCTAATGAGCTTGTCATGTAAATTCTTATTTAGTTTAAGTTTTGACGATGAGATAATCGAGTCAATGATGATGTAATTACTATATTTTAAGTATTTTACTCATTATTTAATTATGTAATATGTACGGAAACAAGATATTGGTTTAATTGACGTTCAAAGTTTTAAATTAGAAATGTGCCTAGTTTCATTTTTAGAATTTTCATCTTTACTATTTCCTTTTTGAAAAATCACAACTTTTCTACAGTTGGAGTTTTTGAGTGAAATAAGTGTCTATGGAAAGCCCTATATGTGGTCTAATAACAGAAATTGGAATCACTCAAAAATTTTATCGTATGAATTTATTATGTACGTTTGAACGGGCTGCCTTAAGGCACATGGGACAATTTTCAAGCAACTTTGACTATCATTTTCACCTACCAAACGATGTATTTAAGGTTCAAAATTTTAACATGTTGTAGTCTGTAGTCTCAAGTATCAACAGTTAAAGTTTCGTAATTTTTGGAATTCGTTTGAATGGTCAAATAAATTGTGGCGTCACCTATTGTGGTATAGGCAAAACTATTAAATTTTGAAGTAAATTCCTCTTCCCTTGCACACTTATATTTTTTTCCGTGAACTTTTAATTTTTAAAACCCTTCAAGGTCATGAAAAATATTATTTAGAGTCGTCATATACGTTTAAAGATTTATTTTAGTGACCCTTCGGATTGAGAAAATCCAGGGCGTTACAGCTTGGTATCAGAGCGCGAATTTACTTTTCTGTAGACTCGCAAAAATTTTGTTAATTTTTGTTACTATACTTGATCTTTATTTTATTTTGTCAAGTCAAAGTTTAAATGATTCAGATTTTAAGGATTCAGTGTCGCTACTTGCCATGGCCGTGCTACGCCAACTCTGATGTAAAGAAAAGTTTGAAGAATTCTTATATACGAATTTTTATATCCGCTTCAATTATGATGAAATGTTATGTTTCAAAAAGGTGAAATTGAAAATGAGGTGTGGATATTTATTCTTGCGCACTAAGTATTTTGAGAACATGACCAAATTTTACGAATTTGTTTTAAATCCTCGAATTTAATTAAATGATGTTAGAAACCCACCTAAACGGACTCTTCATAATTGGTATTTGAGACGTGGTTCCAACAAGTGAGTACTATCTAGAACGTGCCGAGGCGACAAAAATTATTATATTTAGTTTGTTATGGATCCTAAGTAAGTGGGCATCATGTTGGTTGCCTTAGGGAAGCATGTATTAGGGCGATGAACTACGAGTTTGTGAAAACAAGATGTTGGCGTTAATTGTGTGCTTACCATTTTTTGAAAGTGGAGGTTAAATGATCAAACGTCAGGCACCTCAGATGCATGCCTAGCTATTAATGATACATGTCAAAAAAATGATAGTATACTAAAGGTTAGTATGCCATAGATACGGATAAATTAGCTAGTGCAGTGCATATAGATTTTGATGGGTTGGTACTGATAGTAGATCTACATGTTATAAATATGAGAGATTTGATATAATTTTGGGTATAGTTTGGCAAAGAAATTACCATGCCGCAATTGTATGTTTTGGAGAAGTAAGTTGTGTTTTGGCAACCAAGAGGTGAAGAGTTTAGGTATTACAGTTGAGGGTTAATGCATCTTATCAAGGATATCTTGTATATCTCACCGGCACCTCATCAAAAGTGTCGATACTAGATAATGTGCCAGTAGTAGCAAGGGTGAGATTTACACCGACCACAAGAGTCTCAAGTACTTCTTCTTTCAAAAGGAGTTAAAAATAAGTCAATGATGATGGTTAGAGTTGGTGAAGGACTATGACTACATTATCCTATACCATCCTGGTAAGGCAAATGTAGTCGCGGGTACTCTAAACAGGAAGATCATAGGTCATTTGTTAGCATTGTAAACGAAGTAAGAGAAATTGATCAAGGATTTGAGAATTGAAGAATTGAAGTGTTAGTATAGCCAGTGCGGGCATCAACAATGATAACAAGTCTGATATTAAAACCGACACTCAAAGATAGAGTCGTGGAAGCTAAGAAAGCTGACCCCTTTTGGAGAAAAAAATCAGGACTGGCGTAGGAACTAAAAAGAGGAAAGGATTTGAAATAGTCGAGGACAAAACTTTGATGTTAAAAGGTTGGTTGTGCGTGACCAAGGATGAGAGGTTGAGGACTGAGATTTTATCTTAAGCTCATTCCGCTTCTTACGTCACATCCAGAAGGAATCAAAATATATAAGGATTTACGTAACACTTTTTAGTGGAGAAATCTTAAAAGGATTATAGCTCGATTTGTGTCTAAGTGTTTAGTGTGTCAACAAGTAAAGGCAGAACATCAGCAGCCGTCAGGGCCATTAAATCCAATGGATATAGCACAATACAAAATGGAAGAAAATAGCGATGAATTTCATTATGGGTTTTCCTAGATCGGTGAGAGGTCATGAAGCCATCCGGGTTGTGGTAGATCGTCTAACAAAATCTACGCATTTTCTTCCCATTCGAATGAATTTCAGTTTGGAACAATTAGTACATTTGTATGTCAAAGAAATTGTTAGACTTCACGGGATACCAGCATCCATCGTATCAGATAGAGATCTGAGGTTTACCTTAAATATTTGGATAAGTCCTCAAGAAGCTTTGGGTACTAAATTGAAATTTATCACAGCTTATCACCCTAAGACCGATGGACAATCAGAATGTACTATTCAAATCCTTGAGGATATGTTGAGAGCATGCGTCTTGGATTTGGGTGGTAAATGGAAAGATCACCTACTGTTGGTGGAATTCGCTTACAATAATAGCTTCAAAACTAATATCGGGATGGCACCATATGAGGCACTGTATGGTCATCGATGTCGTTCGCCAATCTATTGGGACGAAGTCGGTGAAAGACAAATTTTAGGACCAGAGTTGCTTGAGAAAATAGTAGAGGCAATAGACAAGATCAGGACTAGAATTAAGACAGCGCAGGACCGTCAGAAGAGTTATGCCGTTCAAAGAAGAAATGAATTAGAATTCGGGGTCGGCAAAAAAGTTTTTCTAAAGGTGGCTCTTATGAATGGGATACTACGTTTTGGTAAGAAAGGAAAACTAAGACAGCGTTTCATTGGCCCATTTCAAATTCTTGAAAGGATTGGAAATGTAGCGTATCGTTTGGCATTGCCACCTGAGCTCTCGGCGATGAATGACGTTTTCCACGTTTCGATGTTAAGGAAATACGTACATGATCCTACTCATGTGGTAAAATATGAGTCTTTGGATTTAAGGAATGATATGATTTACGAGAAAGCGCCTGCAGTGATCTTAGAAAAAAAGTCCATGTTTTGAGATATCGGGCGATCCTAATAGTTAAAGTTCAGTGGGGTAGACATGAGGAAGATGCGGTTACTTGGGAAAGAGAAGAAGATATTTTAGATAAGTACCCGGACCTGGTAACCATGTAAGTTAAATTTCGAGAACCAATTTTTTTTTTAAGTGGGGAGGGTTGTAACAACCGAAATTTTTTCCCAATTTAATTTCATGTAAATAAATTTCTTACTTTCGATGTCGCTTCGTACCTCATGGTTCATTCCAAATATTTGGTCATGTTAAAAATTTTGCGTGTGTTCGCTTCAAATTTTTGGTTGACGACTATGGAATTGATTTGAAAACCTTGTTCTTTTTTCATTTGGTAAGTTTTTAATTTCAAGTTGAACGAGAAATAATTTATAGCTAGTCTAATTTTTTTTAAATGTTGTTCTCCGGTTCTATCTAAAAATCCCGGCCATTTAACTTCGATTTCTTAGCCAAAACTTTGTTCACTTTTCGACTCCAAAAGTTAACCAAAAATCCACCCAAACAACACCTTAAAAATCTACCAAAAAACTAGCCAAACAATCCCTTAAACTCCACCATTTTTCATCACACAAACAGCCCCTAACTACCAAAATAAAACTGCCCCTTCATGAGGAAATCACGTCCAGCAGCCACACCCATTTGCAGCCAGTTTCCTATTTTTTTCCCTACTTAAACTCCAGCCAATTGCCCCACAATCTTCCCATTTCCCTTCACCTTTCAACCACCAAAATAACAACAATTTTTCCCCAAAATACCCCAGAAGTCGGCCCCCTTAAGTCCCAGTTGATCTCCATAAATCAGCAACAAAGAAGTCCAGAAATCTCCCTCCTTGCACTCCAGTTTTAGCCCCCCAATTTCAGCCATAAGTTCCAGCTTTTATTTCCTTTAGAACTCCACTTTTCTCACCCCAATTTCTTCCATACAACAGCCCAGAGACCAGCCCCTAAGTTAAGCAAAAATTCCTTTTTTCCCTCATCATTTTCAGCCCTAGCACTTCCAGTTTGTACTCTATTTTCAAGAAGTGTTCTTCCTCTTTTATGTCCAGAAAAATCCGGCCCCAGTAATAGATCTTGTAGCCTTAGTTTTGATCCATAAAATCTATATCTTTCCTCTCATTATAAGCCCCAAAGTTTCTCTCATTTATGTCAAAAGAAAACTAGTCCAGCAGTCCCTGTGTTCCTCAATTTTCGGCCAGTAGTAGTGCTCCTTTTCAAATTATTTTTCATGTGAAGATCACATACTTTCTCTCCTAGGTTTCTATCTCTAAAGTTCCCTATATATACATATATTTATATAGTATATGGGTTTCTTTTTTTTTGGAAAGATGCAGAACCAATTTTTCTTCATCAAAGCTTCAACCGAAAACTCGTTTTCAAGGTAGTTTTACTTAATGTTTTTACTACTATTTTTAAATACAAGTTTTAAAAAATTATGATGTTATATGAATGACATGCAAACATAGTTATGAAGGAACTTATGATAGTGATTGAAGGTAATCACTTTAACATGTTTGTGATGGAAGGTAATCACATATGACGTTAAGTGGTGCCGGCTACCAATGTTTATGTTCTTATGTACGTTTCAAAAATCATGGCATGTGGAATTCATGTTTAAGTATAATTTTTCCACATGTTATAAGTATTGCTACTAAGTGTTTCTTATGAAATACTCACCCCCAAAACGAATAAATTTTCAGATTGAACTGATTGGCGTTGATGCGATAGTGGTAGGCTAACGAGCTTGTCATGGAAATTCTTATTAGTTTAAGTTTTGATGTCGAGATGATCGAGTCAATGATGATGTAATTACTATATTTTAAGTATTTTATTCATTATTTGATTATGTAATATGTACGGAAACAAGATATTGGTTTAATTGACATTGAAAGTTTTAAATTAGAAATCTGCCTAGTTTCATTTTTAGAATTTTCAGCTTACTGATCCCTTTTTGAAAAATCACAACTTTTGTTACGGTTGGAGTTTTTGAGTGAAATTAGTGTATGTGGAAATCCCTATATGTGGTCTAATAATAAAAATTGGAATCACTCAAAAATTTCATCGTATGAATTTATTTGGTACGTTTGAATAGACTGCCTTAAGGCACCTGGGACAATTTTCAAGTAACTTTGGCTATCATTTTCACCTACGAAACGACGTATTTAAGGTTTGGAATTTTAACATGTTGTATTCTGTAGTCTCAAGTATCTACAGTTAAAGTTTCGTAGTTTTTGAAATTCGTTTGAATGGTCAAATAAATTGTGGCGACACCTTTTGTGGTATAGGCAAAACTTTGAAATTTTGATGTAAATTCCTCTTCCATTGCACACTTACATTTTTTTCCGCGAACTTTTAACTTTTAAAACCCTTCAAGGTCATGGGAAATATTATTTGGAGTCGTCATATACGTTTAAAGATTTATTTCAGCAACCCTCCGGATTGAGAAAATCCAGGGCGTTACATGTACGATACATAGACTTATAATCCACTTTATTACTTGTGCGATCCGTACACTTGCGGAATATTAAATACATAAAATCGCTGACACATAAGGACGCTTCAGATTTTATATATTGGTTCAAATGATTTGTCAGGTAGCCGAATCATGATTGATGTTGCGCTAGTACTTTAAATTCTTGTTTAAAGAGATTTTGGTTCACAAAATTATTGATGTTGTTATTCAAGTCAACATATTGATACATATTGTCTCTCCTTCAGATTTTACAATTTGACAGGTGCAATTCCACGATAGTTGGGTAACCTGGAGAACCTTGTGGAGTTAGACATGGGAGATAACTTTCTTACGAGCTCTATACCAATCAGTATATTTAACATTTACTCGTTGCAATATATTAATGTTGCTCAATGCAACCTATGTGGTACTCTTCCAGCTTATAACTGGGCAAGCGTCTAGCACCATTAAAATGTAGCAAAGACTTAAAAAGAGGCTTGGGCGATCGTCCAGTGTATTTTATGATCCATTGGATTTTGTTACATTTTTCAATTCTAATCCAGCTAGGAAACTTTTTGGCCCACGATTTTTATGATATTTTGGGATCTTTTTGGACATAAGGAGGATAATATATATATGAGTTATTAACTCATAATTGGAGTGGATATTTGGGAGTAAAACAAGAAGAGAAACAATAAACGAAGATTGAACAAAGATCAAGATCAATCATTTCGAAGTTTTCTTTTTCTCCAGGTGATGAATTTTATCTTTTCTTTTTGTTTTCTTTTTTCTTAATATGTTAGGCTAAATCCTTTTAGTGCTAGGATTACGATGAAACTTGTGGTTTAATTCTTATGTTTAGAAACTGAATTTTTGAAGATATGCATTAATATAGTTTTAAATAATTAATTTTGATTTTTTTCATCTACAATTATATACGTAATGATTGTATGATTCTTGTGGTTTGTATTACAATCGAGAGATTGGAAACATGCTAGATATAATTTTAATTATCGTGAAGTCTGATAGAGGGATAGAGATATACCATTATGATTTACGTGATCTTTAAGTGTTCACAAATTCTAATGAATTCTTGTGTATTTACATTCGTCATAGAAATATATAATAATAGGTTTGATTACATTCGAGAAAAACTATTGAACAATTTAGGAGTATTAATCTTCATAAATTGTCAAATTCAAGAATCCAGATAAAGAAATTAACAACTACAAGTGGATTCGAGATCCTATTACTTTTCTTTCCCAAATTTAAAGTAATTTGTCATAAACTTAATCTTTTGTTTAATTAAATTACAATTATTTATTATTTTTAGTTAATAATTTAATTAGTTCTTAGGCAAACAAATTTCAAAAAGTGAAATCGATTCGATTAAGGTTAATTTAATTGTGTAAAGCTAGCTAAATCACTGTGGTACGATACTTGGACTCTAAATCTATTATATTACTTTTGCGATCTGTACACTTGAGAAATATTAAAATAAAATAACAAGTTTTTGGCACCGTTGCTGGGGATTTTGTTCTAGTTCTTTTTCAATTATTTTAACACCAATTAGAATTTTATTGTTTTATTATTTTTTAGTTCATTCAATGTTTGAATTGTTTCTTTTCTTGCATGTGAAGCTTGAGACACGGGTCTCTATTTTTAGCTGATCCAGAGATCGAACGCACTTTTCTACCATAGGCAAAGAGAAGCAAGAAAGACACACTAAAAAGATAAAAAATAGCAAGACACCATGAATAACAACGAGATTGCTCCGACAAGACAAGAGAATATAGATATAGAAATTAGTGAAGAAAATATGCTAGTGGGAGATTTTATGACTCCACAGATCATCCAGAGCCAATCTAGCATTGTCTATCCACCATTTGACCGGACAAACTTCCAGTTGAAGACCAATGTCATTCATCTTTTTCAGAATGGACATCAGTTCTATGGTAAGATCGATGAGAATTCACATGCACATGTTTCATGATTCTTAGAAATGTACCAACATTTCAACTATCAAGAGATCTCAGATGATGCCATCTGTTTACATTTGTTTGCACATACTCTACGTGACCCAGCTCTTGAGTGGTTAGACTCATAGCCAATTGACAGCATAACTACCTGGAATGATTTAATCCAAAATTTTTGCAAAAAATTCTTTCCACCGGTTAAGATTTCAAAGTTGAAGCATGACATATCAATATTTCAACAATCAGAATCCGAATCTTTTGATGAGGCGTGGAACAGATTAAAAATATTCTAAGCAAGTGCCCTCATCATGGCATTAGCAAGGGCCTACAAGTCCAATATTTTTATGCTTGACTACTTCCTTCTTTTAAAAGCACGATCGACTCTTCATCCAATGGTTTGTTATCTACCAAAACCATTGTTGAAGCTTTAGAGCTGTTTGAAAGAGTAGCTACCACCACCGCCATGTGGGCGTCATACAGAGTCCTACATAAAATAACTGCAGGAGTACATGAAATAGATACTTTCATGGCATTATCTGCAAAGATAGACTCATTGGTACACAAAGTAGAGAGCATGTCACATTCAGCCAAATATGGTGCAAGTAAAGAAACCAACATGTAAAGAATGTGGGGCTAGTCACAGTGCTTCAGAATATCCTAT
Source organism: Forsythia suspensa (assembly GCA_023638005.1). NCBI lineage: Eukaryota > Viridiplantae > Streptophyta > Magnoliopsida > Lamiales > Oleaceae > Forsythia > Forsythia suspensa. The sequence goes on from CM042668.1 coordinate 13,641,340, forward strand.
TCTGTCACAACAACCAAAGCTAGTAGAGTATATTCAAGGTGGTCAGCACCATCAAAATAACCCGTTCTCTAATACATTTAATCCGAGTTGGCGAAATCATCCAAATTTCTATTAGAAGGATAATCAGAATAATATCAGACCACAGGGTCCTCAATTTCAACAACCAAAAAAGACATGTTTGGTAAATTCATAGAGAAAACTGAACAATACATGGAATCAGTTTATAAGAAAGACGGAGACCACTCTTCAAAATCAAGGCACGTCAATAAAAAATTTGGAAACATAGATGGGTCAGATGACAGTTACTATATCAGGCACATCACTAGGTACTTTGTCAAGCAATACAGATGTGAATCCCAAGGAACATGTTAAAGCTATTACAACCAGAAGTGGGGTTCAGTTACCAGAGATTCATGTTTAGAAACCAGTTGTAAATAAAAAAATGTACCATCCACTAATGAGGAGCATGAAGAACAGACTGAGCGAGCGAGTAGATATTAAAGAGAGTTCAGGTACATGACAAGTTAAGGCAACCGTCCCTATCAAATCATATGATCCTTCAATCCTATTTCCTTAGAGACTACAAAAGCATAAGTTAGACAAGTAAATCGCAAAATTTCTTGAGATCTTCAAGAAGCTACATAACAACATCCCTTTTGTAGACGCATTTGCTTCGAGTGCTCTGAGAACACAAGACATCTATTGGTTGGTCTATTGCTAACATCAAGGGCATCAACCCTACACTTTGCATGCATAAAATCCTCATGGAAAAGAATTTTAAACTAAGTGTTGAAAGTTAGATGAGATTGAATCCTAACATGAAAGAAGTGGTTAGAGCAGAAGTATTGAAACTATTGGATGCATGGATTATTTATTCCATATCAGATAGTGTACGGGTGAGCCCAGTTCAGGTAGTGCCAAAGAAGGGTGGTATTACAGTAGTTGAGAATAAATTGATTCCGACTAGAACAAGCACGGGATGGAGAGTTTGCATTGACTACCACAAACTCAACACAGCTACTAGGAAGGATTACTTTTTCCTTCTATTTATTGATTAGATCATGGAGAGACTGGCTGGACATTCTCATTATTGTTTTCTAGATAGTTACTCTGGATATAATCAAATCCTCATAGCACCTGAAGACCAAGAAAAGACTATATTCAGATGTCTGTATGGTACCTTTGCATATCGTAAGATGCATTTTGGTCTATGTAATGCTCTTGCCACTTTTCAATGTTGCATGATGGCCATCTTTTCTGATATGGTGGAGAGATTTATTGAAGTATTCATGGATGACTTCTCAGTGTTTAGCTCATCTTTTGATGAGTGCTTGGAACACTTGCACCTGGTTTTGTAGTAGTGTGAGGACACAAATCTAGTACTTAACTAGGTATCGTGTTGGGACATTGAATTTCAGCTAAGGGCATTGAAGTGGATAAGACAAAGATTCAGGTTATTGAGAAATTACCACCACCAACTTCTATCCAGGGTGTTCGCAGTTTTCTTGGGCATGCCAGGTTCTACCGTCGCTTCATCAAAGACTTTTCTAAGATCACAAAATAGTTTTGCACTTTGCTGGTGGAGGATGTCTCCTATGTCTTCTCTGAAGAGTGTTTATTGGCATTCAACACTCTAAAATATAAGCTAATTTTAGCACATGTGATAATTGCACTAGATTGGACTCTACCGTTTGAATTGATGTGTGATGCAAGTGACTATGCAGTGGGAGCAGTGTTGAGGCAGTGAAAAGATAAGATTTTTCATTTGATACACTATGCTAGCAAGACATTGACTGATGCACAGCTCAACTACGACACTACTGAGAAGGAACTCCTAGCTGTAGTCTATGCCTTTGATAAATTTTGATCCTATCTTGTTGGATCAAAGGTAATAGTCAACACCGACCATGCTACCTTGAATTATTTGTTGGCAAAGAAAGATGCAAAATCGAGATTGATCCGATGAGTTTTACTTCTACAAAAATTTGATTTGGAGATAAGAGACAAGAAGGAAAGTGTGAATGTAGTAGCTGATCATCTATCTAGACTTGAGCAGGAAAAGTAGACCGAGACCGGTGATATTAATGAAGTCATTCCAGATAAGCAGATTTTTAACATACTGTGGTATGTAGACATAGTGAATTTCTTAGCCAAGTCCATCATCCCACTAGATTATTCAAGTCCATCATCCCACTAGATTATTCAAGTCACCAAGAATAAATTCTTCTCTGACTTGAAGTACAATTTTTGGAGATCCTATTATCTATAGAGACGGTGTTCAGATCAAATAATTAGGCGGTGTTCCTGAAGAAGAAATTCCTCAGATACTTGCACATTTCAACGCCTTAGCCTACACTGGACACTTTGGTATATCTAAAACAGCTGCTAAAATTTTATAGTCTGGGTTCTTATGGCCTACACTTTTCAAAGATGTGTACATTTTTGTGAAAGAGTGTGATTGATACTAGCGCATAGGAAATATTTCGAGAATGAATGAGATGTCTCTAAACAGTATACTCGAGGTAGAGCTTTTTGATATGTGGGTTTTGATTTCATGGGGTCATTTTTCTCCTTGTTCTCCAATCAATATATTTTGGTTGCTGTTGACAATGTCTCAAAATGGGTTGAAACAGTTGCATTGCCAACCAATGATGCGCAGGTTGTAATGGATTTCTTGAAAAAATGCATTTTCACTCGTTATGGCGTATCCCGAGCCATTATTAGTGATGGGGTAAACACTTTTGTAATCATCTATTGGAGTCATTATTGGCTAAATATGGAGTTCGGCATCGTATTCCTACTCCCTATCATTCTAAAACCAGTGGTCAAGTTGAAATCTCCAACTAGGAGTTGAAGCGGATTCTTGAGGTGACGGTTTCTTCATCAAGAAAAGATTGGTCAAAGAATAAAGATAACACTTTATGGGCCTATCGATAGAAAGCCATGTCTAGAGGAGTTTCTATCGGTTAATTTTTGAGAAAGCGTGCCACTTACCAGTTGAGTTGGAACACCGGGCATATTGAGCAGTCAAGAAGTTAAACTTGATTTGAAGGCAGTCGGTGAAAAGAGACTAGTTTAATTAAATGAGATTGATGAATTTCGATTGAAGGCCTATGAGAATGCAAAATTGTTTAAGGAGCGGACCAAAAAGTGGCATGATATGCATATTCAAAGAAGAAAATTTGAGGTTGGACATAAGGATGGCAAAGACACCTGCTGTCCCGAACCCGCCCGCTTATTCGGGTAATGGGCGACCTTCCCATCAATTTTTTTTTTTGTAAAATCATAACATAGAATACAAATTAAAATTTTGCTAGGAATGGACTAAAGAATATTGAACCCGGGTTGAAGTTATAAACTATAAATCTCAATCACTACACTACACCACAATCCCAATCTTGTATTTTTTTTGTTTTGTTTGCTACAAATATTTTAAAAAAATTATTTGTTTTATTTTAATTATTTTTTCAGTTTTACAAAAGAAAAAACAAAAAACAAAAGAAAAAAATTTTCGTGGGGCGGTTAGCGGGTCAAAGGATTGCCCCGCCCCGCAAATTCGCGGTCAGCCCCACCTCGAACCCGCTCCATTGCCATCCCTAGTTGGACAGCAAGTGTTGTTATATAATTCTCGCCTCAAGCTTTTTCTGGGCAAGTTGAGGTCAATGTGGTCGGGTCCTTACACAATCACAAAGGTCTATCCATATGGGGCTATTGAGATCAATCATGAGAGCAAATGCATGTTTAAAGTCAATGGGTAGTGGTTGAAGTCATATTGGGGCGGTGAATTCTCGAAAGAAAATTCAACCATTCATCTTGCAACACCAGAATGATCACCTCAAAAAGTCAAGCTCTAGACTATAAATCGAGCGCTTAATGAGAGGTAACCCATTTTTCTATCACTTTCTACTTTTTTATTATAGTTATTTAAAATTGCATGTAGTTATAGGGATTCCATTAGATATTAGGCATATTTTTATTACGTTTTAGGTTTTAAGTAGTTTTTATTGCTTTTTTTATTTTTAAGTTCATCGTAGGCTCCCTAACACGCATATGAGCTTAGCCATTTTGAAATACGTCTACAAAAATATTGGCATGCACCCTGAGAATTGGGCGATTGCCCAGTTATTTAACTCGAGCGATCCTATTGGGTAGAATGCTCTATAGACAGCACAGGCGATCGCCATAAACCCCAACACTTCAAAAAAAAAAATGGGACAATTTTTTTTTCTTGTTCTCTTGCACTCGGCTGCACCTACACACACAATAAGATTCATAAGATCAACCCCAAATCTCTCATTGTACATCACTTCATCAACATTCAAACACAATTAATTGTTATTCCATTGCATTCACATAAAGTTCTTCAAATTGGCAAAATTTCCTAAGGTATGATTATCTTCCTCCAACTTTACTTGGGTTTGAATTTTTCTGAATTTTTCTTGCTAAATTGATGAGTATGGGCTTAGCTAGATGATGGGTTATTGCAATTATGTATTGAGATGGAAATTTTTGGCTAGAATTTGGGTGCAATTCATTTAAATCTCAAAGGAATATGGAATGCTTTGAATGTATTCGATGAAATGACTAAGTGGAGATTTTTGTACTAATTTGAGCTACCTTGAATTGGGCATTGTTCATACATATTTATGCTTGTAAATTGTGCATGCATTCATAGGATTTGCATTAGAAATTTATCCACACCACTTACGTCCCAACTTTTGTCCCCCTCTCGTCTAACTCAAACAACCTCCATTTGACCTCAAACTATCACACGATAGAGACCAACCTATGAGCTTACATATGTCCAAAGATCACTTGGCAAAAACTTCAAAAGTTCAACAAATTTTTCGGTGGTGAAAAGTAGTGTTCGGTCTAGGTTTGAAATAAGAAAATTCACTACTTTTATTTTATTTTGGGGTTTTTTTGTTTAATCTTTAGTTCATTATGGTGATTAATGATATATCTTTTATCCTAATATGTACATTGACGCCAAAAAGAAAGGAACCACCAACAAATAAAGGAAAAGAGAAAGTCGGTTCAACATCTAACCGATGCCGACAAGTAGAAGAACATGTTGATGATGACGGTATCCAAAGATTTTAGGGGATAGAAGAAGAGAACATTTAAATCAAATGGCTCACGAAAAAAAAATTGTGGGCCGGAAGGGAGGTAATTCTAATGGACTTCCTATATTCCGAGATAGTGAATCTCATTGACTCTTGTGGCTGGCAAAAGGTACTGGGTAAACCTCATTTGGCCTACCCATTGTTGGTCAAAGAATTTATTGCCAATTTCAATCATGCAATCGAGGAACCAGGGGTAAACCACAGGTATAAAACGTGGGTCCGAGGGAAGTGGATTAAGTTCAACCCCGTAGTGATATAAAAATACTATGGGCTGACCAACTACGATATTGAGTACGTATCGGCCAAACATGACATGGCACTATTGGCTCAGTTTCTAAATGGAAGAGAAGATGCATGGCCTATCGAGGGACCCAAATTTGTACACAATCAACTGACAGATAGCCTGTGAGTCTTCCACATTTTTGTATGCCATGACATCGACCCTACATCCCACCGCACAGACTTCAATGAATTTTGAGCCCCTTTTCTGTATCATCTTGCCAGCAGACGCAAGATTGACTTGGAGAACCATATTTTTCGTTTCATTGTTGATCTATAATCACAATGTTAGTTCGGCCACTCATTTATATTTCCATGTCTCATTAGTGCCATTTGCTTAGCAGAGAGAAGACCTTTACTCCCGCATGAGGAGCCCGAGACCCCTGAAGCATATATCAACAAACGGACAATAGGAAATTCTATGGCTATAAGAGCAGCAGACAATCCAGCTCCAGCTTTTATACCGGTGACCGCGATTGATCACCCCCTTCATCAGGCTCTTATCTAGCTAGTAGAGTAGGGTCGGGCTTTGAACTCCATTCAGCGGATGCAGTTAGTCATGCATCGCATGATAGAAAACATGAGCATTGAAATGAACTCACTCAATGTTGCAAACAGGGCCATTAGAGAAGAGCGTGAACCATAAATTTTACACATAACGATGTCAACCGTAGAATTCTCCATGTTGCGAGCCGCATGGATGATATCTATAACATCATCTCTCAACTTTCAGCCCCGACTGCCCCACATCGCGAGTCCACTTCCGCTGGTCCGTCTGATCAGCCCAGGTCATCTTCTCCACATCTACCTCTGGAGGGTAACTAATCTATTTCCTACTTTATTTGCTTATTTTTGCTATTACATTGGGGATAATGTAATATTTTAGTTTGGGAGTGGGATAAGTGTTAGGATACTTATGTGATTATCTTTAATTTGCTTACTATCCGGGTCTGTACAACTGCCATTTTTGTTTGTAAAAAAAAAAAAAATGTTTATCTGTGATTATCTTTGATTTGCTTATTAAAAATTTTTAAAAAGTGTAAAAATATTTGTCTAGTTATTGTTGCAAAGTTTGCCGCCAATGATGGTAGTATTTGTTTGAAGTTGAGTATATTTTTAGTTCGAATATCGGACAACACCTTAACTTGTGTTCTTACTTGAATAATTATCCATGTTAGATTAGATTAACGGAGCACATAGCCATTATTAACTTATCACTTACATGGGGACATGACTTGAGTATATGCGGTTATGTGTTGATATTATTGACCCATGATTATTGTGAAAAACTCCGTTCCCAAATCCTTAAATTAGTAACCAAATAGTTTGAGAGCAGTTTGGGGGTGTTAAAGTTATTACGTGTGTTCTTAGAATTTTGATGGTTTGGATTTTCTGGGTCTCATATTTGGTTGAATAGGTTCTAGTCAAATAATCTAAATTGGACACTAATCATTGTTGAGAATCGAATACCATGAAACCAAAAAAAAAAAAAAAAAAAAAAAAAAGAAAGAAAGAAAGAAAAAAAAATTTGAAAAAGAGAAAAATTACATCTTTCACTTCTCTTATAGCCTGTGTGACTTAAGCAATTAAGCCTGATAGGGTATTTTAAAATCTGTTGCCCTATAATCGTCTAACTTGGTAGTCATCGATCCAAAACTCGTTACATGGGTCACATAGAAAGCTTAGGGGAGAAGTATTGCACACAAGATGTAAGATTATGTACATTAGTTAAATAAATAAAAGAGTAAGAAGTGTTAGGTAAGGATTGCTAGGTTAGGACCTCAGAGATTGGATATGAGAATTTAAAAATCGCTCACCATCCATGTTCTAGGAATACAAGTTTCTAATTGTTACCACTTAAAAAAAAGGCATTATATTGATCAATAGGAACCAAAATTTGCTAGAACACTTCAAGATTGGAAAGAAAAGTATTAGAAGTGGGATATTGTAGGTAATATGTAAGGAAAGAATAACTACAAAGGGTTTGAGATTGTAAATATATTAATAACACAATATTGGTCGTAGTCTAATATATGTGTAAGTTCAATATTTGACTAATCACTAAAGGTCGAGCATCAGATAAGTTAAAAATTATTTGTGGTGTTGTTTAATATCTTTCTAAAAGTGTTGCTTTATATTCAAACTTGATGAATTTGGTAAAAAATTTAACATTGACTCTGTTTCTTATGAATAACTTAGATTAGTAAATTTGTATTTTAGTTTTGTTTATATTTGAGGATGAACAAATGTTAAGTTTGGGAGTGTATAAAATCAAGTATGTAGCAAAATTATTATAAAAATAAAAGATATTTGGACCCATGGGCCATCCTTATTAAAATAACACAATGGGATAGTTTCACCATACCTACAAAATATAAAATAATTTCAAAAAAATACTATCTAACTTTTTTATTCTAAAAATATTGATTTTATTTTTGTAACACTTATTGTTACATTTATTACGTTTGTTACATTTCTTATAAAAAATATGTGTTACATTTGTTATATTTGTTGTATTTAAAATTTAAAATGTTAAAAAGTAATTGTATAATTTTTATATAAAATTAAGTATGTGGCGAAATTATCACTAACACAATTGAATCAATTTACTTAAGTAATAATTTTGCTACATACTTAATTTTATATTCAAATTCGATTACTTTTCAACATTTTAATTCCAAAAATAACAATTGTAATAAATGTAATACATTTTTTATAAGAAATATAATTAACAAACATAAAAAAATATAACAACAAGTGTTACAAAATTAAAAATAGTATTTTTAGAATAAAAAAGTTAGATAGCATTTTTAAAATTATTTTATATTTTGTGGTGTATTGGGAGTTTCACCTCCCACTCATCACACTTCGGAGTTTCACCCTCAATGTGTTCAAAAAATTTAGGTCAAAATCACTTTCTCTTCATCATATCTCATTTGTTGTTCAAATCCCATCTCCTCAAATCAGATTCTCAAATCCATCTCCTTCTTCATCTGCTAAATATTTGGTTTATATACATGGTCTTCTCTATATATACACATTATAAGATATAAAGAGGGCGGTATTGGGTAATTATCTGGGTTTTGTATTTCGAATACCTAATTGCCGACATCAGAATTATAGTTTTCCATTCGACATCAGGTTAAATTACCACGTTAAATTTATTGATCATGATTCTTTTAAATTGTGGAATCTATTGGACTGCAGATATTGATGACATTGTTTTCGTCATTGGTGCATAAGAACTTTTGTTTGCATAGTGATGTTATTGAGTTACTGGTAATTACATAATTTATTTTGGATGATTACTCATTATTTATGCAAAAATGTGAACTTTGTCGTATATGGAAGAATATGTGTTTGTTCATTGAGTTTTTTCCATATTTATTCCATAGTCTTTAACATCTGACACCACTCTAGTTTAAATTGAATGTCTTTATTGTAGCAACATTTTATTTGAAGTCATTTTCTTTTCGAGAAACAAATGGAACAATAATAGAATTTGCATATTGTTTTATATGATTTATTTATTTTGTAATTTAGAATGTCAAATGTATCGACAACAATGTATTTTTATGGGAATCTCCAATTAACAAGAAGGACGTGATATGGCACGAGTACAATGACTTTGAAAAGGAACAATTTTTTGAATTTCCTGAGGAATCTATGCTTTCCATGGTGCATATTAATGATTTTGTTGACCAGAATGTTAATATACTCAGCGAGAAAGGAATTTTCTAAATAAGTAAATTTGAAAAGCAGTTATTTGTACTCGAGCCACAAATGCATGTGGAATGTATCACACATTTTCATCTGCGTAATAGACCTCCAAACTCATATTATCTCATTATGATTAGTGGGGGAACTGTATGATAATTGTCTGATTGGAGAATAATTAGACACTTAGCTAAGATTATATAAGACATTAAGACCATCTAGTCAATACACGGAAAAATTATGAAAGGGTGTTTATTTTCTTTCATTATCTTCTACATGGTTTCTTACGCCTATTTATGCTTGTACCACCTTCCAACATCAATGGAATACACACATTGTATACAATAAAGACTCAATGCATTGTACACGCTAATGAAAGACATTACATTCTATACATCAAGTACTTGCTACATTGTATTATGTGAAATTGAAAATTTTCGTAAACGGTTCAATTAATGTATAAATATATGTGTTACTAAATTCAAACTAATAAGGGTTTATTAGAATACAATAAATATTGCTTGGATAATTTCCATGGTGCATATTAATGTTTGTACCTGCAGTATTGATTTCCTTCATTATCAAGCAAGTTTTTAGCTCTGCCTGATACTGAACCAGTGAGTCTATCAATTCCCAGGTCAGTCAATCTGAAGCTCTGGGTCAACTGGCAGAAGTTATCATGATTTCATAATTAAGTTCTTTTTTTTTTTCAGAAAATTATACTAAATAACAAGAGAACTGAAAATTGGGGAAATGATCAAGATAAATAACCACAAAAAGCATTTTCCAAGTTGAGTTCACAAATAATATTCATAGTGAAGCCACATAAACCATCATCTGAATTAATTTATTTGTCAATGTACTATCAAGGCAACATTCCCTCCACACCTTTGTTTATTATTGTAAACTCAAGGGAACAAATGATATTCATAAAGAAAAATAGAAATCTTAAATTATAAGGATTTAATTTTAGGGGAAATAAACAATTACATATTTAGAATTTGTGTGCCTGTTTGTGTGAGAGAGACCCAAGAGGAGATGTCGAGGTTGAGGTTGTGGGCTGGTTTGCAGGATGTTACGTACTTATGATGGGTTGTGGAGGTCTTAAAGACTTGCCACAATGAGGAAGAGAGTGAAAGGCACAGATAGAGCAGGTTAGTGTGGTAGATTGGTATGGACATCTAAGATTTGGTGGTGTTTCGTGGATTCTTAAATCGAACCTAAGTTTATAGAATATGGGAGTTTGTGACAAATTATTCCCCAAGTATTGCAAATTACATACAGTTATTTGACATCAACTCAATGCATGAATAATTTTGATCAAACTTGTATCTAGTGAGCGAAGCCGAGTTGACCCTGTTGCTTTGAATTTATCCAAGTTTTTCTGTGAGTTCCTTCAATTTTAGGCAGGTTGAATCTTTAAACAGCAATTTTCATCGAATACAGTTACAAGTATCTTTAATAATATAACAAGAGTTCACTTAAATCAATTGGATCCTCAAATGGGAATGGAGTGATACCTGGTGTCCAAATAATCAAAATGATCATGGTTGCCTTGTTGGACTATAGGGGAATTGAGAACACGATGTCTTCCGTGCTCTTTTTGGTTCTTTTGTACCTTTTCCGTCCACATTCTACTTAATTTTTATTTGGAAGCGAGTGTTGAACATGATTTACCCTCCCCTCTCTTTTGGCACATAATACCAGGCAAACCCAAATCAAGGTATTCGTTAGACAAGGCGTATTTTATTCGTTACTTAGCATATTGAATTGCTTCTCTTCAAGTATTTGAATGATAAAATAGTTTTGGCGCTAGACCAGGATTTCATATTTTTAGCCTTTTCAATAGTAATCGTAACGAGAGATAGCTCTGTTAATTGCTTCTATTTTCTCATCAATTTCTTAGGTGATCGGAAGGACCATAAAACTTTGGAAAAGCTTCGGGCCTGAGAGGCAAGCAAAAATAGATGAACTCAAAGAGAAGACAAATTACTATTCTACCCAACATCTTATACAAGTGATAACTGCGAGCTAGCCGTATTTTCTGCTTTTATTAATTCATTTCGTGATGGTAGAATAAAATATAACCATCTTGTCGTGGATTCAAGGGATTCAATATATTTCGAATAAAATGTGTATCATAGTTTGGTTGTTAAGCGTTTGTGAAACTTTGTGATTCCCATATACAATCTAAATCGTATTATTTTTCGTATTTTATCTTGCAAGATCATTTTCTTATGCCATAGTTATATTATTTATTTTCTCTTTAATTTATTCTTCAATTTATTTCAATTATATTTGGTATAATGTAGGTTAATTCCTTCAAATATGGGATCTCACTCTACTAAAATTTGTTCTTGTCGTACAAAGTCGAATGTGGGTTTAACAACGTCTTTATCAAATGATGTGCATACAAGTAAAAATGATGGAATTATAGACCATGCAAATGCTCGTTACCAACACTTGGGTGTCGTATTTGTCCTTTATTTCTAAACTTATATTACCAAAGATCGATACATTAGAGTTTTCAAAACTTATATTACCAAAGATCGATACATTAGAGTTTTTAAGTTTATTATTATATATGTTTTTATTGTGTAGGTCCTTCATGCTCCCACTTCGGTAAGTTCTACACACGTCGTAAAGAAATAAATCATTTCAAAAAAATCGAAGTTGTAGTGCCGCCATCAATTGATGTGTTTGCTACTGAAAGATGTGATACTCATTCAAGACGTACAATCCATCAAAGACGTACATCATTCGATTCTCTTGTCATACCAGTTAGTAATATTTGCAGTAGTAGTAGGGCAAATCCATGTAGATCACTACATCAAGCATATGTAAATAGAGGAATGTGTGTAGTCCGTTACGTCCTACTTCATTCTCTTCTTTTATCATGCCTATTACAAGACAAACACGCGCACATTCACCAAGAAACACTACAACAAAATCTCTATTTCGCGACATACATAAATTTGCTGCAATAAGTAATTTAGCGCAACACGTTTTTATAGTTTGTACCAAAAATTGTGGTGGAAAAATAAGTATCAAAAAAATATAAAGCGACATAAAAAGTTGTCGTGAAATGTCAAAAATGTGCGATAAGTATTAAAAATTGTTGCCAAAAACATGATGGGAAGCATGGCGCCAAAATATTTTTGTTGGGAAACTTATGGCGACAAACTTTACTTTCTTGCAAAAAAGTTTCTTGTGATGCAATAGATCTACTTTTGGTGACAATGAATAATTGTTGCTAAAAATTCTAGGATGGAGGAAAAATTTTGCGACCTATATTTGTTATTGTTCTAGCTTGTAGGGATGGTGGAAAATAAATCGTGACATCCACATTCGTCCCATATATATATATATATATATATATATATATATATATATATATATATATATATATATATATATTCACATGCATGTAGTATTAAGCAAGATTATATGAATTATAATGGAAGGCAAGATTAGAAGATTAGCTTGAAATATGACATTTCTTGGGTTCCTTTCTTATGAACAAAGAATTTATATATGTTTTTACACTCTCTGGCCGATGGGAAATTTTTGTTTTGCTTTCTTTGTTGCAAAACTTTAGTTCTTCTTTTGTGATTCATCTCGATCTAGTAGTTAATAAGTAATTTCTATATTTTGATACGGAAGGTAGAGATGTGAATTAAAAAATTTGGTTCTAATTTTTTGAGTAATTTCATTGAGTCATCATTTTCATTTAAATGGTCATTTATGTTTGAGTATTACTATTGGTATTTCTGGTTAGATATTTGTTAAATACTGATTGAGGAGCAGGATTTAAATTTTTTATCTCTCGTTTCTCCTATACATATAACCCTTTCTCAAACGGTCACTCTGTTAAGTTCCCAACCTGAAATGGTGACGTGGCACCGTTAAGTGCTGACATAGCACAAATAGATTGTTATTTATTGCATGTTAAGTCCTTGTACTTTTTGCAATGTTCACTTTAGTCTATATATTTTCAATTATCTTTCAGTTAAGTCCTCCAAAAATTACATCTTAGATCCTTAATCTTTTTAATTGTTACACTTTGGTCCCAAATTTTTAATTATCTTTCAATGAAGTCCTCCATAAATTGCATCTTATGTCCTTCAACTTTTACATTGTTACACTTTGGTCCTCCAAATCCTTGATTTTAGTAGCCAAAATAAGTAAAATTTTAATGGCCAAAATAAGTGCACTTTAAGTTAAATCCTTGACTTTACACTAGAGTTTTCACCTAAACGAACAAAATAACATAATTAAATAATACACTACTTACAGAACTCACAAATGTCTACTTTTAGTTGCCAAAATAAGTACAAAACCCGCACTTATCAGTGACCGTTTTGAAATTTGAAGGTAAGACCGTTAGTGAAATTAATCCATTAATTTCAAAATCTACTTTTAGTTGCCAAAATAAGTACAAAACCCGCACTTATCGTTTTTGAAATTTGAAAGTAACCCTCCGTTAAAAATAGTAACATGAACCTAATTTTTTCCCTCCGTACAGTGGTGCCCACTGCCAAGTTTCCAAAATTTGTGATTTGGTCCTTACTTTAATTTTTTGTACAGGCTTGGTCCTTTAAACTCCAAATCTTCAGCGGTGATCCCGCAACTCCCACAGGCTTTTACAATTGTCCCTGAATCTCAATATTTATCCAATATTGATCCTTCCCAAGTTTTCAAAAGTGTGCAAACCAGTTTCCTAACTTATGTAATTTAAATTTTACTCTTGAAACTTGTGATTTTTCTCCAATGGCTCTCTCAAAACTTGTGATGTTAGCTTACATGTGCTATTGAGACTTTTCTTTGGGTAAAATCAATAAGTAGCCACTAAACTTTAACATGGTTTCTACTTAACCATTGAAGTTTAAAAGGTATGTTAACGCTCACTTAACTTTTAACTAAGTTTCTCATTCGCTTGCAATACCAGGTGGAATATCCTACGTGGCAAATGGTCTTTTGACATAGCGTAGTAATGGTGTTAAATCTCTCCCAACCAACAAAAAATACTACCCAAACACGTCATTCTTTAAAGAAATTGAAAATACTTTCAGATTTTCCCAACCAAATTCATGTCAATTAGAAATGTTTGAGTAGTGTGCTTTTGTTCACGAGGAGAGATTTAACACCATTACTACGCCACGTAGGATATTCCGTCAGGTATTGCAAGCGAATGAGTAACGGGTGATGAATGAAAATTTAGTTGAACGTTTGGTAGGTGTTGAGATACCTTTTAAAGTTTAGTGGTTAAGTAGAAACTTGATTAGTTCGATTGCCATTGGTTGATTTTACCCACTTTTCTTTTGTACTTATATCAAAACTAAGAATAATGCAGACCGCATATTACATCTCTAATTGGTTGGTTGAGTAGTTAGGAAATTAAGATGAGCATTTTCGTCAAATACTATTACAAAATATAATGAAATATTTGATGACATTTAGTACCCGTTAGAATTATATAAGCTACCGAAAGTAAGATTTTGATACAAAATTGATTATAAAAATAAAATATTATTTATAAAGTAGTAGTAAGTACTTTATATATTATAGATATATCATATAAAACAAGAAAATATAGTAAATATAAAAAAGTTTGAAAGTTGATGGAAATAAAATTACTTCAAAATTTTGTAATTTATTTTAAAATAAACAACACTTACCCCATACCAATTTGATGGTTTAATTCTGTCGTGTATATGTTTAGTTTGTTTAATAGTAATTATCACTTATATTACTAATTTATGAAGTATCTTATATATACTAATCAAACTAATAGTCTAGACTAGGGTGACCAATTCATTATAATGTTATTTATAAAATCAGGACAAATAGATCTTCTAAAATTCATAAGTGTAACCATAGTAGATTGAAGGAACCTTTTATCAAGAAATTTTATAGTTATACACTCCTTTTGAATGAGTTAATGAATTTGAGAACTTGAATTGAAGGAACTGAATTAGGCAGAACTGGAACTAGACTCTTTAGTTCCGTATCGATCCCATAGTCAGAGATGGAACTAAATGTTCAATGTTAAATATACTCATTGCTACTCTGTTCGATTCAGGTCTATTTGACACTGAACCATGCCTATCCATAGTCTTGACATCTTAATCGATTCAGTAACAATATTGTGTATAATAATTATACAACAACATAATTATACAATTCAAAATTAATATTTAGAGTAGTTATATGTACTAAAAATATTTACACAAACACACACACAACAAAACATTTATTCACTTTATCGAGTAACAATACCCCAACGTTTATCTGGATAGTTGTCAATATTAACCTATAATTTTGATTATCTTAACTAATTTAACTCTATTGTCTTGAATCAAATTAATTATTTTCAAATGATTTGTGTTATCACGAATAATATGTGAACTAAACTTTTATATTAAATTAATTTATTATTTTAATAAATCAACTATAATTTACAACTTTAAAGCTATCCTCGAATTTGAAAATAGGCTCTGTCCAAAAAGATTTTAAATTTTTTTTCTTATAATTATTCAAATCAATTAATATAGTTATAACCATTGTTATTAGAACAGGCCCGACTCGGCCGGTTCAACCAGTAAATTGGGAACTGGCCCAAAATTGGACTGGTTATGTAGAAAAATTATCTATTTAAAAACCTGCCCAAAAATCCATCGACCCGTCTGGTTTTGAGAAACCCATTAATTGTTCCAGTAAACTAGTTTTAAAAATCATTTATTTCCTCAATTAATTGTAATTGACCGTTGAAATTCATCTCTCTCTGTGCATGAAATAGATTAAAAGAATGAAAAATTAAAAAAAAAAATGGTTTTGAGCAATTTTTTTTATTTCCAAAAATTTGTTTTTCATTTTTTTTGTTAATCTTTTTTTTTAAAAAAATCACTAACTCTTTGACCCTTTACCCTTTTTTTTTTGAGTCGATGCTCGAGTTAGTTTTTAAAACATTGGTTATAACACTATAACTAATTGACAAAGCGTATGTTCATTTTTAATTTTATTATTATAATTTTTTACTTGGCAAAGTTTAAAAAAAAAAAAAAAAAAGGTGCGATTTTATTTTTCTGCATCAAATATACTTAGGGTGCGTTTGATTGCAAGCATTGAATTTGGGTGGAAAGAAAACGAATTCGAGAGAATTGAATTGCCAAGAAAATAAACGCAACCTTAGAAGGCAAATTTTACCTAGAAAATAAAACCTCCTCCCTCCTAAGAAAACGTTTTCCGACTTTTCAAAGAAAATGCGATTATTTATGTAGAAATGAGAAAACGTTTTACCTAGAAAAAATGACCATCAAGTTGGAAGATAGGTGGAAAAAAAGGCTTTTTCAATGGAAAAATGTGGCTATCAAACTTATTGGTCGAAAAATAGGTGAAAAAAAAGACTTTTTCCATGGAAAAATGATTGCAATCAAACGCACCCATATATCTTTACCGTAATATCAGTTGTGAATGGTCATTTACTATTTACCCTTTCGTCCAAAACAACGTGTTTTGGCCTTTTTTTTTCTCTTCCGAGAGACCAGATAAAAGAAAATTGGTTCTTCTCCTCTCTGACCCTCTTCACTTCCCTCTTGGCCACGACCTTAACCACCTCAAAATTCTTGGTCAATGGTATCTTAAGCTTCACCGTACAAATGAACGCATCCCCGATTTATACCGTAGGGTCCACATTCTTTTCTAGAATGAAGGACGTCTGTTCTAGTTCGCTGAACACGCAGTTCACGGCGGCGGCGGCGGCCGCCGAATGGCAAAATAACTGGATATTTACAGTGGGGTTCTGATGGTTAGGGTTTATCTCGACTGGTTTCAACATATTTATAACAACTGAAATTTTTCGCATTTTAATTTCAAGTAAATGAAATTTTTACTTTCGACGTCGTTTCTTACCTTATGATTCACTTTAAAAATTTGGTCACGTTAAAAAAAATTTGTGTGTTCGCTTCAAATTTTGGTCGACGACTATGGAATTAATTTGAAAACGAACCTTATTCTATTTTCATTTGGTAAGTTTTTAAAGTTATTTTGAACGAGAAATAATTTATGCATAGCCTAAATTTTTAAAATTTGTTCTCCGGTTCTATCTAAAAATCTCGGCCTTTTACCTTCGATTTCTTAGCCGAAATCACTTTAATTTTCGACTCCAAAAGTTAACAGAAAAAAAATCCCACCCAAACAACACCTTAGTATCCACCGAAAAACTAGCCAAACAATACCCTAACTCCTACCAATTAGCATAAACCAAACAGCCTCTCCATGATTTGAAGAAAACTGCCCACCATCAGCCATTTCCAGCATAACTGCCTTCCACAATCTGAAGGAAAACGTCTCCCACCAGTAGCCCCTATTTAGCCACAATTCCTCACAAATTAATCTCACATTTCAACCATTTCTTTCCCCCAAAAAGGTCCCAGATTTCGGTCCCTTCTGTGTGAGTTATCTTCTAATTTTAGCCAACCAAAACAGCTCCATGACAGTGAAGAAATCGTCCTCCATGATCCCTCCACATTTCCCATTTTCTCCCCACACTTTCCCTCACTTCCAATCCCTCAATCCAACTTGTTTTTCCCTCCAAATTACCCTAGAAACCGTCCCCCCAGCTGTAGATTTTTAGTTCCATTTATCAACCAAATCACAACATAATTCTTCCCCCTGAATTGTCCCAGTTTCGGACAACAACAAATGGATAACACCTTGTGATTTTCTTCTTACTTTCAACCTTAGAACTCAGCCTTGAAACCTTAGTCTAAGTCACCAAAAAATTCTCCAGCAAGTATCCATCTTTTCCTTCAAATCGTCGTCCAGTAACCAGCCTCATTTTCTACATTTTTTCAGTCCCAAATTTCAACATTTTTCCCTCACTTTCGACCAAAGAAGTGAAGGTTGTTAACCTTGCTTTTTAATTCACAAAAGTTCCCTATATATATATATATATATATATATATATATATATATATATATATATATATATATATATATATCACTACGGGTTTGGATTTTTGGAGAGTCTGCAGAAATAAGTTTTCTTCATCAAAACTTCAACCTAAAACTTGTTTTCGAGGTAGTTTTACTTAATGTTTTTACTACGATTTTTAAATGAAGTTTGGAAAAATTATGATGTTATATGAATGCCATGCAAACTTATTTACGAAGGAACTTATGATAGTGATTGAAGGTAATCACTTTAACATGTTTGTGATTGAATGTAATCACGTATGACGTTATGTAGTGCCGCCTACCAAAGTTTATGTTATTATGTACGTTTCAAAAATCATTGCATGTCGAATTCATGTTTAAGTAAAATTTTCCACATGTTATAAGTATTGCTACTGAGTGTTTTTTATGAAATACTCACCCCAAAAACGGATAAATTTTCAGATTGAACTGATCGGCATTGATGCGATGACGGTAGGCTAACGAGCTTGTCATGGAAAGTCTTATTTAGTTTATGTTTTGACGTCAAAATAATCGAATTAATTATGATGTAATTACTATATTTTAGGTATTTTATTCAGTAATTAATTATGTAATATGTACGGAAACAAGATATTGGTTTATTTGTCATTCAAAAATTTTAAATTAGAAATTTGCTTAGTTTCATTTTTCAGAATTTTTAGCTTACTGTCCCGTTTTTAAAAAATCATAACTTTTGTTAAAGTTGGAGTTTTTGAGTAAAATCAGTGACCATGTAAAGCCCTATATGTGGTATAATAATAGAAATTGGAATCACTCAAAAATTCCATCGTATGAATTTATTATGTACGTTTGAACGGGCTGCCTTAACAGTTTTCAAACAACTTTGGCTTTCTTTTTCACCTATCAAATGATGTATTTAAGGTTTGAAATTTTAATATGTTGTAGTCTGTAGTCCCAAGTATCTACAGTTAAAGTTTCGTAATTTTTGGAATTTTTTGATTTGTCAAATAAATTATGGCGACACCTATCGTGGTATAGAAAAACTATAAAATTCTGAAGTAAATTCTCTTCCCTTGCACACTTATTATTTTTTCGCAAAATCTTATTTTTAAAATTATTCAAGAGCACGTGAAGTAAATTTTTGGAGTCGTCAAATATATTTTAAAAATTATTTTAGTGACCCTCCGGGATCAGAAAATCTGGGGTGTTACAGCTTGGTATCAGAGAGCGGTTGTACTTTTCTGTAGACTCGCTAATTTTTATTTTATTTTATTTTTAAATTTATTTTATTTTATTTATTATATTTCATTTTGGTCTTTATTTTGATATCTCAAGATGAAATTTTAGAGGTTGAGAATTTTAGAAATTGAGTATCGCTACTCGCCATCGCCGCGCTACACCAATTCTGAGTTAAAATGTTGGGTTAATTAAAATTTTATTTTATGGAAAATTTTAATTGTTTCATTTTACGATAAAATGTTAATTTAAGATAAAATTTTATGTTAGTCCTTTATTTCAATTTAAAATATGATATAAATCTACCTAATCGAACCTGTCATAAATTGTATCTCAGACATGGTTCCTTAGAGTGATGATTTCCTAGAACGTGCCGAAGCGGCAAGGAATGATTATATACTTTTTGCTTTGGATCCCAAGTGGTCAATTGGCCATCATATCGGTAACCATAGGGCAGCTCGTATCAGGGTGATGAACTATGGTTTAGTAACCACCCATGCCGAGTCTATTGCTCATGTGATTGACTCACTGATTGGCCCGGGACAATCGGTTGCTCGAGGAGATTTTAAGAGATTTGGAGGAGATCCACCACCCAGAGGTAGAATATGACGTATATTGTGAAGCACTCATTATACATTGGGAGGAGTACAATTTTTATAGTGCAAGTCCCCATCCTATCCCCGAGCCAGCTCTAGTAGTTGAGCCCATTCTCGAGCCTGCTCCAGAGCCAGAGCCAGTGTTAGTGTTAGTGTTAGTGTTTGAGGCCGATCCAGTTATCCAGGTCGAGGATGACCCGGAAGAAGAACTTGAGATAGAGTCTGAGGCCGAGTCTTGTGTTACCTCAGATGACAAGGCTCCACGGCCCAATAGGCCTAGGGTACACGGAGGATGGATCAGCGACAATGATGCTTCGAGACTTTTTAGTAGTTAGATGTTTTCCTTTCATTATTTCAGTTTTCCCATGTACAGTTACTTTACCATTGTTTAGCGCTAGATGCTTTTACTTATTGTACCTCTTGAAGGATGATTTAAATATATAAAAGAGGCTATTTAAATTCTCCTTTATTGATATTTTTTCAGATATTCATGGCTTTGTGTATGGTGGTTATTTTGATGAATTACAAACTTTTTCGTTTTATTTATTCTAAAGGAAATAGCACCAACTATGCAAGCAAGAGCTATTAGAGACCTACAACTAGCACTTGAAGAAATGAGGAGACACCTCTAGTGCTGCAACCGCCAATGGCACCACGGGCACCGCAAGTGCCCCATGTGCATCAGGCCCCACCAGCACATCACTTGGCCCTTACTGTGCCAGTGATGTGCAATTTTGTCGATACCGACCTCCTACTTTCGACGGTGGGAATGATCCTCTTACAGTCGAAGAATGGTTACGGATGATTGAGAAAATCTTTTGGCACATCGCTTGTCCTGAAAATTAGAAAGTATTTTGTGTAGAGTTCATGCTAAGCGGCAGAGTAGGTCATTGGTGGGAGTCGACATCCGCACACGTACTGAAGATGAATAGAATAATCTTTTTTTGGCCCAGCTAAAAGTCGGGCTAATAGAAAAATATTTTCCGTAGGTTCTGCGAGATTACAAAGAATCAGAATTTCTGCATTTGGTTTAACGAGAGATGAAAATTACCGAGTATGAGTAAAAATTTGAGGAACTATCGCGCTATGCCCTATATTTGGTTAGCACTAAATTAATGAAGATAAGAGTTATGAAAGAAGGTTGGGCTTAGAAGTCAGGTAGATTGTTAGTTCCCATGCACTTCTTACTTTTAGGACAGTGGTGAAGATGGCTCAGACCGTGACCTTTTCGGGCATAAAGTCAAAGTTCAGGGACAACAGAATGACTCGGGAGAGAAATTGGCAGGATCAGAATAGGTACCAAAATTCAGGCCAATTCAGGAGGCAGAATCAAGGTCCCGTCAGAGGTCACTCAAGTAATTCCATTCCTCAGTATCTTAAGTGTAAGAAAAATCACAGTGGTGATTGCCACTTTGGCAAGAACGTCTGCTATAGGTGTTGAGAACCAAGACACTATGTGTCGTAATGTCGTGCAGAGCCAGCAAAGGTTAATGATCAAGCGAAAAAAGGAAAAGCTAGAGTGTTCGCCATGACTCATGAAGAAGTTGCCCAGAATTCGGATGTTATTTCGGGTATGTTATCTAGTTCTAGCATACATGTTTACTTTCTTATTGATTCTGGTGCGACGCATTCGTTTATAACTGAAGCATGCCTAGCTAAAGTTAATATTCTATGTCAAGTTAATATTCTATGTCAGAAAAGTGATAGTATACTAGAGGTTAGTATGCCATCAGGATGAACTGTAGAGACAGATAAATTACGTAGGATAGTTCAGATAGATTTTGATGGGTTAGTTTTGTCAACAGATCTGCATGTTATAAGTATGAGAGATTTTGACATTATCTTGGTGATGGATTGGTTGGGTAGTAATCGTGCTACCATTGTATGTTTTGAGAAGGAAGTAATCTTTCAAAGGCCAGGAGAGAAATAGTTCAAATTTTATGGGTCGAAGATTAAAACAATTTTTTGTCTGATCTCAGCTTTGCAGGCAAAAAAGTTGCTTAAGAAGATAGATTGCCAAGGTTTTCTTGTCAATCTCACTGGTATCCCATCTGAGGAAGTATCGTTGGATAACGTACCAGTAGTTCAAGAGTACGCCGATGTATTTCCAAACGATCTAGTAGGCATACTGCCTATGAGACAAGTGGAATTCACGATACATCTTATACTTGGTGCTGCACCCATATCAAAGGCTCCGTATTGGATGGCACCAAAAGAATTGCAAGAGCTTATAATGCAATTAGAAGAACTTTTGGATAAAAGGGTTTATCCGACCAAGTGTTTTTCCATGGGGAGCTCCTGTACTGTTTGTGAAAAAGAAAGATGGATCGATGAGAATGTGCATCAACTACCGTGAGTTGAATAAATTGACGTTCAAGAACAAGTATCCACTCCCAAGAATTGAGGATTTGTTTGATCAATTGAAGGGTGCTTCTGTGTTTTCGAAGATCGACTTGAGTTCGGGCTATCATCAACTAAAACCAGGCCATCGGATATACCAAAGTCAGCATTCCGAACTTGCTACGGGCATTATGAATTCACAGTAATGCCCTTTGGACTGACGAATGCTCCAGTAGTATTTATGGATTTAATGAATCAAGTTTTTCATCAATATTTAGATCGGTTCATCATTGTGTTCATCGATGACATCTTGATTTATTCCAAGAATCCCGAGCAACATCAAGAGCACATGAGAATAGTATTAGAGTCCTTGCAGAGAGAAAAATTGTATGCCAAAATTTTCGAAGTGCAAATTTTGGTTGGATCGAATAGGGTTCCTTGGACATGCTGTAACGGCCAAGGGAATTGAAGTAGATCCATCCAAGGTTGGAGCCGTGTCAAATTGGTCGACACCATCAAATGTTGGGAAAATAAAAATTTTATTGGGTTTAGCCAGCTATTATCAACGTTTCATAGAAGGATTTTCTAAAATAGCTGGCCCTATGATGCAATTGACTCGAAAGGAGGTTAAGTATGTTTGGTCCGAGAGGTGTGAACAAAGTTTTCAAGAATTAAAGAACAAGCTAGTATCTGCACCAGTACTAGCTTTACCGAAAGGTACATATGGCTACGTAATTTACAGTGATGCATCAAAACTCGGTTTGGCCTGTGTATTGATGCAAAATGGAAAAGTGATAGCTTATGCTTCAAAACAGTTGAAGTAGTATGAGCAGAATTACCCGACGCATGATCTTGAACTTGCGGCCGTAGTTCACGCCTTGAAAATTTGGCGCCATTACCTTTATGGAAGCAAGTGTGAAATTTACACCGACCATAAGAGTCTCAAGTACGCTCTATGTAGAAAGAATGTGGGTCAGTTGTCTGCATTACAATCAACACAAAATAATTTGATCAAAGACTCCACCGATACGAACGTCGGCAGTGATAGCAAGTTTGATAGTAAATTTGACACTCAGAGATAGAATTTTGACAGCTCAAAAGGATGATCATTTCTTGGAAAATATCAGAACTAAAGTAGAATTGAAAAGAGGAAAGACTTTGAAAAAGCCGAGGACAAGGCTTTGATGTTCAAAGGTTGAATATGTGTGCCAAAAGATAAAGGTCTGAGAAATGAGATTTTATATGAAGCTCATTCTGCTCCTTACACCGCGCATCCAGGAAGAACTAAAATGTATAAAGATTTGCGTAATATATTTTGGTGGAGAAATATAAAAGAAGATGTAGCTCGTTTCGTGTTAAAATGTTTGATGTGTCAACAAGTGAAAGCGGAGCATCAGAGGCCATCAGGGCCATTAAATCCAATAGATATACCGGAGTGGAAATGGGAAAAAATTGCAATAGATTTTGTTGTGGGTTTTCCTAGATCGGCGAGAAGTCATGATGCCATCTGGGTTGTAGTAGACCGTTTGACAAAATCAGTAAATTTTTTCCCATTTGAATGAATTTCAATATGGAACAATTAGTGCAATTGTATGTCAAAAAAATTGTTAAACTTCACGGGATACCAACATCCATCGCATTAGATAGAGATCCGAGGTTTACCTCAAATTTTTGGAAAAGTCTTGAATGAGCTTTGGGTACTAAATTGAAATTTAGTACAGCTTACCACCCCCAAACCGACGGGCAATCAGAACCCATTGTTCAAATCCTTGAGGATATGTTGAGAGCATGCATCTTGGATTTGGGTGGTAAATGGGTAGGTTACCTACCGTTGGTAGAATTCGCTTACAATAATAGTTTCCAAACTACTATCGGCATGGCACCATATGAGGTATGGTCGTCGATGTCGTTCACCAATTTGTTGGGACGAAGTCGCGAGAGAAGAATTTTAGGACCAAAGTTGGTTGAGAAAACAGTAGAGGTAATAGATAAGATTAGGACCAGAATTAAGACAGCGCAGCGCATGACCACCAGAAGAGTTATGCCGATCAAAGAAGGAAGGAATTAGAATTCGGGGTCGACGAAAAAGTTTTTCTAAAGGTGGCCCCTATGAAAGGGATACTACGTTTTGGTAAGAAAGGAAAACTAAGACCGCGTTTCATCGAGCCATTTGAAATTCTTGAAAAGATCGGAAACGTGGCATTTCGTTTGGCATTGTCACCCGAGCTCTCGGTGGTGCACGATGTTTTCCACGTTTCGATGTTAAGGAAGTATGTACATAATCCTATAATCGTGGTAATTATATGAGTCTTTGGATTTAAGGAATGATATGACTTATGAGAAAGCGCCCACAATGATCCTAGAAAGAAAGGTCCATGTTTTGAGAAATTGGGAAATCCCATTAGTTAAAGTTCAGTAGGGTAGACACGATGAAGATGAGGTCACTTGGAAAAAAGAAGAAGATATCTTAGATAAGTACCCGGACCTTGTAAACCATATACGTTAAACTTTGAGGACGAAATTATTCTGAGTGGAGAGGTTTGTAACAACCGAAATTTTTTGCATTTTAATTTCAAGTAAATGAAGTAAATGAAATTTCTTACTTTCGACGTCATTTCGTACCTTATGATTCATTTTAAAATTTTGGTCACATTAAAAAAAATTTGCGTGTTTGCTTCAAATTTTTGGTCGACGACTATGAAATTACTTTGAAAACGAACCTTATTCTATTTTGATTTGGTAAGTTTTTAAAGTTATTTTGAATGAGAAATAATTTATGGCTAGTCTAAATTTTTAAAATTTGTTCTCAGGTTCTATCTAAAAATCTCGGCCTTTTTACCTTCGATTTCTTAGCCGAAATCGATTTACTTTTCGACTCCAAAATTTTACAAAAAAAAAAACCCCACCCAAACAAAAACCCTACCCAAACAACACCATAGGATCCACCGAAATACTAGCCAAACAATGCCTTAACTCCTACCAATTAGCATAAACCAAACAGCCCCTCCATGATCTAAAGAAAACTACCCACCATCAGCCATTTCATCCATTACTGCCTTCTAAAATCTGAAGGAAAACATCTCCCACCAGCAGCCCCTATTTAGCCACAATTCTCCACAAAATAACCTCACATTTCAACCATTTCTTTCTCCAAAAAGGTCCCAGATTTCGGTCCCTGTTGTGTGAGTTATCTTCCAATTTCAGCCAACGAAAACAACTCCATGACAGTGAAGAAACCGTCCACCATGGTCCCTCCACATCTCCCATTTTCTCCACCCACTTTACCTCATTGCCAAGCCCTCAATCCAACTTGTTTTTCCCTCCAAATTACCCTAGAAACCGTCTCCCCAGCTGTAGAGTTTTAGTTCCATTTATCAACCAAACCACAACATAATTCTTCTCCCTGAATTGTCCCAGTTTCGGCCAGCAGCAAACGGATAACACCTTGTGATTTTCTTCTTACTTTCAACCATAGAACTTAGCTTTGAAACCTTAGTCTAAGTAACCAAAAAATTCTGCCGAAAGTATCCATCTTTTCTTTCAAATTTTCATCCAACAACCAGCCTCATTTTCTGCATTTTTTTCAATCCCAAATTTCAACCTTTCTCCTTCACTTTCAGTTCAGTTTCGACCAGCAGTGAAGGTTGTTAACATTTATTTTTAATTTACAAAAGTTCTCTCTCTCTCTCTCTCTATATATATATATATATATAGTGTATGGGTTTCAATTTTTGGGAAGCTGCAAAAATAATTTTCTTCATCAAAACTTCAATCGAAAACTCGTTTTCGAGGTAGTTTTACTTAATGTTTTTACTACCATTTTTAAATGAAGTTTGGAAAAATTATGATGTTATATGAATGCCATGAAAACTTATTTATGAAGGAACTTATAATAGTGATTGAAGGTAATCACTTTAACATGTTTGTGATTGAAGGTAATCACGTATGACGTTATGTGGTGCTGACTACCAATGTTTATGTTATTATGTACGTTTCAAAAATCATAGCATGTCAAATTCAAGTTTAAGTAAAATTTTCCACATGTTATAAGTATTGCTACTGAGTGTTTTTTATAAAATACTTACCCCCAAAATGAATAAATTTTCAGATTGAATTGATCGGCATTGATGCGATGGCGGTAGGCTAACGAACTTGTCATGAAAAGTCTTATTTAGTTTATGTTTTGACGTCAAAATGATCGAGTCAATTATGATGTAATTACTATATTTTAAGTATTTTATTCAGTAATTAATCATGTAATATGTACGGAAACAAGATATTGGTTTATTTGTCGTTCAAAGTTTTAAATTAGAAATTTGCTTAGTTTCATTTTTCAGAATTTTTAGCTTACTGTCCCCTTTTTAAAAAATCATAACTTTTGTTACAGTTGGATTTTTTGAGTGAAATTAGTGACTATGGAATGCCCCATATGTGGTCTAATAATAGAAATTAGAATCACTCAAAAATTCCATCATATGAATTTATTATGTACGTTTGAGCGGGCTGACTTAAGGCACACGGGACAGTTTTTAAGTAACTTTGGTTATCTTTTTCACCTATCAAACGACGTAGTTAAGATTTGAAATTTTAATATGTTGTATTCTATAGTTCCAAGTATCTACATTTAAAGTTTCGTAATTTTTGGAATTAGTTTGATTTGTGAAATAAATTGTAGCGTCACCTATCGTGGTATAGGAAACACTATGAAATTCTTAAGTAAATTCTCATCCCTTGCACACTTATTATTTTTCCGCAAAATCTTATTTTTAAAGTCATTCAAGGTACAACAAAAAATTTCTTCCCTTGCACAATTCTCTTCAGGAACGGTCCTCAAAAAATAAGGCCAATTGGAGTAAGGCTAAATACCCGAGCATGTAGGGGTCGAAGTGCTTCTCTACCACGTGTTACGATAAGGTACAAAAAAATTTTTCAATATCATTATACAAATCTTCACTACATTACGTAACAATGTCTACTAACTACATTTCACGTTTAAATTGTTGTAGTGGGACCCCGAGACCCAGCAGTGGCAGGGGATTATTGATTCGTTCCGGACGTTTCTCACCTTCTGGGATGGCAATAGGGTGAATCCGCAGGCGACTGCTGACTATGTGAGGACTTTTTAATAATGTTAATATAATTTTATCTGACATGATATTATTATTTATTATTTTTTTCACTAAACTGGATAAACTTGTTGAGTTGAGGGAGGCTCAACATACACAGGTCGCCTCCAGTGGCGTGTCATTAGACGAGCGTGCTATTGAAAATGAGGTTCTCATATAACGACGAGGTTATGTCTGTGGGGTTGGACGGGTTCTGAAGGGCACCTCTCCCTCCCTAGATTCAACTGCTACATCGAAGGCCCCACAAGGAATTTTCCATCATTTCTCTGGAGACCTCCAAAATAACGATCCTCAATTTTCCATGTACGAGGCTCAGCTATGACGTATTTCGTGTCGCTACTATTTCAGATAACAGCGACGACTTTGGTGACTACATAGTCGTCCATTTTTATCTATTTTCAAGATATATACCACGACAATGTTGCGATGCGAAATTGTCGTCGCTATAGATTCAAATATATGTAGAGACACTACACTATTGCGGCAACATTGAGCGATGACTTTGTCGTCTCTATACATGTAAAGAGACGACTATTGATCCTTCAGTGACGACTTCTGTCGCCGCCATTGACCTTCTTTCTTGTAGTGACAATAATTTTTTATTGTATTGGTATGATTAATTAGGGTAAAATATCAAATTGTTTTTCTTAATTTACCCACAGTAATTGAGAAAATGGACATGACTTGATAGTTTTATCATAAAGAAATTTGAATCTAATTGAATTTGGACTTTAGCCCTCATGCAAGTTTTATGTCACTAGATTCTTAATTTTTGGAACGTGATTTATATTGGTAAAACACAATATGGATTTATTAGTCTCAAATTAATGTAATATATGCATGTATGTTTAATTTTATACAACTATGCAGTCTACGAATTTTTCTGATATTAAGTGTGAAATTCTCGAACTGAAAGGGGACAACTACAAGGTATGGAAGGAAATAATTCTCCTTCATCTGGGATGCATGGACATTGATTACGATATCAGGAAAGACAAATCGACTATTACTATGACCAGCACTCTAGAAGAAAAGGCTCTTAATGAACAATGGGAGTGATCTAATCACCGTAGCGTAATGTTCATAAAGACCAAAATCTCTGCTCGTATTTGAGGTTCTGTCGATGAGCATGTCAAGGCATTACTAAAGGCTATTGATGAACATTTTGTGACTTCAGATAAATAACTTGCTAGCACCCTAATAATGAAGTTTTCATCCTTAAAGCTCACCGGTGTGAGAGGTGTGCGTGAGCACATCATGCAAATGAGGGACGTTGCAGCTTAGTTGAAAACTCTTGAGGTTGATATGTCTGATTCTTTTATTGTGCACTATATACTGAACACTCTTCCACAAAAATATGGACCTTTCAAAATCTTTTATAACACACATAAGGACAAATGGTCAATCAATGAACTTCTGACCATGTGTGTTCAAGAAAAATGAAGGCTAGTTATGGAAAAGGGAGATGGTGCATTATTGGTAACACATGAAAAGGACCAGAACTAGGAAAAGAATCAGAACCAAGCCAAACAAAAGAGAAAAGGTAAATTACTACCCCCAAGGTAGAATAAAAAAGGAAAATAAGTGTTTTTCTATAAAAAGAAGGGACACATGAAGAAGGATTGCACCAAATTTCAGAATTGGTTTGAGAAGAAAGGTAAATCAATCTCCTTTGTTGGTTGATGTTAATCATAATACATGATAGATTGATTCTGGTGCTACAATCCATATTTCGAATACCTTGCATGGTATTCGAAACCAAAGGAAGCCAGTGGGAAGTGAGCAAAACATCTTATCAGGAAACAAAATGTGTTCACATGTGGAGGCTATTGGAACATGCAGTTTAGTTTTAAATAATGACTATGTTTTAAAATTGGAAAAGACCTTTTATATTCCAAGTTTTTCTAGAAATTTGGTTTCAGTTTCAAGACTTGTACCTTTTGGATATTCCTTTCATTTTTTAGATACATCTTTTAGTTTGCTTTATAAATCTGACCTTGTTGGGAATGATATTTTATGTGATGGTATTTTCTCTATTAATTTACAACATGGTGTTGCTAATAATGTTATGCATGTTCACACTAGTAATGAACGTTGTATTATGAATGAAGATTCCTCTATATTGTGGCACCGAGATTAGGACATATTTTCATAGATAGAATTAAAAGATTAGTAAATGACAGAGTACTTAGTACTTTGGATTTTGCTAATTTTGAAACTTGTGTGGACTGCATTAAGGGAAAGCAGAATAACAAGTCAAAGAAAGGTGTCAAGAGGAGTACATATATCTTAGAAATCATACATTCAGATATTTGTTGTCCAGACATGGACACACGTGGTCCAAAATACTTCATCTCCTTTAAAGACGATTATTCACGATACATGTATCTCTAGTTGCTTCATAACAAGAGTGAAGCATTAGATGCCTTCAAGGTTTTTAAGGCAGAAGTAGAGAAACAACGTAATAAGCAAATAAAGATCATGAGAACAGATAGAGGTGGAGAATATTATGGTAGATACATTGAGGATGGACATGCACCTGGTGCATTTGTGAAGTTTTTGAAGAGCATGGGATAGTTGCCCAATATACTATGACTGGTTCTCTGGACCAGAATGGTGTGTCAGAAAGAAGAAAGCGAACATTATTGGACATGGTGCCGAGTATGCTTAGCAGTTCCAAGCTTCCTAAATCCTTGTGGACTGAAGCTCTTAAAATGGCTATGTATATATTGAACCGGGTTCCAACTAAGGCTGTCCCAAGGACACCATTTGAACTATGGAAAGGTTGGAAGCCGAGTTTGTGACATATGCACGTTTTGGGATGCCCATCTAAAGTAAGAGTTTATAATCCCCAAGAGAAGAAACTAGACCGAAGGACTATTAGTTGGTATTTCAATGGATATACCGAATGGTCTAAGGGTTACATATTTTATTGTCCATCTCATAGCACTAGGATTGTGGAATCAAGAAATGCAAAGTTTCTTGAAAATGACTTGATCAGTGAGAGTGATCAATTTCAGAACATAGTCTTTGAAAGAGATCAACCTTCCACATCAAGTGAAATATTGGTTATTGTTCACAACACTCCCCAGGTCCAAACGGGTGTTGTACAACAAATCAATAAAGTTTCACAACCTATTAATGATGATTATGTAGATCAAGTTGTTCAGAAAATGCCAGAAATGGTTGAACAACTAGTAGGACAACATAACCTTCAGGAAAATGTTAAACCAATATTAAGAAGATCTACAAGAGAAAGAAGATCAGCAATTTCATATGACTATGTCGTGTATCTACAAGAATTGGACTATAACATTTGAGCTGAAAATGATCCCGAAACATTTTTCACATGCCATGAGTTGTAAGGAATTTGATTTATGGTATAATGCTATGAAAGATGAGATGAATTCTATGGCATCTAATGGAGTCTGAGATCTTGTTGAGTTGCCTTATGGTACAAAGGTCATATGGTGTAAATGGGTCTTTAAGACGAAGAAAGACTCATTAGGAAACATTGAAAGATATAAAGCAAGACTCTTAGCCAAATGATTTACTCAAAAGGAAGGATTCGACTACAAGGAGACCTTTTCTCCTGTATCGAAGAAAGATTCTCTTCGCATTATTTTAGCAATAGTTGCACAATTTGATTTTGAGTTGTAACAGATAGATGTGAAAACTGCTTTCCTTAATAGAGAACTAGAGGAAGAGGTGTACATGAAACAATCAGAAAGATTCTCCTCTATTAACGGTGAACACTTGGTGTGCAAGCTTAAGAAATCCATATATGGATTGAAACAAGCCTCCCATCAATGGTATTTAATATTTCATGATGTTATCTCTTCTTTTGGTTTCGTAGAGAACATTATGGATCAATGTATATACCAGAAGGTTAGTGGGAGTAAAATTTGTTTTCTTATTCTATATGTGGATGATATTTTACTTGCAACCAATGATAAGGGTATGCTACATTAGGTGAAACAATATCTCTCTAAAAATTTTGAAATGAAGGATATGGGTGATGCATCTTATGTCATTGGCATAAAGATCTTTAGAGACAGATATAAAGGCATTTTGGGTCTGTCAATAGAAACCTAAATCAATAAAATTTTAGAGAGATTTAGGATGAAAGATTGTTCACCAAGTATAGCTCCTGTAGTGAAGGGTGATAAGTTTCATTTGAATCAATGCCCAAGGAATGACCTTGAAAAAGAACAAATGAGAAACATCCCATATGCTTCAGTTGTTGGAAGCCTAATGTATGCTCAGGTTTTCACAAGGCCTGACATTGCATTTGTTTTTGGAATGTTGGGGATATATCAGAGTAATCCAGGTATGGACCACTGGAGAGTTGCAAAGAAAGTTTTGAGATACCTTCCAGGGACGAAGGTTTACATCCTTATGTATAGACGAACTGATAATTTGGTGGTAGTTGGCTACTCTGATTCAGACTCTGCTAGCTGTGTTGATTCATGATAATCAACATTTGGATACATTTTCATGTTTGTCGGTGGAGCTGTATCATGGAGGAGTGCAAGGCAGACTCTGACTGCTACTTCCACTACGGAGGCTGAGTTCGTTTGGTGTTTTGAGGCTACATCGCATGGTGTATGGATGAAGAGTTTCATTTCTGGGCTTAGAATTGTAGATTCTATTTCTAGGCCATTACGATTATATTGTGACAATTGAGGTGCAGTTTTTATGGTTAAAAGCAACAAAAAGTGGTAGTCGAAGCAAGCATATCGTCATTAAGTATTTGGCCAAAAGAGAACGTGTTAAAAATGAAATAGTGGTCATTGAGAACATATATAGTGAATTGATGATTACTAATCCCTTGACAAAAGACATGCCACCATTCAAGTTCAAGGATCTTGTAGACCGTATGGGACTTGATCTTTTAGTTTGATTTCATCGTATGTGACGATGCTATTTTTTAATGAAACTCTATTTCAGTTATAATATTTTCTCACATTTGTTTTATGCGTATTTATTTATTATTGTTTGATAAATATCAATTAAGTTTGGACCTAGAATAAACATGAGGTTTATTTATTAAGATTTATGGACTAAAGTCAAGATACGAAATACATTGTGATACATGGAAGATAATACTCGTTCTAAGAGGACCTATCGCCACGATTCATGTATTTGTTTCTTACTATGGAAAATAATGGAATATATATTTGGGCCATGTGGGAGAATGTAGAAATTTTCCATTGATTAAGGAAAATCCCATTGGTTATGGAGAACTACAATATATGGCCCAATTCATTGATTTTGCATTGATTCTGAATTTCCAAATAAATGTTTGGCCAATTTGGAAGTTGCTGAAATTAGTCCATAATTTTTTACCATTATGGAATACTCGGTGATGGACCGAATACATATATAAGAAAGAATCTTTGGGGTCCCCATTGCCATTCCGTCTGCTCCTTCACTTTGCACCATCATTCGGAGGTTGGAACAAGGCATTAGAAGCTCCCAAAACCAGAACGCAGTGGCTACGAAAAGCTATCACGTCGTTAATGGCCGGAGGTATTTTGATAATTCAAATTCCGCATTTGATCGTATTTGCTATTATTTAAGCATACAAGATGCTTACATTATACTCAAGATGTAGAGTGCCCAGTACAAGCCTTTGGTAATAATGCTGGGTTGGTATGTTTGTTGGATGATCATTTTAATAGTGCTGGAACTGGAAGTATATATTTGTGGAACCCTTCTATTAGAAAAGTTATTGCAGTCCCGACACCCAGGTTTTTGAACACAGAATGTGGCATCTATAGTTCTGTTGTTGGGTTTGGTTATGATGTTCGCGGCAATAATTTTAAGGTGGTCAGGATTTTGCATCCCTTATGGTGTGGCCATGATTCAGGTGTTCCGACGGTTGAAGTTTACACACTTGGTACTCAATCTTGGAGGGATATTAGTAGCGTCGCTACATCACATTGTTTTGCCACATCAAAAGACAGTTGGACACATGCCTTTTTGAATGGTGCAATGCACTGGATTGCATATGATAGGAAGCGAAGGCAAAACATTTTATGCTCATTTAACTTGCACGATGAAGTATTCAGTAGCATAGACTTGCCATGGGGGATAGATAGACGATTTATGGAGAGATCTAGTATTAAGGCAACCAACGGATTCTTTTATTTGTTCCATTGTGAAGAAGATCAGATTTTTGAGCAATGATCTATTGCTCATAGAATATGGGTGATGAGAGAATATGGAGTAGATGAGTCTTGGACTCGACTAGTAGGCATTTTCTTGGGTGGAGGACGATTGGGCAAGACTCTGTACACATAGGGGAGTAATGTGCTAATGGTAACAGATTTTGGAGAGCTGGTGTTGTTCACGAGATGTGGATGGGATACCTGTTCAATTCAGGGTAGTAAAGACTCACTTCATGTGGAAGAATATGTGGAAACCCTAGTTTTGCTCAACCAGAGGTGGAACTTCTATGGGGAACGATGGTAGTAATGACGCTGCCAGTCACGTGCGAGGAGAAGCAGAAGACAAGAAGAATCCCTATATCGAAGTGGCAAAACGAAATGACCAAGAATAGGTAATATTGGTTAATTTAATTTACTTTGTGGATTGATTCTTAGTTTCTTTGTATTTTGTTGACTTATATGTATTTGCATTTTTAATCTAAAATGTATATTGTGCCAGTGAGGAAAGGTTACTGAAGAATTTCATAATGAACAAGTTTTCATTTGGTTGAAAACATACTTGGAGACAGGGGCGGACCCACACAGGGACAGTGGGGGCGGTCGCCACTCGCCCCCACTGGGTTTCATCAAAAAAAATTTCCCCCTTCCATGGCCATGGGCAAAGCTCTCTGCTCCTTCCAGTGGTTCTTGATTGACTTTGCATGATTATGAACTAATAGAAAGAGAAAACAAAGGAGTTATTATTGACACTTACAAAAATATTAAAGAATAAAAAAAAGAGTATATATACCTGTGGTGGCACCGACAGCTTTGTTGTCGGCGCCGCTGTAAGGATTACGCTGATACACTCCTTGACCGTGGGCTTAGGCAAGCAGATTCCCATCTCTCTCTTTATTTATCTCTCTTACTTTTTGGGATGATATCTCTTAACAAAGGTTTCCTATTAGCTTGATTCTGGGAAAGAGATGAGAAACAACGTAGGAAAGTGGTCTCTAATAAGTGTGATTTTACACTTATCTAGACTATCAAAAGTGGACAATTGTAAGTGCTCATAAGTACTTCTCTACTTAATTGTGTGTTGATTTAATTATTTCAGGTCAAAACCCAAGATCGGATGGAATTGGAGAAAAGCAAAGCAAAATAAGCGAAAAGAACTGAAAGTGTACGAAAACTTGGAGATGGGGATCAACTTGCAAACTTCCAAAAGTTGAAGGACATGGGGTACAAACAAAAGAGGACTGAATTGAAATATAAGAAGGAATCAGAGGACTAAAATGACTACAATCAAAAGTTGAAGGACCACAAGCCTTGAATGGAGAAAATGAGTCAAGCGAACGCCCTAGACCAAAGTCTGGCGAACGCCAAATGTGGCAAAGAAACAGCCGAGGTCATTTTTTTCTGGCTGGCGTCGCCCTCAGCATGCCTAGGCGTTCGCCCAGGCCATTTTTTGGCATGCGAATTTTCTTTTATTTTATTTCCTTATTTGAGTTCAAAAACAATTAGGAAACTTATAGTCCACGATTTTGAGGATTTTGAGGGATCTTTTAGGTCATCTTGAGAGACCTATTAATAGGACTTAGACTCTCATAACAAGCGTTGTTGAAAAATCTGGTAAAAAATCATATTGAGAGAGAGAGAGAGATACCAAGAGACGAAGGAAAAGGCGGAATAGAAGATTGGAGCTTGAAGACAAAGAGTTCTTGGTGCAAGATATTCAACGTCTCTTCCTCTATTATTTTCAAGATCCGGTTATGTTTTCAATTCTTTTCATCTTTTCTTTCTCCCGAGTCATGAATAGCTAGATTTTATGTTTGGATGAACGATGTAGCCTAAGTTAAATTCTTTAATTTCGAATCTCAAGTTTTGATTTATAAATTGATTAAGTATTTGATTTTACTTCTTTTCTTAATGCTTTGACTGATTGGCCATTATTTCATTGATTTTATGGATTGTAATGAACTGAGAAGTGAATTATTGATCTAGATCACGTAGTAAAATCCGGCAATTGGTTGAAAGGTAGAGATACGCTTTTATTATTGCTGCGGTCTGAATTGAATTCCTAGGAGATTTAATGCATCTAATTAAGGACCATTCTCATTTGCCTAAGTTGACTTAACTAGATAGGACTAATTTGAACTCGAGAGAGGTAAATTAGGTTAAATTTAGAATTCGACCGAATACAACTTTAGAAAACAAATCTTGAGAGGAGGAATTAGAGATGACAACTAGGTGAATTCGTTCGTCCAAACGCTTTAACCATCATATTTTATTAATTTTTGATTGTTTTCTTTATTATTACTTTCGAAAAATCCAAAGTTTTAGCTTAAATCTTTCAACTCAATTTATTTTAAATTATTTACAATAAATTAGCGCTTTGATTAATTTAACTAGTATCTAAATAAGATAGTCTTCGTGGGAACGATAATCCGGACTCAAAAAATCTACTTTATTACTTGTTAACGATATTGTGCACTTGCAATCACGTTATTTTTACAACAAGTTTTTGGCGCCGTTGCCGGGGACTATTCTTATTTAATATTAGTTTAGATTAATCGTTAGTGTTAGTTTTGTTTTATTTTTTTTAATTTTATTATTATTATTATGATTTCTTTTATTATTGTTATTATTACTATTTTCTTTTTCTTTGTCTATTTCTTTCAAACGACGGATGCTATTATTATCGCAAGCACAACTAGTTTGCATTGACAAAGTAGGTGTAGCTCTTTGTCGAAAAATGACACAAAGAATGAATGCCATCCAAGCAACCATCATGTGCGAAAATTGTGGGGCTAACCATTCGATATCAAATTGTCTCATTATTGGCCTCTCAAGAACGAGATCAATTTTGTGCTATATAATACACATCGCCAGATAATTCAAATATTTGTCCAAGATTTTGAAATTGATGAGGGCAACATGAATTTTGGAGATTTCATCGCAATGCACCAAGCTAATACAATGAGCTATGATGAAACTTCTCGAACTCGATGAGGACAACATAAATTTTGTAGATTTCATTGCAATGCATCGAGCTAATCTGATGAGATATGATGAAACTTCAAATTGATGACGATGACTTGATCTTGGGAGATATAGGAAACTATCGGTCCCACAAAATTTTTGTCCATACTCCTACACGCTTCTCAAGTGAAGTTGAAGCCAACCAATTGGAACACATGCCAAGCATTACAACAATGAGTGAAGAGCAACTATCCGAGATTTTGGATAATAGACATGTCATCCAACTCGATGAAACACCGACTAAAGAAGAAGAGTATGTGGAAAAGAGAAGTTGATCCTAAATGAGCAAAATAAAAAGCGACATTTAATGATGTTTCACTTATCAAGCAATTCTCCCACTCCGTATTTATTCTAAAATTGATTTTGTGATCAAGGAAGATGACGAAGTTGAGGTTTTCGTAGTGGTGTTCGAACAAGGTGCTAAACTACACTTATATTTATCTGAGAAGCACAAGTTAAATTTTTGGAGGATAAACGAAAAATGGTGCAAAGTCAATAGATGCAAGCAAAGCAAGTCCTCCAAAGCGCTATTTAAAGTGCCATAAAGCAGTCACACAATAAGTCGAGCTCTAGACTATAAATCGAGCGCTTAATGGGAGGCAACCCATTTTTCTATCTCTTATATATTTATTGCATTGCATGTAGAATTTTAGGATTGCATTAAGAATTAGAGCACGTTTCCCGATTTTTAGTAAATGAGTACATTTAATTATTTTTATTTATTTCAGGCTATACATCGTCATTCCAATCACAATACATACTGATCAGCTGAAAGACCAACGTTGTCTCCATATCTTTTGATTCAGGTTAACTCTTTCTTTTTTTATTTATTTTGCTTTCTTTTGTCACATTGAGGATAATGTGGATTTTAAGTTTGGGGGTGAGATTTTATTATTTTCATTATTGTTATGTGTATGTGTCTTGTTTAAACAAAAAAAAAAGATTTTATTATTTTCATTATTGTTACGTGTGTGTTGTTTCATAAAAAAAAAAATTTGTTATGTGTGCTTGTATGTTGGATAGCCTTGCCGGCCTATGATGATAGTATTTGAAACTGATGTCAATTCATGAATTATGACTAGGTTATGCTACTTGTGCTTGTTTTATAAACTTTACTTATCCATGTGAGATATGATTAAGTGTGATTTATGGTCATGAATTTCACTACACTGGGTTGGTATATTGAATAGAATACAGTGAAAGAGTAGTGAATCTTAACTGAGAAAACCAATTCTACCAATTGACGACTCAATTACCCAACCGGTGAAAGGCTAGTTTGGGGGTGGTTAAACCAAAGGCGTGTCGTTTAGAGAGGTGTTGATTCCGTGTTTGAATAATAGTTGTGTGGAGTGTATTTTGGCTACCAAGTGGAATCTAGGTATTGACCGGATGCTAGAAATCTAATCCCCGCGTGTTTATCTTGTAAAAAAAAAATGGCACTTGCATTATCTTATACCTCTCTTCGTAGCCTAGTTGACTCGAGTGATAAAGTCCATTGGAGTTCTCAAAACTCGGTGCCCTAAAGTTTAACAGACACTGGGAGCCATCGGCCTAAAGCTCGCTTCTGGGTCATCTAGAAAGCTTAAGGGGTGAGGTCTTACACATAAGATAAAAAAAAAAAAAAAAAAAAAAAAAAAAAGAGAGCAAGATTGAACCATTGTGCGCATAATTTGGGGATATAGATTACTAGTGGGTTTGACTTACTTAGTGAAAACTTGATGGTCAAAACATTCAATGAAAGGAGAATCATCACAGATCTAGATAGCTAATGTATTGGCTAGACCTAACCAAATTTTGAGCAGTAAAAAAATAAGTGTCTTGAGAGTCCCTTTAGAGCTAATACCGGGGTGAGAAAATTGAATATCGCTTTGGGGTGTGTATTCTTCGAAGCGATAAAGGAAATATTTGACCATTGAGGGGCATAATATCATCGACCTAAAGGCTTATGGTGATTGAATTGACTATGTGTACACACTGATATTTGTCAAGCATCGGATAAGTCAAAATGATTGATTTTGGTAGCATGATTTAGAAGTATTATTATGAATTGTTTGATTATTCAAAACATGAGGTAAATACGGCAAGCTATCTGTTATAATATATTTTGTTTGGTTGTTGAAGTAAATAGTTATGTTTGAGGACGTACAAATGTTCAAGTTTGGGGGTATTTGATAAGTGTGATTTTACACTTATCTAGACTATCAAAAGTGGACAATTGTAAGTGCTCATAAGTACTTCTCTACTTAATTGTGTGTTGATTTAATTATTTCAGGTCAAAACCCAAGATCGGATGGAATTGGAGAAAACAAAGCAAAATAGGCAAAAGGACCGAAGTGTACGAAAACTTGGAGATGGGGATCAACTTGCAAACTTCCAAAAGTTGAAGGACATGGGGTGCAAACAAAAGAGGACTGAATTGAAATATAAGAAGGAATCGGAGGACTAAAATGACTACAATCAAAAGTTGAAGGACCACAAGCTTGAGAATGGATAGAAAATGAGTCGGGCGAACGCCTAGACCAAAAGCTCAAGGTGCAACAGTGCGCCCAATTGAAGCAAAGAAACGCCGAGGTTGTTTTCCCACCGGCGTTTCGCCCTCGACATTTTGGCATGCGAATTTTCTTTTATTTTATTTCCTTATTTGAGTTCAAAAACAATTAGGAAACTTATAGTCCACGATTTTGAGGATTTTGAGGGATCTTTTAGGTCATCTTGAGAGACCTATTAATAGGACTTAGACTCTCATAACAAGGGTTGTTGAAAAATCTGGTAAAAAATCATATTGAGAGAGAGAGAAATACCAAGAGACGAAGGAAAAGGCGGAATAGAAGATTGGAGCTTGAAGACAAAGAGTTCTTGGTGCAAGATATTCAACGTCTCTTCCTCTATTATTTTCAAGATCCGGTTATGTTTTCAATTCTTTTCATCTTTTCTTTCTCCCGAGTCATGAATAGTTAGATTTTATGTTTGGATGAACGATGTAGCCTAAGTTAAATTCCTTAATTTCAAATCTCAAGTTTTGATTTATAAATTGATTAAGTATTTGATTTTACTTCTTTTCTTAATGCTTTGAATGATTGGCCATTATTTCATTGATTTTATGGATTGTAATGAACTGAGAAGTGAATTATTGATCTAGATCACGTAGTAAAATCCGGCAATTGGATGAAAGGTAGAGATACGCTTTTATTATTGCTGCGGTCTGAATTGAATTCCTAGGAGATTTAATGCATCTAATTAAGGATCATTCTGACTGCCTAAGTTGAGTTAATTAGATAGGACTAATTTGAACTCGAGGGAGGTAAATTAGGTTAAATTTGTGAATTCGACCGAATACAACTTTAGAAAACAAATCTTGAGAGGAGGAATTAGAGATGACAACTAGGTGAATTCGTTCGTCCAAACGCTTTAACCATCATATTTTATTAATTCTTGATTGTTTTCTTTATTATTACTTTCGAAAAATCTAAAGTTTTAGCTTAAATCTTTCAACTCAATTTATTTTAAATTATTTACAATAAATTAGCGCTTTGATTAATTTAACTAGTATCTAAATAATATCGTCTTCGTGGGAACGATAATCCGGACTCAAAAAATCCACTTTATTACTTGTTAACGATATTGTGCACTTGCAATCACGTTATTTTTACAACAGCCTCCCAAGAAGAGACAAAAAGGCCTCTCTCTCTCTCTCTCTCTCTCTCTCTCTCTCTCTCTCTCTCTCGTTTACGTTTTATGTATATACCAGGTTTCCAACTCATCAGATTCCAATTGAAATAAAAGTGTGAATGGAAAGAGTTGGTCATACATTTTTCAAATGGCAAATAGGAACAAGCTAGGAAATGAAAAAAAACAGGGTAGTTGACCAACACGTGAATAGTAAATAAATTTTAGACACTTTTATTTTGATAAGGATATACACATACATGACATGTTCGATTCCCATTTTTTCTCCAAAAAATTCATTTTTTGCCTACTTTTTTTGACTTTTCAAACTTTTTACTTAATAAAAAGTTTGAAAAAGTAAAAAGTTTGAAAAGTAAAAAGAGGTAGGCAAACAAAACCCATTTTTTTTATAGAAAAAATCTATACTGAACAAGCCCACAATATATGTATATATATCAATACACATATTGTTAACCATTTTATTTATAAAAACGAGAAACTGCATATTACATAAGAAATGAATAGGAAACAAATGGAGTAAGGAAACTGCAGAATAAAGAATTGAAGAAAAAAGCAAACTGAGACCTGTACAAGTACAGTTTCCTTAAAACAGATTCGCCCCCTCCCGTAGGTTATGAATGTCTGTTTCCCAGGATACAATGGTAGAACTGGTTGTAACAACGAACTGACCTACTGCCCGAACAATATCACCGCGAGGAAATTCGAATGCCAAAGAGGAAAACGAATGCTAAAGAACCTAAGGAGGAAATGTAGAATTGTTGTGTGTAGAATGAAGAAAATAGACATGCTTATTTAGGCCTTACAGTGACCTTCCAATTCCAAATTCCAAATTCACCATTAACATGAGAGTTACAAGAGTTACAAAACATGAAAGGGTTGAGAAATTGGAAGGTGAGCTTTGATTTTCAATCACCATACTTATTTTCCAACACATATCTCATCAAACATGCTAATAACGTCTTTTAAGTCTACACTCATTCTTGCATCTTAGCTTGTATGGTTAAGCTTAAACTAGTATATCGCTTCCTTTGCGGTGAAATTCGACCATAAAAGTTTGTTTGTTGAAGAATACTGAGGAGGGGAGAAGATTGTGAAGAGAATAATTTTATTTTCGTTGAAATCCTTTGTTAATAACGTCTTTTATTTTTTTACGTAAATCTTTATTGCCCCCACTGAACCATAATCCTGGGTCCGCCCCTGCTTGGAGAGAAATGGCGAGATGCTTTAAACGTATTTGGTTTTATTACCATATGAATTTCTTGTCAATACTAAATTTTCACAGATTATTTTCTAATTAATTTTGTTTAATCATGACTAAGATGTTATCAAGATTTCTTTATGTTCAAAGATAACCTTGTAGGACTGAAATTTTATTTGGTGCCACTTTTTTTTTTCCCTATATGTTTCTGATGGATAAGCAGCTTTGTTGGATAGGGATGAAGAAAATAGTATATAGAATCATAATTTTTGTATATTTTCAGTCGGATAGTCATTCAGTGAGTTGTTTTGAACCTTTATCCATTCCACTTTTGCAGTCTCTTCGAATTGACAAGAAGAGTCGCGTGTTGGATTGTTGAGGAAAGATACATCGAAAAATTAATTTTAAAATGATCAAACTTGAATACATTTCGTTTTGTATTTTTCTCAAATTTTTATTTACTTAAAACTTAAAAGCAGAGATAATTTATTTTTCTCTCTCCAATTCTTTTACTAATGTTTTTTTTTCTTTCAATTTTTTCCACTTTTTGAAATACTCATTTTATCTCACCAATTTATTTACTGATCTTTCTTTTTCTCTCCCGAATTCATCATAACATTGGCAGTTGAGAAATTGCTCGACTTTGCTTAGGACTAAGTGGAGCAGCCGACTAGAAGGTGCGGGTGTGTAGGTCGGTGAAGGTGTGGTAGAGTTGAATTGAAGAAGAAGACTCTTTTTATACGGTTATAGTGGACTTTTGACCAGTAAAATGGCCTTTTAAATAAAAAATTAGTGATGTAAAACCGTAATCGACATTAATCCATAAACAATGTAAACCCAAAAACTTAGGGACTTTTTTCCCCCCTTTTTTTGTTGGGGGTGGGGGTGGATTTTATTCAGTTGATGTAAATTTACAAGCTTAATAACTCGATAATGTGAAATCCGTTAGTGGGACTCTGTTTTGTATCAGGTAATCTTAGGAGTTCCTCCAAACACTTCAGTGGGTATTTATCTCTAAAGAAAATACTCAATGAAGTGGTGAAGACTCTCGGGGAAACCTCATGTTCTTTAGTGCACTCCTTCAAGTTCTTTGTTTTCATAATCTGTGTCGATACTAGTATACATAGTGCCTTATTGGATTGTGTAAACTCAGAGAATGTATTATAACTTATAAGCCAAGAAAAATAGTAGCCGATGAACCTTTCCACAACTATGGTGAAAGTTCTAAAACCTAGGTTAATTAAATTAAAAATGAATTTTAATCTTAATTAAACAAGCAGTGGATCGAACGCAGTCAGAACTGGCAAGTGATAAAGATAGCAGTTCTGACTCGCACAACAGTGTTCGTTTACCTAATCTTGTTAAGTGCAGAAATTAAAGAATTAAATAAGAACACAAGATGTAACGTGGTAAACCCTGAAGGGAAACATCCACGGGCCCCCATGCCATGGGTAAAAACAATCCACCAATAATCTTGTTCAAAAATACAATAGTATCGGTTTTTGTAATTTCGGAAAATTAACAAAATAACAATCAAAAGAAAAAAGAAAACAGATCAACTCCCTGTGATACTTCTTCTTCTGACTTGTTGATGAAGTGGAATCAAACCCACCGGTCTTGACTTTATCACCACTTCCCTAATGTACTTGGCCGCAACCACCACTTGGATTAAGAACTCCCGTTCTTAACTTCACGCCAAGTAGCTTGGACAAGATATGGAATTGTTCGTTGAGCACTAATTAGTTCTTGATTCTTCAATGAGTTTGAAGAAAACCTTTTTGCTTTGAAGTTGAATCAATGAAGCTTGATGTCTTGTTTTCCTTCCATGGATTTCAGGGCGGTTTTTGCTTGGAGAAAACAAGAACAAAAAATTATATTTCAAAGCCTTCTTCTTCAATGTCTTGAAGAACTCGTTGGGTTTGAAGACTTTATCAATGAAGCACCATGTCTTGTTCACCTTGAATAGATTCGGCCGGTTTGAAGCTTATGGAACAAGAACACAAAAATATTTTCAAAACTTTAATTCCTTATTGATTTCTACTCTTACTTATAGTTAAAGTAGAAATCAAATTATGAATTATTTCTTACCTAAAAATCTGCAAAAAGAATGGTAAGACAATTAGTATGAAAGAATATATAGAAAGATATTCTTAGATTTGTAGAAGGAAAGAATTTAGGAAGCTAAATATTTCCTTCCTAAATAAATCTAAGAGAATAAGAAAATATTCTTTAACCTACAAAAAGAGTTGTCGATAATATTCATAAGATCATAATATATGAAGTATAAAAACAGAATAAAATCGCAGCTTTTCTGATCTTAAAAAAAAATCTGCTTATCAACCCAGTCATTCAGAACTGGCGTTATCCAGACCAGTCAAAAACGAAAACGTTGACCTACTCTTTTATCATTAAAAATCAGTTATATTCATTAAGAGAGTCAAGATATAAAAAAAAAAATATGACACATATTTTTCCAACATATGGGATAAATGAAGAACAGAGAATCAGAATCCAAGCCTCTGTATTTTCCAACTTGGTCGTCTACTTACCCTTCATTTTCAGCCAGAAAAGGAATGCTAATTTGTCTGCTATGATGTTGTACATAACAGAAAAGCGAGCTGGAAAATGAAGGGCCAAAAGATGAAGATAGGTTATAGACTTATAGTCCCTCCTTTAAGAGAATTATTCTCTTTTCACCATTTATCCTATATTCCTGGCGAGGTTCAATTACTCAAATGTATTTACATGTATTCCTCATATGAAATAAAGTGGCCATATTTTTGAGTTCTTCTTCATATGTTTCATTGCATGAGTTCAGTTTTACTATAAATAGGTTACAAATCTCAACCAAATTAGTAAAAGGAAGAGCAAAATGCGACGGGTTTCATCTGGAGTTCCTTAGAACGCTTCATCAAGCTTTCCTATACAAGTCCCTTTATTAGCTAAGGGCACTGATGGCCACACCAAGCGCTTTGGGAGAACTTTGGTTGTTACCTGACTTTAGCAAATGATTATATGTTTTAATGATATCTGTTCGAATGAACACATTTCACTGGTAACTATATATGTTTTTTTAATCTGTGTCTAGGTAGGGAGTTTGTCTGGCCCCTACCTACAAATTCCTGAGGTACAAGAAGAGTAGTAGAGATACTTTAAGATTGTCATTTCTTTTCATTTTGTTGCCATGATCATTGCTTATGCTTGACATTTGAAAAATAGTTTTCGCAATCCAAAAACTTGAGATTTAATGAATTATGAACAAGGACTATAGGAGTGCTGTTCATATTTCATTGTGCTTTGAACATGTTCCATGGAATGATGATGTCTTACAAGAGGAAGGCTAAGATTGAGGGGAGCATCATTTTTGGTTGATGGCTATTCCTAATCCCAAATGGAACATACGATGAAGGAATTCACAAATAAACATTATGATTCTTTAGATACGCTCAAATAACCCCTAGAGTTTTAAGCGTGCATAACTACACAAGCTTCC
This sequence comes from Forsythia suspensa, assembly GCA_023638005.1. Classification (NCBI taxonomy): domain Eukaryota; kingdom Viridiplantae; phylum Streptophyta; class Magnoliopsida; order Lamiales; family Oleaceae; genus Forsythia; species Forsythia suspensa. The sequence continues at coordinate 13,686,269 of CM042668.1, forward strand.
TTCTAGTAGCAACTATTAGTGAGTTTGCAAGATAAAAATCCCTATCAATCAGATTGATAACTCGTTTTCTTTTTAGTATTTATTTGCTTTGTTTTCTGAGAAATATCATGTCTTGGGTCGCTTTCCACACAGATATAAAGATATTGAGATCGATGCCCAACACAAGACCCCGCTACCGTGCTAACACCCAGGTGCTCATATTTGTATTCTGTTGGAAATTGGCTTAAAATGTCGAGAAATTAACTAAGTGACTCGTGTCAACTTGGCCAAATATACAAGACCCAACCCAATCCGTTTAGGCAAATTTGTTTGCCACTTGACGCACGCAGAGGCAAAGCCTCATGATCGCATGGTTATTCGGATGAAGATCTATTCTATTTTTGTACCTTGCGATCGCAGCTTGGTTAAACCATGCGATCGCATGGGTTTCATGTGAATGACATGTCCTTTTGAAGTGTTACACGATTTGGTTTAATACCTTTTCGCTTTCCAACCGATCTTCAACATTAAAAGGGACTCGGACGTCCATTTTACGTAGATATTGATACGTAAAACACTCTTGCAATTTTAATTCACTCATATTCCATCTTTGAACCAAAAATTCATTGCATTTGTGCATAACTTTTGGTGTTTCATTTCATTTCATTCTTGGAGTACAAAATCGATTTCTGTTCGTTGTGCTTGTGGTTTGTAGTGCTTCAACCACAAGTAGGAAGCCGTTGTATCTTGGGAGTCATTTGCCGTTACCGTAGGCAATCGTGAGCGGGCAAAAATAGACTTAAGGACAAAGAGTTCAACTCTTGCCTCGGTGTATTTTCATCCTTTCCATTTTCGGTTTGATTGCCTTGAGTCATTTCTACGTAAATTCCGCCAACAATCTTAAGTCTATTTCATCGTTGCAGTATTTTTTGTGGTAAGTGACATTATTGGTTTGGTTGATCTTCCGTTTTTCAGAATGTAAATGAATTCGAATGATAATTCGAATGAGGGAACTTCAAGGAAGTATCCCTACCAAAGGTTCATCATCCAACAGACTCGGTTGTTGCTACCCCTACTACTGCTCATTCAAGCTCCGCTCCACATAGGGAAAACCGGAGAAGTTCATTGGGGTTGAGTTTAAGAGATGGCATCGGAAAATGCTCTTCTATCTCACGACCCTCAACTTGGCAAAATTCTTGAAAGAGGATCCTCCCGCTATTCAAGATGGGGAAAACAATCGGGCATCGTTGATAGCGTTGGATGCTTGGAAACATTCAGATTTCTTGTGCAAGAATTATATTCTGAATGGCTTGGACAATACTTTGTACAATGTGTATTGTTCCAAGCAATCGGCAAAGGACCTATGGGATTCTTTGGAAAAGAAATACAAGACTGAAGATGCGGGAACAAAGAAGTTTATCGTGGGAAGGTTTTTGGGCTACAAGATGGTAGATTCAAAGCCGGTAATCAGTCAAGTGCAAGAGTTGTAGATCATACTTCATGACATTCACGCGGAGAATATGTCTCTAAGTGAATCATTTCAAGTGGCTGCAATCATCGAAAAACTTCCACCCATGTGGAGGGACTTCAAGAATTATCTCAAGCATAAGCGCAAGGAGATGAATATTGAAGAGCTTGTGGTCCCACTAAGGATTGAAGAAGACAATCGAAGTTCGGACCGGTGTGTTGGAAATAATATACCACAATCAAGGGCTAATGTTGTGGAATCCAACAATAACAACATCAACAAAGGAAAGAAGAGAAAGCATTCCGTTGAATCTTCCAAGAAGAATGCAAAGAAGTTCAAGGGCAATTATATAATTGTGGAAAGGTCGGACATCGCTCCGCTTGATTGTCGCAAACCCAAAGAAGCAAGCCCAAGCAAACATAGCCGAATCGATTCCATATCAAATGGTATATCCGACATGAATTTATCGCGTTGTTTCGTAATGCAACAACGTTGGAAATCCCATGGAATGGTGGGTTGATACGGGTGCAACCCGTCACATATGTGCTGATAAGGATATGTTCACATCCTACATTCCAACCGAGGGAGAAAAGCTATTCATGGGGAACTCCTCATCATCCAAGGTTGAAGGACAAGGCAAAGTGATATTGAAGATGACATCGGGAAAGGAACTTAGCCTCAACAATGTTCTTCATGTACCGGATATTCGCAAGAACCTTGTGTCAGGTTCTTTGTTGAGCAAGAATGGCTTCAAATTAGTCTTTGTGTCGGATAAGTTTGTACTTACCAAGAACAATATGTATGTTGGCAAAGGCTATGTAAAAGATGGACTATTCAAAATGAATGTCCTAACTATTGTACCGAAAGTTATGAATAAAACGCCATCTTCCGTTTATATTCTTGAGTCATCTAATTTATGGCATCATAGATTAGGACATGCAAACTTTAATTCAATACGTAAGTTGATGAATTTAAGTTTAATTCCGAATATGCATTTTAATAATGGAAAATGCGAAACATGTGTAGAGGCAAAAGCGGCCAAAGCACCTTTTCATTCGGTTGAACGAACCACAACACCTTTAGAACTAATTCACATGAGATGTGTGTGATTTAAAGTTCGTACAAACAAGATGTGGTAAAAATATTTCATCACGCTCATAGATGATTGTACAAGGTATCATTACGTATATACTTGTTGAAAAGCAAAGATGAAGCTTTGAAAGTGTTCAAACACTACAAAACCGAAGTTGAAAATCAACTTGGAAAACGAATAAAATGATTCAGTAGTGATAGAGGTGGAGAATACGTTGCACCATTTGAGGAATTTTGTGCAGAATTTGGAATCATTCATCAAACTACTGCACCATATTCACCTCAATCGAACGGGATAGCTGAACGTAAGAATCGAACTCTAAAGAAAATGATGAATGCAATGCTAATAAGTTCGGGCTTACCTCAAAACTTGTGGGGGGAAGCCATACTTTCTGCAAATCATATCCTAAATAAGATACCACACAAGAATAAGGTTGAATCACCTTATGAGCTATGGAAAGGTCGGAAACCTTCCTACAAATATCTCAAAGTGTGGGGGTGCTTAGCAAAAGTACAAATACCCAAACCTAAACAAGTTAGGATTGGACCAAAGACAATTGATTGTGTCTTTATTGGATATGCAATCAATAGTAGTGCATATCGATTCTTGGTTCATAAATCTGAAGTACTTGATGTACATGAAGGCACGATTATTGAATCAAGAAACGCGGTCTTTTTTGAAGACAAATTTCCGTGTAAAGAAAAGGAAACAAGTTCAGTTAAACGAACTTATGATAATTTACATAGAAATGACGATAATCTTCAAATAAATGAAGAACCGAGACGTAGTAAAAGGCAACGAATTCTTAAGACATTCGGTCCAGAATTCGTAACCAATTTACTTGAAAATGATCCGAGGACATTTGATGAAGCAATGTCCACTCCGAAGTTCCTTTTGGAAAGAAGTCAGACGTAATGAAATTGAATCCATCATGAACAACCATACTTGGGAATTGGTTCAACTCCTCCGGAAACAAAGCTTTAGGTCAGTAAATGGATATTCAAAAAGAAATTGAAATCGGATGGATCAATTGATAAATACAAGGCTAGATTAGTAGCCAAAGGGTATAGACAAAAGGAAGGACTTGATTTCTTTGATACTTATTCACCTGTGACAAGAATCACATCTATACGTGTCTTGATTGCAATCGCGGCATTGCATAATCTTGAAATACATCAAATGGATGTCAAAACTGCGTTTCTAAACGGTGAATTAGAAGAAGAAATCTATATGGAACAACTCAAAGGTTTGTTGCACCGGAAATGAAAAGAAGGTGTGTAAACTTGTAAAATCCTTGTATGGATTAAAACAAGCACCGAAGCAATGGCATGAAAAGTTTGATAAAACTATGTTGTCAAATGGTTTCAAAATCAATGAATGTGACAAGTGTGTCTACATTAAAAACACACCCGATGAATATGTGATCGTATGCCTATACGCTGACGATATGCTAATTATGGAAATAACTCAAAAGTCATTTCCTCGACTAAGAAAATGACAACAAAACATTTTGACATGAAGGACATGGGAGTGGCGGATGTAATATTAGGGATTAAAATCTCTAAGACATCTGATGGTTTGTCATTATCTCAATCACATTATGTTGAGACTATACTTAAGAAGTTTAAGGCGTATGACGACAAACCCGTTAAGTCACCAGTTGACCTAAGTATACACTTAGCTAAGAATACTGGTGAGCCCGTATCTCAATTGGAATATTCACGGGTCATAGGCAGTTTGATGTACATTACAAACTGCACAAGACCAGATATAGCACAAATAGTCAACAAGTTGAGTAGATTCACTAGTAATCCAAGTGTTGAACATTGGAAGGCATTAAACCGAGTTCTTAGATACTTAAGACATACGGTTGAATATGGATTACACTACTCAAGATATCCCGCGGTGTTAGAAGGATATACCGATGCAAATTGGATATCCGACACTAAGATTCAAAATCCACAAGTGGTTATGTATTTACCATTGAGGTGGAGCCGTGTCCTCGAAATCGTCTAAGCAAACATGTATAGCTCGATCCACAATGGAATCTGAGTTTATTGCTTTAGACAAAGCCGAGAGAAGAAGCGAGAATGGCTTCGTAATTTCCTTGAAGAAATTCCATGTTGGGAAAAGCCGGTTCGCAATTAATATACATTGCGATAATCATCGGCAATAGCAAGGGCACAAAACAGTATGTATAATGGTAAGTCTCGACATATCCGTCGGAGACATAACACCATTAAACAGTTAATATCGAATGGTATAATCTCTATTAACTATGTGAAGTCAAAAGAGAACTTGGCTGATCCTTTGACGAAAGGACTTGCAAGAGATCAAGTATACCATCTTTCGAGGGGAATGGGCCTAAAGCCTATTGAATAGAATTAATATAACGAAAACCCAACCTTGTAGATTGGAGATCCCAAAATCTTGGTTCAATGGGACAACTAAGTTATAAAAGATTCGGAATAAAGCACTTATTCCCATTCCTAACTTTTAAAGTGCTATGTCAAATATGTATAAGGATAAGTATACATACTTTTAATGATTCAAAACCTTGAAGTGGAAAGGTAAGAGATCACCTATATAAGTGTGAAGTGGGGCGCTTCTCACGAGAATTCGAGGCTTAATTCTCTTAGAGCACTTATGAAACCAAGAGTTGTCCAGGGCAAAATGGACACAACCATGAGAACCGAATTGGTTAGATGAGTTATGGTGTTGGTACAATTGTTTGGGTTTACACGAACGGCTGGATGGTTCAAAAACATCGTGTTCACTAACTAGCCTAGTAAATCCGATTGTATTCAACTACAGAAGGTTCAAAGCCACAAGCTACCTATCTTGATGCTATGACTTGTCACTTGTACTCCATTGTTAGAGTCTCATATCATTGCATTTCATTTGCATCGTGTTTTGCGTGATCGAGGAATTTCCATTCATGTGGGGATTGTTGGAAATTGGCTTAAAATGTCGAGAAATTAACTAAGTGACTCCGTGTCAACTTGGCCAAATATACAAGACCCAACCCAATCCGTTTAGGCAAATTTGTTTGCCACTTCGACGACGACGCTTGGGCAACGCCCGAACGAGGATTGACCTGCCCGGTCAGGTCGCGGGGTTCAAGGGGGCTCGGGGCAACGCCCGACAAAAAAATTCAGATTTATCTGCATGTTTAAAGGGTATATTTGGAATCTCGAAACCAATATCGAATGAATAAGAAATTACGAAAAGGACAAAATCGGGTCAAATATTTGACCATGCGATCGCATGGTATATAAACTCGCGATCGCAATATAACTAAAATTTTAGCGTAATGTAATTTGGTCCTTCCATGCGATCGCAGAGGCAAAGCCTTGCGATCGCATGGTTATTCTGGATGAAGATCTGTTTATATTTTTGTACCTTGCGATCGCAGCTTGGTTAAACAATGCGATCGCATGGGTTTCATGATGAATGTACATGTCCTTTTGAAGTGTTACACGATTTGGTTTAATACCTTTTCGTTTCCAACTGATCTTCAACGTTAAAAAGGGACTCGGACGTCCATTTTACGAGATATTGATACTGAAAACACTCTTGCAATTTTAATTCACTCATATTCCATCTTTGAACCAAAAATTCATTGCATTTGTGCATAACTTTTGGTGTTTCATTTCATTTCATTCTTGGAGTACAAAACCTATTTCCTGTTCGTTGTGCTTGTGGTTTGTAGTGCTTCAACCACAAGTAGGAAGCCGTTGTATCTTGGGAGTCATTTGCCGTTTACAGTAGGCAACCGTAGCGGGGCAAAATAGACTTAAGGACAAAGAGTTCAACTCTTGCCTCGGTGTATTTTCATCCTTTCCATTTTCAGTTTGATTGCCTTGAGTCATTTCTACAGAAATTCCGCCAACATATTCTTGATTGTATTTTTGTAGAGTTTGATTATGCTACTTTTGTATTAAGATTTGAGATGCATCGTGTAGATAATATACTCAAGGTACTTAATAAAAGGATGAACAGGCTTGTCGTGTCATGAGTTAGTATCCAAAAAGCTATTCTTTCAATACGGTCCTAAAATTTATTCTGTGTTAAAAACATTTGTTTCTTTCAACTTATTTTTTAATACTATTAAGAAATATATCTTTTGCATTTTTGAGTATATATAAAAGGTTATTTCATCGGAATTCAGAAAATTGATAAAAAAAAAAAAAAAGGCTGTTTCTTCTAAGTAATACTACATCAAAGACCTTTTTAATCATACGAATTACGGTATATACCTAGGTTACCTAAAAATAGGGAAATTTACACTTTTTGGCACCAATTTTTGTAAAATGTAACAAATCTAGCTTCAACTTTTTTTTTTTGTTTTGTTTATCATAATTCATCCCCACTTTTCCAAATTAGTCTCTCTCCATTTTGGCCATTAAATGACGGATTTGTTATCTTCTTTAAATAAATAATAATAAAAGAACAATAATATAAAAAAAAGAAAAAAAAGAAAAAAAAAATTGCAATGAAAGTCTTAGAACTTTTCAAAAATACAGATAAGTTTTACTTAAAATAATTTAATAGATAATAAAACACAAAAAGAAAAAAAGAAAAAAAAAGGAAAAAGTAGGGCTGTTCTCTTTTCTTTGTTTTGGGGCCATTTTACTTTTGAGTTTTTCAAAACGGCCAAAACGTGTTCTCTTGACCATTTTGGAAAATGGATTTTTGAAAACAAAAAAAATACAAAGGAAACCCAAAACGGCTAAAAAGCCGTTTTGGGCGTTTCCTTCACAAAAATGGGCGCAGCCAAAACGGCCAAAACGCGCGTTTTGGCCGTTTTGGTCTGAAGTTCGAATCCCTTCCGCCCCTTTTTTTTTTTGAAATTTTACGCTGGGCGATCGCTCAGATTTATGCTGGGCGATCTCCCAGCGTAAATTTCAGATTTTTTTTTTTTTTTTTTTTTTGAATTTCAATCACATTTTTATTACGGTTTGCATCTTTTGACTTGTTTTGATACATATTTGTATATTAGAGGTTATAATACATAGGTATAGATGATTTTCATGTTGTAAAATCAATTATTAACATCAAAATTGTTAGAAAATATATATACGAACCCCGCTTTTCCCGAAGCGCTAAGTGGCAAACAATTTGCAAAACGACAATAAATAAATAGTGAAATATATATAACAATTGTATTAGCATTAAATTATTTTAAGAAAGTATTCAAATGTATTAGTATTATATAGTCTATCTTATTAGAATTTTCATACTATATTAGCATTAAAGTATTAAAAAATTAAATAATGAACTTTTTGAATAACATATCATACAAAATCATTTCTCAAAATTTTCAAAGTAAACACGTTTTTTTGAGTTTTTACTGCTTTCGAAACAATTTTCAAAAACACCAAAAAGAACGTATTTTCAAAACCTCAAAACAAATACTCAAAACACAAAACACAAAACGAATTCAAAACTCAAAACACAAAACTCAAACACAAAGAGAACACTACCTAAACATTTCATATTTCTCAGCTAAGGTTACTCCAACCCAACCACCCCTCTCCCACCTACAGACAACTAAACACCACATTCACAAATGCAACCTTCCTTGTGCTCGTTCCCAAATCTGTCGGGCCAATGTACATAGTCCATCCAGCAAGAATGTTAACTCCCGATGCAATTACATCTGGTTTTAGAATCTTCGATGTGGTAGTCAGGGCCACGGCTGGAGATCGAAGCGTCACGAGGAGCGGGGGTTGAGCGACTGATAACGGTCTCACTGAACTTAATAGTGGCAATTGGCAATGGATCAGAGCATGAATAAGTTCAGATTTTGTCGCCGGCGATTTAACCTATCATAGTTGTTGGGATGAAATGCACATACGTCAAAAGTTCTTCTCCAAAGTCGGCTAAATTGGCCATTATCATTCTTGTGACGTGAACGAAATTTCCTTTTTCAACTCTCGCATTGCCTCCCTGATCGCGGATCACAAATTTTCCAACAATTTTGCAAAATCTAGCATACCATAATGGCAATATCTACTCCCACAATCTGTAGCATAAACCAAAGGTAGCAACTCATCACCTAATTCCTTGTTGGAGTACAACAAAATGCCACCATAAGTCCTACCATCGCCGAGAACCACATCCGCCATAGTACAACTCAATATCATTTCTGACACTTCAATATCATTTCTGACACTTCAATGTCATGTCCTCACATTACTGGCTTAATTAGCCAAAGTGAATGCATTTGTGGAGGTGGTGTTTGGGCGTGGGCGTGGCGTGGGCGTGGGCGTGGGCGTGGGTGGGAAAGATAAAATGTTTTACTTTTTCTAATTTTGTGTGTGTTAATGTGTATTAAATTGTTTTAAGTGAGATTTATCTATACTTTTTTGAAAAGTTATGATACTTTTTTTTGTGGTAACTTTCTCTTATTTTTTGTTGTTTTATTGCTTTCTTTTATTTTTGTTTATATAAAGAGAATGGCAAATCCATCATTTAATGGCCAAAATGGAGAGAATAATGAGTTTTGCTACATATTGAAAGTATGTTGATGGATTATGCTAAAAAAAAAGTTGAGGGTAGATTTGTTACATTAAAAGAGGTTGGCATCAAATTATGTAATTTCTTGTCTACATAATTTATCCTATCATATATTTTTATAAAGGAAGAGTTAATCTGTCGATTTTTCAATCTTTTGTCTCAACAGCAAGTTGCTCTCTAACCTTTACAAAGTAGCAAGACGATTCTCAATCTTTCGTTATAATTGACCTTCTCAATCTTTCGTTATAATTGACCTACCCATATCCAATGACGATCGTGAAATGTGTGTAACTTCAAATTTATGGGCGTCGATTGAATTTGTGAAACAAAATCTAAGTTTAAAAATTAAACTACTAGAGTCAAGTGATGGTTTAATCAAGATTTAGACAATTATTAAACTTGCTACATTTCAAAATTTGGAAACCAAAAGTGAATTTTCCTCTCTATAAAAGCATTATAACTTACAAATATAAAAGGGAAAGCGCACCATGCTACAGTTGGAGTTTTCAATATATTAACGAAAAGACACAAGTTAGCCAACTGATCCAATGCAAATTTACACACACAAAACACAAACATTTCAAATAAATAGAAATGGGCTTCTCATGTGAAAGTATACTATGTTAATTATCCTTTAACACTGGATAAACTATAAATTAATGAAAACTTTTGAACGGATGATATAATTTAGTGTTCCAAAGGCAAGATTAGGTGTGCCTAGATGTGAGGAAAGAGCCTAACGTATGAAAAAGGTGTGGAAAAAGACAATAATTGTATTTTTGACCGTCTAATGCCGGTTTAGGCGTCAAAAGACACATGCTTTTTCATCATTTTGGTCCAATATTTTTCTAAGTTTAAAGTTTTCTCGTTAAAAAAAAAAACCAAAAACAAAAAAATAAACAGAAAGAAAAAGTTAATTATATATGAATTTTTTAAAATTTGTTAAATTGCAAAAAATTGTATAAACCTATAACCTCAACATAAAATCAATGCAAAATTCATTTTGAGTTGCAAAATTTAAATTAAATCTTATATTATTTTACTTTATTTATTTTTTAAATCTTTATTCATTGAACATAACTTATTTATTAGACGACAATAACTAACAACTTATATTTGTAGGTCCATTAATAATATTTGAAACAATGCAAAACAAGTTTTTGCTATATTTTCCAACACATTATTAATTATTAAAATTTATTTCTATTTTTTCAAATTGTAATTTACAGAAAATGTAGATCACAAATTTGGTAACCTCACACTAAATAAGGCCATCTTTTTAAACAAAACATTTAGAGCATTTTTAGCATAGTTTTTTTTATAAATTCTTTTTCTTAAATTCATTTTCAACTACATATTTAATGAGATCCACAACTTTTACCAATTTTTCAACAACACATTTCACTAACTTTTTCCAAAATCTCCTAAAATATTACTTTTAAACTCTACCAAACAGACACTTAATAATACACCGCAAACTTTTAATAATTAAAATTTAAAGAACAATAAAATAGTTAAAGAAAATGTATATTAAGTGTTACATGATTTAATATATATAATGTGATTTGTTATTTTCAATTAGGGGCATTTTGGTATGTTCAGTATCGATCGGGTTGCAGTATCGATGGGGTTGCACAATTAGATGTTCTCATTCCATCCCGATTTCCACTCTATAGATGAAGCAGATTGTGAAGATGGTGGCAATTTGGATGGAGCTACAGAGTGACGAGAGGGAAAGAGTTGAAGTTCCATTTGATAATTTGATATCGAGGTTCTATTATTTTCATGTCAATGTAATAAACCTTTATGTTAAGTTGGATCTGCATCTTTTTGCAAACATTGTGGCAGAAACCTTATATGTTGCAAGTATTATGTTTATAATTATGACATTAGGGAGTTTCTCATCTACTGGCCCAAAAATCCACTACACGTCTGTCTTCCCAATTCTCTTTCTCTTCACCATTCTTTTCCAAATATTTCATTCTCAACCTCAACCTTGTTCCTCCTACCAATCTCAATTTATTTTTCTACAGTCAAATTCCATCGACAAACGGTATACTAATATATTGTATCTTTATTGAATCACGAAGCCCATCTCAACACCGTTCTTGTGTATGCATATTTATGTTTGACTTTAAAAATGAGAATTTGTTATTTATCAATATTAGTGAATTGTGTGGTCTCCGACCTTCATTTATTCAATCATAAAACATTTTATTGGTAATCCAATTGTCTTTCATGAAAGATCTTCTGAAATCCTAATGAATCTTACTTATTGTTGTGCAATTTCAATCCCGCAAGTAGACGGATCGTTGACAAGTAAAAAAGTGATGTGTAGAGTGTCGAACCCACGAAGACTAGTTATTAATTTAACCTATTAACTTATAACTTAAATTTTAACAATGTGGAAAACGCAGATTTATTTTGGTTTGTGATTCTAAAACTATTTTAATTAAATCTAAATTATCAAATTTAAAGTAAATTTATCAGAACGAATTCGAATTATACCAACACTAGGATTCGCGAATCCATCTACACGTTCTTTAATCAATTATCCGTTTAATCGCTTTAGCTTATAATTTACCCTAGATTGAAAATCGGTGTTCCTAAAATAATCAAAAATCTCTCTCGATGGTCAATCAATTCTATACGATATGCGAACCTAATTATCTCTAATTAAGATTTGAACATAAACATATGCATTAAAATCTCAAGAACACCTAAATAGATTTTATAGAACATAATAGTAATCTCTATCTATTATTGGACCTATGTTATTCAATACCACATGCTTAATCTATATTGAATCTCTCGACTTCAATATAAACCACAATATATTCTAATGGTGATCAGGCATTAAAATAATAGAAATAAATAATAAAGAATAATCAACCCAAAATTAATTAATTACTAAAACAGAAAAATTTCTAATTAATTAAACGCATGAGCTTTCATCGTTCATCATAGAAATAAGTAGATTAGCCGAACATGATTTTGTTAATGAACGAAAGAATTGTATCAATCATGTTCCGGCGTAAGAAAAAGAAGAAAAAATAAATAAAACTCGTGACTCTGGCTGAAGAATCTTCACTCCTGCGCCTTGATCTTCGATTCTCTTCTTGTATCTAAATTAGTCTCCTTTTGTTCTGGATATTATATGCCTTTTATACTGTTCTCCAACCTCCAAGACGTGAATTAGGTAGTTGTTTTATCCTAGACTTGGTAGAGTTTTAATCCCATCAGGAATCTGCCAAACTGCTGGCGCGTATAGCCTTGGGATCGCATGGTTTGATCAATTTACGTTCTGCTGAATATTGCACTTCCTTGCGATCGCAGCCATGGTTAACCATGCAATCGCATGGTTAACATGGAGGCGGTTCCTCATTTTCTTTCTTTTGTATTTGCATGCCAAGCCCCTCAAGTCTCTTTGTTTTTGCAATTACATCCCCTTTTCTTTTATTTGCGCTCTTTTTCGTCTTTTCGTCAGATTGATACTTGAATTTGATTATTTCCTAAAATAATAAGAAAACAACATGCAATTAAACTGAAAACAAATAAGATTACTTATAATTCCTTTTTGAGCTCAGATAAGTACAAAATTGTACTTATCACTTATCCAAAGCTTCATGATTTCACATGGTATAAAACTGTAAATACATCTTCCTTATCAAAGTTATGGCTAGAGAAGATTGCTTTCAAGCCTTTTGGAAGGAAAGATTTTATTTGGACTTCTAAAACTCTTCACCGAAAGAGTAAGGACTACCATCAAAAATCAAAATAATGATATCATTCTATATGCTTCCCTTACTTATGGTGAAATTATCAACTACTCAATAAAGAAGGATTAGCATTATGTAATGATATTAAACTCAAAGCAAAACTAAAAAATGAAAGATTTGAAAGTCGACGTGAGCTTGGATTTTTTTTGTTGAGCAATATGACTTCGAAAAAGTTATTGCTCATTCCTCTAAATTCGTAAAAAGAAATAAATTCAATAAGTCTTCATATAAAATTATTTTTAAATGAAGTTTTTTTCTCCTAGTAGGAAAATTATCAAAAGGCACAAAGACATAAGTTCCATAAGAAGAAGTTTCAAAAGAAAAGCATAACGTGTTGGAAATGTAAACAAGAAGGACATTATTCTCATCAGTGTCCTATGAAGAAGAAAATCAACAATCTCCAAATTGAAGATGATTTAAAAAATCAATTGTTAAATTTTGTTTTATTTTGTTTTATCCAGTTCTGAAGACTATTCAGAAAATGAGGATGAGCAAGTTTACCAAAAGCAAGAAGATTCTGATTTTGAAAAAAATTCATTATTGTAATGACAAACAAGTTTGTAGATGCGAAACCAATGCTTTTCATTGCAAAAATAAATCCATTAATGTCATTACTCAATAAGAGAATGATACAGTGAAAGTTATTATCCAAAAAATAATTGAAAAAATTGAAGATCCTCAATTAAGAAGAAAATTCAATCAACTACTAATTCCTCAAAACCCAAAGATCGAACCGTTTAATATGTCACAAACTATGAATTGGTTCAAAGAAGAAACTTCTAGTTCTAAAGTTTCAAGCAATGATCTTAAAGAAAAAGTTCATAACATGAAAAGCCAAAATTCAAGATTAGAAAGACAAATGAAAAGATGTCAAAATGGAAGTTATCCTCCTCAAAGTTAAACATTTAGAACAGAATGAAGAACTTTTTAGTAAAGAAGATTCAGAAGATTAATCCGATAAAGAAATTAATCAAGACGTATCTCCATCAGAAGAGGATCATCTCAATGTTATAAATAGAGTCCATCTCCAAAAATGGTATTGTTAGATGATAATAATCGTCAACAAAGAATTCAAGTTGAAGACCACAGTCTAGACTCAGGAGCGGATCAAAATTGTATTAGAGAAGGTCTAATACCTACAAAATATTTTAAAAAAATCTATTGGGCGCTTGTGGAAAAAATCTCAACATTCAATATAGGCTTTCAAAAGCCCATATCTGTAACTCAAGAATTTGTTTCAAAAATATTTTCTATCTCGTCAAAGATTTAGTCCAAGAAGTCATTCTTTGTATCCCTTTTATTGTTCGAATTTATCCTTTTTATGCCGATAAAGATGGATTAAGAACAAAAATCTTTGGTCATGAACTTGTCTTTAGTTTCACTAATCCTCCATCCTATAAGGACGTTAATGCCATCAAGCAAGCTTCAATTTAAAAAATAATCAATAATATCAACCTCAAAAAATAGCACTAAATTTCTAAAGGAAGAAATCAAATATACAAGAATTGAAGAACAACTGAGAAAATCAAAAACTAAAGAAAAGATCACTCAAATTCATAAACAGATTGAAGAAGAAATATGTTTTAATATTCCAAATGCTTTCTAGGATAGAAAGAAACATATTATCTCTTTACCCTATATTTCTGATTTCAATGAATCAAAGATTCCTACAAAGTCTCGGCGAATAAAAATGAAAAAGGAATTGTTCGAATATCGTGTCAAAGAAATTGATCACCTAAAAGAAAAAGGGTCTTATTAGGCCTAGTAAATCTCCATGGAGCTGTTATGCTTTCTATGTCAATAATCAAAGCGAAATTGAGAGAGGTGCCCCAGGTTAATTATCAATTACAAACCCTTAAATAAGGTACCTCAATGGATCAGATATCCTAAACCTCAAAAGAAAGATTCCTAAACCTCAAAAGAAAGATTTACTAAATAGGTTACTCAATACAGCAATATTCTCAAAATTTGATATGAAATCTAAATTTTGGCAGATTGAGATAAATGAACAAGACAAGTACAAAACATCTTTTAATGCTCCATTTGGACAATATGAATGGAATGTTATACACTTTGGCCTTAAAAATGCTCCATCAGAGTTTCAAAAAATCATCAATGACATCTTCAATTCCTATCAAAGTTTTTCTATAGTCTATTTAGATGATGTTTTAATATATTGTGAAAGCTCAGAGCAACATTTCAAACATCTAAATACATTTATCAAGATTATTAAGTCCAATGATTTAGTAGTATCTGCTAAAAAAATTGTTCTATGTCAAACTAAAATCAAATTTTAGGTCATGAAATCTACCAAGGAACCTTTACCCCAATTCAAAGAAGTCTTGAATTCTCCAATAAATTTCTTGATGAAATCTTAGATAAAACTAGTCTTTAGAGATTTCTTATGTGCGTCAACTATGTGGCAGATTTCATTCCAATTATTAGGCAGGTTTGTGAACCTCTCTATCAAAGACTTGGGAAAAATCCACTCGCTTGGAGTCACGAACACTGCCTTGATGTTAAGAAAATCAAACAAGCAATCAACTCTCTACCTTGCCTCCATATTATCAATCTAAAAGTTCTCCTCATTGTTGAAACAAATGCCTCTGAATTAGGGTATGGAGGAGTTATCAAATAAAAAATCGAGAGTAATGAACAATTGGTCCACTACCATTCTGGCATTTGGATCAAACTTTAGAAAAACTATTCTAGTGTCAAAAAGGAAACTTTAGCTATTGTTTTATGCATTACAAAGTTTCAAGATGATCTCTCATCAACAAAACTTTTTACTCAAAACTGATTGTAAAGCTACCAAAGATATTCTTCAAAAAGATGTTAAAATTTTAGTTTTAGAACAGATTTTTGCCAGATGGCAAGCAATTTTATCATGTTTTGATTTTGATATTGAACATATTCAAGGAAAGGCAAATGTGTTACCTGATTTCCTAACAAGAAAATTCTTATAGGGAAAGATCAACAAAGATGACTTCGAGAGAAAAGGAAAAGAAAAAGACAATGTCAATTGATCAATATCTACTCCAAACTATCAACTCAAAAGATGTTTGTTCGTCTTCCTCTCAAAAGACAACTCAAGCGTCCAATCCAAAACAAGCCAAGTCAATATCTTCTTCAAGCTAAATTCATACTCAAAATACGTTTCAAGTCCTTGGAAATATTCCCAGACCTCGAAATCCTTTTCAAACTTAAACCCATCCACATTTCAATACAGTTAACCCTTCTAAGTTTGGCCCTCCCAAAACTCCTCAAAAACCTCAGCCTTCAACCACACCTTCAAATTTTAAAAAAACTGTCCAAACAGGAACTGGAAAATTGCCAGTTATTAATGAATCTCAAGTGAAACTCTCAAAATTATAATATTTCACTAAATCAACTACTGAATTAGTTATTAATTCTGGACTCGAAGAACAGATTCTTTCAAGCCTTGTTTTAGAAGCATTTCAATATTTCAAAACTTATGGTTCAAAATTCATTCTTGAACAAGAATGGCCACTTTTCAAATTTTCAAAAAATTTCAAAGTGTCGTGGATCATGTGTTGTGACCTTCACGTCCACACTGATGATATCACGAAGTTCTCTCCAAAACATAATGTTCGCATGATTAAGATCAAATGGTGGGAATTTTTTTATAGAAACTAATGTCCACCTAAAGTCCGTTCAATCACGGATCGAAGCCTTTGAGCACAAATCAAAAAGGAATTCTATTCCCTCAAAAGTTCAAGATATAAGTAAGCCAATTTCTTAACCGAGAAAAGCATGCTCATGGCAATGCTCGCCCAGTGCAAAGTGATAAGTACTGTTTTGTACTGATCGAAGCTCACAAAAAGGGTTAATTATTAATACTCTTAATTGTTTTTAGTTTAATGACGCGTTGTTTTCTTATTATTTTAGGAAAAAGTCAAATTCAAGTGTCGATCTAACGAAAAGATAGAAAACAGAAGAAAAGAGGACTTAATTGCAAAGATAAAGAGACTTTAGGGACTTGGCATGCAAATATGAAAGGAAGGAATCCAAGAAATCCCCCAAAATAACCATGTGATTGCAAGGATAGCATTTCAAAGGCCGAACATAGTGGACACAAGCCATGCGATCGCAAGGCTTTCCCCAGGGAGCAGTTAAGTTGTCCTGATCCAAATAGAATTCTATTGAATTCAGCATAAGAAAATAAGTTAAAGCACGTTTCGAAGAGCCAAAGGAGGGGAGATAAAAGCCAGAGAATAGACAAATCGCAGGAGACGAATTTTGGGAACAAAATATACAAAGGAAGAATCTAAGATCAAAGAACGGATTGAAGATTCTTGAGCCCGAATCACGGGTTGTAATCTTATTTTCTTCTTTTTCTTTCGGAACATGATTTATACAATTCTTATATTGTTTTATAAAATCATGTTTGACTAATTTACTTATTACTAGGATGAACGATAAAACCTTATGTTTTTAATTAATTATAAGTTTTTCCGTTTTAGTAATTAATTGCTTATTGATTGATTATTCTTTATTCATTCTTTCTAATTTTGTAATACTTGATCACCATTAGAATGTTTTGTGATCTTTATTGTAGTCGAGAGATTCAATATAGATAAGCACGTGGTTTTGAATAACATAAGGTCTAATAATAAATAGAAATTACTATTATGTCTTATAAAATCCGATTAGGTGTTCTTATAATTTAAATGCATATTTTTATGTTCGAAACTTAATTAGAGATAATTAGGTTTGCATGTCGATATAGAATTGATTGACTTTGGAAAGAGGCTTTTGATTAATGTAGGATCACCGATTTTCAATCTATAGTAATTATAAGCTAAATCGATTAAACGAATAATTGATTAAGGAACATATAGGTAGATTTGCAAATCTTAGTGTTAGTACAACTTGAATTCGTTATCACAAATTTACTTTGCTTGCTTGATAATTTAGATTTATTTAAACATACTTAGAATAGTTTTAGAATAAAATTCAAAACGAATATGTGTTCTTTACTTTGTTAAAACTAGAATTATAAATTAATAGGTGAATTGATAATCAGTCCTCGTGGGTTCGACACCTTTCACATCACTTTATTACTTGTTAACTATCTCGTCCACCTGCGGGATTAAAATCTACAACACAAAGATCCCGAAGAATTTGCATAGCTAGCTCAACCAACAGCCTCCTTTGCATGAACGGCATCAAATTCTTCAAAAGCTTCGAGTCCGTCCTCATCAAAGTCAAATACTGAAGACTATGCCCAGAATAATGATGATGATTGCTATGAGATAGATGATTTGGTTGATGATTTTTTACTCTTTCAAAATATCCTTTCAGAGATATTACCAGCTGTTCTCCTCAAGATTGATTCCAGCTGTCCCCCCTCAAGATTGCTATTAGTTGTCCAGAGCTACCTGTCCATCATCAGCAAAGAAGTCAAAAGTTGTAGATAATTATTATTGTCTTAATTGTTGTCCCTTTATCACTACTTTGCTGAAAAGCGAAGAAAAACTGTGGGCAATTATTCTTGTGGCCGACGACTTCTTCAAAAGCAAACAGTTCTTCAACAATTCAAGATCAAGTCTAGATTTCAAATCTGTCAAAGTTGCCTATTTAAGCAAGAAGTCTTCCTCATTGAATGCACAGTGTTTTTTTAGAGATTTTCTAGTATTTCACATTCTCTTCTTAGCATTTATGTAATCAAGCTTCCAAGAATTTCTTCATTACAGTATTCAACAATTGCAATTTTTGATTTCAATTTATGAGACTTCCATTCTCATATAAATATTCAAAATCTTTAAAGAAACAACAACTAAGATCAACCTTATTTCAAATTACATAAAAAGCATTTTCCAATATTTAAAAGTGATTTACATTTTTATGCTATTTTATTTCAGCAATAATTCTTAATGTGATTTTATCTTATCAATGTATTGTAATTGATTGTCTTATTAATTTATATAGAGATATAGTAAATTAAAATAATTAATTAGGGTTAATTTTACTCGAGAGAAGTAATTTACTATACGTTACGAGAATTGGGTCGATCCATTGAAAAAAGGTAGAATGATAAATTACAAATTGCGGAGTTAACTAGGCGAATATTAAGCGAAATCAAGATTCCAACAATTTAGTTATCAATATTTCTCAAACATTACTTTGATTTGATTTGATTGTTTTTATCAAAATCTTAATTTAGAACCTTAATCAAACTCAACCAAATTATGTTTTATGGCTTTTGAATTGAACTAGAATTTAATTTATTTGATTACAAACAAGACAATCCTCATGTGATTGACACTCTACATACATTATTTTACTTGTTGAAGACGCCATATGCTTGTGATCGATTCGTGTTTTGCATTTTTATCATAGCACAAACACATTACATTTTTTTCGCTTACAAGGAAAATAATAATAAAAAGAACTCACTATAAAAACGTTTCACAAATTTTTTGCTAAACAACATTTTGGAGGTCGAGCTATTTGATGTTTTTGACAAAGACTTCACGGGAATATTCCCATCTTCATTCTCCCGTGAATATATGCTCGTGATGATGGATTATGTTTTAAAGTGGGTGAAAGCGGTGGTATTACACACTAATAATGCTCGGGTTGTCATAAACTTCTTGAAGAAGCACATTTTTACACGTTAGAGAACACCCCAAGCAATCATCATGATTCAGGCAATCATTTTTATATCCACTGATTCAACAAGTTGTTTTAAGTAATTGAGGAGGTAAAAATTAAACATTTCATAAAAAGACCCCAAATTAATAATAATATATGAAATACATTCGAATCTATTATAAAATCTATAATACAAAAATTGATTGAAATGTTATGAAATTTTATAAAAATCCATGAAATCTATGAAAATTTATAAATATTAAGAAATCTATAAAAATCCGAGATGACAACACACACCTCGTAAATGTTTACATATAACAAGCGGATATTTGGCATATTGGACACTTATGGTGCAAATACGTATGTGCATAGTACTTCCATGTCTTTTCATCGGATATTTGGCATTTTGGACACTTACCACAAACGGAGCTACTTAGCGTAATGACACTACATGACTACTACTCATTATTGGATATACTAAGCCGGGAATTCATGCCTAGAATCTTACTAAATCAAGGAAAGATGAGGAAAATCTACACTATCGATTCTAGAATACAATCAGGGAAAGAAAGAGATGTTCACTACTTCTCACTAAATAGATTTCATTGAGATTGATCAACTTCTCGCAAAATATTAATTGTTTCATGGAAAATAAAGTTGCTTTCAAAAGGAAAATCTTCTAACTCTTTTAAGACATTTATAAGCCAACAATCATGGTTCATATTTAGTTTCAATCACCAACTAGAAAATGGTCATTGATCACACAAAGTTCAAACCCTTTAACGTCTTCAAAGGAAAACCCCCAAAATTAAAACTCTATTTATTGAGAGGGTTTGTCCACAACTTAGTAAATTTTGATGGATTTCATTAATTTGATGGATTTTAATAGATTTCAATATATTTGAAGCCATAAGTATAAATATCCAGATTTTTAGCAATTCTAGCATCAAACATCAAAATTTCAATCCGCTTGCCTTTCTCTATATATCCCCAAGGCTACCGTGGACAGGTTTTTCTATTAACCTTTTTATCTATGTATATATGTATGTTAATTTTTACTTGTCTGTCGCAAATTATAATCAGTTATTACAAATTATTGTCAGAAAAAAACAATTGATTTGTGTTCATAATATCGTAGCTTTAATTGTCTTTCATTTTTGTAATCATTTCGATTAAATTTTCTTTGTGGCATAATTATTGTGTTATGATTTCATAGACATAGCAAAAATGGGTTTCAATTTAGCTGAACAAGATTGTAGGTTTCGAATGTTTATGGAGTCCCCTTTTTGCCCTTTGGCTTGTAATCACATCGGCCATAACGTGGTCTATCACCTCGGTTGGGGAGAAAGTTTGATTTATTTATTTTAAGGGCTTGGTTGGTCGTACAATAACAAGTATTATCGTTTAGAGTCTTCGATGAAAGAAGGAGATGCCTAATCCAATAAAGAATGTGGTTTTGAATCAAAAAGGAAATCGACAAGGAAAAGGAAATAGCGATGAAAAAGCAAGCGTTACGATCATTGTATACTCGATATGTTAGAAGGAGCTTCTATGTTATTTTTCTATACATTGAATCGATGATGGTTAGTTACTGGTATGAACTGTTATGAAAATAATTGCAAGTGTACAATATCGTTAATAAGTAATAAAATGGACCTAATGAGTCCGAATTATCGTTCCCATGAAGACTATTTTATTTAGATAGTAGCTCAATTAATCCTAATCCTAATCTATTGAAAACAATTTGAAATATGTTTATTCGAACAATTGACCTATAACTATTAATTTAAGAAAACAATATGATAACATATGTGAACACAAATACCAAGAATTTATCAAATATGATGATTAAAATATCGGGATTTTCGATTCACAATAGTTATCATCTCCAATCTCTCTCTCAAGTTTTCTACCTAATATTGTACTCAGTCGAATTCACGAATTTAACCTAATTTACGTTTCTCGAGTTCAAATTAGTCATATTTAATTAAGTCAACTCATTATATCTCTATGTAAAGTCATAATAATCATCAACTAGATACATAAAACATCATAAGAATTCAATTTAAGACTACAATAATAATAAAAGCGTATATTTATCTTTTATCCAATTGTAGGATTTTACTACGTGATCTAGATTAATAATTTATCTTTCATTTTGTTACAATCTACAATTCAATAAAATAATGGCCAATTTTTTGAAGCATTACGAGAAGAAGAAAATCAATACATAATCAACATATATTCAAAACTTGAGAATTGAAATTGAATAATCTAAATTATGTTATAGTTCATCCCATGATTTAGGTACACATCATAAAAGAATAAAACCAAAAGAAGAGAATAGAATACATAACCGAGTTTGAAACGAAAACAAGAATGAGATGAAGATATTGCACAAAGAATCTATTTCTTCCTTGCAAAGTTCGAAAACCTAGCTTAATTAATGTAATTTGCCTAGCTATCTAGTCTCTTTTGATTCTTGTATATCGTCTCCTCCCTTTGATTTAAATATTAATCTCTCTTTATATGTCCTAAAAAACCTAATTTAATGTAGAAGTCATGTCCCAAAAGAATTACCAAACTCGAATTTGACTAAAATAAAGAAACTAAAATTCTGGTCATGAATGATTCGCAAGACAAAATCTCTGCAATCGCAAGGTTATGTCTCATCCAATACTTTTTTCTCCCCTTGATCCTTGCTACCGCAAGGTTAATGGCCCTTGCGACAAATTCCTTCAATTTTGAGGCCTAGTCTCTGGTTATTTGAACGACAAGTCCTTCATTTTTGTAATATATCCATTTTAGTCCTTGAATTTCCTCTTTCATTTCAATTTCACCCTCTTTTATTTGTATCCCAAGTCCTTCAACTTTTGGATGTTTGCAAGTTGGTCCCATATTTGTACTTTGGAAAACTTCCATATTTGTTCTCCAATCTTTCAGAAAAGTTGGGGATATACCTCTAATATTTAAAAATAGTACTAGACATCTTCAACATTTGAAAAAACAGGCATGGTAGGTCCTTTATAACGAAATTGCCCTTTCTTTCAAATAAACAAAAAAACAAAAAACAAGAAAAAAATGATGAAAAATAACCAAATGTACCCAAAAAAATTAAAAGCAACAAAGAGGTCATCTTCTCTATCAAACCTCAAAATCCAAAATCCACCACCACTCCAAAAACCCAAAATCCATTTTAGTTTAGAGTCTTCGATGAAAGAAGGAGATGCCCAATCCAATAAAGAACATGGTTTTGAATCAAAAAGGAAATAGCTAAGAAAAAGCAAGCATTACGATCATTGTACACTCAATATGTTAGAAGGAGCTGCTATGTTATTTTTCTGTACATTGAATCGATGATGGTTAGTTACTCGTAAACTGTTATGAAAATAATTACAGGTGTACAATATCGTTAACAAGTAATAAAGTGGACCTAATGAGTCCAGATTATCGTTCCCATGAAGACTATTTTATTTAGATAATAGCTCAATTAATCCTAATTCTAATCTATTGAAAACAATTTGAAATATGTTTATTCGAACAATTGACCTATAATTATTAATTTAAGAAAACAATAAGATAATGTATTTTACCACAAATATCAAGAATTTATCAAATATGATGATTAAAGTGTCGGGATTCACGAATTCACCATAATTATATCTCTAATCTCTCATCTCAAGTTTTCTTCCTTACTTTTTATTCGGTCGAATTCACGAATTTAAACTAATTTACCTCTCTCGAGTTCATATTAGTCCTATTTAATTAAGTCAACTCCCTATAACTATATGTAAAGTCAGAATAATTTTTAACTAGATGCATTAAATCTCATAAGAATTCAATTTAAAACCGCAATAATAATAAAAACGTATCTCTACCTTTTATCCAATTGTATAATTTTATTACGTGGTCTAGATTAATAACTTACCCCTCGATTATTTATAATCTACAATTCAATGAAATAATGACCAATTATTTCAAGCATTACGAGAAGAAGTAAAATCAATACATAATCAATATATATTCAAAACTTGAGAATTGAAATTGAATAATCTAAACTAGGTTACATCGTTCATCCTAATTATAGTTTAGTTACGCATCATAAAAGAAGAGAATAGAATACATAACTGGGTTTGAAGCGAAAACAAGAAATAGATGAAGATCTTGCACCAATAATCTATTTCTTCCTTGCAAAGTTTGAAAACTTAGCTTGATTCATGTAATTTGAATCTCTAATCTCTTTTTATTCTTGTATATTGTCTCCTTCCTTTTGTTTAAATCACAATCTTTCTGTATATGTCCCAAAAAATCCTAATTTAATATAGAAGTCGTGTTCTAAAAGAAATATCAAACTAGAATTTGACTAAAATAAGGAAACTAAAATTTTGGTCACGAAATGCCCTTGCGATCGCAAGGGCAAAATCTCTGCGATCACAAGGTTATGTCTGATTCAATGCTGTTTTCTCCCCTTCAATTTGGCTATCGCAAGGGTAATGGCACTTGCGAAAAGTTCCTTCAATTTTTGTGCTATTTTCCTGATTATTTGCACGATAAATCCTTCATCTTTCTAATATCTCCACTTTATTCCATGGATTTCCTCTTTCATTTCAATTTTTTCATCTTTTATTTTCATCCCAAGTCCTTCAACTTTTGGATGTTTGCAAGTTGGTCTCCATATTTTTACTTTTATGTCAATTTAGTTCTTTTCGCCAATTTTGCTCAAAACACCACCAAACTCAGATTTTGACCTACACTAACAAAATTAACACATAATTAAGTACAATTACACTCAAAAGCACTCACAAATGGTCCACTTTTGACGGCCTGGACAAGTGTAAAAACATACTTATCATTAAGCTAATGTATAGTCCATTTGGTGCTTCGACCCTTGGAAATTTTATCAAATTGTCTCTGCGTACTTCTTCCCAATTTTATCTTGTCACAAAGTAATGAAGGAATGTAGAAATTTCTGCCAATCCAAGCTCCTTTCCAGGACATTGCCTAGCGCTACCTCCAAATATGAAGAAATAGTTTTGGTACTCTAGGACTTCCAGTACCTGTGCTTTGAAACAGTTTTCTTAAATTATCAGATTTTGATAAACCGTTTAGTTTCTATCAGTCTACTTTCATCTGAAAAAAAATTGTTTTCCAATCGAGAACTCTTGCCTTCGCCATTTTAGAATATCAGTCATTTTTGGAAAAATTAGATTTTGAGTGCATGTTTCTATGCTGTAGTGGACAATATAATGGACAAGAATATAACTTCTTCTTTTTTAGTATTGTCTGGTAGTATCTAAACTTCCGTACCAAACATGCTATCATTGTGGATGACAAAATTTTAGTTTTAGGATTTAGGAATACTAACCGGCCATCTCCATGGATTGAAATTGAAAGTAAAAACATAACTATCATCAAGTTTTTTATAAAGAACATATTGATTACAAGTAAAACCAGTAGAATTATCTGACTGTATTTTTGTGCTTTTTATGCTGATTAAACTTAGGTTAGCTGAATGATAATCTGGAATTATGTTGCTTAAATTATTAACAGCACGTGGATATGAAAAAGCATTAGCCCATAGTTTTTGATGAGAGAGGACTGTGGGAGAAATTGAGTTTCATCCTCCCTTATCCAAAATTATACACAAAATAATTCATTGGACAAAAGATGGGTCTTTAATAGAATGCCTTGGTTGGAATATAGTGTTGATGATTCTTGGTAATAGATAAAGATCATTTGGTTCTTTATTCTTAGTTGCCGAATCAAACATTAGAATGTTGTGATGTTCTTGCGTGAACAGTAACTAAGGGTTGATTTCTTTGATTTCTTGAGGGTTAAAAACCTTGGTGGTTTAAAGGAAGTCTGTAATATTCAACAACATTGTACTTTGGTTGCCGATTGGTTGTTATATTGATACTTAGAGCATAATCCACATAGTGGATGCTCAACAGAGGATGTATGTGTTAGATTTGGTCACCGAACCTCTGGGGCTTAGGCCGAAAAATTTTGTGTGTTCTTTACAGTTTATTTTTCGTTTATGGTACTTAGTTATGTTGAATGTTTATCTTCTTGAAAGAATCTGATCGTTCTTGGCCTTTCATATAGGTTTTCCACGTTGATCATAAAAAGATGATTTCTTATACTATCATTATACACATATGCAATGCTCAATTTATATATTTTATATACACATAGAAAGTCTCGAAGGAGGAAAGAATTTGATGACTGCTCCTACAGTCTGTAAATTGTCATTTCTTATGTTATGATATGTTTGGTAAGGTAAATTTTATAATATTAGATAATATTTAATGTCGACACATGTCAGATGGCTTAATTTGTTGTTATATAGTGTCCAATGTACCAAACATACTCTTAAAGTAGGAAAAACTGAAAAAAGACATGAAGACTTGTGCTGAGGCTTTACCCAAACCCAATACCCACCATTTGCTTCCATATTTAGTAGTTTTCCTCAAACCTCCATTCACTATTGTAGCCATTCTTGAGGTTTCATAGATAATCACATTAATAAGCTGAAAATTACCCTCCAGTAACTAGTACACACGAGAGTTTCTAATACTTACGGCTCATGTAAAGTGCATTGATTTGCAGTCATTATAGTCAAAATATGATCCTCTGGCCTTTTCTTTTCTCTAATTGCCACATGCTCTTTCTACAAAGTACGAAATCAAATTAGACTAACAAGCATTAATTAATGAGAAACTGTAGCATTTTAACTTACTCTTAATTCTTCAAGTACTTTTGGATGATCATGAAGAAATTTGATGGCCATCATTGAAGTAGTTGATACAGTCTCATATCGAGAATACAAAATTGTGATGACCAAATCTATCATCTCCTCATCACTTAGATTATATTTCTTCTCTCCTCCATTAGTTAGTGTGAGAATATGTGGGTCACTAAATCCACTTGGCACAAGTCCATTGGACAATATGGTTTATTTAGTGTGGACCGTTAGATGAAATAGATGGATGAGATCTTTCTAGGATTATTTATATATTTTAGGTTTTCTTATTTTCTAGGTTAAGAACAAGAGAGAAAAAAGTGTGGAGCCTTTCTTTCATTCTTTTCTTAAAAGTGAGATTGGACTGAGTGTTTAAAAGTCTTGGTCATCTTTGGTGGGTTGGTTGGTGAACAAATCCTATTGCCTCCCTTGGTTGCATCGTAGTGTTTTTAAGGTAAGAATCTGAGCCCACAAGTTTAGCCAAGAACAAAAGAACAACAAAGGAGAGCCTTTTTTCTTGTATTTTTAACATTCAAACGAGATTGTAATAATTTTTATTGTTTTCAATCTCAACAAATGGTATGAGAGCCTAGATTATTGATCTAGGGGTGTGAAAAAATCAAGAAAAGTTGGTGGGTCAAAAGTTGGAACGGGATCCGGATAGATTCAAATCACCCGAGACTTCAAACAAAGATTCCGGCCAAACCACTCATCGTCCTAGAGATCTGAGACCATATTTGGGTTCACAGCGAAGAGGCGAACAAAGCCCACCAACGCGTGTGGCACGTGAGTTCTCCAGAGACAGCGCGTGTGGTGCATAAAAATTTGGCTGGGATCTGCTTCCACAGGCGCGTGGGGACACGTGGTAGCTCCGTTTCGCACGTGGTTTGCGGCCGACAACTTCCTTGGCTGAGACATATAATCTGGTAGTCCGGTGGTTGTGCGTGGGCTTTGGCAGTGGCACGTACAGTGACTTTAGGCGGCGCGTGTGTGTGCGTCCTACTTTTTGGTGACTATTTTTGAAGCAGATTGCTTATTGGCCTATATCTGACCTTATGGTGGTATTACTTTGTCGGTGGAACAACGGTGCAACTTTATTAGTTGTTCTAAGACAAGTAGCGGTGGCCTTGGAACGTGGAAATTCGTTTCATCTCTCCTATAAATACGAATAGCAGATTTGTCCGCTGAGTTTGCATTTTCTTGAACCCTCTTAGTTAATTTTACATTTTGTCAATTTATTTGAGGTACAAACAAACTAGGTGGCTAGAGATTACAACTCCTTAGTGTAATTTTTTGCTTTATTAACTTGTGTGTTGATAAACTGTGTTTTGCGTCATCTCAGTTAGTAATTTGAAAAGGGTTTGGATCTAGGTTTGCATTTGTGTGAGTAAAGTTTTTTTATAAACTTTTTCAAAATTATTTTCATTCATGGATGATTTTCCATCCATGGGTTCAAGGGTTCAATTATCACAATTCAATGGAAAGGGGTGATTATTCAATTTGGCAACAAAAAATGAGAGCTATCATGGTTCAACAAAGGGTTTCTAAAGCCCTTGATGATCCAAATTTTTTTTCTAATGCATTAAAAGCTAAATCTGATCAAATTGAGGAGATGAATGAAATTGTATACAGTTCTATAATATTGCACTTATCTGATAATATTGTTAGACAAGTTCATGATGCTAAGACTGTTAGAAAATTATGGGAAGCTCTTGACAAGTTGTTTTTGACAAAAACTTTGCCAAATAGGATTTATTTATTAGAAAAACTTCTCAGTTTTAAAATGGACTCGAGGAAGGATCTAGAATCCAATTTGAGTGATGTTAGCAAGATTGTCAAAAGCTTGGCCCATAATGATAAGAAATTTGAAGATGAGGATCTAACTGCTATACTTTTGAATTCTTTTCCTGATTCTTATAGAGATGTTAGAAATGCGATTATGTATGCTCGAGATGTTTTGACTCAAGCTATTGTGATAGATGCTTTGAGATCAAAGGATTTAGAAGTAAAAAAGGAGTCTAGGAGAAACACTAGGAAGGAGAGTTTGTTTATCAAGGGAAAAATGAAATGAGAGGAGAGAACAATTACCAAGGTAAGAAGGGCAGAGGAAAATCTAAGAGTATGTCTAAGTGTAGGGATAAAGGCAATGAGAAATGTTACCATTGTGGAAAATTAGGACATTTCAAGAAAGATTGCTATGAGCTTAAGAGAAAATCGAAGCAACAGCAGAATGAAGATCAAAATATTGCTATTGTTGGGGATGCCCTAGATGGTTTACATGTTATGATTGTGTCTAATGGTGAGATTGACCATGAGTAGATATTAGACTCAGGTGCCACCTTTCATTTGTGTCCCGTGAGATCTTGGTTTTATAACTATAGAGAAATTGAACATAGGAAAGTATACATGGGGGATAACAATTCACAAATAGTTGAAGGAATAGGTGACATTGCTATTAGGATGCATGATGGCATTGTTCGACCCCTTCTTGGTGTTAGGTATGTCCCAAACCTTAAGAGAAATCTAGTTTCCTTAGGAGTTCTTGAAGATGAGGGCTGTATGTTCAAATCTGATTTTGGTACTTGAAAGATTCTTAAAGGTTCTCTAGTAGTTATGAAAGGTCCCAAGAGGAATGTGTTGCATTACCTTCAAGGTGAAGCTTTACATGCCAAAGATTCAGGATTGGTTTCAATCAATACTGATAGATTAGATATATGGCATAGGAGGATGGGACAAATTGGGAACAAGGGGCTAAAATATCTTAGTGACCTGAATTTACAAGCTAAAGATATTGTTGCACATTTGAGCTTTTGTGAGACGTGTGTTCTAGGAAAGTCACATAGAGTTAGCTTTGAAACAGGTCAACATAGGACTAAGAGACTATTAGATTACATTCATGCAGATTTGTGGGGTCCATAAAAATACCCTACACATGGTGGGAATAGGTTTTTCCTATCCATTGTTGATGACTACTCTAGAAAGGTTTGGGTTTTTCCACTTAAGTCAAAATCTGAAACTTTTAGCAAGTTTAAGTCCTGGCATTCCTTAGTTAAAAATCAAATGGTAAAAGGTATAAAAACTCTTAGGACAGACATGGTTTAGAGTTTTGCAACTTTGAATTTGATGACTTTTGCAAAGAGAGAGGTATCACGAGGCATAGGATTGTGAGAAATACCCCAACAAATGGTGTGGCTAAGAGGATGAATTGGACTTTAATGAATAAAGTCAGATGTATGTTGATTAGTTCAGGGTTGGCCAAAGGTTTTTGGACTGAAGCCTTATGTACAACGGCTTATTTGATAAATAGGTCTCCTTCTAGTTCTGTTAACTTTAAAACGCTCTAGGAGTTGTGGTCTGGAAAATCTCCAGATTTGTGTTTGGGTGTGCTGCTTATGCACATCAAGTTGAGGGTAAGTTATACCCTATGGCTACTAAGTATGTCATGTTAGGATACCAAGAGGGTGTCAAGGGGTATAGATTGTGGATTTTAGGTGTTAAGGGTATTAAGATAATTAACGGTAGAGATGTGAAGTTTAATGAGCTTGATATGCCTTGCCTAAAAACTCTAGACAATCTGGTTAAACAAAGTGAGAAAGGAAAATCTTCTACTGGGATGAAGATTCAGACTGAGGTGAAGAGATTAGATGTTAATCAAGAGGTTAGAAAACTTGAACAAATTGATTCTCAAGTTGAGACTGAACAAGAAGTCTTAGAACAACCCGAACTAGAAACTCCTGAAACTATGATCCCTAACCAAGAACAACTTGAAGATACTAATTTAAGAGATTATCAATTAGTGAGAGATAGGGAAAGAAGACAGGTAAGACCAAATTTGAAGTACACTTCTTCAAATTTGATTGAGTTTGTCCTAGTTTCAGGTGAAGCCTTAGAGTCAGTTGAACCCTTTTCTTATGAAGAAGTTGTTAACTGTAAAATTCTAAAAATTGGAAAAAGGCTATGAGAGAGGAGATTCATTCCTTAGGCAAGAATGATACTTAGAAGTTAGTTGAGAGACCAAAGAATCAAAAGGTAGTCCATTGTAAATGGATCTACAAGTTGAAAGAAGGAGTAGAACCTAATGACCCTTTAAGATACAAAACTAGGTTGGTAGCTAAGGGATTTACTCAAAGAGAGGAGATTGATTATAATGAGGTGTTTTCCCCGGTGATTAAGTATAAGACTATCAGGTTAGTATTGATCTTAGTTGTCCAATTCAACTGGGAATTAGAGCAACTAGATGTTAAGACTGCTTTTCTTCATGGAGAGTTAAATGAGGTCATTTACATGTCTTAACCTCAAGGCTTTGAGGTAAAAGGAAAGTCTGAGCTTGTGTGCTTGCTTAACAAATCCTTGTATGGTCTTAAGCAGAGTCTTAGGCAATGGTATAAACGTTTTGATGCTTATGTGCTTAAAATTGGCTTCAAAAGGAGTGAATTTGATGCATGCTTATATTATAATAACACTAAGATAGGTTGTGAGGTTTATTTATTGTTATATGTTGATGACATGTTGCTTGCTAGTAGTAGTAAAGCTGATATCATAAAAATGAAAAACCTTTTTGAAATCTAAATTTAACATGAAAGACTTAGGATGTACAAGAAAAATTCTTGGTATGGTTATTAAAAGAATATGGCTGAAAATAGGTTGACTATTAATCAAGAGTCTTATTTGAAAAAGGTACTAACCAAATTTGGTATGAAATTTGCTAAGTCTGTCAATGTAACATTAGCTGCACACATGATTTTATCATCTGCTCAATGCCCTAAAAATGAAGAAGAAAAACAAGAAATGAGTAATGTCCCATATACTAATGCCATTGGTTCTGTAATGTATTCTATGATTACCACTAGACCTGATCTAGTTTATAGGTTTATGTGTAACCCAGGTAAACATCATTGGATTGCTCTTAAATGGCTGTTGAGATACCTAGCTGGGACAGTTAAAAGGGGGTTAGTGTTCGAAAAGAGGAGTGATAAGCTTGAGCTTAAGGGTTATGTAGATTTTGACTTTGCAGGGGATAAAGATTAGAGGAAATCTACCACTTCTTACTTCTTCACGTTAGGTGATAATTGTATGACTTGGAAATCACAGTTGTAACCTTTAGTTACACTCTCTAGCACTGAAGCTGAATATGTTGCACTAACTGAAGCTTTTTAAAGAATGTATGTAACTGAAAGGCCTTTTATGTGATTGAACTTCTTGAATGAAAAATGCCATGATCTTTACTGATAGTCAAAGTGCTTTAATGCTATGTAAAAATCCTGTGTATCATGAAAGATCTAAGCATATTGAGGTGAAATACCATTTCATTAGAGAAAAGTTAGCTTCTAGTGAATTTAAATTGCTTAAAATTGCAACTGATGATAACCTTGCAGATGTTGGAACTTAAGTACTTGCTGCTGGTAAGTTTAATAAGTGAATATCAATGTTGAATATTGATACGGGTTAACTTATGTGACTACTTGCTGCAGTGGAGGATTGGTGAAGCAGGTCCCAGGCTGGAGTGGGCGATGATGATGAAATAAGACCACAAAAGGATAGTACTTGTAGCCAGGGAACTTGGTAGTGGATCTATGATCCAAGGTGAAGTTTGTGAGAATATGTGGGTCACTAAATCCACTTGGTACAGGTCCATTGGACAGTATGGTATATTGAGTGTGGACCATTAGACGAAATAGATGGATGAGATCTTTCTAGGATTATTTATATATTCTAGGTTTTCTTATTTTCTAGGTTAAGAACAAGAGAGAGAAAAAGTGAGGAGCCTTTCTTTCATTCTTTCCTCAAGAGTGAGATTGGACTGAGTGTTTAAAAGTCTTGGTCATCTCTGGTGGGTTGGTTGGTGAACAAATCCTATTGCCGTTTCCTTGGTTGCATTGCAGTGTTCTTTGTGGCAAGAATATGAGCCCACAAGTTTAACCAATAACAAAGGAGCAACAAATGAGAGCCTTTTTTCTTGTATTTTAACATTCAAACGAGATTGTAATGATTTTTATTGTTTTCACTCTCAACATTTAGGAAATCAAGCATGTCATTTGAGTTTCTCCTGAAGCTCATCTTTTTCACAAAATTTCTCAACAAGCTAGTAATATTTTTCCTTTCTTGTGATGAAACATTTTAGTCGACTAAGCATTTGATTATATTGAACCTTAAACATAAGGACGGGCTCAAAGACAAGGGAAGTTGTGATTTGGCATGCGAAATTTGAATTGGTTTCTCTTTTGTAGCAAAATTTTACTATAGCTAACCTATCATGGCATAAAACTATTGAATGAAGGTATCAAAAGTGCAATAATAGAATGTATTCATTCTGGCTCTTTGCAATAGAAGAGTGACTTGTTTAATCTATTGTGTTTTGTATTAAATGACATATATATAAATACAAATCATGATTTATATCACAAACTACATAGTGAGATTATAAATGGAATAGTCACAAGGAAAACATAGAATTAGGTATACTACATAGAGCGTGAAAGAAATCTCTACATTGTTAGAACTTATGGTTGGTACCGCTAATGGTGGGTGGTGTAATAGCAATGGGGTGCTAATAACCAAATGGTTGAAAAAGAAAAAACTTCTTGCTCTAAATGAAAAGTTGGAGTCAGAAGAACTACGCTCTATACCAAAGTCGATTGAGTTGATTTAATCAACAATATCACAAATACTCCCAACATATGTGGTACAACTCTGGTTTAGGGTGGGACCCACTCAAAAAAAAAGGTCAATGTTAGTGATGAAGTGTTGGATAATTACTTCGAGGTGAGTTTTTATATAATTTTTTCTTGTCAATTAATTTACATTTTTTTTACAATAAATGATGACTTTTACTAATTTAATATACTTGTTCTTATGTCATGGAATGCTTAAGCTAATGGAGATAAGGGAAAGAGATAAAGAGAAAAACGAAATAGAGAACAAGTACAATATATGTGATTCTATCAACTAGACTCCTAACTTGGATAATCACACTCGCTACAAAGCGCCTGCATTCATTCGTAAGTTTGGGATGAAAAATGTTTTTTTTTTTGAAAATGTGACATGAAGAGAGTGGGGAGTGGATAAAATATAATGTGGAATGAGTTTTGGTTACTTGAGAAAATGTTTAATATATTGAATTGTTTAGGATAATGTGATTTTTGAATACTTTTTTGAAACGTTGATTTGGTTGGTAACTTTGTCGAAACTTTGATTTGAGTTATTTTGTTAAATTTTGATTTGAATACGAACAATTTAGATATGTTTCTCATATAGTCGATGTTCTATTTTTGTAGCATTAAAATATTGTTTATAGTGGGGTAGAAGAAATGGATAAAAGAATAGAACAAAAAATTGAGGAAGAAATCGACGAAACTATCAAGTTAGTTTCAATGGCCCTTCAAGCAATACTTCAAATATCAAGTGAATTAATGGTTGTCATGGTGAACATATAGAACGTCCAATTCGGCGATCGATTAATACAATTGGATATGAATATATTCATAGGATACTGAACACTTCAGACACATATATAGGATGTTTCCTAATGTGTTTTTAAAGCTTTGCAATATCAGTGGAGAAAAAACACCTCTACAATATACACAATATAGATGTGTTGAATAAATGCTTGCAACATTCTTTCTTAACTTTGGTCATAATTCTCAATATTGTCTTACTCAAAGAAGTTTGGTCGAGTACATTCCACATCTAGCAAAAATTTCAACAAAATTCTGAAGGTTTTGAACACAATTGCACATGATATGATAGTCAAACCTGGTTATGCGGTGTCAAATAAAATAAGAGAAAGTACAAAGCTTTATCTTTATTTTAAGGTAAATTATACAATATTATTCAAAACTATTATTACTATTATTATTATAACAAAATAAATTGTTAAAAATATTATACTCATTTAGGATTATGTTGGAGCAATTGATGGCACACACATTGGCTATGATATCAGGACGTGACATGAAAAACTATCCTAATTGCACATAATATTATCACACAATGTATTGGCGGCTTGCAATTTTGATTTGCAATTCATTTAATATCCTTAGTGTATGAGAGGGGGTTCAACTTATGATTCAAAAATACTAAATGGCGCGTTATTAAGAAGAAATTGACGTAAAGTACCACGAGGTAAGTACTTTTTTTTCCCTTACAATGGTTATAAGTTATCTTTTTCTTGACGCAAGATCATAAATACATATGATTTATGCATGTAATATATAATGCATTGTGGATTTTCATAGCGACGTCTATTCTGAGCTCCATTTCGTGGTGTTTGATATCACTTCCAAGATTTGGGTAGCCATGGTCGTAATCTTGAAAACGCTAATGAACTATTCAATCTTCGTTATGCAAATGTAATCAATAGAATATTTGGCACGTTCAAATTTCGATTCATAATTTTTAAATGGGCACTTCCATTTCCATTTAAATCACAAGCAGAGCTTGTAATAGCTTGTGCAGGATTGCACAATTTTGTTTGCAAAGAGCGTCATTTTGAACAGATAGTGGAGATTCATCTCCATCATCATCATGAATTGAAGAGGATGAAGATGTTTTTGAAACTAAGAGCAACAAAGAGAGCATACAAATGAATGTAGAACTAACATAGCTTTAGATATGTGGAGAGATGTCCCGAAAGATGTGAATGAACTGTGATGAAAATTGAATTCTGCTTAGACAAACTATAAATTTTTTCTTTTAAATGACAAAGTTATGAGTTTCTTTTAATGGACAATAAGAATATGTATTTTATTTTCTAATCACAAAGTTATAAATTTCTATTTTGGGTGATTTAGTCAGAAGTTATATCATTTTATTTTTTATTTTTTCTTCAAAAAATCATATTCTATTTATTCACAATGAGTGATCAAAGTAAAATAAAATCACAAATACATGGTACGAACTCCATTAAAATCTATGATTTAGAATTCTCTTAACAGTAATAAATGCCCGTTACTCATTTGTAATATTTAAAAGGTAAATCTTATATATGATTATATAGATCATGGATTGGTTGTCTATTTTTTTTTTTTCTTTTTGGCTATTAGTCTAGATTTTTAACAAAAAAAATGGTGCGCTTTTGTGCAGAGTTGGGTTGTCGACATTAATTTTAGAGCAAATTGCTTGTCTTGGCATAATTTGGTTCGATAAGAAAAAATATAGACTTGAAATGGCATGTTGGAATTTCAAAATTTTCTCCAAAGTTTCGGTTGACAAATTGTTTTGAGCAATAGAGGGTAAACCTAAATTTTTTAATAAAAAGACCAGAATTAATAATTGAGAATCTATTAAATCTATGAGAATCTATTAAAATCTATAACATAGAAATCTATTGGATTTTGTAAAATTCTATTAAAATTCATGATATCTATGAGAATTTATAAATATTAAAAAATCCGAGTTGACGACACACACCCCGTGTTTACATATAACAAGCATTGAAAAATATCCATGAGGGTTTGCACACACGTTTTTGAAAGAGAAAGAAGCACTACCAAAGAGAGGACTGAGGAGTGATGCTGAAATAGAAGAGATCAACTGAGGTGCGAGATTGGAGAAAAAGCACATTGTTTGTTGAAATACAATACAATGGTCATCTGATTGCATTGCGGATAAATAGCTCATTCTAATGTTCTTTTTTTTTTTTTGGGGTCTTTCCATTAAAAAGACTATATACATTCAAGAGAACATTTATCAGTTTCGCGTGATTTCTTTCGAAAGGTACCTTTTGGCAATTTATGATGCTTTTTTTAACATTGAAGTGTCGAATAGCTGGACTTTATTTTATGTAGACATTAATTATCAATTTATGGTCACTTTGGCACAATTATTGTGAGTAGATCTTTCGCTAATATAGTTTTTCCTAAGGGAGCTTTTAGTAAAAAGATGTTGTCGTCAATTCAAAAAGTGCTTTAAATATTAAATTAATTATTTGACAACATAACGATAAAAGTTCTTTTATTTTATTACTCGTACAAATACTACACATTTATTTGACTAAATTTTAATAATTTAATTATAAGATAATATTTATTTCCATCCTATAGAATCTATTAAAATTAAGTTTAATTAAATTAGAATGGTATTATTATTTTAGTGCATATGATATTATTTATTCTATAATATATGTTAACACATTAACATATGAGATGCATATGGCATTTCATACTTAAAAAATAGTAAATAATAATAAAAATTAAGATAAAAACATGTTATAAACCTTTCAAAAGAATCTCTAAATTATATAAATTGTTGTAATATTTTATGGATATATTCATAATAAGTGCTTTTGAGCTTTGCATAACCTTCCCAAAAAATTACTTGTAATCCTAGTATAAAAGATAATGATTGTATTAGCACCTGTACATGTTTGCCCCCACCCCCACCATCTGAGATCTATCATTAGGCACCTACAAAAATTGAGTAAATGAGGCATGATGATTGTTACAATCTAATGGCACTATATTGATCAACACCTAGCAAAAATATAGATAACAACTTTCAATTATTGTCTACAAGTCTATGATTTTGATCAAATTCCCCACTAGTCTCCGCTATATCAGGTCATGCATTGGATAAACCAAATTCCCCACTAGTCACCGCTATCACTCTTTAAGCAAGTCTTCTATATTTTTTACAAGTCTATGATTTTGATCTGTGGTAGTCTCAACAAATTTACATCAAAACATTCCAACTTTATTTAGGGCTTGTTTGATTTTGCTTAAAATTTTCGTAAAAGCTGTAGTCAAAGTCAATAATTAATTTTAATTACATATTCCATCGGACCCACAAATTCTACTAACTTTTCAACTATACATTTTATCAACTTTAATCAAAATTTACAAAAATCTGATTTTTAACATATCAAACGGGCACTTAATGAGTCTAGGACATATTTCCTTTGATGTCTAAAAATCCCCACAACTGATCTTGAAAGCCTATTCCATATTTCAAAGAACAGTTTCAGAGGACACTTCTGTTATAAAGGTTCTATGGTTGGTACTTACGATCCAAAGATATGAAATTTGGAATTGATGTTTTATGGAAGTCCTGATTCCTTTTCCAATAGCAATTGGAACACCAAGATTAGCTAATTTTTTTTAGATGTACCTAGCTTCGGATTGGTTGATTGATCATGTGAAGTGAGAGATGTGTATCTAGGGACAGATCTTGACGAGAGCTAAGAAAATTTTAGACCAAATTAATATATGAAAAAAATAAAATTTCTATATATAAAATTTGTTTTTCAAATAAAAATAAAAATTCTATACTGAAAAAGAGAAATTTTTGGGCCATGGGCTGTAGAAAATGGGAGCTCCCCCTATATTCGTCCCCAAGAGTATCACAATCTTCTACAAAATGGTGTTTCCACCAGGTGGCCCCTTCCACCTCTCATCACCATTACTTGTCGGGTCGCCTTACAACCAGCGAGTCGCGTTGAACCTAGCCATAATTCACTATTGCGTCAGATGCAGTAGTGGTGTGACACCAAGGCGCTGTAGTAGCAGAGCCACGATGCACTGATCGACACCGCAACGTCAAACGCAGCGGTGATGATAATGCCACAATGCTGCTATTGTAGCGCCATACATGGTTTCTCTATGGTGCGTGAGTCGCTCAGCCTCTGCGCCCAAGCACTATGTGCAATAGCTACTCTTGACATTGCCCACCACGGCGCCGCTGCACAACCTTTGTTCTGGCAGTGTTGCTGCAGAAGGAGCCCAAAATATATTTTTTTTTCTTGTTGATTTCAGAAAATTATACTTACAATAAAATGAGTAAATAAAATAAAAAATAGGCTTCAAAATTATTATTGATTTCAATATTTTTTTTTTTTGCACAAACAATTAAACTACAATTATTGAATAATACCAAACTAGAATCTATGTAATTCTAGCCTGACAAATCATGTTATACAATAAAAAGGCTTTGATACCACTGTTGATAATTACCTATACATGCACAGAAGAAATCTAAAATTTAATTCTCATCCATGAGACTAACTTTGATAATTAACATGATTAGTGATGATAAATGATTTTTCTCCTCCTCTGAGCACGGCGGCGATAGTGGTGGAGACCTGCAAAAGGTGGAGGGACTTTTTTCCCCAGTGTCCACTCCAGCGTGATAATCAGTATATGATTACAGTATTTGTGCTAAATAGCAATATAGAGTGTATAAGAATTGTGTGTCCTATTTTTACCTGAGGGGTTGGCCTCTATTTATAGGGATGGCCTGCAGTTATTGATGATGGGTGTCCCTTCATCTTCCTCATTTGTTAACGGGTGTCCTTTCATCTTCCTCGTTTGATAACGGGTGTCCTTTCATCTCCCTAATTATTATGAGTTAATGAGGGATATTTCGATTCTCGATAACCGATGGTAATCGCTATTCCATGGGTTGCCCGCCTAGCTAACCTCGACGACAAGCTAGGTTGTTGCGATCTATCCGTCCAAGCGTACTCATGAGACCAACAAGGGGGGCAAGCTCGTGAGGCGTGTAAATCGTTGAGGCGGGCGTGCCACCATAACCAAATAACATACAGTAATTGTCATTTATTTATATCATCATAAGCCCTCTACTTCCCATAGACCACTTTTCATAGACTTTTGTCAATGGGGAGTAGAAATAATCAACTCGCACGTGCTATTCTCTAATTTTTTAAGATAGAAGCTTATCGCTTCATTTTTCTGACAGAGGTTCATCACCTTGATTTTTAAGCATAGGCTCATCGCCTTGTTTTTCTGACAGAGATTCATCGCCTTGATTTTTAAATAGAGGCTCATCGCCTAGTTTTTCTGACAGAGGCTCATCGCCTTGATTTTTAAACGTGGGCTCATCGCCTTGATTTTTAAACATAGGCTCATCGCTTTGTGTTTCTGACAGAGGGTCATCGCCTTGATTTTTAAACACAGGCTCATCGCCTTGTTTTTCTGACAGAGGCTCATCGCCTTGATTTTCAGACAGAGGCTCATCGCCTTAATTTTTAAAAAAAGGATCATCGCCTTGATTTTTAAACATAGGCTCATCGCCTTATTTTTCAATGGTGGCTATCACCTTGATTTTTAAATATAGGCTCATCGCCTTGATTTTTAAACATAGGCTCATCGTCTTATTTTTTAATGGTGGCTATCACCTTGATTTTCAAATAGTAGCTACTGCCTTGATTTTTGAATATAGGCTCATCGCCTTGATTTTTGGATAGAGGCTCATTGGCTTTGTTTTTCGTGACGATGAGCAACCTGACCTTGTTTCTTAGACAAAGAGCAGCATTGTGTTTTTTTCTCGACAGAGGCTCATCGCCTTGATTTTCAGACAGAGGCTCATCGCCTTAATTTTTAAAGAAATGCTCATCGCCTTGATTTTTATATATAGGCTCAATGCCTTGATTTTTAAACATAGGCTCATTGCCTTATTTTTTAATATAGGCTCATCACCTTATTTTTCAATGGTGGCTATCACCTTGCTTTTTAAATAGTGGCTACGCCTTAATTGTTAAATATAGGCTCATTGCCTTGATTTTTAAATATAGGCTAATCGCCTTATTTTTCAATGGTGGCTATCACTTTGATTTTTAAATAGTGGCTACTGCCTTGATTTTTAAATATAGGCTCATCGCCTTGATTTTTGGATAGAGGCTCATTGGCCTTGTTTTTCTACAATGAGCAAATGACCTTGTTTTCTAGACATGAGCAATTGCCATTATTTTCGAACATTAGCAGCTGACCTTGTTTTTTGCCTTATAAGCCCATCTACTTTTCATAGACTATCGTTAATGAAAAGTAGAAGTAATCTAACGCACCTGCTCATCTCTAATTTTTTTTTTGGCTGAGGTCACCTCACTTGGAGTGAGGTCGCCCGCCTGGAGTGACCTCGCCTAATTTTTTCTTTTTAGTGAGCTCGCCTGGGCGAGGTCGCCCGCCTAGAGTTACCTCGCCTAATTTTTATTTTTTATTTTTTTAAGTGAGGTCACCCGCCGGAGTGACCTCGTCTAATCTTTTTTTTTTTTTTTTGAGGTCCTCTGGCTCTCTAGGTGAGCTCGCCTGGTTGACTCGCCTGAGCTTGGGTGAGCTTACCTCTATTATTTCGAGGTTCGGACTCGTCCTGAATCTTCTTTTCTTAGACTCATGTTCATTTCAATCCTTCATACTTTTGGTAATGAGATACGCTTCTTCAACAGCACACACATTATCTCCTCTATTGAGTAACTCATGCATCGTATTCGCAGGTTTTTAGAGAGTGACATCTTGAAAGGACGAATTCTAGTTCCACTCATCATGGCAAAGGACTACGCCAGACATCTACGATCTTTGATTCCCAGCCGTTGCTCTATTGAACCGGCAATAAAATCTTTCAAATTGCGTCCTTGTCTTGTGTCAATTGCATCGATCGATAATGCTTTTCTTAACACGCTTATCGCCGCAAAAGTGTGTGGCAAAACTTTTGGAAAACTCGTCAAATGTATGGATCGATTTTGGAGGAAGGATGGCTACCTAGTCCCCGACCTCGCTAAGTGTTGGCGTAAAAGCCCCGCACATAATCGCATCCGGGTGGCTTGCAACCTCATCAAGTCAACAAAAGTCCCGAGGTGATCAACAGGATCGAGGATCCGTCATACTTCTCCATCTTTGGGCGTTTGAAGTCTCGTGGCAAGGGGACTGCCATCACTTCTAGGGAAAAAGGGTCTTCTTCCAACACCATGGATTGTTGCCTACTACTTTTATTGGACATAGCCTCAGCTATTTTGCGACCCATCAATTCTTCTAATCTCTGCTCCAGGTTTAACACTGGTGTCTCAACCAGCGTAGGCGTGGGCATCCATGATGGTTGTCTCCTGTACAGATTTAGGCCAGATGTCAATGAATAGAAGTGGGGTGCGGAAGGTGGAGCTAAGGAAACTAGAGCCTATAGTAGAGCTGCCGTTGGCGGTGTTTCTATTGCTGTAAAGTTAGGAGTCTGGGAAGAAGCCCCCAGTGGTGAGGGCCCTATCGGTGGATGGCTTGGATCCACCTAGGACCCTGGGGCAGAGCCCTTGGTAATGAAGATCCTACCGGCAGAGGGTTAGGACCCTGTGGTAGCTGAGAAACCGCAGCGTTTCGATCTTGGAGTAGAGCCGCGGCCGCCACCACCGAGCTTGTAGTCAGCCGTGAGTTGAGTGGCGAGGCAAATTTTTGTTGTGGGTGATTAGTGGCGGCGTTGGACCTTGCGCCTCACATCCTCGACGGGGTCATGGAGCGGTTACATTCCTAGCTCTTCCGGTTCGAGCCATAACTTCTTGTGCGGTTTTCCATAGACGGTGTTAATGATGATAATGATTTTCTCCTCCTTTGAGACGGCGGCGGCGGTGGGAGACTGCAAAAGGTGGCGAGGCAGCCACTCGGGCGTGATATCGCAATGATTACAGATTTGTGCTAAATAGCAATATAGAGTGTATAAGAATCGTGTGTCTGTTTTTACTCGAGGGTTGGCCTCTATTTATAGGGATGGCTTGCGCTTATTGATGATGGGTGTCCCTTCATCTTCCTCATTTGATAAGGGTATCCTCATCAATAACCGCAGCCATCCCTATAAATAGAGGCCAACCCCTCGTGTAAAAACAAGACACATAATTTTATACACTCTATATTGCTATTTAGCCCAAATATGTAATCATATACTGATTATCACGCCGGAGTGGACACGGGGGAAAAAAGCCCCGCCACCTTTTGCAGGTCTCCACCACTGTCGCCGCCGTGCTCAGAGGAGGAGAAAAATCATTTATCATCAATTAGTGTAGAAAATTGTTACCTATTAGAAGAAATAAACAATTCAAAAACTTAAATTTCTGTGTACAACAATTTAGACATGATCAACGACATATGTCTGGACATCTAGTGAGAGAAATGAGGCGGCTCCATGGTTAATTTTTGTGCTAGCAAATTGACTTGTGATTCTTTAACCCGAGTACATGTATAAATATACTCTTAGTGGGATCAACCTCGTTAATCCCAAGTCCAATAAGCTAAACTCAATAACTAGACCCACAAATAATTAATCACATTATTTAATTGGGCCAATTATTTATGTGACCACACAAATCATATGGACAATTACTTAAAATCTACAAATGTCCTACATTTGTCATTTAATTAATTTCCTATTTCAATCTTCCAACTCTCATCCTTTTGTGTCCTTTTGAATGTTTCTCATTAGGTTCTCGTCAATTATATCCCAATTTGCTACAATATATGGAATATGTTAATATCATTTCACGAATTATGTTATTCGTAACTTCAAGTAATCGATTTACTAAGTTCATATTTGAAAATTCTTTTCCAAATCATAACTTTACCTTGGCCGAGGAATTAGTGTATCGATACTTAAGATTACGAATGATAGGATATAACACTACAAGAATTTAATGTTCCACATACAAAATAAATTTGTAGGGAAAGGTTATTTTTGTGGGGAAAACCTTTCCCGACAAATTTTTTTTAGGAACGCTTGTCGGGCAAACATCGTGGGGAAAGGTATAAGACAACAAATGGTGAAAATTTGTGTGCTAAAGTCTCTCCCACAAATCCTTTAGAGACAAATAAAATTTATCGCTCAAGTTCTTTCTCCACAAAATTATTTGTCTGCTAAAGTTACTTTTGCCCACGAATCAGTTTGTGTAAGCACAAGGCAAAAATTATTTTGTAGGCTAAATTGCACTTTTTCCTACAAATAAATGTTTGTGTCGAAAAAATTGTGGGCCGATTTCTAATTTTTTTTCTACAAATGATATTTTGTGGAAAAATTGTATTTGTAGACTAAGTAAATTATTTTTTCTGGCAATGATAGAATTTGTAGGGAAAAATTAATTATTTTTATATATTTAATTTTTTATTTATATTATATAAATTTTTTACATTATTGAAAATAATATAACGATGCAGAAAGACAATAAATTAAATTAAGACCTTTATAAGTATCAATCAATATAACATTGAACCCAAAATAATGTACCAAAATACAAATAAAACCATTCACTAAGTATACATAGTTACATCTAAACTTAAAAAGAGTTTAGCAAACATGCTCTCTATCTATTATATTGCATCTAATAAAAATAAACATAACTCTTCATCCTATTTTTGAAGATGTGAAGTGGGCATTTAGCAAATTAGAGCTTGTGCATGTAGCCTTTGTTCTCTGGCTTAAAATCATTAGGTAGCTGAAAATAGTCAGCGAGCTTCAATGGTGTGTCTGGATGCACAAAACAAACCCCATTTACCGTGTACCTATATTTGCCATCGATGAGTGCCACATTATTTTCGAGAACGAGCATTCTAGACACATTTATACTTCCATAATGATAAGAACCTTGAGAATTAGGTCGAGCTGCTCCCACTGATAAATCTAACCTGTAAGATATTGACAGATGTAAAA
Organism: Forsythia suspensa; assembly: GCA_023638005.1. Lineage (NCBI taxonomy): Eukaryota > Viridiplantae > Streptophyta > Magnoliopsida > Lamiales > Oleaceae > Forsythia > Forsythia suspensa. Next base: position 13,729,873 of record CM042668.1, read on the forward strand.
TATCCTGACCGTGCATGAAATTTATTAATCTTATTTTCTCTAACTGTGTGAAGATGCCTCAAGAAATAAAATATGTACCTGATAGACCGAGCTTGCTCTATGGAACACAGAAAATCATAAGGTAGTAGTAATGGGCGCACGGGGATTGAGGGGTTCCCCCAGAAATCCAGAATAGTGAATAATATACCAATGCCTAGAAGTTCCAGAGGAATGAAACGGGAATAAGCCACCATATAATATGATATGTCATCAGTCTGATTCCTTGCTATGACTAAGATTGAATAAGACTGACCAACATGAACGTCAAGACTTTCGTAGTACTGTTTCAATGTGTATGCTCCTTCTGTCTCCACTAGCAGCATTTCATGGTCATCCATCAATCTTTATGTGATTTACGTCACACTCAATTAGTGTCATATTAGTAAGCATTGAATAGAGTCACATCCAACACCGTCAAAGTATGACAATCCGTACATAAGATGCATGATCATCTCAAGTCGAATAATCAATTTCACAACCGTTATTGAGAGAAAATCCATTGATACTAAGATAGTTATCCATGTGAAATCTTTGTACTGGATTTTGTACTGGATCATCCGATGAGCTTGTTCAGATAACATGATCTGTTAAGTGCATTTTGTACACTTATTTGGGCCTTTAAACTAAACTTTTATCTCGTCATTTTATTAATTTTATATTTAGTTTAGTGTATTTTTACTTCTATTGCAATGTTGGACCCGTTTGTAAGGAATTGGAGAAGAATGGATGCAAAGAGCAATAAATTGGAAAATATTTTGAAAGTATGAGGATCCAATTACACTCAATTGAAAGTTGAAGGACCAAGTTGGATGTTATGAAAAGATGGAGGACTAAATTAGATTGAATGAAAATTTGGAGGACAAAAATTGTAGAATTAAAACATTCAAGCTGGGCGATTGCCCAACTTATAGCTGGGCTAGCGCCCAGCAGCATGCGCAGAAAGCATTAGCCAAAACAGCATCCCTGGGTGATGGCCTGGTAATGCCCAGGCTAATTTTGACTACGTATTTTTTTATTTCCTTTTTTAGAATTCTAATCTGATTAGGAAGTGTTTTGGCCACGATTTTTGTGATTTTTTAAGGATATTTTGGGGCACAATTAGGGTAGTATAAAATATGAGTTATTAACTCATATAAGGGAGCCGTTTGGTGGAATTTGAGAGCCGAAATTGGGAGAGAAACAAGAGAAGAAGCGAGAAACGAAGATCAAGACAAAGATCAAAATCGTCTCTTTTGAGTTTTATTTCAATCCGGGTGATGGCTTCTATGTTTTACTTTTCTTTTTGTTTTCTTTGTCTTATTATGTTAGGCTAAAATTATTTATGCTATGGATGAAGATGTGAACCTTTTTATATTTGTTTAATCCTTGAATTCTCAATCTTAATCCAAATTTATGTTTGATTGATTTATACCATGATTTAAATGTCCGCTTGAATGATTGATCACCGCTTGAGCGTGTTTGTGATTTATTTTAGTTTCTGAAAGGTTCAAATAAATTAGCTCCTTATGAGTTTTAAACACCAAGTCAATAGAAATTAGAAATAATTTCGTATGCTTGGTGAAATCAATTTAGATAATCTTGTTTTTAAATACGTTTTTATATATTCGTATTCAAAATAGGAATATTTTGGAACTTATATGAAAATAGGTTTAATTCTACTTGACGGAGATTATTAGATAATTTAGGATTATCGATTATCAATTTGAGCATAAATTGGATTGGGACGTATGGGTTCATGGATTAAAATGAATATAAATGGTGGAGTCGGGTTCCTAGCATAATTTGTTTAATTGTTTTTTTTTCTTCAAAATTCATAACTTATCTTTACTTCAATTCTCTAAATTAGTCTAGTTTTCAAATCAAAACATTCCAAATTCTATTATGTTTATTCAATTTAAGTTAGAATTAATTTACTTTTGGCTAATACAAATCATAGTCCTCGTGGGAACAATACTCTTTTACTCACTTTTATTATTACTTGTCAACGATCCCGTACGCTTGCAGGATTTTACCGAACAATCAACATATTCACTCCAAGTGTCCTCACACTTTAATTTGTTAGATCAACTAATTTTTTCAAAAGAAAGGAGTGCAATATGTGCTAGCTTATTTGTAGTAATGATATCCGTGTCTTATTAGTACATTCTGCTACGAAAAGTTCAAAAATAAAACACCACAACATATATTTCAATATCACAACTATTTGCGATTAATATGTCTCTATTACATATTCTTCGGACTCTATTATTTAATCAATTAAAGTAATAAATAAATAATAGAGACACCAAAAAATAATGAATACATGCATTGATAATAATAATGTAGTAATTATTCTCAGCAGATTGAAAAATTGGTATGAGTATACCTTAGAACTTCAAGTCTAGTTCCTTCATATATTAAGAATAAGTATGTAGTCCGTTGAAAGTACTTAAGAGTATTCTTATTTGCGATCTAATGTTTCTCCATTGGGTTCGGTTGGCACGTGCTCGTAACACTTAGAGCATAAAAAGCATATGGTCTTGTACATATTATTTCATATATGATAGATCCTATTGCTCAAAGCATAAATAACTTATCCATTCTCTCCCTCTCTCTCAATTTGTGTCTTAAGAGGCATGTCCTTGGAGAGATAAATCTCATACGCCATGGGATTGAATCCTCTATAGGATTATTCCATACTAAATCTCCTTAGCATATTGTTATGTACGTAGATTGGGATAATCCTAACAACTTGTTAGATCTATCTCTATATATAAATTGATTCCTAAAATGTAGATGGCTTCTCCCACGGAGAAATTTTTAGATAACTACAATTTCATAGGTTATATTATGGGAATGCCATTTCCGATCAATAATATGTCATCAACATATATATATATATATATATATATATATATATATATATATATATATATATATATGTGTGTGGTGTAGTTTCTTGAACTTCTTCAAGTTCCACTTTTCTCCCACTACCCTCTCCCGTAATAAACTCTTCTTCTAAGTAGACCGCCTGCTTCAAGACAAACACCTTTTGCTCACTTCATATACATAATATCCAATCGCTTATTTCAATATCCTACAAACATAAATGTTCATATTTAACCTCGTTTATCCGGCTCTACCGCTTCACATAAGCATGATAGTCCCAAATTTTTATATGAGAAAGATCTAGTCTTTTCCTCTCCATGTCTCACATGGAGTTTTCTCAATTGACTTAGATGGGACATAATTCAGTGTATAAGGCGCAGTATGAAGTGCGTATCTCCAAAATGATTTTGGCATTCTTCTTCGTATCCGTCCATATTGTAAAGCTGGTCAACGCAAGCAGTAAAGGTTGAAAATAGGGGTCCAACCAAAACCATGTCGTAGACCAAAGAATGAGGAGTTGTCCCAGTAGGGGTAAGATCTCTGCTTGCACCATATCCAATAGTGTGTGATTTCTCCTTTTAGATACACCACTAAGTGGTGTTGATGTAGTGGAATCAACTGTGAGAGAATCTCATTCTCTTTAAGATAGTATAAGAATTCACCACTTAAATATTCTCCACCTCGATTGGATTCTTCCCTATTTTTTTTTTTCTACTTCATTTCTAAACTCCTTTAACTTTTCAAGAGCTTCAAATTTGAACTTCAACAGATACACATAACCATATCTCAAATGTCATGTGCAAACGTGATAAAATAAGAAAAAACCACCATTTATTATAACTAACATGGTTCCACATACATATCAAAATTTCAGACCTTATCTACGTCATTTGGTACGAGAAAAACGTAGTCAAATTTTCTTGAAAAATTGTCCTAGATACAACCGATGCTGTTAGGTAAAACGATGGTAATAAATTCATATGACATGATTTTTAGGTAATTCCAATTTTTTCTATTAGACAGCTTATATAAATATCAAAATCCACTAATTTGACTCAAAAATTTAAAGCACACAAAAAGTTATGATATTTCAAAGTTAGGGGCAGAATGCTGGAATTTTCAGAATCACAACTTAACACTTCTTCAAATTTCCAAACAGAAAACTAAATTATAAATTCGGTTATCCAACACTTTACAAAATTAAAGAAAATATATTCAACACTGTTTTAATTTTACATCATAAATGGCTCGATTATATTGACGCCCAAAACATGAATTAAATAAAACTACGTCATTTCTTCTAAGTTACTACTTTACCCCGTCACCAAATGCCAAACCATATTAACTGGAGATTTAATCATTTTGGAGTGAGTATTTCATAAGAAACACTCAGTAATAAATTATACTAACATATGAGACACTATACAAAATTAAAGGCAACATACCATCAACTTAAACATATGTAGGAACAACATAATTTCAGTAACCAACACTGCAAAAATCATAAGTGATTACATTCACTCACCACATATATAAGTGATTACATTCTTAGCTAGGCATGCATCAGATATAAACGAATGTATCGCACCAGAATCAATAAGAACGTAAACAGGTACACTAGAGATAGTTAACATACCAGTAATAACGTCTAGATTCTGGACAGCCTCTTTCTTAGTCATGGCAAACACTCTCGCTTTTCCTTTCTTCGCCTTTTCATTAACCTTTGTTGGCCGCTGCCTGACACTGCAACACATTGTGGTCTGGCTCGCCACACTGATAGCAAATATTCTTGCCAAAGTAGCAATCACCACCATGATTCTTCTTACACTTAGGGCACTGAGGATTGGGATTGCTCGACTATCCCTTGCTGGGACCCTAATTTTGTCTTTTGAACTCACTTGAATTTTGATTTCTATTCTGATCTTGCCACTTTCTCTTTCCTGAGTCATTTTGTTGCCATTGAACTCTAGTCTTTAAACCTCAGAAAGACACTTTTTGAGCCTTCTTAACCACCGCTCTAAAAGTCAAAAGCTCGTATGAATCGATAATCATCTGATTCTGACACACCCTAACTCATAGTATCTTACCTTTATTATCTTAGTGCTGACCTAATATAGTACATAGCGTGACACTTCTTCAAAGTTTTGCTCATACTGTGATTTCTATGTATCCCCAATTATGTACGTAAATTTCGACTCCTTCTAATCTCGCAGAGCCTCTGGAAAATATTTTTTCGTCAGTTCAATCTTGAACTAAGCCCAAGAGAAATTATTATATTCTTTCTCAGTATGGGTACGGAATGCGGACTTCCACCAGTAACTAACTTGGTCCAATCAGAATGAATTCAACACAAAGAACCTTCTGATTTTCTAGACAATATGTGCCCGCAAATTTTCTCGATGGCATTCCTCACCGCAAGAAGATCGCTTCCGCCATCAAAGGTAGGAGTGCCAGATCGATGAATTGCTCAATTATTGGCACGACAGGGGCCAAGTGATGTACCGTGTGGCCAATCGTGCTTAAGGCACTTACGGTGCCCACAATGCCTTCGGGGCTACGGCAGACCGAGGTTCTATCTCGAGTTGCTAGAGCTAGCCTCATTTCCTCTACCGCGAGTTGTAAATCCCTAATAGCTCTCGCTTGTAATCCATCAAAACAAACACCATACGCCAGGTATAAATATCTAAAAGTGCCATTGATCAAGAAAAATTAAATAATATCTTTTATATTTAAATCATCCTTCGAGAGATACAACCAACAAACTAAAAGCATCAAGACTAAACAACAAAGAACTAACTCAGTACATGCATCCCGAAATAAATACTAAAAAGAAAACATCTATCTACTAATTCTACTACTATTCATTGTCATCACAGATCCAACCTCCATGCACTCTAGGTCTCTTCGATCGTGGAGCTCATCATCTAAGGTAACACAAGGCTTGTCTTTGAACTTCTCATCGAGATCTTCCTCGAGGTCATTCTCAACCTCAACAACTAGCTCGCTTAAAAACTAGAGTCGGGCATAGGCCCCGACTCAACCATCGAGCACGCCGAGAACGGACTCAATCGTTGGAGCCAAGTCGTGACGTGGTGGGGACAGTTGCCATATGACTATACTCCTTCCACCGTATAATGAATACCTCACAATACACTTCTTACTCTACCTCCAAGTAATAGATCTCCTCTATGTCTCTCGTAATCTCCATGGCAACCGATTGTCCGGGGCCAATTGGTGAATCAACCAGATGAGCAATGGATCGAGCATTGGTTGTCACTAAATCATAGTTCATCGTCCCGATATGTGATGTCCCATGGGTACCAACATGATGTCCAATCGACCACCTGTGATTCAAGAAAAATGTATGCATTCATTCCTTGCAACCTCGACTAGCTCTATATAGTACTTACTCGGTGGAACCATGTCTAAAAATACGAACTATTGAAAGTCCGATTAGATGGGTTTTATAATCTTTTAATTAAGTTCCTAGGACTAAAATAAACTTTCATAGAATTTAGTCACATTTTTCTTAACATTTATAGTGCAAAAATTCAATATCCACTTTAAAATTTCAACTCAACGTAACATTTTATTATAGGTGAAACAAATATAAAATTTCATAAATATATGTTTCATGTACATCGCACTTAAACATAAAGAGAAAATTATCAAACTTTCTTTACCTTAGAGCTGGTGTAGCGCGGCGATTGCGAGTAGCGACACTTAAATTCTAAAATCTTAATTTCTAAATTTTTAAATTGACACAATAAAATAAAGACAATATAAAATAAGATACAATTTTAAAGTCTACAAGAGTCTATAGAAAAGTAAAATCGCGCTCCGATTCTAAGCTGTAACGTCTTGGATTTTCTCAACTTGGCGATTCACATAAAAATCTATAAATAATATTTGACGACTCCAAATAAATTTTCTCATTCACTTGATTGGTTTTCAAATTTAACTATTTCGGAAAAGTATGCAGCGCGCAAGGAAAACTTGAAATAAAATCCAAAGCCTTAAGGTTTTAACAAACAACATTAGGTGTCAACACAAATTATTTGACCATCTAAACATGTTTCAAATATTATGAGATTTGAATTGTAAATACTTGGAACCTTAGGTTACAATATATCAAAATTTGAGACCTTATCCATGTGGTTCGATATGAGAAAAATATAGCCAAAGTTGCTTGAAAAACTGTCCCAAGTAGAACTAACGTGCCTGGTAAAACGAACATAATAAATTAATACAACATTCTTTTTGGGTTAATCCAATTTATTCTATTAGACAACTTATATATCTATCAAATACAACTAATTTGTCTAAAAATTCAAGTACACAAAGAGTTATGATATTTCAAATTTAGGAGAATGCTAGAATTTTGAGAATCACAACTTGACACTTCTTCTTCAAATTTCCAAAACGACAAATAGAATTATAAATTCGGTTTTCTACCACTTAAAAAAATTAAAGAAAATAGATTCAACATTGTATTTAATTTTTACTTCATAAATGGCTCGATTATATCGACGCGAAAAACATAAATTAAATAAAACTACGTCATTTCTTCAAGGTCACTAATTTACGCCATCGCGTGAATGCCAACCATATCAATGTGGATATTTAATAATTTTGAGATGAATATTTCATAAGAAACACTCAATAGTAAATTATAGTAACATAAGAGAAACTATACGAAATTAAATGCAACATGTCATTTACTTAAACATACGTAGGAACAACATAACTTCGGTTACCGGCAACCGCATAAAATCATTAGTGATTACCTTCTATCACAACATAAATAAGTGATTACCTTCAATAACTATCGCCATGTTCCATCTTAAATCATTAAGCATGTCATAAATTTATGTATTATTTCTCCAAAATAAATTTCATAAAGCTTACTATAAGTGGTATAAGAAAACTACCTTGTAAAATCAAAGACATGTTGAGTTGAATTGTGGATAGAAATTGACTGTTTCTTTTCCACAATTTAAAACTGTGCCTCTGCCTTTTCATTAACAAAATCCAGGTGTTGTAGTGTGGTTTGGGTGACCAAAATAGAAGTGAAGGAGGAGGAAGAAATGGAGCAAAACAATGGCAGTTTGGCCAAACAATGGGAAGGGGAAGAAGGAGTGTTTCCTATGATTTTATACCTGAAACTTGAGAGTAAAATCTGGAAATTCAAAGAGTGAAATATGAAGAGAAAAAGGGGAAAAAGAAGGAGAAATAATGCTGGAAGAAGCTTGATGGAAATGTAAATTATTACCTGAACTAAGTGAAGTTGAGCAGTGTTTTGGAGACCGAAAATTTGGAATTAAGAGAGGGTATTTCTACCATTTTTTTGGTGGTTGAAAATTTGGGGACAAATCAAAGATTTAGGGGCTGAATTGGAGACATTTGGGACTGGAAAGCTGTGAGTTTCTTGTGACTAAAAGCTGGTGGAAAAGAGACCCGTAAGGCCGATTTTCAGTAGATTTAGGGGGATGTTGTGGACGGTTTTCAGTAGTTTAATTTTGGGTAAAATAGATGAAATAAGTGAGTAACAAGGTGGGTAGGAAGTGCTGATCATGTAGGAGAAAATGGGCTCAAGGATGAGGGAGAAATGGGCGGTTTTCGAATGGTTTTAGGGGCTGTTTCGAGTCATTTTGTGGCAGGTATTAAGGGTTGTTTGGAAAATATTTTGAAAGTATGAGGATCCAATTACACTCAATTGAAAGTTGAAGGACCAAGTTGGATGTTATGAAAAGATGGAGGACTAAATTAGATTGAATGAAAATTTGGAGGACAAAAATTGTAGAATTAAAACATTCAAGTCAAGCGATTGCTCAACTTATAGCTGGGCTAGCGCCCAAAGAAGATGCGCAGAAAGCATTAGCCAAAACAAGATCCTCGGGTGATGGCCCGGTAATGCCTGTGCTAATTTTGACTACGTATTTTTTATTTCCTTTTTAGAATTCTAATCTGATTAGGAAGTGTTTTGGCCACGATTTTGTGATTTTTAAGGATATTTTGGGGCACAATTAGGTAGTATAAAATATGAGTTATTAACTCATATAAGGGAGCCGCTTGTGGAATTTGAGAGCCAAATTGGGAGAGAAACAAGAGAAGAAGCGAAAACGAAGATCAAGACAAAGATCAAAATCGTCTCTTTTGAGTTTTATTTCAATCCGGTGATGGCTTCTATGTTTTACTTTTCTTTTTGTTTTCTTTGTCTTATTATGTTAGGCTAAAATTATTTATGCTATGGATGAAGATGTGAACCTTTTATATTTGTTTAATCCTTGAATTCTCAATCTTAATCCAAATTTATGTTTGATTGATTTATACCATGATTTAAATGTCCGCTTGAATGATTGATCACCGCTTGAGCGTGTTTGTGATTTATTTTAGTTTCAAAGGTTCAAATAAATTAGCTCCTTATGAGTTTTAAACACCAAGTCAATAGAAATTAGAAATAATTTCGATGCTTGGTGAAATCAATTTAGATAATCTTGTTTTTAAATACGCTTTTATATATTCGTATTCAAAATAGGAATATTTTGGAACTTATATGAAAATAGGTTTAATTCTACTTGACGGAGATTATTAGATAATTTAGGATTATCGATTATCAATTTGAGCATAAATTGGATTGGGACGTATGGGTTCATGGATTAAAATGAATATAAATGGTGGAGTCGGGTTCCTAGCATAATTTGTTTAATTGTTTTTTTTCTTCAAAATTCATAACTTATCTTTACTTCAATTCTCTAAATTAGTCTAGTTTTCAAATCAAAACATTCCAAATTCTATTATGTTTATTCAATTTAAGTTAGAATTAATTTACTTTTGGCTAATACAAATCATAGTCCTCGTGGGAACAATACTTTTACTCACTTTTATTATTACTTGTCAACGATCCCACGACGCTATGCGTGATTTTACCAACAATCAACATATTCACTCCAAGTGTCCTCACACTTTAATTTGTTAGATCAACTAATTTTTCAAAAAGAAAGGAGTGCAATATGTGCTAGCTTATTTGTAGTAATGATATCCGTGTCTTATTAGTACATTCTCGCTACGAAAAGTTCAAAAATAAAACACCACAACATATATTTCAATATCACAACTATTTATGATTAATATGTCTCTATTATTATTTTTCGGACTCTATTATTTAATCAATTAAAGTAATAAATAAATAATAGAGACACCAAAAAATAATGAATACATGCATTGATAATAATAATGTAGTAATTATTCTCAGCAGATTGAAAAATTGGTATGAGTATACCTTAGAACTTCAAGTCTAGTTCCTTCATATATTAAGAATAAGTATGTAGTCCGTTGAAAGTACTTAAGAGTATTCTTATTTGCGATCTAATGTTTCTCCATTGGGTTCGGTTGGCACGTGCTCGTAACACTTAGAGCATAAAAAGCATATGGTCTTGTACATATTATTTCATATATGATAGATCCTATTGCTCAAAGCATAAATAACTTATCCATTCTCTCCCTCTCTCTCAATTTGTGTCTTAAGAGGCATGTCCTTGGAGAGATAAATCTCATACGCCATGGGATTGAATCCTCTATAGGATTATTCCATACTAAATCTCCTTAGCATATTGTTATGTACGTAGATTGGGATAATCCTAACAACTTGTTAGATCTATCTCTATATATAAATTGATTCCTAAAATGTAGATGGCTTCTCCCACGGAGAAATTTTTAGATAACTACAATTTCATAGGTTATATTATGGGAATGCCATTTCCGATCAATAATATGTCATCAACATATATATATATATATATATATATATATATATATATATATATATATATGTATGTGGTGTAGTTTCTTGAACTTCTTCAAGTTCCACTTTTCTCCCACTACCCTCTCCTGTAATAAACTCTTCTTCTAAGTAGACCACTGCTTCAAGACAAACACCTTTTGCTCACTTCATATACATAATATCCAATCGCTTATTTCGAATATCCTACAAACATAAATGTTCATATTTAACCTCAAGCTTATCTGGCTCTACCTGCTTCACATAAGCATGATAGTCCCAAATTTTTATATGAGAAAGATCTAGTCTTTTCCCTCTCCATGTCTCACATGGAGTTTTCTCAATTGACTTAGATGGGACATAATTCGAAGTATAAGGCGCAGATGAAGTGCGATTCCAAAATGATTTTGGCATTCTTCTTCGTGATCCGTCCCATATTGTAAAGTCAATCAACGCAAGCAGAAAGGTTGAAAATAGGGGTCCAACCAAAACCATGTCGAGACCAAAGAATGAGGAGTTGTCCCAGTAGGGTAAGATCTCTTGCTTGCACCATATCCAATAGTGTGTGATTTCTCCTTTTAGATACACCACTAAGTGGTGTTGATGTAGTGGAATCAACTGCGAGAGAATCTCATTCTCTTTAAGATAGTATAAGAATTCACCACTTAAATATTCTCCACCTCGATTGGATTCTTCCCTATTTTTTTTTTCTACTTCATTTCTAAACTCCTTTAACTTTTCAAGAGCTTCAAATTTGAACTCAACAGATACACATAACCATATCTCAAATGTCATGTGCAAACGTGATAAAATAAGAAAAACCACCATTTATTATAACTAACATGGTTCCACATACATATCAAAATTTCGCACCTTATCTACGCTATTTGGTACGAGAAAACGTAGTCAAATTTTCTTGAAAAATTGTCCTAGATACAACCGATGTCAAGTTAGGTAAAACGATGGTAATAAATTCATATGACATGATTTTAGGTAATTCCAATTTTTCTATTAGACAGCTTATATAAATATCAAAATCCACTAATTTGACTCAAAAATTTAAAGCACACAAAAAGTTATGATATTTCAAAGTTAGGGGCGTAATGTCGAATTTTCGTAATCACAACTTAACACTTCTTCAAATTTCCAAACAAAACTAAATTATAAATTCGGTTATCCAACACTTTACAAAATTAAAGAAAATATATTCAACATCGCTTTAATTTTTACATCATAAATGGCTCGATTATATTGACGCCCAAAACATGAATTAAATAAAACTACGTCATTTCTTCTAAGTTACTACTTTACCCTGTCGCTCAAATGCCAACCATATTAATCTGGAGATTTAATCATTTTGGAGTGAGTATTTCATAAGAAACACTCAGTAATAAATTATACTAACATATGAGACACTATACAAAATTAAAGGCAACATACCATCAACTTAAACATATGTAGGAACAACATAATTTCAGTAACCAACACTGCAAAAATCATAAGTGATTACATTCACTCACCACATATATAAGTGATTACATTCTTAGCTAGGCATGCATCGATATAAACGATCGTATCGCACTGTAATCAATAAGAACGTAAACAGTACACTAGAGATAGTTAACATACCAAGAATAACGCCTAGATTCTCGATGCCCTCTTTCTTAGTCATGGCAAACACTCTCGCTTCCTTTCTTCGCCTTTTCATTAACCTTTGTTGGTCACCGACATCGCAACACATTGTGGTCTCGCTCGCCACAATCGATAGCAAATATTCTTGCCAAAGTAGCAATCACCACCATGATTCTTCTTACACTTAGGGCAATCGAGGATTGGGATTGCTCGACTATCCCTTGTCGGGACCCTAATTTTGTCTTTTGAACTCACTTGAATTTTGATTTCTATTCGATCTTGCCACTTTCTCTTTCCTGAGTCATTTTGTTGCCATTGAACTCTAGTCTTTAAACCTGAGAAAGACACTTTTTGAGCCTTCTTAACCACTGCTCTAAAAGTCAAAAGCTCGTACGAACTGATAATCTGTCTGATTCTAGACACACCCTAACTCATAGTATCTTACCTTTATTATCTTAGTGCTGACCTAATATAGTACATAGCGTGACACTTCTTCAAAGTTTTGCTCATACTCTGTGATTTCTATGTATCCCTGAATTATGTACAGAAATTTCGACTCCTTCTAATCTCGCAGAGCCTCTGGAAAATATTTTTTCGTCAGTTCAATCTTGAACTAAGCCCAAGAGAAATTATTATATTCTTTCTCAGTATGGGTACGGAATGCGGACTTCCACCAGTAACTAACTTGGTCCAATCAGAATGAATTCAACACAAAGAACCTTCTGATTTTCTAGACAATATGTGCCCGCAAATTTTCTCGATGGCATTCCTCAGCTGCAAGAAGATCGTTTCTGCCATCAAAGGTAGGAGTGCTGTACTGACAGAATTGCTCAATTATTGGCACGACAGGGGCCAAGTGATGTACTGGTGGGGCCAACTGTGCTTAAGGCACTTACGGTGCCCACAATGCCTTCGGGGGCTACGGCACTGGAGGTTCTATCTGAGCTGCTAGAGCTAGCCTCATTTCCTCTACTATGAGTTGTAAATCCCTAATAGCTCTCGCTTGTAATCCATCAAAACAAACACCATACGCCAGGGTATAAATATCTAAAAGTGCCATTGATCAAGAAAAATTAAATAATATCTTTTATATTTAAATCATCCTTCGAGAGATACAACCAACAAACTAAAAGCATCAGCACTAAACAACAGTAAACTAACTGTACATGCATCCTGAAATAAATACTAAAAAGAAAACATCTATCTACTAATTCTACTACTATTCATTGTCATCACAGATCCAACCTCCATGCACTCTAGGTCTCTTCGATCGTGGAGCTCATCATCTAAGGTAACACAAGGCTTGTCTTTGAACTTCTCATCGAGATCTTCCTCGAGGTCATTCTCAACCTCAACAACTAGCTCTGCCTAAAAAACTAGAGCTGGCATAGGCCCTGACTCAACTACTGGAGCACGCTCGAGAACGGACTCAATCGTTGGAGCCAAGTCAGGGACGTGGTGGGGACAGTTGCCATATGACTATACTCCTTCCACTGTATAATGAATACCTCACAATACACTTCTTACTCTACCTCCAAGTAATAGATCTCCTCTATGTCTCTCAGAATCTCCATGGCAACCGATTGTCCGGGGCCAATTGGTGAATCAACCAGATGAGCAATGGACTGAGCATTGGTTGTCACTAAATCATAGTTCATCGTCCTGATATGTGATGTCCCATGGGTACCAACATGATGTCCAATCGACCACTCAGGATTCGAAGAAAAATGTATGCATTCATTCCTTGCAACCTCGACTAGCTCTATATAGTACTTACTCGGTGGAACCATGTCTAAAATACGAACTATTGAAAGTCCGATTAGATGGGTTTTTATAATCTTTTAATTAAGTTCCTAGGACTAAAATAAACTTTCATAGAATTTAGTCACATTTTTCTTAACATTTATAGTGCAAAAATTCAATATCCACTTTAAAATTTCAACTCAACGTAACATTTTATTATAGGTGAAACAAATATAAAATTTCATAAATATATGTTTCATGTACATCGCACTTAAACATAAAGAGAAAATTATCAAACTTTCTTTACCTTAGAGTCGTGTGTAGCGCATGATTCATGAGTAGCGACACTTAAATTCTAAAATCTTAATTTCTAAATTTTTAAATTGACACAATAAAATAAAGACAATATAAAATAAGATACAATTTTAAAGTCTACAAGAGTCTATAGAAAAGTAAAATCGCGCTCCGATTCTAAGCTGTAACGTCTTGGATTTTCTCAACTTGGCGATTCACATAAAAATCTATAAATAATATTTGACGACTCCAAATAAATTTTCTCATTCACTTGATTGGTTTTCAAATTTAACTATTTCGGAAAAGTATGCAGCACAGCGCAAAAAAACTTTGAAATAAAATCCAAAGCCTTAAGGTTTTAACAAACAACATTAGGTGTCAACACAAATTATTTGACCATCTAAACATGTTTCAAATATTATGAGATTTGAATTGTAAATACTTGGAACCTTAGGTTACAATATATCAAAATTTGAGACCTTATCCATGTGGTTCGATATGAGAAAAATATATAGCCAAAGTTGCTTGAAAAACTGTCCCAAGTAGAACTAACGTGCCTGGTAAAACGAACATAATAAATTAATACAACATTCTTTTTGGGTTAATCCAATTTATTCTATTAGACAACTTATATATCTATCAAATACAACTAATTTGTCTAAAAAATTCGAAGTACACAAAGAGTTATGATATTTCAAATTTAGGGAGAATGCTAGAATTTTGAGAATCACAACTTGACACTTCTTCTTCAAATTTCCAAAACGACAAATAGAATTATAAATTCGGTTTTCTACCACTTAAAAAAAATTAAAGAAAAATAGATTCAACATTGTATTTAATTTTTTACTTCATAAATGGCTCGATTATATCGACGCGAAAAAACATAAATTAAATAAAACTACGTCATTTCTTCAAGGTCACTAATTTACGCCATCGCGTGAATGCCAACCATATCAATGTGGATATTTAATAATTTTGAGATGAATATTTCATAAGAAACACTCAATAGTAAATTATAGTAACATAAGAGAAACTATACGAAATTAAATGCAACATGTCATTTACTTAAACATACGTAGGAACAACATAACTTCGGTTACCGGCACTGCATAAAATCATTAGTGATTACCTTCTATCACAACATAAATAAGTGATTACCTTCAATAACTATCGTCATGTTCCATCTTAAATCATTAAGCATGTCATAAATTTATGTATTATTTCTCCAAAAATAAATTTCATAAAGCTTACTATAAGTGGTATAAGAAAACTACCTTGTAAAATCAAAGACATGTTGAGTTGAATTGTGGATAGAAATTGACTGTTTCTTTTCCACAATTTAAAACTGTGCCTCTGCCTTTTTCATTAACAAAATCCAGGTGTTGTAGTGTGGTTTGGGTGACCAAAATAGAAGTGAAGGAGGAGGAAGAAATGGAGCAAAACAATGGCAGTTTGGCCAAACAATGGGAAGGGGAAAGAAGGAGTGTTTCCTATGATTTTATACCTGGAAACTTGAGAGTAAAATCTGGAAATTCAAAGAGTGAAATATGAAGAGAAAAAGGGGAAAAAGAAGGAGAAATAATGCTGGAAGAAGCTTGATGGAAATGTAAATTATTACCTGAACTAAGTGAAGTTGAGCAGTGTTTTGGAGACCGAAAATTTGGAATTAAGAGAGGGTATTTCTACCAGTTTTTTGGTGGTTGAAAATTTGGGGACAAATCAAAGATTTAGGGGCTGAATTGGAGACATTTGGGACTGGAAAGCTGTGAGTTTCTTGTGACTAAAAGCTGGTGGAAAAGAGACCCGTAAGGCCGATTTTCAGTAGATTTAGGGGGGATGTTGTGGACGGTTTTCATTAGTTTAATTTTTGGGTAAAATAGATGAAATAAGTGAGTAACAAGGTGGGTAGGAAGTGCTGATCATGTAGGAGAAAATGGGCTCAAGGATGAGGGAGAAATGGGCGGTTTTCAGAATGGTTTTAGGGGCTGTTTCGGAGTCATTTTGTGGCAGGTATTAAGGGTTGTTTGGTGTGTTTATTTGGCATAAAATAAGGGGCTGTTTGGGGATGATTTTCTAGCAGTTAGGTGGATCTGGTTTTGGTCTAAAAATCGGAGAACAAATGGGCCAAAAGGGATTGACTTTAAGCTAAATAAAATGACAGAAATTAGGCTGAGAAGATGATTTTTAATTTAAAGAATTGGTCTACAATTAACCCAATATTAATTCGAGAAAAATTATTCGGGTTAATAAAATTAAATTAGTCTCGGTGATTAATAAATCTCATGTTCGTCTCATAAAATATAAGACAAGCATGGAAAAATTAACGCGACCAAAATATTTTAAAACGTACTAAAGCTCGTAGCAACGTCGGAAGTTAAAATTTTATTTCCTTGAAATTAAAAGACAAAAAAATTTCTAGTCACTACATATAAAATCTCAATTAGAGTTCAACGTTGCTTGAGAACAATTCTCAAATTGTGATGCCAGTCCAAAAAGTTTGGTTCGGTCAATTTGTTAACATCTAGTACACTTCCCAAACTCATATGTTTATTCATGATTCAAAACTTTAATGACGGGATATAAAACAATTAATTTAAAATGGTCTTATATGAAATTAATTGCACTCTCATTGTTCAACTAGAATTAATGACCCTCAACATCAATAAGTGGAATCAATAAGATTCTTAGTGGCCTATAATCCCTTTTGTTTTATTAAGACTTTGAGTGGACTCAACAATCCCAAACAAAACATCCAGGTAGATAACCTTTATCGATTACATCTCTATGTAACTCCTACATTATTAAGTAGACAATCTCTTTGTCGCACACATCTTACGTGTTTACTTAGGGCCTGTTTTACAAAGATTTTGATAAAAGTTTTAGCATATTTTGATAAAGGTTAGTGAAATGTGTGGTTAAAAATTTATTGTCCAACTTTGACTATAGTTTTTTGGCAAGTTTTTAAGCTTTACAAAACAATGGTTTAATCGTTCCAATAAAATTTCATCTCCTTGAGCAAGCCCAACAAAAGATAAATTTTAGTTAACTTTAACCTATATTTAGAAAATATCATATATGTCATAGTGATAACATATCCTTGATTGAGCAACTTTTTGTGGACTCGACAAGTTAGCATCGATGAGGGACTCTGGTTTTTCATTATAATAATGGAAAACACAATGTATCTAGACTTAATATTTTAAATAAGGGATTTGGTCTTATCACAATCATACATATACTTTTCTACATCTACTAAGTAGATGAATATACATAATTAAGAGTGGGAATGATTATGGACTTATACTATTCTAGTCTTCTAGAGCCAAAAGGAAGACTAATTGGTCAATTCATAGGGGACATTGTATTCGAGTATTGAATGCTCTAACACAATGATCTCTTCCCCATTCTGCATCTTCTTGTATCCATCTGCAACTTGTATTCTATATTAGTGACAAGCAGACATATAGTAGACTAGACGCGCAGGCCCATAATAATAATATGAGCTCGCAAGCCAATTTAATTAAATGGACACGTAGACCCATTTGTTAAAGTAGAAGTAAATGGCTTTGAATTCTTATTGTTTTTCCCAAGTTGCCTCGTCAACCCCATGATTTCTCCATCGAACTTTAACCAATGGTACTTCTCAGTTTCTCAATACATGAACTTTTCTATCTGTAATACTGATCGGAGTTTCCTAAGATAGGTCCTTATGTATTTCCAAAAACTGGTAGTCCACCACGTGTCTGGGGTCGTGGACATACTTTTGATCATCGACATGCTGAGATCTCTAGAGGTAAAGCTAGGCGGTATGCCACATTTCTAATTTTCTCAAGTATTTCAAACGGTCTCATAAAACGAGGTCTTAACTTTTCCTTTTTACCGCAACGAAGAACGCTTTTCATTGGTACTACTTTTAGGAAAACTTTGTCACCACATCAAATTCTAAATCTTTTCTTCTTTTGTTAGCCAATCTTTTCTATCTATCTTCGGCTGTCTTTATTCTGGTTTTTATTTTATCGATTGCTTCGATTGTTTATTGAACAATTTCTAGTCCTAGCACTCTCTTTTCTCTGACTTAGTCCCAATGAACTAGAGATCTATACATTCTTGCTTAGAGGACTTCATAAGAGGCCATGCCTATGGTGACTTGGAAGTTGTTGTTGTAAGAAAACTCTACCAATGGTAAATGAGACTCCCAACTACCGTCTAAATTTCAATACACATGCCCGTAGCATGTCTTCTAAAATTTGGATTGTCCTCCTCTCGGACAGCCCATCAGTCTAAGGGTGATAAGTAGTACTGAAGTTGAGTTTCGTACCTATTGATGCTTGTAGACTCTTCTAAAATTTGGATGTGAACCTCGGATCTTTGTCCGATAGGATTGACACGGGACTCCGTGCAATCTAACAACTTCTTAAAGAGTGTATGGAAATGGAAACATGTAAGTATGTACTGATCCCCGCGTATTGATCCATACTGAAAGTCATCGTTACTATTGCCCATATTGCATTACGGCTTCGTGCTGAATTTGAAAAACCAACAATAGTCCATGCTTACGTGTTTCCACTTCCATTCTGGTATTTCTAACAGATTCAATGGCCCTGACAGTCTTTGGTGTTCTATCTTGACTTGTTGATAAATCTTACATCTTTCCAAAAACATCCATATGCCTCTTTCTATGTTTCTCCACCAAAAGAAATCTCGAAGGTCATGATACATCTTCGTTCATCTATGATGCACTGTATAAGGGGTCAAGTGAGCTTTTTCCAAAATTTCCTTTCTTAGCTCCTCATCTTTGGGTACACATATCTTTCCTTTGAACATCAATGCCTTGTCGGCGCTCAAACTAAAGTATATTCGCTTATGTGAACCAACATCTTCTTTGATCTTTTTTGGGAAGGGATCCTTATCTTGTGCATCTTTATTTTGATCCTGGAGAATGGGTCGATTTGATAAAGACTTTATTCTTGTAGCAACTTGACTCGGTGGTACTATTACTTCCAATTTTAACTTTTCAAAATCTCTTATCAACTGTTCTTGTACTGTGATCGATGACACCAATCGACCTACTATTTTTCAGTTTAACTGCGTCGGCGATGACGTTGGATTTACGTGGGTGGTAATGAATCATGCAGTCATAATCCTCTACTAATTCCGACCATCTTCTTTATCTCACGTTTAACTCTTTCTGGGTGAAGAAGTAATTGATACTCTTATGGTCCGTGTAAATGTCAAACTTTCCACCATATAGGTAGTGATGCCATATCTTTAAGGCATGAACCACTACTAGTTCCAGTTCTAGGTCGTGTGTTGGATAATTTTGTTTGTACATCTTTAATTGTCTCGAAGAGTATGCGATCACTTTTTCATGGTGTATAAGCACACACCCAAGACCTAGTTTAGATGCATCACTATAAATGACAAAACATTTCGATCCTTCCAATATTGTCAATACTAGGGCTGTGACAAACAGTTGCTTAAGCTCTTGGAAGCTTCATTCACAGTTGTCATCCCACTGAAACTTTATTCATTTTCTAGTTAACTTGGTCATTAGTCCAGCGATTTTAGAGAATCTTTCAATAAATCTCTGATAGTAACCAACCAACCTTAAGAAACTTCGTACTGCTCTAACATTTGTAGGTCGGTTCCAGTTGGTTACCTTTTCTACCTTTGTTGGGTCAACTTCAATTCCTTGAGCCGTGACCACATGCCCAAGAAAACTTACTCGATCTAGCCAAAAGTTTCACGTCTTGAATTTGGCATACAACCTCTCCTTTCTCAAGATCTCTAAAACTATTCTGAGGTGTTCTTCGTGTTGCTCACAGTTGTTGGAGTGTAGTAGGATTTTGTCATTGAAGACTACAAAAAACCTGTATAAATTCATGAAACACCCTGTTCATTACTTCTATGAACACTGCTGGCGCATTGGTTAAGTCGAAAGGCATGACAACGAACTCATAGTGTCCATAATGAGTCCTAAAGGCTATTTTCTGTATGTCACGAGCCTTCATTTTCAACTGATGATTCACTCTCTATTGGTTTTTAAATTTTTCTTAGTATACATAAATGATTGAAACTCTTTCTCTTATACCAAGCTGGGACGGCTCAAAATCTCCTATATGAGACTCCGGTGAGTCTCTTTCATTATTTCTCTTTAAGACCAAAATGTGGTCTACTAAAGAGGAACTTAAAGGTCATGATTTGCACTTAACTCCAAATTATTTAATTGTCAATTACAAACCTCTTAGTTAAAATTTTGAGGTTTTGCTTTGATTAAAGATTCCAAAGTTTGTTCACTAAAAGGTAACCTGCCCTTTTCGTCCCAAATCAAAAAAAAAGACTTAAAAGGACATTAAACATTCTGGAAATTTAACCAAATACACACAAGTCATCCTTCTAGGACGTATTAAAATTTGGTGATTTTTCAAATACTATAAGGTTTTCATATCATCAAGCAAAGTGGAGAGTAAACAAAATTCGTTGTGGCAACATAGTATAATGCTACTAAGCCTATTTGACATAGTAAAAAATCTTATAAAATTATGAAACTTTGAGGGATTACTTAAAACATATCATAATATTAAAAATTCAGCATTTAATTAAATCAAATTAGTCTCCAAATTAACTCGTGAAACAGTTAGAGCAGATTTCCCGACACAGCTGTCCATCGTTACTAAAACGTGCATATGTCGTTCTATAGTCACCCAAATGAGGTGATTCTAAATCTCAAGAGTATAAAATTGGGAGGTCGTCAATCCAAAAAAAAATTCATCTAAAATTCTAAATACACCACTCTCAGCATCTATTTTTAACTAGACATGCTTGCTGGAATTTTCAGACAGCACTACCAAGAAATCAAAAATGACCCTGAGGTGATTCTAAATCTCAAGGGTATAAAATTAGAAGGTCGTCAATCCCAAAAAAATTCATCTAAAATTCTAAATACACCACTCTGGCATCTATTTTAAACTAAAACTAGACATGCTCGCTGGAATTTCCAGACAGCACTACCAAGCAATTAAAAATTACCCTAAACACATCATGGCTACATAAAATCAAATCTTAGCATCCATACACATAAAATCAGGGGTTCATACATGTAAAATGAGTGTAAAAATTCGTAACTTAACAATCTCATAAATAAAGGACAACAATAATGAAAAACATCATAAAACTTATCAATTATTTGTTCATATTCCAAGTCTCTTTTTATTAATCCCAAGCCTCCTCTTTCATCTATAAGCTTCCATCCATGACACGAACGATTAACCTATGAATAGTGGAAGGAGTGAGTTTTGGGAAAAAACTCTAAGAATATATTTGTTGGCAAATTCCAAGTATGAATGTTTAAAGAAAATGTATATCATACCAAAACATCTTAAACTCCGGAGAGCTCTAGGGTTTTTACATCCAAATAATTTCTTGACTTAATCATAAGGATTTAAGATATATTCTCATTTTCTTGAACACTCAAACATGGGATGAACATATTCTTGTTTATTCAAAAGGAATAAACTTCTTCATCTTTTCCATATGGCCATAGATTTCTAAAAAAAAATTTACTTTATGCACAATACATATTCGCCATAAACAAATAATATAGGTGGAATTAAAGCCCTTGCATATGTATTTCCTATCTTGTTTTTGAATGAAACGAAGATGATGAAAACTTTGAAAATCCCTTTGTTCTTTCTTTTCCTTCTTCTCTCTCTCTCTCTCTCTCTCTCTCTCTCTCTCTCTCTCTTTTCTTTTTCTTCTTTCTTGGAGAGTAATTATTTTCTTGTACGTGGATGTGTGTGTGTGGGGTGGGATAAAGAGAGAGGAAAGAGAGGGATTTTTGTTTTTCTTTCCAAACTTGATGTTGCTTGTAAGGTAAGGCAAAAGATGAAGAGGAAAAATCCTTTTTCTTGCACTTTGTACATTCATGATTGAGGGAACTAATTGAACACCAAAAAGGAACTTAAATCTCTTAATTTTAGAAAGTCTTTAGCATTCAAATTTCATAATTGCTTATTTTAAAAATGAGCTTTTTCTTGATTTAAATTCAATTTATTCTTTAAATAGAAATAAATTGACTTATTGATGAAAAAAGAATTATTTCTATTAAATTGGATTGGACTTTTCTCATAATGGGCTTTAATTGGGTTCGGACTTGACCTTTTGAGAAAAGTAGAAAATACTATCGGGCCTAGAATTTGGCATAAAAGAATTAGAGTATGGAAAAACTCGGAGTGTTACACATAAAGAGTGAAAACAGCAAGAAACCATTAGGGAAGAGTCCCCGATTGAGGTAGAGAAAGTGAGTAGCTACATCAATATCACCTCGAGTGAGGTAGAGAGTGTCACACAACAAAATCAGGACAATATAGATGTTGAAGGAAATGTGGATGTGATATAGGAAAATCCCATTGACCAAAACTCTTTGGCTGGTTATGAATTGGCCAGAGATAGAGAGAGGAGATAACGTAGAGAACCCCAAAGACTATCCAACTTCACTAAAGCCTATGCTAGTTATCAGGATCTAGTTGATAAGGAGCCAAGTACCTATGGAGATGCTATAAAGAGTGAGAAGTCTGAAGAATGGCTTAGTCTAAGGGTAAAGAGATGAGTTCTCTTGCTAAGAATCAAATTTGGGAATTAGTTTATAAACCTAAGGTTACATCTATAGTGTGATGCAAATGGGTTTAAAAAGTAAATGAGGAAACTACTAAGAGTGAGCCTGTGACATACAAGGCTAGGTTAATAGCCAAGGGACACACAAAAGGAAGGGGTAAATTACATTGAAATATTTTGCCTGTTCTTAAGTATACCACTATTAGAGTCATGTTTGCTTTTGTTGCTCATTATGACTGGGAACTTGAACAAATTGATGTTAAAACCACTTTTTTGTATGGTGACCTTGATGGAAATATTTTTATGTATCAACCTAATGGTTTTGAAGATAAAAACAAACCTATATGTTCTTTCTATTAGTTTCAAGGAGAGTGAGTTTGATCATTGCTTGTATTACCAGCACCACGATATAAATAATGATTGTGTGTATTTTTATTTTATGTAGATGACATGTTATTGATTGGACCTAACAAGAAAGTGGTAAACGAGATAAAGGTTGAATTAATTAAAGAATTTGACATGAAAGACCTAGGACTTGCTAGAAGGATCCTTGGTATGGAAATTGATAGAGATAAGTCCATGATCATTTGTGCATCAAAATCCTTATTTGCTTAAAATTTTGAAGAAATTTGGCATGATTGATTGCAAACATACTTCTGCGCCTCTTCGTAACCAATTCATCTAGTCTAAAGAACAATCTCCTACTAATGATGAGGAAAAAGAATTTATGAGCAAAAATCCCTACTCTAATGTTATTGGCTCTGTTATGTACTTGATGGTTTGTACTAGGCTAGACTTGGCTTTTACTTTAAGTAGGTAGATATCTAATCTTGGTCCCAAACAATGGGAAACTTAAAAGTGGTTGCTCAGGTATTTGAAAGATACCTATGATGTATCTATTTCTGAGGATGTGAAACTAAAGAGTTTTAGTGATGCTAATTATGATGAGGATAGAGATAATAGGAAGTCTACTTCCTTTTATGTTTTCACTTTGTATGATTCTTGTGTTAGTTGGACGTCTTAACTCCAACATATTATTGTTCTCTCCACTATTGAGTTTGAGTATATAGCTGCTACTAAAGCTATCAAAGAAGCTTTGTGGTTGAAATGTTTACTTAATGAACTATGTGTTTTAAGTAATAATGTGAATGTATACTCTGATAGTCAATCTACTATTTATTTACATAAAAACTTGTTTTTCATGAATGTGCAAAACATATTTATGTTAGATTTCACTTTATTAGAGATGCAGTTTCTCAAAATTTCATAGATCTTGAAAAAGTACACATAGATTATAACCCTACAGCTATGGGAACTAAGGTGCTAACATTGGTGATGTTTAGAAGTTGCCTTACACATTTAAACATTGGCAAAATGTACATGAGACTCCAATTTTGTTTGGAACCATATTTAGCAACTACTAAGCTATTTCTTTTTTTCTTTTTTTGAGTTTGCAGGTCTATTTAGTATCAAGGTGGAGGTTTGTTGGGATTTTTGTGATTCCAAATAAATTCGGGAACTATGATGATTAATTTATTCTTCATATGTTTTGAACCCATGATTGAAGACAATTAAATAGTCCACTCAAAATGTGTCAAGCAGTTGTTCTTGCTACTTCATCAATTACATCGTAAAGGACTTAAAGGGCCACATGGAGGATTAATGGACCTTTGGGTGGTTGCTCAGTGGTCCAGTGCTTAGGAATGATCTCCTAAGCACTGATGACAAGGCATAGGTAGTTGTAAGTGAAATATACATTGGATTTCACAAAAAAGGAGAATTATAAGTGGTATCAATGAACTATAATTGAAGGAGCAATATGTTTGACTTCTATTTTAATTAGGAATTACATAAGTTAGTTTGAAATGTTTATTGATATGGAATTAAATTATGTTAATTAAATGTGTTGGGTGAGATAAACAAATGGGGATTGAAATCTGTTGGAAGAGAAAGAGACGGGTATCGAAATGGGTGTTTGGAAGGAATTGATTCCTAATATTTTATTTTCACATTGCAAATTTAGATTTTGGTTCTTATTATATTATCACCAACGGGAAATTAGATACTAATATATGTTCTGGCCACATGTATGTGAAAATGGAGATAAAATGCAAAGTGAAATTGTGCCTTCTTATTTTCAATTTGAATTGAACATAATTGAGTTTTCACTCAGATAATTCTATTGTTATCTCAAGAAGCTACTCGAATATCGAAAAGGTCTATAAATCAGTTTGGTCTCCAATAGATAATTTTGTGAGTGGAAAAAAAATTAAATATTTCTAGAGAATAAAAATTAATTATACTATTATGTTTTGTGTGATTTTGAGGACTTATTTGTCATTTTATGTTATCATAATTAAATGTTTATTACATTATAGTATTTGTGAAATTACAAAGATTGCAAATTGATTATTAGTTATAAAAAGGAATGCAAGAAATATGTGATATTAAAATACAAGAAAAATGCCCACGATTTTATCTATTCTAGTGCATTGAGGGGTCTAGGCTGTGTACTATGGTGTATTATTAGAGGATTTTGGGACCCAGTTCTATGCACTGAGTGGGCCTTAAGCCCTTGTACGGGGGTACATAGCTTTGGGGCAGTTTACACACGCATGACTACATTACATATTTTAATTAGAGGGTACATTTTGGTGAGATTTTCCAATATATTGTGATGTGATGAAGTTATAGTATAGATTTTAGTTGATGAATATACTATGAATATGAGATGATATTACTTGCTTGAAATTAATATGATGTAAATGTTGGTTTACTTTTTCGGCGTCATTTACATTATGAGAATGTCTCTCAATCTTTACTATTATTATGAGATGTTATAATGTGTGTTAAGTGATGTGAACTCATCTTCGATAATATGTATAAAGCGGGAATGAGTCCTCAATTTTGGCATACACTTCAAGCCATGGCAGCTAGAGCTGCTCCAACTAATCCTTACTTTTTGCGGTATTCCCTACGATAACTAGAAAGAGCTACTTCTTCAAGCTGGGTAGGGGTTGAGCCCCTTCCTCTATTTATGTTTGGAAGACAATCCCCACCACTTCAAGAAGGGCTTACAACCATGGGCCCTTGTTCCTTTTTGATAGAAGGAACGGAAAATTCTTTGAGAAGAAAAAAGAAGTGAGAGCACCAGGTGCTTGAAGAACAAATTGGTTGTTTAAGTGAAGAAGTATAGGCTCTTTGTCCAACTATTCTATCAGCCTTGAAAAGGTATAATTTTTTTTGAAATTCTCGACTCATTGAGCCTATCGACGCATGCATTTTCCAACGATGATTTTTCTTATCAGGTAGCAGTTGAGTTTTTGGGTAGCTTTTGGAGATACATCCTTTTGATTTTGGAGTTAGAGCCACACGATAGAGCTATTTGTATTACTCATTTCATACAGCCTGTAGTCATTATTTTGGGGACACATGTTCATTTTTGGATATTATTTTGAATCACTTGTAAATAGCTAGGTGGGCTCACTATGTATTTTGTATCTATATGTATAGTTTATGTTATTTAAAAAGTAAAAGTTTTACAATTTGGGTAGTCTCTATTGCGTTGTTTTGTTGTGGTTATTGGAGGGGCAAATGGTCCCATTTAGTTGAGAATATTGTTGTTGGCATATGTGGTATTTTATTTCATGTTCGTTAGTCCCAATTATAGGGGAGATAATGCCAAAATTTTCTTTAAAATAAGTTATAATGAGTTGTATATTTGAGTAGCCCCGATGGTGGGTCCAACCTCTAGTTGGTACACATCACGTCTCAGATACATAAATATTGTTTGGGGCTGGTCGTGTCTAAAATGCTTGGTATATGGTTTTATATGTTAGGCCAACTTCTCATTCTTGGTTTATCATATTTGACAATAATTATTGTTCTTCATTTCCAAAATGGTTTCAAAATTGGTTTACACAATGTGGTCTTGAAGAACACATCCTTCCAAGAATTGTCTCAAAAGGATTCCAGTATTTCAAAAACTATGGATCAAAATTCCTTCTTGAACAAGAATGTCCTCCTTTTAAATTCTCAAAAAATTTCAAGGTTTTGTGGATCATGTGTTGGGACCTCCATGTCTATGCAGATGATATCACAAAATTTTCTCCAAAATATATTGTTCAAAAAATCAAGATCAAGTGGTGGAAAAATTTCACAGAAACTAATGCCTGCCCAAAAGCAGTTCAAGCATGGCTCAAAAAATGCGAGTATCAAACAAAAGGAAAGTCTATTTCTTCAAAAGTTCAAGATAAGAATCTAATTTCCTAATTGAAAAAAGCAAGCTTATAGAAATGCTAGCCGAGTGCAAAGACCTTGACGAATTGGCACATCTGGCTCAGCGTGCTGCCTCTCTGGTAGGAACAGCCTCAAATCCTTTGAAAGTTTGAAGTTCGTCCCCTTCAAGATCAAATGCTAAAGATTATGCCCAAAACAATGAAGATGATTTTTATGGGATAGATGATGTGGTTGATTATTCATAATTTTCAAAACCAGATCATGACATTTCAAGAGTTTTCAAGATTTCTTAAGGAAGCCAAGAAGACAATTATTCAAAATTATTGTACCTGCAAGATTCCAACTGCCCACTATCTAAAAAGAAGTCCAAATATCTATACACCTACCCACTTCTTGCAAAAAGGTCAAAATAAAACAATAATTATTGTCCCTTTAGTCAAATACTTTGCCAAAAGCAAAGAAAAACCGTGGACAATTATTATTCTAACGGTAGACAACTTTCAATAAGGAAACATTTTTCTCAATTATTGGAGTTCAAGTCCTGATTTGAATTCCTTCAAGACTCCTTTAAAAAGAGGAGATTTTCCCCATTCAATGCAAGTGTTTTTGGAGAAGATCCCCTGTATTACAAGTTCTTCTGTTAGCATTTTTTTAATTAGCCTTCTTTGTGAAACAGTAGGCTATTATCTTTGGGTCTCGTGACTTCTTCTCTTTCCATTGTTTCAAATTGAGGTGTTGTCTTTGTGGAGTTGGACTACGAATTTGAAACCTCATTTCACCACCATTGACGCCAGTCACTGGAGATAAAAGGAATATTTTATCATTTGTTGATTAGCCTCTTATTTTCTAGTTTGTTTTCTTGTATTTGTTTGTGTTTAATCTTCACTTTGTGTTGTAGATTGAACCAATTTTCTCCACAAAAAACTATCACAAAACAGAATAACACATTATTAGGTTCTCGAGTAGTGAATGAGACCACTACTAGAGTTATCACCACCAATTTGAGCAATACATGAATTTAATTCTCAATTATCGAATGGAAAACGTTGGGCTCTACCCTTGGTTGGATTTGTGTTTTCCCATTAGAAATTTTTGGTTTTTGGGGATTGAGCTTCTTGTTATTGGAAATGATCTTATGTCTCATGCAACACTTCGATTCAATTTGTTGACAAACTCGTGGTTATCTAGAATGGGATGCGCGCAGGCATTTGTTTGGGTTTGCGCAGCCTTGGAGGGATCACAATTCTAGGTCGTGGCTACAAATCAATGTGTAATATCATGTTGGTTAGATTTTCAAGAAAGAACTTCGATTACACAATAGAGAGAAATGAATATTGGAAAATTTTATGTACATAAAGGGTTTAGAGAAAATAATTCAAAGTTTCTCACGTATTGAGAATAATATAATTGGAACATAGAGATTTTGACATAAATCCGTAAAATCTCCTTGGCGAGAAGTGTTTTCCTCACATGTGTTAGAAGCTCCAATTTTCTGTATTCATATTACATTCATTTGGGTATATGAAAAACTTTGAATACGGTATTCCAATCCCTCGTGTTTTATATAATTTTCAATCCATGAAGCCCACACAAGACTTTTTCTTATGTTTGTTCTAAAGTGTTTTCAATGTTCATTTCTCGTATTGTTGACGTCTACACAACATAGAATATTACCTTTGGAGACTCTACCACTAATATATAATTCTTAAGCAAGGTGAACCCAAGAGAACACCTAGGTGCATTCATACTCATTCCAGTCAAGCACGAATTTATCGACACACTTTATCGATATATAGCATGAGATATATGATTTTCTTCCAAAAACAAGAAGCTCAGTGCAAATGGAGAAAGGCTATTTATCTTGAATACACCAAAAAATTGTTGGAACTAGTGCTAGGTGTTGTCGATTTTAATCCCGCAAGTATATGGATCGTTAACAAGTAATATAATAATGTGAATAGTGTTGAACCTACTAGGACTAGCTACCAATTAACTAATTAATATATACTTCGAGTTTTAACAAGATAAGAACAAAGATTCGTTCAATCCTAAAGTTATTCTACTTAAGTTTAATTAAATCTAAATTATCACGCAATGAAAAGAAATTTTAAGAACAAATTTGAGTTTTACTAGCATTAGGATTCGCGAATCCACCTAGATGTTCCTTAATCAATTATCCATTAATCGCTTTCGCTTTATAATTACCCTATATTGAAAACTAGTGATCCTATAATAATCAAAAGACTATCTCGATGGTCAATCAATTCTATATTGATATGAGAACCTAATTATCTCTAATTAAATTTCGAACATAAAACTATACATTTAAATCACAAGAACACCCTAAACGGATTTCATAATGCATAATAGTAATTTCTATCTATTATTAGACCATATGTTATTCAATACCATGTGCTTATCTTGATTGAATCTCTTCACTTCGATAAAGGTCACAAAACATTCCAATGGTGATCAAGAATTAAAACGTTAGAAAAAAGGATAAAGAATAATCAACCCAAAAGTAATTAATTACTAAAACGGAAAAGCTTCTAATTAATTAAAAAGTGGGGTTTCATGGAGTTGTTTCTGTGATTTAAAACGTTCGGTTGAACTGTGCGATCACATGGTAAACTTAACCTGCGATTGCAATGCACTCTAATTCTGGGCAGAATTGATTCTGCCCAGACTATGTGGTCGCATTGGTTATACCTATGCGATCGCATAGGTATTATAATTTAGTTTTTTATTTTATTTTTATAAGCATAACATAAAATTTTAAGTGTGTGCCCGTGCAGAATAATGATGATCATTGTTCCTCGTTACCTAAGAATTGATAAAGCATACTTTATCTCTCTCTCTCTCTCTACTGAACGCAGTTTCCTTGTCTACACCCGATCTTTTTACATGAATTTCTAGCAACTCAACACCGCTTTTCATGGTTAATTGCATTTACTTGTTCTTTTGGATTGACCTCGGCATTGCTTGGCCATGTGCCTGGTTGTCACTCGGTCAATAGTTTAGCTATCTGCCCAATCTAATTTTCTACATTCTTTATTACGACATCTTGTCTTTTCTGCACTTCCTTGAATCCAATCTCCATCCGTTCTAACAATTTAGTGAATGCCTCTTCCCATCATCCTTCTATTTCTTGGATCTTTCCTTATTTGGCAGATTTTGAATATTTTAGATATTTCCATAGGAGATTTTGGATGATTTCTCCACTCCAGATCTGTGAGTATGGATTATTTTGTTGTTGTTGAAAGTTTTGAGCGTATGCCACTTGCTCAGGTGATGACATATCAACAATGGCTAAAGAACACTTCGATGATTGATGATTTGCCCCACAAGTTGTATATACCATGATAGACAGATGAACCACATTATCAAATTGGGAGTGCTTTAATGATTCCATCTGCTTTGCCAATGAACCAATTTT
Source organism: Forsythia suspensa (assembly GCA_023638005.1). Taxonomy (NCBI): domain Eukaryota; kingdom Viridiplantae; phylum Streptophyta; class Magnoliopsida; order Lamiales; family Oleaceae; genus Forsythia; species Forsythia suspensa. The sequence goes on from CM042668.1 coordinate 13,760,517, forward strand.
GGCCAGCAGTAGTGAATTGATTTCCACCCCGTGCATCCTGTTGCTTTCTTTTGCGACCCTCTGTCTGGCCACATAACTAACTGTTCACTCAGCATCTCATACAAGTCGTGAAGGTCGTCGGTGGATCTATTTAGATAAAGAAACCTACTACAGAATCTACTGAAGAACGATTGTTTGGAGCTAATCCAGAGAAGATATAATGATTCCGAGCCGCTGAGGAAAAATCATGACTTGGACACTTTCGGAGTAGTTCCTTGAATCTTTCCCATGCCTAGTGAAAATTTTTCAAGTCAGATTGTTGGAAATTAGATATTTCATGCTTTAGTCTGTTCACTTTGGCCGAGGGAAGTATTTCAGTGTGAATTTTTGGACCAAATCTGTCCAAGTAGTGATGCTTCCAGACGGTAGAGAATCTCAACATTATCTGGCCTTATCCTTCAGAGTCTGTGGGGAGAATCTCATCCTAAGTGCCTCTTCATTAACACCGTGATATTTGAAATTTCCATAGTATTCCATGAAGCGAGAAAGATAATAGTGAGGATTTTCGTATGTTCTTCCATAGAACGACAGATTGTTCGACAACAGATTAATCACATCTGGTCTTAACTGAAAGTTCTCAAGTCCAAAATATAGATAAATTATGCTGGACTGATTCACAACAATCGGGGGCATCATATACTCATCCATAAGAATATCTCGTTCATTAACTTCAACTGGTCGAGCCACAGGTGCTAGAATATTTCGCATACCTACAGGTGGTGGATCATGGACTCGGTTGTTGTCATCCATTGTGTCTCTTTGCTATTTTTTCTTTTCTTGTTTTTCACGTTGTCGTTGGTGAAAGCTCTATTCAATTTTTGGGTCAAAATCAATAGATCTTTTATCTTTGGCACGGCGCATACACAATCGACACCTAAAACTTTAGAAAATTTCTAAAATTCAGCAATTACACAAAGAATTGAGAAGGAGAATAAAAAAATTTTAAACTAAATTATCAATTAACGTAGTAATTAATAAAACTAGTTCCCGACAACGGCGCCAAAAACTTGTTGTCGATTTTAATCCTGGAAGTGGACGGATCGTTAACAAGTAATATAATGATGTGAAGAGTGTCGAACCCACGAGGACTAGCTACGAATTGACCAATTAATGTATACTTTGAGTTTTAACAACATAAGAACGCAGTTTCATTTATAAATTCAATCCTAAAGTTATTCTACTTAAGTTTAATTAAATCTAAATTATCACGCAATCAAAAGTAATTTTAAGAACAAATTCAAGTTTTACTAGCACTAGGATTCGCGAATCCACCTACACATTCCTCAATCAATTAGCCATTAATCACTTTAACTTTATAATTACCCTAGATTGAAAATCGGTGATCCTATAATAATAAAAAGCCTCTCTCGATTGTTAATAAATTCTATATCGATATGAGAACCTAATTATCTCTAATTAAGTTTCGAACATAAAAATATGCATTTAAATCACAAGAACACCCTAAACGGATTTCATAAGACATAATAGTTATTTCTATCTATTATTGGACCATATATTATTCAATACCATGTGCTTATCTAGATTGAATCTCTCGACTTCAATAAAGATCACAAAACATTCCAATGGTGATCAAGCATTAAAACGTTAGAAAAAAAGAATAAAGAATAATCAACCCAAAAGTAATTAATTAATAAAACGGAAAAACTTCTAATTAATTAAAAACGTGAGGTTTCATGGTTCATCCTAGCAATAAATAATTTAGCCGGACATGATTTCATAAAATATTATAAGAGTTGAATTAATCATGTTCCGGAGGAAAAATAAGAAAAATAAGAAATACAACCCGTGATTTCGGCCAAAGAATCTTTAATCCATTCCTTGATCTTCGAATCTTCTCATGTATTTTTCTCTCCAAAATTTGCCTCCCGCGATTTCTCTATTTTCTGCCTTTTATATCCTTCGCAAAACTCTCTTAAACATGTTTTAAGTTATTGTTTTATCCTGGATTGAATAGAGTCCTATTTCCATAAGGACACAACAAAATAATGCACGATATAACCGTGCGATCACATGGTTCAAGACCTTGCGATCGCATGGTTCTGTCCAATTACGTTGTACAGCACAAATCACTCCTTGCAATCGCAGAAATGCTTAACCATGCGATCGCATGGTTACTTGAAATCCAGTTCCTGAATTGTTCTTTTTTATTTACTTGACAAGCCCCCCAATTCTCTTTATGTGTTAAATTGAGTCCCTTTTTCTTCTGTTTGTTTTCTTTTCGTTTGATCGACACTTGAATTTAGTTATTTTCATATAACGATAAAAAAACAATACGCTATTATGCTGAAAATATGTAAGAGTACTCATAATTGTCCTTTTTTGTGGGCCTCGATCAGTACAAAATTGTACTTATCACTAGGTAAAAGATCAAATGGTGACAACTAAGGTCCAATGTTTCTCACTTGAGCACCTAGCATGAAATATATTCCCAATGCTCGATCAAACCTTTTTGCCTCCTCAATCTTTAAGGCTCACAATGTCTAGTAATTGAACAAAAACTCTAGCACAAAGACGTAAAAACGCATTATGAAGATCTTGAGCACTGAATGAGACAACTAATAGAGCTATCACCACCAATAACAGTAATCAAAGAATTCGAGTCACAATGATCCACGACACGTGTTTGAATGCAAAATGTTTGATTCTACTCGTCTTTTTTGGATGCATTTAGCTAGAAAGGATCCTTATAATTGTTTCATGTTTTCCTATTAGAAATATTTGGTTTTTTGGGACTGAGTTTCATATTTTTGGAAGTGGTCTTATGTCTCATGCAATATATTGATTTAGTTTATCGATAACTCATGGTTATCTAGAATAAATGCAGATGCGCCTGGGCATTTTTTTGGGTTTGTGCTGCCTTGGTGAGATCATAGTACTAGGCCATCGCTACGACTATGTAATATCATCGTTGATTTAGGCTACTATAAAACTCCAGAACATGAAGAAAACAAATGTAGATGTGTTAAGGGGAAATTTGTATGTAATTAAAGGAATTAGAGAATATAATTCAAAGTTTATTATATGTGGAGAATAATATAATTGAAAAATGGAGACTTTGATATAAATATGTAACATCTCCTTGGCGAGAAGTGTTTTCCTCACACGTGTTCAAAGCTCTATTTTTCTACTTTCGTATTATATTCATTTACGCTTATGAGAAGCTCTGAATACATTTTTCCAATCCCTCATGTTACGTAAAATATTCAATCCATGAAGACTTGACAAGACATTTTCTTATGTTTGTTCATGCTCCGGAGTGTATTCAAAGTTCATTTCTCGCCATGTAGAAGTCTATAGAACATATTACCATTGGAGTCACTAGCACTAACTAGTAGACCTTGAGCGAAGAAAACCCAAAACGACCCTAAGGAATATTCATACTCATTTGAGGAAACCACACGTTTATTGACAAACTTTCTTAATATGTGACATGAGATATATAATTTCATTCAAAAAATATTCTTGAATAAAATAAAATAAAATATTGGAACTGGTTCTCGGTAAATAGATCAAACAGTGAAAACTGAGGTCCAACACTTCCCACTCGAACACCTGATAGGAAATATATTCCCAATGCTAGATCATACCATTTTGCGGCCTCAATCTATAGATCTCACAATGTCGAGTGATCGAGTAAAAACTATAGCACAAAGATGCACTAATGCATTATTCATTTGTTGAGCACCGAATGAGACAACTAATAGAGTTACCATCGCCAATTACATCAATCAACAAATTCAAGTCTTAATTATCCCTAATACGTGTTCAAATGGAAAACGTGTGACACATCTTGTCATGGTTGGACGCATTCAGCTAGAAAGGATCGTAACAATTGTTTCTTGTTTTCCTATTAGAAATTTTTGGTTTTTTGGGACTGAGCCTCTTGTTTTTGGAAGTGATCTTATGTTTGAGCAATACCTCGATTCATTTTCATGTCATACTCGTGGTTATCTAGAGAATGAGTGCGGATGTGCCTAGGCATTTGTTTGGGTTTGCGCTGCCTTTGAGAAATCGTAATACTAGGTCGTGGCTACGACCCCCGGTGTAATATCTTCGTTGATTTTAGGCTACTTCAATTTTGAGGATGGAACTTGGATAACACTCCAGCAAAGAAAAAACAAATGTAGACATGTTATGGGGAAAAATTATGTAATTAAAGGAATTAGAGAAAACAATTCAAAGTTTCTCACATGTCGAGAAGAATACAATTGGGCATGGAGACTTCGACATAAATCCATAACACCTCATTGACGAGAAGTATTTTCCTCACACTTCTTCGAAGTTCTGATTTTCTGGTTTCACATTACACTCATCTGCGTTAAGGAGAAGCTCTACATACGTTTTCCCAATCCTTCATGTTACATAAAATTTTCAATCCATGAAGACCTATCAAGACATTTTCTTAAGTTTGTTCATGCTTCGCAGTGTTTTCAAATTTCATTTCTCGTAATGTAAAAGCACCGTTGGAGTCGCTACCACTAACTAATAGACCTTGAGCAGGGAAAAAGACACCTAGGTGCATTTGTACTAATTCCAGGCGATCATGAGTTTATGGATGAACGTTATCGATATGTGACATGAGAAACATGATTTCTTCCAAAAATAGGAAGCTCAATGCAAACGGCCAAAGGTTACTCATCTTGAATAAACAAAAAACTTATTGGAACTAGTTTTAGGTAAATAGATCCCACGGCAAAAACTAAGGTCCAATGATTCCCACTCAGGCACCTTCCCAACTACAAGAAATTTCAAACTACGAAAATTTTGATTTTGTAAAGTTTCTCGACGACTCTTTTTCGACGAAATAACCTAAAAATAACTTTCTACAGCAAAACTTACATCGTAAAAGGGAAAATTTAGAATTTAATACATTTTGTAATGTCTCCAAATTAGCCTCCAAAACATAAAAGGCATATTCTTGAGCATAATTGTCCATCGTTACCAAAATTTGAATATCTTGTTCTACAAACATCCAAAAGGGGCGATTCAAAGTCTCAATGGACCAAAATTGATAGGTCATCAACCCCATCAAATTTCATTCTGAAACCTAAAGTATACCATTATGGATGTCTATTTGAAACTCGATGTGCTTGTTGGAAATTTTGGACAATTTTATTCTGGTCATCATTTAACTATTTAAACATTCTTAATACTCCAAAAGTTTGAAAAAACTTCATTTCATAGAGTCCCAAGAAAGTTTATGACAATTAAAAATTAACATTCTTAACAAAAATCATCTCATAACATAAAAATTCCATAATTTAAAACATCATTCAAAAACTGCCATTTGTTTATCTTCTTGAAAAACTCTTTTCCCATGGCTTATTCCTTTCATCATCAAGTCTCCATCCAACTCTTCAATCTATGAAGGAAAGAATGGTGAGTTTGGAAAAACTCAATAGGAATATCAACATAATATAATGCAAATCCCAATTTAAATATTTTAAATCATGCAATAAAAACTATACAAACTTCTAATTCCGGTGAGCTCAAGGGCCGAAACCCCAAATTATTTTTTAGGTTTAAGTCTAAAGGATTTAAACCATAAACTTTCTTTCTTGAACATCCAAAATAGGATAAACTTATTTTCTTGTTCATTCCAATGGAATAAACTACTTTCTTTTCTGGATGGCCACAAAATATAACTCTTTAGTATAGAATATACACATAACTTCAATACATAAAAGTGACTAAATCAACTTGCATATAGATATTCCTACCTTATTTTTTTTTATTAAAAGAGAGATGAAAAACTTTGAAAATCCGCTCTTGTTTCTTCTTCTTCTCTTTTCTCCTTTTCTTTTCTTCTTCTTTTCTTTCTTTGTAAAATGGTTTAATTGTATGTTTTTTTTTGGGGGGGGGAGAGATACCCATTTGGAATTTGGTATGTCTTTGATATGGTGCAATTACCATAAATTTAAAACAACCTACAAATCTTGGGTCGTTTATTATTAATAGATCTTATTTGGACTTTGGATGGACATGTGGCCACAAACACTCGCTAAGAATTTTACATAGCCAAAATAATTTCTAAATTTTTGGGGTGTTACACTAATAAAGCAAATGTCGTTTTTCAAAATTTACACCACTTAAACATAGTCAGGACATGGTAATTTAATTTACATATAAAAGAATCGATTATATCGGCACCAAAATTATAATAAACATAGAACTTTTTATGGTGTTGCACCGCCGCCAAGCCTTTCAATCTGGAGAGTAAATATTTTTGGGTGTGAGCATTTATAAGGAAACACGAGTAGTAAATATACATACATGTGAGAAAACTATATGCAACCACAAATGTGACATGCCAAGCGTTAAAACATTCATATGGAACAAACATAAATTTGGTAATGAGCACCAAATATTCCCCACATATCTCTTAAGTGATTGCCTTCAATCACTAAACATTCAAGGGGGTTTCCTTCAATCACCGACACAATGTTCCATCATAGACGTGCCCAAACCACACTAGATCAATTAAGGCAATCACTAAACATTCAAGGGGGTTTTCTTCAATCACCGACACAATGTTCCATCATAGACGTGCCCAAACCACACTAGATCAATTAATTACATCCGTCAAGGCATGGCAACGTCAAAAGCAATTAACATGGCACATGTGTTTACATAAGATTTCTTAGGTTAAACTTCATAATTTCATGTATTTAATGCAGTATAGAACTATCTCAAAAATGAAAGTTTCTGTTGAAGTTGAAATGGAGGATTAAATAATGCTGCACCTTACCAAAATAATTTTGCAAGCTTACCTTTTATTTGTGTAAAATTGTGCACGAAGGTGTGTGATTTGGGAAAAAAATGAGAGAACTAGGGGCCAAAATCTGGGGAAGAAAAAGGAACAAGTGTAGAGAGTTAAGAGCTAAAAAAAGAGTAAGCGAGATTTAGGGAGAAAAAGAGTGGTTTTCTGAAACTTTTGTGGAATGATTTTGGGGACGAGGAAGAAATGAGGTTTATTGTTGGGAAATGAGAGAAGAAAAAGGGACATCTTGTTAAAGATACTTAGGGGCCAAAATATGGAGAGAAATAGAGATAAAAATGGAGAACAATGCTGTGATTTTGGGGCTCAACTAATGAGGCGAAGTTGGGACTACAGGGGCCGAAATCTAGAAAAGAAAATAGGGGTTGAGGGCGGAGGAATGGGGTAGTTTTGGAGCTTCATAGGAGGTGGTATGTAGGACGATTTTTTGGTCAGCATGGGGGGCAGTTTTTGGGGTGGTGAAGTGGGCAGTTTGGCTGTTATTGGAGTGTATTTTGGGTTGAAAAGGGATGGATTTTTGGGCCGAAGGATATGGTTGTATGGGGATTAAGGGGCCGGGTTTGGACTAGAAAAATGGTGACTAAAATGGGCGGTTTTAGGCAGTGATTTGGACGAGTTTCTCCTTGGCTATTTGGGTGGGTTTTTCGACAGTAATTGGGTCGACTTTTAGGTGGTGTTATGGGATAAGTTTCAAGCTAGAATTTGTCGGGCTTTGGGCTAAGAAGATTGGGAATAAAGGGTCATGATTTTATCTGAACAAGTTCAGATCAAATCAATACGAACCAATATAATTCCAGATACATGCGACAATTTTCATACAACTTGAAATTTAAATTTTACCAAATATCTAAAGTTAACAAGGTTCGTTTAAAAATTAAAAATATTCCAAGTTCGTAAAGAAATAAAAACAAACGTGTGCAACTTTTGATGTGACCAATATGATTAATAAATTTTATTTTTAGAAAATTGAAAATGAAAATTTTTCCGATCGTCACAAGCAGGCTCTTTATCTTCTTCGCATTTTGCACAATAGGCTTTTTCTTCTTTTTCTATATTCTGAGACATAGTGATCATACTTTTCACAATTATAACATTGCACATCAGTCCATGTTCTTCCTACTTTGTACCAATTGCTTCTGCCACGTCCTCTTAAGGGTTGTATCTGATTTGAATCTTTAGAATTATAAGAGTTACTCTTAGATATTCTTCTTCCCCTACCTCTATAATTTCCACGTCCACGATAACAACCTCTACGTCTTGCTCTTCTCCCTTGAGAATATTCATTTCCATCATCCTTTTCTTTCAATGACAGTTTTGAAAGATGAACTTGAGCTTGCAGCTCCTTCTCAGTCATCATTTCTTCACTATCTTGTAACGGTCCCATCAATTGATCAATAAAATGGAATCTAAATCCTTTGAGCCTAGAGATTGTAAATTTGTTTCGAATACTCGAACATCTTCCAACGTTTCACCATATCTTTCTAAGGTATCCCATGCTTGCTTGACGCTTGGCACTTGGCACTTGTTTCACTTGAAATCTTCTCAAACATGCTTTCGTCCAAACACATATGGAAGAGCGTCCAAGCTTGCTGATCTTTCTTTCAAGCTTTATACAAGCCTCCTTCTGAGATTGAGGTAAATCTTTCCCATCATAAAATCTTTTCAACAAGTTCCCACACATCTTGCATCTTAGTTGCTTTCATGCGAATACACCAATTATCATAACTCTCTTTGGTGAGTTTTGTTGTGCGATTATAATCCCACAAGTGGACGGATCGTTAACAAGTAATAAAGTGATGTGTAGAGTGTCGAACCCACGAGGACTAGATATCAATGTAATCAATTAATTAATAATTCAAATTCTAACAATATGAAAAACACAGATTTGATTTTGATGTGTGATTCTAAACTAGTTTAACTATTTTAATTAAATTTAAAATATCAATAAGTAACTTTAAATGATAAGACGAATTCTTGTTTTTACTAACACTAGGATTTGCGAATCCACCTATGCGTTCTATAATCAATTATTCGTTAATCGCTTTAGCGGTTAATTACCCTAGATTGAAAATCGGTGATCCTAAAATAATCAAAATCCTCTCTCGATGGTCGATTAATTCTATATCGATGTACGAATCTAATTATCTCTAATTAAGTTTCGAACATAGAGATATGCATTTAAATCTCAAGAACACCTAAACGGATTTCACATAACATAATAGTAATTTCTAGCTATTATTGGACCCTATGTTATTCAAAACCACGTGCTAAATTTATATTGAATCTCTCGAATTCAATATAAATTACAAAATATTCTAATGATGATCAGACATTAAAACATTAAATAAACTGAATAAGGAATAATCAATCAAGAAGCAATTACCTACTAAAATGCAAAACTTCTAATTAATTAAAAATATGAGATTTCATCGTTCATCCAAGAAAAAGTAAATTTAACCGGACTTGATTTCGTTAATTGTTATAATAATTGAGTTCGTCATGATCCGGAGAAAGAAAAACAAAAAATAAATAAAACCCGTGATCCCGGCTCAAGAATCTTCAATCCCGTACCTTGATCTTCGATTCTTCGTTTGTATTTTGTTCTCCCAAATTTCGTCCTCCGGGATATGTCTCTTCTCTTACTTTTATACTCTCCTCCAAAACCTCTAAAACGTGGCTTAGGTAGTTGAATTAATTTGGACTTGGTAGTGTTGTAATCCAATCAGAAACTGGCAAACTGCTGCTTGTTTGACCCATGCGATCGCATGGTATTCACAAATAAAGTTCTGCAGAAATTTTGGCCTTCTTGCGATCGCAGCCTTGGACAACCATGCAATCGCATGGTTATCTGGGATGCTTTCTTTGGTTCTTTTCCTTGATATTTGCATGTCAAGTCCTCCGAGTATCTTTATCTTTGCAATTACATCCCATTTTCTTCTATTTGGTCTCTTTTCGTCAATTCGACACTTGACTTTTATTATTTCCTAAAATAACAAGAAAATGGCATGCCATTAAATTGAAAAAAATTAATATAACTCATAATCGTCCATTTTTGTAAGCTCCAATAAGTACAAAATTGTACTTATCAAACACCCCAAAACTTGAACTTTTATTCATCCTCGAATAAACTAACTAAAGATAATCTTGCACTTAATAAAATAAGCAATAACATAATTCACACTATAAATAGCTTGCCGTTCTTGCTTCAACTTTTGGAAAAAAGAAACTTATAATTCATGACGAGTGTTCGGGTAATACCGTTGCAAACGTGATTCTACTTAAACCATACTTGAGATGTGTGCGATAGTAGTTAATCCGATCCCCACAAGTTCTATTGTGGTGATAGCCCAACCACTTGGTCAATTTTCCTTTCCCTCTCGTAAGGCACACATCCCCCAAAATGATTATTTTCTCTCAAATCTCGAGATTTTTGGTTAAAAGGTTACAGTTTACTCATTATTTTCTTGTTTGAAGCTGGTTGAAAGCTAGCAATCGTGACAACCTAGGTTTGTGAAGATTCTCTAATTTCTGAGCACTTTCGACCAGAAAGTTTCTACTAAGTAAGTCAAACCCATTAGTCATCTAATTCCCAAAGTTACTTTGCAAAGGATTTTTCACTGGACAGAAATAAAAATTAATTTTTAATTAATTTTTTATATAGATCTTATGTACAAAACTCAATCCATTAAGTTTTCTAAATGACTCATGTAACGAGCGATGACTCCCAGGTCTTTCGAACCTTAGGGCATCGGGGTTTGAGAAACCCCTACGGGCCTTTTCACTCAAGTCAAATAAGCTACGAAAAGAGTTATAAGATATTAATAAGGTGCAAAACTCAGTCCATTAAGCTTTCTAAATAACTAATGTAACGAGCTTGAGGTCAATGACTCCCAAGTCTTTCGAACCTTAGGGCATCGGGTTTTGAGAAACTCCTACGGACCTTTTCACTCAAGTCAATTAGGCTACGAAAAGAGTTAAGCAATAATAATAATAATTTTGTTCCTTGTGTGCAATAAGTTCATGATAGGGGACTAGATTCCTAATATTCGGTCAATACCTAGCTTTATCTAACTGGTCTACAGTGCTCCACACACAATTTTTCAGCATACATGAAATTCAACACAACCTAGATAGCCACCATCACTGCTGGTATACTACATTTTCTCACTATATTTGTTACTGGTTTGAGAATACGGATAGTTCTATTTTCTAAAAGGTATCCTATTGTTTTCAACTTAAGGGTACCCAACATAGCTGAAAATCATCATAACCGACCAACACATTGCTATATCAAATATGGTTAAATAGCCTCACATTTAAACAAGGTAATCATTTGCTCACAAGTCATGATTAAAGCTAAAATTAAATATAATCATAAACGGGCTTTCAAAATAATTATTTTTTCCGAATAAATAAAATAAAAAAAATTCAAAATTCAAATATCATTTATCAAAAGCAAACATATATCATTTATCAAGTCAAGAGCAAATTTTCATACATCACCCCCAAACTCGAAACATACATTGTCCTCAATGTAATTCAAAAGAAATGAAGCACATAAAAATTTAGAGACTTTCCGAATGTGGATATGATGGTGCCGGTAGAAGTAGTGTGGAAAGATCAACCGGTGGAGGTGCTGGCATGGGTGTCGACCGGTAAATCTGGTCATGGATGTCATCAAGCTTACCTGCACATCCGCTCTAGCCACTTCTTGACTGGTCGCATCGCTCAAATCGACTCGTCCCGTGGCGGTATTGGCGACGCCGATCGGTCTCCATAGTCATTTGAGTGTGTCAGACTGCATCCACTCGAGATCGCAGCATCGTCAACTCTTGCTGCACCGCATGCACAACTTAATCCTCGTAGCGACAATGAGTCGTGTCTGTTCAGCCTGACCCTCCAGTAGGCGATGTAGCATGGATGCTATGTCTCCTGGTGGTGCGTTATACTGAGGTGCGGCTGACTGGAGTACGACCGGCTGCTCTTCTTGGTGCTGCTCATCTGCGGCTGAGGCTGTCCTTACAGCTCGTGCAGTATGCCTTCTCACATTTTCCAAGGCAAAGTGATTGATAGGTCCATTTGCCTTCAATACCAGCTCTACTGGTGAGATCTGGACCCTTGCAGATACCACTAATTAGAGTTGGGATGATGGCTATGTGCCTCTTGTCTATCTAGAAGCCCAGCATGCTGATCAGGGTGTAGATATAATTTTCCAAGTCCATCTTCCTCCTATGAGTGAGATGGTATAATAGTCGAGCCCTAGCATCATTGATAGTAGTACGATGTCTGGTCGGGTCGATGTTGTGGCTAACAAACACATTTAAGATGAGAAGGGAGTATGTCAACTTGCTGTGCTCGAAGTCCCTCCCGTGTAGTGGCCATGCATCATCTCGGCCATATAGAAACTGGGCCACCTCACCCATATCCTGAATAGAGGGCAGAGGGTAAATATCTTCAGTGGTTATACCATAGAAGTCATTGATGACCCTCAGGGTAAACATGAACCATATACCTCGTACCCAAGTCTGCCCATAGTGCTCTGTCCCTTGAATATCGATTTCTTGGTTGAAGTTGGAATAGAATTCATGGACGAGTTGGGAACAAATTTTGTGGGGCGTATAAGCAATCTTAGACCACCCGCATACGTCAATGAGGTTATAGAGCTCGGAGTGAGGAATGTCGTTCAATTGTAATCTCTGCTCCCCCCATATGGTCCCTGGCTAATGAACTTTTGAATCTTTCCTCGTGCTCCTCGGAAAGATAATGGCGGGAGTTGGTGGTTTCAACTCGGGCTCTTTTTGATGTGCTGCTGGTTGCCTTTTTCTTTCCTTTATCGGCGGCGGTTGGGGGTCGTTTAGGAGCCATGATCTGTAAAATGAACGAAAACAAGTTGGAGACAAAAAATAACATATATGTTTTAAGACTTTACCCCTAAACTATCTTAAACTTTAGGTAAAATTTTTCGAAAAAAATGTGTTTGACTAAGCTACTTCGTGCTCCGAGAAATCTACCTAAGAATTTGCAAAAGTGAAACGGAAGAGGGTGGCATGAAAGTGCATGCTTTGGTCTACCACATATTCAAATTTCAAAGGATTTCGATGTCATTTGGGCCAAACAGATGGGGGACGAAGATGCTAACGGAGGTAGGCTTCTGTGGCTCGCAGTGAGCTGCCATGGCAGGCTACAGGCCCTATGGTCACGGTTGGAATAATCCCGTGATAAAAATGTGCCCAGGCCGAAGTGAATGCTCCTAGACGATGACATTAGTTCAATGGGATAGCCTAAGGTTTGGTTTACATCAATTTTGGCAAAAAATGTGGATGGGACATTTCATTAAACACCTTGCAAGCAAGGGTTTATTCTTCATAGGTTGACTAAAATGGGGACATCAATCATAGCCAAAAAATTTCACATCCTAATCATCTAAATTTCAATCCATAACATGTTTCCCTTTCAATTCAAGCCTAATCTAAACAAACTTCACTCCACATTTATCAAATTGTATGGCTTTATGTACAATAATGTAACTAATCCGAAAATTAACAACAAAAGATTGTGAATTTACCTTTTAATTCGCATATTTTGATGTTAATTGATGATTGATGTTGAGTAATTTGAAGCCCAAAGTGCTCTTTCGGTGTTGGAGACAAGGATTGAAGATAGGAAAGCGTTGAAGTTTGAAATGTGTGTTTTTGAAAATAATGCTTCAACCCCGGCTTTAAGACTTTCTGGTAGCCCTTGCGATCGCAGGACTACCAATTTCTGGGCAGAACGTTTTCTGCCCAGTCCATGCGATCGCAATGGATAATTCCATGCGATCGCATAGGGAATTCTGTGAATGAATTTTTTTTATTTTTTTAACTATTAAATATAACTTTAAAATCATTGAAAACGTGCTTATGCAAGATGACGATGTACCTAGCCTCAAAACCTAAGAATTAAAAGCCTACTTCAAAAAAAATCCTATAAGTATAAAAACGTGCAAAAATGTGAATCAATTCCTAAAACTTAAACGACGCTGAAATTTAAATAGAAGGGAGAAAAATGGGTTGCCTCCCATTGAATGCTTGTTTAAAGTCTTTAGCTCGAATTTGTCTTGGTGATCACTCCAGATTGCTTAAAGTGGTAAAAGATTTTTCTTTAGAAAAATCACCCTCCAGATATTGTTTTAGCCTTTGTCCTTTCACTTTGAACCTGCCCTTTGTGTCATGAGCTACTTCTACCGTTCCATGTGGATAGACTTTCACTACTATGAATGGCCCTGACCATCTTGAACATAGTTTTCTAAGAAAGAGCTTGAGTCGAGAGTTGAATAAGAGAACTTTTTGTCCTGCCTCAAACTGCCTTTTTTGAATGTTTTTGTCATGCCAATTCTTGGTTTTCTCTTTGTACAATTTGGCATTTTCATAAGCCTCGAACCTGAATTCTTCCATTTCGTTCAACTGAAGCAATCTTTTCTCACCGGCTTCTTTCAAGTCAAAGTTCAACTTCCTCAATGCCCAGTAGGCTCGGTGCTCCAACTCAATCGATAAATGGCACACCTTCCCAAAAACTAGGCGATATGGTGACATTCCAATTGGTGTTTTAAATGCAGTTCGATATGCCCAAAGAGCATCATCTAGTTTTCTCAACCAATCTTTTCTCGAGGTACTCACGGTAAGCTCTAAGATCCTTTTCAACTCCCGGTTGGAGATTTCCACCTAGCCACTAGTTTGTGGATGGTACGGAGTAGCCACACGGTGCTTCACACCGTATTTTTCCAAGAGATTTTCAAACTGCCGGTTGCAAAAATGTTTACCTCCGCCACTTATGATTGCTCGAGCAGTCCCGAAACGCATGAAAATATTCTTTTTGAAAAAATTCACCGCCACCCTGCCATCATTGGTCGGTAAGGCTACAACTTCTACCCATTTAGACACGTAATCCACAGCCACCAAAATGTAGGAATTTGAGAACGATGGTGGAAATGGTCCCATAAAGTCAATCTCCCATACATCGAAAAGTTCAACCTCTAAAATGCTTCGAAGGGACATTTCCTGCTTTTGAGATATATTTTCCATCTTTTGGCACCTGTCACATTTTTTTACCAAAGTGTAGGCATCCTTGAATAATGTCGGCCAATAAAACCTGGATTGTAAGACTTTGGCTGCTGTTTTGGTAGCATCGAAATGACCTCCGTATGGTGAAGAATGACATTGCTCCAAGACAGTCTCCATTTCTTCTTCAGGTAGACATCTCTGAATTACTTGATCAGCTCCCCTCCGTAGAGAATATGATCTTCCTAAAAATAGTATTTAAGTTCTAAAAAGAACATTTTTTGACGTTGATGATCATAATCAGGCGGCACGATATTGCTTGCAAGGTAATTCACATAATCTGCATACCACGGTGCACTTTCCATCTGCTCTATCCCAAAAATCTACTCGTCTGGAAATTTCTCATTTATTTGACCTTCTTCATTCCCTTCTGACTGCTCTATTCTAGACAAGTGGTCGGCTACCACGTTCTCACTCCTCTTTTTATCATGAATTTCCAAGTCAAACTCTTGAAGAATTAGTATCCACCGAATGAGTCTTGGTTTTGCATCTTTTTTAGCAAAAAGATATTTCAATGCTGCATGATCCGAGTGTGCACTATCACTTTCGATCCAATGAGATAAGATCAAAATTTTTCGAAGGCAAATACTACTGCTAGTAATTCTTTTTCTGTAGTAGCATAATTCATCTGAGCGTTATTGAGAGTTTGGATGGAATAATATATGACACGTATGACTTTTTCTCTACGCTGCCCTAAAACTGTCCCAATGGCAAAGTCATTGCATCACACATGAGTTCAAACGGTAGATCTCAATTAGGTGGTACAATGACTGGTGCTGAGATTATGTTGTCTTTGAGAATGTTGAAAGTTGTAAGGCAGTTTATAGAAAATTCAAACTTAACTGATTTTTCCAGCAAACTGCACAACAGTTTAGTTATTTTTGAGAAAAATCTTTTATAAACCGTCTATAGAAACCCGCATGTCCCAGAAAAGACTGAATTTCCTTAATTGTTGTCGGAGGAGGTAGTTTCACTATAACCTGAATCTTTGCTTTGTCGACCTCAATGCCTTTAGCTGAAATCCTGTGTCCCAACACGATGCCTTCTTGGACCAAAAAGTGGCATTTTTCCCAATTAAGTACCAAGTTGGTTTCTCACAACGTTGAAGTACTAGGGTCAAATTTTTGAGGCATTCGTCGAATGATGATCCAAAAACTGAAAAATCATCCATGAAAACTTCAATGAATTTTTCGACCATATATGAGAAAATAGACATCATACAACGCTGAAATGTGGCAGGAGCATTGCACAGGCCGAATGGCATACGCCTATATGCAAACGTGCTATAAGGACAAGTAAAGGTAGTCTTTTCTTGATGTTCTGGTGCTATATGAATCTGATTGTAGCCTGAGTACCCATCAAGAAAGCAATAATGAGAATGACCTGCCAAACGTTCCAATATCTGATCAATGAATGGAAGAGAAAAATGGTCTTTTCGAGTGGCATCATTCAGCTTCCTGTAGTCAATACATACTCGCCAGCCAGTAGTCAATCTAATAGGTATGAGCTCGTTATTTTCATTTTTCTCGATAGTAATTCCTTTTTTTTTAGGCACTACCTGAACCGAGCTTACCCAAGTGCTATCTGAAATGTGATAGATAATACCAGCATCAAGTAGTTTTAACACTTTAGCTCAGGCTATTTCTTGCAAATGAGGATTCAATCTGCGTTGATGTTGCACTGTTGGTTTATATGCCTCTTCCATTAGAATCTTGTGCATACATATGGACGGGCTGATATCTCTGATGTCTACTATGGTCCAACCGATGGCTGATTTGTAATTTTTCAAAACTCAGAGTAGTTTATCTTCTTGATCCTGATTAATAGAATTTGCAATGATGACTGGAAGATTAGATAACTCACCAAGATAAGCATACCTAAGGTGAGAATGTAATTGCTTTAACTCGAGAATTGGAGCCTTTTGAACCGAAGGTGGCTGTTGAGGAGGTGTGGTACCCAAATCCATATATTTACTTCTTCTTTCCATCCATTCTGTTCTTTGTAAATATCTAGCATATTCTTCAAGAACTGGAGAGTCAGAATTTTCTTCTTGAGAATGCATAATACACGCTTTCCATGGATCCAAGAAGGATTTTCCAAAGCAAATGTGTTAGTTGTCTCGTGATCAATGATATCGATCTGAAAGCATGAGTCGGAGGAGCTTGGATACTGAATTGCTTTGAACACGTTGAAAGTGACTTGCTCCTCGTTCAATCTCAACATTAGCTGCCCTTTGTGCACATCAATTAGTGCTCGTCCAGTAGCTAAGAATGGTCGTCCCAAGATAAGTGATACATCCCTGTCTTCTCCTATATCCAAGATAATGAAGTCAACTGGGAATATGAACTTGTCCACTTTTACCAAAATATCTTTAATAACCCCGCGTGGGTGCTTAACTGATCGATCAGCTAACTGTAGTGATATTGTGGTTAGCTTTACTTCTCCAAGACCTAGTTGCCTAAAAATAGAATAAGGTATCAAATTAATGCTAGCACCTAAATCATATAATGTTTTTTCGAAATTGAACGACCAATAGTACAAGGAATAGAGAAACTCCCTGGATCTTTTAATTTCGGCGGTAGCTTGTTTTGCAAAATAGCACTACACTCCTCAGTAAGCATGACTGTTTCTTGCTCTTCCAACTTTCTTTTGTTTGAAAGGATTTCCTTCATAAATTTTGCATAACTTGGCATCTGTACTAGAGCATCAGCAAATGGTATGTTGATTTGGAGTTTCTTGAACGCATCGAAGAATTTCTCGAATTGCTTGTCCAGCTTATGTTTTCGCAGCCTTTGAGAGAATGGAATTGGAGGAACATAAGCCTTGACCGGTGGCGGAATATAATCTGGTGGAGAGCTTTCTTTTTCTTGATCAACTTCTGCATCTGATTTGTTACCTCTCTTTTTACCTAACGCAGTTTCCTTTTCAACACCCGGTCTTTTCACATGAATTTCTGGCAACTCAACCCCGTTTCTCATGGTGATTGCATTGACTTGCTCTTTTGGATTAACTTCGATATTGCTTGGCCAGGTGCCAGGTTGTCGCTCGGTCAATAGTTTAGCCAACTGCCCAATCTGATTTTCTATATTCTTTATCGCAACATCTTGTCTTTTCTACATCTCCTTCAACTCAGATTCCATACGCGTGACAGTTTCTTCCAATCCATTTTTTTTCTCTTGTGGTCTCCCCTGATTTGGCGGATTCTAAATATTTTGGGTGTTGCCATAGGAGAAGTTTGGATGATTTCTCCATCCTGGATTGCAAGTCTGTGAATCTGATTATTCTCACTGTCATTTGAAGTTCGAGCATATGCAACTTGTTCAGGGGATGACATATCAACTTTTGTCCTTTGCCCCGCATGTTACACAAATTGGTGGAGACATTTGAATCATATTAGCTGAATGAGAATATTTCATTGCTTCCATCTGCTTTGCCAATGCATCGATTTTTGTCAGTACAAGCAAATTTGTGTCTACCTCATGTATCCCTGTTGCTTTCCTTTGCACCCCTCTGTCTGGCTACATAACAAACTGTTCACTCATTGTTTCACACAAGTCATGGAGATTGCTAGAAGACCTATTTTGGATAGAGCCACATGCTGCAGAATCGACTGACGAACGACTACTTGGAACTAAACTAGAGTAGAAGAAATGATTCTGAGCTGCTAAAGGAAAACCGTGACTTGGACACTTTGAGTAGCTGCTTGAATGCCTCGTGAAGGTTTTCCAACTCAGATTGTTGGAAATTAGAAATTTCATACTTTAATCTGTTCACTCTGGCTGAAGGAAAATATTTCAGTGTGAATTTTTGGATCAGATCTGCCCAAGTAGTGATGCTCCCAGGCGGTAGAGAATCTAACCATTCTCTAGGTTTATCCTTCAATGTGTGTGGAAAGAGCCTTATCTTCAGTGCTTCTTCATTAACACCGTGGTATTTGAAATTTCCACAGTATTCATCGAATCGAGAAATATGGTAATGAAGATTTTCATATGTCATACCATAGAATGGAAGATTGTTCGAGAACAAGTTAATCACATCTGGCCTCAACTGGAAGTTGTCGTGTCCATAAGGCAGATAGATTATAGTGGACTGATTTTCAACAATCGGTGGCATCATATATTCACCCATAAGGATATCTCGTTCATTAACTTGAACCGGTCGAGCCACTGGTGTAAGATTATTTCTGACATCTACAGGTAACGAAATTTGTATTCGGTTATCTTCTATTGTGTCTTTTTGCTGTTGTTTCTTTTCTCTTCGCTCACGTTGTCTTTGGCGAAAGCTCCGTTCAATCTCTAGATCTAAATCAAATAGATATCTTCTGTACAACACATACACACTTAACACCTGAACACAAAGTTGGAATTCAACAGTAAGACAACGAATTTAGAATAAATTTAAAACTAAAAATAAAATAAATAGTACTAAAAAGAATTGTTCAAATTAAATTATCGATTAACGTAGAAATTGATAAAAACTACTCCCCGGCAATGGTGCCAAAAACTTGTTGTGCGATTATAATCCCGCAAGTGGGCGAATCGTTAACAAGTAATAAAGTGATGTGTAGAGTGTCGAACCCACGAGGAGTAGATATCAATGTAATCAATTAATTAATAATTCAAATTATAACAATATGAAAAACACAGATTTGATTTTGATGTGTGATTCTAAACTAGTTTAACTATTTTAATTCAATTTAAAATATTGATAAG
This sequence comes from Forsythia suspensa, assembly GCA_023638005.1. Classification (NCBI taxonomy): domain Eukaryota; kingdom Viridiplantae; phylum Streptophyta; class Magnoliopsida; order Lamiales; family Oleaceae; genus Forsythia; species Forsythia suspensa. The sequence continues at coordinate 13,780,163 of CM042668.1, forward strand.
AAACTTTAAATGATGAGACGAATTCTTGTTTATACTAACACTAGGATTTGCGAATCCACCTACGCGTTCTATAATCAATTATTCGTTAATCGCTTTAGCGGTTAATTACCCTAGATTGAAAATCGGTGATCCTAAAATAATCAAAAGCTTCTCTCAATGGTCGATTAATTCTATATCGATATGCGAACCTAATTATTTCTAATTAAGTTTCGAACATAAAGATATGCATTTAAATCTTAAGAACACCTAACCGGATTTCACATAGCATAATAGTAATTTCTATCTATTATTAAACCCTATGTTATTCAAAACCACGTGTTAAATTTATATTGAATCTCTTGACTTCAATATAAATCACAAAATATTCTAATGGTGATCAGGCATTAAAATATTAAATAAACTGAATAAGGAATAATCAATCAAGAAGCAATTACCTACTAAAACGGAAAACTTCTAATTAATTAAAAACATGAGGTTTCATCGTTCATCCTAGAAAAAGTAAATTTAGCCGAACATGATTTCGTTAATTATTACAATAATTGAGTTCATCATGATCCGGAGAAAGAAAACAAAAAATAATTAAAACCCGTGATCCCAGCTCAAGAATCTTCAATCCCGTGCCTTGATCTTCGTTTCTTCGTTTGTATCTTGTTCTCCCAAAATTTGTCCTCCGCGATATGTCTCTTCTCTTACTTTTATACTCTCCTCCAAAACCTCTAAAACATGGCTTAGGTAGTTGAATAAATTTGGACTTGGTAGTGTTATAATCCAATTAGGAAACTGCCAAACTACTGCTCGTTTGACCCATGCGATCGCATGGTATTCACAAATAAAGTTCTGCAGAAATTTTGGCCTTCTTGCGATCACAGCCTTGGACAACCATGCGATCGCATGGTTATCTGGGATGCTTTCTTTGGTTCTTTTCCTTGATATTTTCATGTCAAGTCCTCCGAGTATCTTTATCTTTGCAATTACATCCCATTTTCTTCTATTTGGTCTCTTTTCATCAATTCGACACTTGACTTTGTTTATTTCCTAAAATAACAAGAAAACGACATGCCATTAAACTAAAAATAGTTAATATAACTCATAATCGTCCCTTTTTGTGAGCTCCAATAAGTACAAAATTGTACTTATCAAGTTTTGTAAATTGAAAGGGAAACATGCCTCCATTCATTACTTTACTCACTTGTTTTCTTTTTTTATTTAAATTCGTGGCTCAGATACCACTTTTTTGGATAGAAGAAAAAGATTTACACAAAAGTATATTTCAGGGCCTCAAATTTACAGAGATTTATAAGGCTATAAATAGCCACATACATGAATTTATAAGGCTATAAATAGCCACATACATGAACCTATTAGACTCAAAAAACCCTTATTCATGAATCTAGACTTAATGACATTACATATAATGAAAATACTTTTCAACTTTAAAAATGAAGACTCTTAATTTGAGTTTAATCTCAAAGGATAACACTTCAAAGCATGAAGAAATAAATTTAGATATGTTATCAATAAAAATTTTAGTAATTAAAGGAATCAGAGAATATAATTCAAAGTTTCACACATGTAGGGTAGAATATAATTGGGAAACAGAGACAGACATAATTCATAACATCTCCTTGATGAGAAGTGTTTTAATGCACTAGTTTTCTATTTTCGTATTATACTCATCTGAGTTTATGAGAAGCTTGGGATATGTTCTCCCTATCCCTCATGTTATGTAAAATTTTCCATCCTTGAAGACCAAACAAGACATTTTCTTATGTTAGCTCATGCTTTGTAGTGTTTTCAAAGTTTGTTTCTCGTATTGAAGACGTCTGTAGAACATGGAATATTAGTCTGAACATATAATCTTAATGTTCGAGTCTCTACCACTAACTAATAGACTTTGAGCAAGGAAAACCCAAAAAAACATCTAGGTGGATTCATACTCATTCCAGGAGAGCATGAGTTTATTGACAAACTTTATGGATATGTGACATGAGATATATGATTTCTTCTGAAAACAAGAAGCTCAATGCAAACGACAAAATTTACTTATCTGAATACACAAAATAATTGTTGGAACTAGTTCTACGTAAATAGATCCAATGGCAAAAGCTAAGGTCTAATGCTTACCACTCAGGCACCTGGCAGGATATATATTCCCAATGCCCAATCATACCATTTTCCCACCTCAATATATAGGGCTCACAAAGTCTAGGAATTGAGAAGAAACTCCAGCACAAAGACATAATAATGCATATTCAATCCTTGAACACCAAATGAGACAGCCAATAAACTTATCACCGCTAATTAAACAAATCAATGAATTTAAGTCACAATCATCCCCAACACGTTTTTGAATGGAAAACATTTGACTCTACTCACCATGGTTTGATGCATTTAGCTTGAAAGAATCCTAAAATTGTTTGATGTTTTCTTTTTCGGAATTTCTAGTTTTTTGGGATTGAGCTTCTTGTTTTTTGGAAGGGATCTTATGTCTCATGCAATAAATCAATTCAATTGGTCGACAAACTTGTTGTTATCTAGAATGAGTACGGATGCGCCTAAGCAATTGTTTGGGTTGCGCTGCCTTGGAAAGATTGCAACACTAGGTCGTGGCTATGACTTACTATGTAATATCATCATTTGTTTGAGATTCTACATTTTTCAAGAAGGAACTAGGATAACAATAAAAGCATGAAGAAACAAACATAGATGTGTTATCAATAAAATTTTAAGTAATTAAAGGAATCAGAGAAAATAATTTGAAGTTTCACAAATGTGGGGAAGAATATAATTGGGAAATAGAGACTAGCATAAATTTGGCGGGATGTGTTTTTATCAAACGTGTTAGAAGCTCCATTTTTTTGTTTTCATGTATTATATTCATTTACACTTATGATAAGTTTTGAATACGTTCTTGCGATCCCTCATGTTACATAAAATTTTGTATCCATGAAGACCACAAAGACATTTTCTTATGTTCGTTCATAATCCGGAGTGTTTTCAAAGTTAATCTATCGTATTGTAGACCTCTGCAAAAAAAGATATTACCGTTGGAGTCGCTACCATTGACTTATAAACCTTGAGCAAAGAAAACCCACAGAAAAACCTCGGTGCATTCATACTCTTTTCAGGAATGCACGAGTTGACTAACTTTATCGATATGTGACATGAGATTTATGATTTCTTTTTCAAACAAGAAGCTCAGTGCAAATGACCAAAGGTTACTTTGGAACTAGTTCTATGTAAATAGATCCAACAACAACAACTAAGGTCCAATGCTTCCCACTCAAGCATGTAGCAAGAAATAAATTCCCAATGCTCGATCATACCATTTTGCTGCCTAAATATGTAAGGCTCACAACGTCTTGTAATCGAGCACAAAGACAAAATAATGCATTATTCAGTTCTCGAGCACCGAATGAGGCAGCTAATAAAGCTATCATCGCTAGTAATAGCATTCAACGAATTGAAGTCACAATCATCCCCGACACATGTTCAAACAGAAAAAGTTCGACTCTGCTCATCATGGTTGGATGCATTTAGCTAGAAAGGATCCTAATATTTATTTCGTGTTTTCTTTTAGGAATTTTTGTTTTTGGGACCTTTTAGGTGTGACCTTTTTTCAAAACTTATAATTTGGTCTTTGATTTGGCTTTTAGGAATAGTTTTGGTAATTTGTTCATTGAATCTTCTTGATTCAATCTAAAACTTCCAATGGCATTCTAATTGGTACTCACCCTTCTATAGTCTTCCAAAGATTTGAAAGTTTGCCAATTTGTCCCTGAACTTTTTGAAATCTGATTTTTGCTCTCCTAAGTTTTCAATTCACTCAAGTTTCTTTCTAATAACTTCAACTCATGTATATGCCATCCAATTAAGCGTCAACTAAGCATCAAACATTTTTTTTTTTTTGCTCCAAGCTCATCCAAATTGGGTTTTGTACCTACATAGACAATATTTGAATTGAATTAAGTAGAAATCCATTCACCTAGTGAATATATACTAAGTTTACAAGCCTAAATAAGAGTGTAAAACAAACTTATCACCTCACGCATGATTGTTCCTGAAACAATTTATGATTGTTTTGCCTAGTTCTGCAAGAGTTTTTATGAATTAAAAACCACACAATTCTCTTAGAAGCAGGCCACTTCTATAGAAAAGATTTCTTAATTAAGAGTATCTAGCATTACTCCGCTCGGATTTTTGATGCATAAGAATCATTAAAAGCATGTTTCCTATCCTTTTACCAACAAGCGTCAAAGCATGTTTCTTATCCTTTTACCAACAAGTGTCACTGTTACATCATAGGAATGGACATGAGATAAACCCCATAGTGATCCGATAAAGTCTTTACAATTAGGTTGTCCCTTTGAACCTAGATCTTTGGATCTCTAGTAAGCTAGGTTGGGTTTCCATTATATTAACTAATTCTTTCTAAGGCTTAAGTCTCATTCCTCTTAATGACTTTCCAACTAACTATCTATTTAACTTTTTGGTCAGCAGATCGCAAGGTTGTCCTTTGACTTTACATAGACAATAGAGATAACTCTAGTTGAGAATATTTGTTAGGTGTTATTATGTCTACAACGTATGTGTCTAGACTTTCCATTATACATGTTGCTCTTTGCCTCTCCAATCACATATTGACTATCACAATGTAAGCATATTGTTGACACAGGCTTTGGCCATCTCGAGATATCCTTTAAGAGTTGGCTTAGCCATTTAGCCTCTCCACCACACTCTTCCAGGGCTATAAACTTAGCTATCGTAGTGGATCTGGCTATAACTATATGTGTACAATATTTCCATGAAATAACTACACATCTTAGTGTGAACACAAATTCACTTGTAGATTTTGAGTCTTTTATATCAGATATCTAGTTAGTATCACTATATCCTTTAATAACCACAAGAAATATATGGACTAATGCAGCCCATAATGAGTATACACTATAAGAAATGAGGTCAATATGTCGCCGCTGAAGAATCATATATCGTCGCTTTAAGTATATAGTGATGACATAGTCGTCACTGAATGTCGCCCGCAACAGATTAGTACATATAGATTAGTAGCGACGATATATTGTCGTCGCTATCGTAGCTACATATATGTGAATATATAGCGATGACACAATCATCGCAATATTGTCGTGGTCCATATCTCGAAATTAGAGAAAAAGAGACGACAATGTGAAATAGTAGCAACGTGTGTGTCGTCGCTATTACCTTTTATATACCATATATTTAGCGACGACCTTTTATATACCATATACTTAGCGACGACAGAAATTTGTGTAAGGTCTATAGCGGCGACATTGTCATCGCTAATGTGTATTAAGTTGTTTTGTTTTAGCGACGACAATGTCACCGTTATAGACATTATAAATTTTTTTTTATTGAAAATAATAAAGAATTCTAAAAATCTATAAACCCCCCAAACCATCATCCTCATCCTCATCCTCATCCTCATCCTCATCCTCATTCTCCTCCCACACAATGCCCGGTATGCTATTCTTCAAAAGTTGAATTTTCCGCTGCATTCGGCGAAGTTGTGCCTCATACATAGCAAACCGAGGATCGTCATTCTAAGTGTCTCTAGAGAACTGATGGGATGTTCCTTCTAGGGCCTTCGATACAGCAGTGGAATCTAGAGAGGGAAAGGTGCCCTTCGGAACCTGTCCAACCCCACAGACGTGTCCTCGTCGTTCTCCAAGAACCTCTTTCACAATAGCACGCTCGTATAACCATGCGCCACTCGAGGCAACCTGTGTCTGTTAAGTCTCCCTCAACTCAACAAGTTTATCCTGTTTAGTGAAAATAAATAAATAACAAACAATAATATCATGTCAAATAAAATTAAATTAACAACATTTAAAAATAGAAATTTGTCCTCACGTAGTCACCAGCGGCCTGCGGGTTCACCCAATTGCCATCCTGGAAGGTGTGAAAAGTCCAGAACGACTTAATAATGCCCGGACACTGCTGGGTCTCGGGGTCTCGCTACAACAATTTAAGCGTGGATGGATTTAGTTAAGCAAAATGGTTATGCATTGAAGATTTGAATACTGATATTGAAAAATTAACTTGTACCTCATCGTAACACGTGGCAGAGAAGCTCTTCGACCCCTGCACGCTCGGGTATTTAGTCTTATCCCGATTGGCCTTATTTTTTGTGGAGCGTTTCTGAAGATATAAAAAACAACTAATAGAAAACTTTATAGTTATAAAAATGTTAACATAAAACGTAAAAAAGTAAATAAACAATACTTACCACGAAAGTAGGACGGGTGAAGAAGTCAATGCACTTTTGCCAGTCCTCGGCAGACATCTCGCCGTATGGACGGCTTGGTCCATGTGCTTTCAAGTGATTATGCGCCTTGAGTTTGTAATCTCGATGACGATTGGCCGCCAGGCGATCTACAGTGGCACCGCTCAATACTCGTCGGGAGACTGATCACCTTGAAGATCAAAGTAGCTCTGCAACATCGAAAAATTTTTCGTTAATGTATATTACATAGAACAATTATTTATAAAATGCGCCAATGTAAAAAGTACTGTAAGTCAATACCTCGATGATGCTACGTAACTGTGCCCGCTGCTCCCGTGGAACCTCTATCCATGAAGGATAGCAAGGAGGCAAGGTGAACCTCACTTGGTTGCCAACCAAGCGCGTGAAATACTTTGCGTTATTCTCGATCGGCTGCATTGTATGTTCGACATTGTCGAACGCGATGGGAAGTGGCCTCTTGCCATTGGCCTGCCAAACCTTCTCAAGGTTAATGTATCGAGAGATACCCGTCGCTTAGACGGGGGCGCTGAAAAAAAGAAAACAAATATGAACCGTATGATACAAAATTCAACGATGATTGTAAAATACAAAACCATTGCTTTGAACGAAAATTATTACCAGAATCGCATGCCGAATCGAGCCGGTGAGGTGGCTTCTGTAGAGGATCGCCTGCACCATCACCTCCATGTGACATCATGTCAGCCATACTAATGAGTAATAGGCAAATAGGCCCCTAAAATTAGTTTATTACAAATGAGTCCCTTACTTTTGAGGCTTTGTGAAATTGATCCCTAACTTTTATGTTAGAGATGAATAGGCCCCTAAACTTAGTTTCGGGACAAATGAGTCCCTAAATTTTGAGTTTCTGTGAAATTGATCCCTTACTTTTATTTTACTGATGAATTGGTCCATGACTTTTATTTTATGGATGAATAGTGCTCTATACTTAGTTTAGGACAAATGAGTCCCTAAATTGGTGTGTTACCAAGAAAATTGTTGATCCCTATTTTTCACTTTACTGATGAATAGGCCCCTAAATTATTGTAAATTGCAATTGAGTCCCTAAATTTTGAATTTTTTTGTAAAATTGATATCTAAACTTAGTTAATTACAAATTAGTCCCTAAACTAAAACTATGAGTTACCACAAAAATTGTTGATCCCTATTTTTTTACTTTACTAATGAATAGGCCCCTAAATTATTGTGAATTACAATTGAGTCCCTAAATTTTAAATTTTTTGTAAAATTGATACCTAAACTTAGTTAATTACAAATTAGTCCCTAAACTATGAGTTACCACCAAAATTGTTGATCCCTATTTTTCACTTTATAATTGAGTCCCTACATTTTGAATTTTTTGTAAAATTGATCCCTACATGTCCCATAAACTCCACATTTCACCCATAAACTCCAAACTCCACATTTTCACCCATAAACTCAACATCAAGAATTAAAATCAACAATTTATCTAAAACAAAATCTGAAATATGAACAATTTCCAGTAAATCAAAATCTGAAATATTCATTTCAACGTAAAAGAACATATCAAAAAAATCTAAAATATTCATATCAAAATTACTGGTCATATTCATATCAAAAATCTGAAATATTCAAGCCATGTAGAAAATAAAAAAGAATAAAAGTATTGAGGCTGAAGGCAAAAAAATGCTGAATTTGGAACTGAAAATCCATTTTATGGATGAAAGAGAACTAACCTTTATTTGCCCAATTAATGTGAAGTTTCTGTCTTGGAGAGTGCACACGTCAATGAAAATTGGCAGACGGTGGCTGAAGGCTAATGGAGACTATTACGCGACGGAGGAAAAAAAAACACAGAAAAGACAATATGGGGAAGAAGAAGGTCTGACGAGCAAGTTAAAATATTTGACTCTATAGCGGCAACATATATCGTCGCTATTGGTCATCGCTATTGATCAATGGCGGTGACAGGTATTTAATTTTTTTGAACACGCACTTAAAACTTGGAGCCCAATTTTTCACATATGTAGCGATGACATATGTCGTCGCTATTGACATTATCTATTTGTTGTGAGGTCTCTAATCTTTAAATATTATTCATTTTGGTCTTCATAGTTCTTCTTTTATTTCAATTTAGTCCTCTTAATTTTGCAATTTTAGTCCTTCAAGTTTTGGGAGGTTACATGTGTATCCCCAATTCCTTCTTTTTGGATTTATTTTATTTGTTAATTTATTAATTGATGTGCGTAGTATTTTTTTAATGAAAATAATAGAAGTCTATAGAAATCTTTAATCAAAGTGTACAGAAGTTTAATGAAGACTTTCATTAATTCTTAACAAATTTATAAATGAAGCAGTTTATAAGAAGTCATTGTTCGCCTATTTTTTGTTAAAAACATTCAATTTCACATTCACTAACAACAGCAACAACAAAATTATTGAATAAATAATAGTGATGAACAGAGATTCAATCTAATTCACTATCATGATACAGTTGATCCTCATCATCCTCATTGTCGTCCTCATTGTTTTCACTTGATGAATCGTCATCCTCGTATTCTTCATGTGTGTCTTTTTCCACATCCTCGTAATTAATGAACGAAATATCTCTTACAGCTACTCGTAGTAAACCTCACCCCCAGTCCCTGGGACGGACACACTACTGTTTTGAGTTTTTTTTCGAATATCACGATTATATGTGAGGAACCGAACTCTTTTCACAACGCATGCTGTGTAGGACATAACCTACTGGTAACATCTACTGGCGATCGAAAACAACTCATGAGAAACTTGATGGCTATGACTTTGGCGCATTGCATATGCCTACAAGATGGAGATTATTCAATGTTATTGAAATGAAGAATGTGGACATGTTTCAAATGTATTCTGTCGTTGTTTGTTTACCTTCCTGTAGAACCAACCGTGAAAGTCTCTTCTATTCACTAGTTCGATGTTATGACAGCCATTGTTCAGTAGCTCTTACTTATGTTCCATGTACAAAGCATATAAGATTCACCAGCATCCTCGTTTGAAATGACAAAGTTAACTCCACATAATTTGATAATATTTAATAAAAAAGTCTTACTGCATGAATGTCTCAATTTCAGAACAGTTGTTGAGGATGTAAAATATTGCTTAACTTCGAACATGAGTAGGAAGCGTCGTTGGTGTCTTCTTTCCAATTAGGCGACATTGCAATTGAAAAACAGATAGTTGTGTTCGTGGAGCACTAGCATCCTCATTTCTGTCTGGTCGGTTGAATCTTGTTTCTATGTCCTTGAAGTATCTCGAACAAAAGTCAATGCCTCGTCAACAACATACCCTTCAGCAATTGAACCATCAGGCCGAGCTTAATTTCGAACATAGTCCTTCAACTTCTTTAGGTATTGCTCGAACGGATACATCCACCTCATGTGCACCGGACCTCCAAGGATTGCCTCTTCTAGCAGATGCATTACGAGGTGAGTATCAGATGATCGTGGGATGCCATCATGTCGCTAACCCTTAGTGTTCTTGCACAAAGCTCCTTGAAGAACGTGCACTGTTTAATGATTGTAGTGGAAATATTTTATTCAAGAACGAGCGACATCCGACTCGCAATAACCATTTCATGATAATGTGGCAATCGTGAGACTTCAATCCAATAATGCGGTTGTCATTAGGAGCAATATTCTTTCGAAGATTATAAGCGAAGCCATCTAGAAACTCAACCGATCAGATGAATCTACAACAATGCTGACGATTTGCAGATGACATGGTGTAACATGCAGCAGGCTTCATACACCTATTCCCGTTCTGATACAAGTGCAACTCTCATTTGATCTCTAATTGCATCAGATTGTGTCTGGCATTGATTGTGTCCTTTGATTTGAATGGATCGTCCAGAATTGTGCCGACAAGTTGTCACAAACATTCTTCTCTACGTGCATAACATCAATGTTATGTTTGAGCTCTGTAGAAGACCAATACGGCAACTCATAGAAAATGCTCATTTTTCTCCAATTCAGTTCGTCATCACTTATCCTCTTTCTAGCACCCCCGTCGTTAGGGTGCTTTCTCGAATACTATATCTCACACGGCTTAATTGTACTAAAATGTCTGTAGGCGATAATCGACACGAAGGTGGTCAACTTTTGTCCTCCCATCGAAGTCTAAATTGCTCCAAAAATAATGCCTGGATGGCAGGAACTGCGATGACCTGCATAAGCTGTCTTACCTATCACACGAATTGAAGGAGTCTCCTTATTGCACGTAGGACATGCCATATACCCCTGACCGCTCCAACCCGACAAACTACTTCTCACTGGAAAATCGTTAACTATCCACAACAATGCTGCACGTATTTTGAATACCGACTTGTTATGGGTTCTAACGTCACGCGTATCTAGCCCATTGGCCCACAACTCCTTCAACTCATCCACTAATGGTCGTAAGAATACATCAATGTCCTTATCCAGTGCTTTAGGACCAAGTAACAACAGAGCAAGCATGAGGTATTCGGGCTTTATGCATAACCAATGTGGCAAGTTATAAATCATTATAACCTACAGGCCACATCTCAGACGCTAGACTCATGTCACCAAATGGATTGAATTCGTCTGCGGCCAAACCTAACCTAACTTTCTAGATCTCACTAGCGAACATTGGATGTTTCATGTCAAAATCCCGCCATACCTTTCCGTCAACGGGATGCTGCATTTCATCATCATCTCTAGAGCTTCCTATATACTGTGCCACCGCATGGGTTTTGCAGTATCCTTCATCGTAAACATATGTTTTAGTCTGGGGGCCAAGGAAAAATAGCGCAACACCTTATGTGAAACATTCTTCCTATTCACTTTCTCAAAAGACAAGTTTGTCTATCAGCATGCTCACACCAAAATAGTGCACAGTCGTTCTTGTAGGCATAAATGGATTTGTAACCCAAACCACGATTCGTCATCATCTTCTTAGCTTCGTAGTGAGAGCCCAACAGGTTCATGTTTGGGAAAGCTAACTTCAGTAATTTCAAAAGATCATCGACAGACTTGTTTGTCCATTTGTTCACAACCTTAATATACATCAACTTAACTAAAAAATTTAGGGACGAAAATGATGAAACTCCGGTATAGTTTCGAATACAGAGCCTCAAACAATTCGTCATAGTAACCATCAATGCTTGTACCAGCATGCTTATCACCGACTACGTCATCCATGACATCCATCATCTCATCCTCTACATCAGCTCGCTTATTTTTTCTATACACATTCGCAGTCTGAACCTTTGTCTCACCGTGATATATCCAGGTTACATAACTCTCTCGCAAAACCATTACGAAATATGTGAACCTCGACAATTTTCAATGGATGTGTGAGACCGTTTAAACATTTTTTGCACGGATATTTAATCTTTCCCCTATCATTTACGTATGGCCTCGCCATGTTTATAAATACTTTTAAACCATTTCGAAAATCTACAGATTTTGTGCGATTTCTAATTGTTGTCCAACTTTTATCAATATTCATACTTAAAAAATACTATATTTTCACAAATACATTAAGGATAATAGATGGAGATGAAGAAATGAAATGTAAAGAAGATGATTATGAAGCAAAATGATGGACTTGGAAATTTTTAGGCTGAGGAAAATGGAAATATTGCAAACTTACAGTATACAAATGTGGGGATAAAGAGATGAAGGAGGAGAATTTATATCAGCGACATATGTCGTCCCTATAGACCAATATGTAGTCTCTACAGACAACATCACATATTACGAGGAGATTACTAACTCACGTGACTGATAACTCATCAATACGTCTATTGCGACGACATGTGTCGTCGCTATAGATAAGATTTGGGCGCCAAATTTTCTGCCAATTTAGATAGGGGTCTATAGCGGTGACATGTGTCATCACTATAGACCATATCACATTTTACAAAAAAAAATCATGATTCACGTGACTGACAACATCATCTACAAATATATTGCGATGACATATGTCGTCGCTATTAGCGCAACAAAATGGCGCAATTTCTTTTCGCCATTTCTGAAAGTAATTAGTGACGACATGAAAAGACGTCGTTATAAATTACAAGTAATAGAGACGATGCTTTACATATAGCGATGACATTTGTCGTCGCTATAATTTTTGAATTTGTAGCGACGTACCAATAGGAACGACTTGTTGTCATCACAATTGATGTTGCCGCTATAGACACATTTTCTTGTAGTGATATCTTAAGTACTTTAGTACTCTTACTATTCATTTCCAGTGATTAGCTCATTACTTGTGTATCTACTCAGTTTACTAACTGTGTAGGCTATTCTTAGTATTGTACAACTCATCAAGTAATAATTCTAGATTACTCAACCTAAGAGACACTCTTGCCTTTTTTTTTCGATAGATGTTGATTTGTATCTTATTGGTGTTCTAGCCATGCCATAATCATCTTTTAAATTTTCAAGAATTTTCCACACAATGTGACTGACTTAGAACAAGTATATGTGATGTTCTTGAAATTTTAATTCAAAGTATTGAGTCACATTCATTGATTTTAAATTCATATTCCTGCTGGATATTAACAAAATTTTCATACCATTATTTTGGTGCTTGTTTGAAGCCATACAATGATTTCTCAAATTTACAGACCTTATTTTTCTATCCCGGTGCAGAAAAATCCTCAAGTTGTTCAATGTAAATTTGTTCCTCTAAATCTCCACTTGGAAAAGTAATTTTCACATCCATTTGATGTACTTCAAGATTTAAATCTCCACTTGGAAAAGTAATTTTCACATCCATTTGATGTACTTCAAGATTTCACAAAGTTGTAATGGCAAGTATCATCCTAATGGTGGTTATTCTCATTACCGAAGAATAAGTATCAAAGTAACAAAGGCCTTCTTGTGTCTTTAACCTTTAATCACAAATCTAGCCATACACTTATATAGTGTTCCATCTGCTTTCATTTTCCTCTTGAAAATCCATTTGACTCCAAGTGGTTTGAATCACAGGATAAGATCAACCAGCTCTCATATATGGTTTTTGCATAATGGAATCTTTTTTTGCTATAAATTGCCTCTTTCCATTGAGATCCTTCAGAAGAGTTCATTTTTTTTTAAAGCTTTGAGATTCACTTTCAATCATATAAATCAGAAAATCCAGACCAAAAGATTTTTGCTATCCTATCTCTTTTCATATGTCTTGATTCAAGTTCATCTTCCTATTCTTGGTCCACTTATTCATGTGTCCATTTAGAAGATCTTCCTTCTTATTTGGATTTGTACAAAAACAAATGTTCAAAGAATGCTCAATTCCATTATTGTGTTTTTGTGTATGTCTGCAATTTTAGATTCATGCACAAGAAACTTATAAGCACTACTATTATGCGTATAGCCAATAAAATGCAATCAATAATTTTTGGACCTATTTTCACCTTCTTTTGTGTATGTACAGCCCTTTTGGAAAGACACCCCCACACTCATAAGTATTTGTAGAAAGGCTTCTTCCATTTTCATAACTCATATGTGTTCTTTTCTTCTTTCTTTTAGGGTACCTTTTTAAAAGTTAATTAGCTGACAACACAACTTCTCTCCACATTTTCTAAGGCAAATTAGAACTTAAAAACATTGCATTCATGATTCATCATTTTTTTAAATTACGTTTTTCGTTCAACAACACCATTTTGCTGGGTGAATAAAGTGTTGTAGTTTCATGTGTGATTCCGTGTTGTGCACATAATTCAACAAAGGATGATTCGTACTCAACACTTCGATAACTTCTTAACATCTTAAGCTTCCTGTTGAGTTTATTTTCCACTTCATTTTTATAGAGAACAAATTTCTATATAGCTTATTCCTTTCTTTTAAGCATATATACATAACAGTATTTTGTGCTATCGTCAACAAAAGTAATGAAGTACTTACTTCCACCCTTTATTTGTATATATTTTAAATCACATACGTCAGTGCGAATTAAATCAAGTGGTTCCATTTTTCTTTCAATGGATTGAAATGATGACCTTATCAATTTTTCCTCAACACACGTTTCACACTTATGTTTAGAATCAATATGGAATGCATGTATGCAATTCAAGTTAATTAATCTATGCAAAGTATCATAATTAACATTTTTTAGTCTACCATGCCACAAATTAGAAAACTCAAGCAAATAAGAAGAAGAATTATTCATTTTATTTATTTTCAGCTTAACCGTCATTACATTGAGCTTAAATATCACATCAAACACAAAACCCTTTTTTACCAACATCACACTCTTGGACAAAATGACTTTATCTGACTCAAAAACCATACAAAAAATTGTGATTGTTTAGCAGTGACCCCGACACTAGGTTCATGCAGATTTCTGGCACATACGACATATTGTTAAGATTCAGTTCTTTACTAGAAGTCATTTTCAGAACCACCTTACCTTGGCCATTGATTCCAAATTCAACTCTTTCCTAGAAGTCTGGTAGGAACGATGTCAATCATTGGATTTCAACCCACCACATTCACTTTAGAAATTACTGCAGTGAGGTTCATTTAAGACACGTTGTATGCAATGTCATCAACTCCATTTGCTTCTTTCTTATTGTTCTTCTTTGGCAATCTGCACTCGAAAGATGTGTGGCTTACTTTATCACAATTCAAGCACCTTCCATGAAATTTCTTTTTGAAACCTCCTCTTTTCGGTCCCAACTTGGACCATTTTCCATATGGCCAAGATCTGTTGTTATTGGTCTTATAGATTTGACCATGCTCCACAACATTTTCTTTAGCAACATCCGGAATGAACCCCTTTTTCAAAACCTTTGTTGTCTTCTTCAATTCAACTATCAGTTCTTCAATGTTCATTTCTTTTCGCATGTACTTCAAGTAATTCTTGAAATCTTTCCAGGCCAGAGTAGCTTCTTAATAATCGTTGCCACTTAAAAAGTTTCACTCAAGACCATCCAATCGGCATGAATCTCATGCAAGATCACTTGGAGTTATTGTACTTGACTAATCACAATTTTTGAGTCCACCATTTTATAATCTAGAAAGTGACCAAAAAACAATGAATTTCTTAGCCCATGCATCCTTAGTTTTATTTCAATCTAGAAACTCCGACAATTCCTTTGTCATTTTTATCGTACTATACATGTTGTATAGTGAAACTATCAAAATGTTCATGACATAATTCTGGCACAGAAAATCAGAATGTTACCAAGCTTCAACCATGCTCAAAACTTGTATATCTCCTTCACCCTCTATGAGTTTTGGAGCGCCCTTAATCAAGAATCTCGCAAGATTTAAGATGGTAAGATAAAACAACATCTTCTGCTGTCATCTTTTGAAATTAAATCCACCAAATTTTTCTGGTTTTTCTCCATGACTAACCAGAACAGTCATAGGCGGGCCAGTTGTTTTAGCCACAGTCTAGTTCATAGAAGGACTTGGCATAGTAGTCACAACTCTAGTGGCACGATTAGTTGCAAGTTTTGAAATACCAAACGAAGTATTAAAATTTCAAACAAATTGTAGTCAAAATACAACCTATTCGATTTTCTGAATCTATTTTACTATTGTTACACAAATATATAGAAATAATATAATATACTCAATAATAAAATAGACAACGGAATAGGGAAAATAGATTTAAGCAAACTGCATGTGCGAGCATAGTGTCGTTTAAACATATTCGCTCCCTCACCATAGGTGCTTGAGGATAACTAAGCGTTCTTCTCCTATGATACAATGGTGAAACTAGTAGAAAGCTTAGCAAAAAGCTTTTACTCGAAAACTGAGTTTTTACTTGAATAGAATCACAAAGTATTGGAGAACAAGGAAATATATGGATTGCAATAGATATTGGAATTTTTTGGACTGAAGAAAAATAAAGCAGAGTAAATTTAGTGTGTAACTCTGAAAAATTCAAACATGTGATATAAGCTGCCAGATGTCCTTTCAACTCTCCTATAAATAGGGCAGTTCCATGTGTTACAGAATTAACAACTTAATGAACCCATCAATAATAGCTTTCTGGAGTTATTATAGAAGTTGGAATGCTTAATTAATTCAGAAAAATAAATTGGAAAAGATAGTAATAAAACATGGACCATACTAAGGAGCCAAATTCGATTCAACATTTGTTTACACAAGTTGTGCACATGCATGAATACAATGGCCTGATGAGTTAATTGGTATGTGATTTGCATCTCCCAGCATACCGTGCAAGAGAGAGCCTCTAGACTACATTGGATTGCACCTTTGTAATGTGTGGCCATATAAATACTAGTCAAAGTTTTGTCCATTTTCCAATGTGGAATAAGCCACTTGCTTTTTCTTCCAATGATTTTTCCAACTCCACTTTGAGCTTCAATATCTTATTCACCCAAGCATTATTTTGGGCAAGTAAATATGTGATTTTGATGTTCAGGCAAAGGACTACTTTTATCTTCCGCAATGAAGAAACGAATCCCACAAAAAATTATGCCCAGACATAGCATAAAACTCTAAATTTTCCATCAGTGGCTACAACTCACTGTGTAATATCATCTTTGGTTCAAACTTCTATAACTTTCAGGTACAAACTAGGATAGTGCTCTAGAGCATGATGAAACAAACGTAGATGTGTTATCAAAAAATTGTAAGTTGTTAAATGAATTAGAGAAAATAATTCAAAACAACACTCATGTGTGGAAGAATATAAATGGAGCAACTAAATTCCAATGCTTCCCAATCGAGCACACGAAATATATTCCCAATGCTCCATTCAATTTTGCTGCCTCAGTCTATAGAGCTCACAATGTCTTGTAATAGAGCTAAAACTCATGCACAAAGATGAAATGTCGTATTATTTAGTTCTCGAGTACCGAATGAGACAACTAACACAGCTATCACTACCAATAACAGCAATCAATAAATTCGATTCACAATGATACCTGATATGTGTTCGAATCGAAAGTGTTTGACTTTACTTGTTGCCGTTTGATGTCTTTGGAAGGGATCTTATGTGTGATGCAATACATTGATTCAGTTTGTCGACAAAGTCTTGGTTATCTAGAATGAGTGTGGATGTGCCTAGACATTTAATTGGGTTTGTGCTGCCTTAGAGAGATCACAATACTTGGTCGTAGCTACGACTCACTATGTAATATCATCGTTTGGTTTAGGCTTCTATGATTTCAGGAAGGAACTAGGATAACACTCTAGAGCAATGAAGAAACAAATGTAGACGTGTTATGGATACAATTTTAAGTGATTAAAAGAATCAGAGAAAATATTTTAAAGTTTCACACATGTGGGAAAGAATATAAATGCGAAATATAGACTATTGACATAAATCCGTAACATTTCTTCTGCGAAAAGTGTCTCCCTCACACATGTTAGAAGCTCCAATTTTGTGATTTCACATTATATTCACGTGCATCTATATTTTATGTATTGATTAATTTTAATTATTATTTTTAGTACTTCAAAATTTGGATTAGTCAGAATGCACCACATATCGGTGGCTTTCTTGAACATGTCAGTTTCTAAACATGTCCTACATGTCCTTTTCAGACAATTCAAACAAGACATGTCTATTTAGACTTGTGCTTTCCAACAGTTGTCTTTCCATATATATACAATTTCCACCAATTATAAATACGCCCGTTGTCTATGCTGAATTTCATTCAATTCTCGTCCACTTGAATATTACACCTTACACTTCATTCACTTAGCATATTAGTCCAAATAAATTTTGGAGTTTCATTTTCATCCACATAGAGAGTTCAAAACATTATACAAATCATTATTCTCATAATTTGGAGTACTACTATCATGAAAGTTGGTCGTCGTATATTGGACGACGTGTACTAGCAATGCGGAGCAATTTCATCTTGAGGAAAAAAAGTCAAAGTCTTGCCTTGATCAAAATCCACTTTTTGTAATTTTTCACATTTTTAAGTTGGTATATGTCCCATTAAATTTTTTTTGCAAGCTATTAGCACTTAATTAATTTATTAAACAGAATATTATTTATGAACTAATTTATACGACATGGATGAATAACGCTTTATGATTCTTAACAAGTTTTCAAGCCTAACTCTATTATTTAGTTATGAAATGAGCAATATTTTCCAACAATATGTAACGAGGAAATTTGTTCATTTTCACTTAGTTGGATCACTAATTAAAAGGGAATCCCTCAACTTAGTAAAGAAAGAAAGAGAAGCAAACTAAGATTAGATTAGAAGTAACATGATTCGTGTTGCACCATTTTCAACTCTTATACGATCTGGTCATATTATTATTTAGAGTAATGTGGTAATGTCAAATTGTATGTACTCGTATGGTTTTGCTAAATTTTAGTTTTTTAGCAGATTTTGATAAAAATTGAGAATCTCATAAAATATATGATTAAAAATAATCGTAAAATTTTATCTCAACTTTTTAGCAATTTCTATGTTTTACCAAACAAAAGAATTTGAAGTGAAGTACTATACAGATTACAGCTGGTGGGTCAAGCACGAGCAATTTACTGGAAAAGT
This sequence comes from Forsythia suspensa, assembly GCA_023638005.1. NCBI lineage: Eukaryota > Viridiplantae > Streptophyta > Magnoliopsida > Lamiales > Oleaceae > Forsythia > Forsythia suspensa. The sequence continues at coordinate 13,798,927 of CM042668.1, forward strand.
GAATGAATTACTTTTCTCCTCGTCTACTAGTCAAATGTGGCAGACCATGACTCTTACTTGGTTATGACTTGAGGTGTAGTGGTAGGCCCAAGATTGACTTGTTTGGAAAACTGGTTGTGCTTGACTTGACTCCTCCAAGTCGTGTATTGATGGATAAAAATAAGGCCAAATAGCATGGGTAGACATTCTCGTGCTTGTCGTTCTTCACATCAAGTCTTTCAGGTGATTCAATGCATGCCACTTATCAGTCCGCAAAGGGACGGGCGGTCAAGGTCATCAATAGAAGTCTAATAGTTTTCTAATTTTCTAAAAGAACAAAATAAATGAAAAAAGAGGGTTTGCTACTAACTTGTAGTAATTTAATTGAAATTATAAGTGAGAATCAACATTTACATATGACAAAAGCCTAGGACCTTAGACCTTAATGCATAAACTTCAATAACGCAAGAAGAAGTATCCATAAGCATGTCCCATTTCCTCCTTTTTTCAACAGAATAGAAAGGTAAGACAAAATTGTTCACTCATTCCAATCACTTTTAATATCTAACTGGATTGGAGATATTAACGCATAAAGAACTATACGATAATGTCCATGATGTCCATTCGGTGTAGGATGACAAATAACGTAAGAGCTCAACATAAAAGAAACGAAGTCAGTTATGCCATCCACGACATTTCATGCATATCAGTTACATACACACTATTTTGCTCACTGGGCACGGGATTTGTACATCCTACTTTTTATAACATTTGACGTAGGAATTACTAAAATTATCAATGGTTAGAATGAGTTCGTAGATGACGGTATGGATGATGGTACTCCAGGCGATGACCATTAATCTTGGGACTCATCAAAATATAAAAATTCTTGACTTTTATCTCAACCTTCTAACAATTTTTATGTTTTACCAAACAAAGGCATTTGAAGTGAAGTACTATACAGGTTACAGTTGGAGGGTCAGGAGCTTGCTATTTACTGGAAAAGTGAATGAATTACTTTTCTTCTCATCTACTAGTCAAATGTGGCAGACCATGACTCTTACTTGCTTATGACTTGAGGTGTAGTGGTAGGCCCAAGATGACTTGTTTGGAAAACTGGATGTGCTTGACTTGCCTCTTCCAAGTCGTGTTGTGACTTTCGGTTGATTCAATGCACCCCACTTACCAGTCTGCAAAGAGACGGGGTGGTCAAGGTCATGGATAGAAGGCAAATGGTTTTTTAATTTTCTAAAGGATCAAAATAAATGAAAAAAGAGTGTTTGCAGCTAACTTGTATCAATTTAATTAAAATTATAAGTGAGAATCAACATTTACATATGATAAAAGCTTCAGACCTTAAACTTTAATGCATAAACTTCAATAAGACAACTGCTTAAGAAGAAGTATCCATAAGCATATCCCATTTCCTCGTCTTTCAACAGAATAGGAAGGTAAGACAACATTGTTCATTCGTCCCAATCTCATTTAATATCTAACAGTATTGGAGAAATTAAGGCACACAGAAATGTACGATAATGTCCATGATGTCCATTTGGTGTAGGACGACAAATAACGTAAGAGCTCAACATAAAAGAAACGAAGTCAGTTATGCCATCCATGACATTTCGTGCATCTCAATTCACATACACACTATTTTGCTTACTGGGCAAGTGATTTGTTCATCCCACTTTTTATAACAATTGAGGTAGGAATTACTAAAATTATCAATGGTTAGCATGAGTTCGTAGATGACGGTACGGATGATGGTACTCTAGTCGATGACCATTAATCTTGGGACTCATCAAAATGTAAAAATTGTTGACTTTTATCTCAACCTTTTAATATTTTTTATGTTTTACCCGACAAAGGCATTTGAAGTGAAGTACTACACATGTTACAGTTGGAGGGTCAAAAGCTTGCTATTTACTGAAAAAGTGAATGAATTATTTTTCTCCGCATCCATTAGTGAAATGAGGTACTTGGTTATGACTTGAGGTGTAGTGGTAGGCCCAAGATTGACTTGTTTGGAAAATTGGTTGTGCTTGACTTGACTCTTCCAAGTCGTGTTGTGACTTTCGGGTGATTCAATGCACGCCTCTTATCGGTCCACAAAGAGACAGGCCGGTCTAGGTCATGGATAGAAGTCAAATAGTTTTTTTATTATCTAAAAGAACAAAATAAATGAAAAAAGAGCATTCGTTACAAAGTTGTGGCAGTTTAATTGAAATTATAAGTGAGAATCAACATTTACATATGATAAATGCATCAAACCTTAAACCTTAATGCATAAACTTCATTAAGACACCTGCTTAAGAAGAAGTATCCATAAGCATATCCCATTTCCTCCTCTTTTCAACATAAGTATCCATAAGCATATCCCATTTCCTCCTCTTTTCAACATAATAAGTCTGTTATGCCATCCACGACATTTCATGCATCTCAGTTCACATATACACTAAATTGCTCACTAGGCACATGATTTGTTCATCCCACCTTTTATAACAATTGAGGTAGGAATCACTTAAAGTATTAATGGTTAGCGCGAGTTCTTAGATGATGGTATTCTAGGTGATGACCGTTAATACTGGGACTCATCAAAATGTATATATTGTTGTTTTTGTAAAAATAAGTGTTTTATAAATAATTATATTTTGATAAATAGTTTTATAAGAAAATGTTTTTTTTCTATTAGCAGCATTCACACTATATTTTATTATATAATATCGTATTCCGTACCAATTGGTGGTAGGAAATATTTCAGTGTGTTTTCCCAAATTAATTATGTGATGTTTTTTAAATATAAACTTTATTAAATATTTTAGAAGACCAAGATATTTTAAATGACTAAAAATACTATTCAAGTCAATTATTAATAAATAAATAGATAAGTAATCATGGAAATCGAGTTGCAACAAGGGCGGCCTTAGCATTAAATGTTGATAATAATCTTGAGGAATAGTTGACTTTGATGTTAAAGGACACATCTCACATCGATTAAATATAAAACTTATAATTAATACATAAGGGTTGAGTTAGTCTTCTTAACAAGGTTGACCTTTTAAGGTAGAACACAGTCTCTATATGGTATCGGATCCCATAATTCTCTAATTAGTCATTCGATCCATGAACTACCATCTTGGAGGGGCAAATTAAGGGATAAAACCTACATCTATTAAATACGAGAGTTATCTATTAAATAAAAAAAATTATAATAAATGAAAATTTTGTTTTTTTATTTTTCATTTATTTAATATTGAGCATGCGAATAAAAGTGTCAACGATTACTTGTGACAATATAAGTTGGGTGCTTGCATTGAGAAGCACAACGTGACAACTTATATGTTGATCACGAATAAAATTATTCACAACTAATATATAAGGGTTAGCACTTTGTACCGAAAGGTTGTAACGTTGACTGTTTCACCATTTAGATGTGAGATTTGTCCTTATTGTAGAAATAGTTTGATGGTGACACTAGTATACTTGGAGTGTGTTAAACGAACCACATGTCGAATTTAATTATATAGCATGACCGTGTGAATAATTAAGTAAACTAGATAACTGGGTATTTCTTCTAAATCCTCTCACATGGTTGACTATATCTTTTCATGAGTTTAATCGTTCTTTGATTTACCAATGAGTTAGATCAATTTGATTAATCAAATATCTCGATGAGTTTGGAACTTGAAAATGAGCATAGTAGAGAACACGAATTCGTGTCAGGAATTATCGTCCTGAAAAATGTAACTTGAGTTACTAAGAATAATTAGAGGAACAAAACGGTCATTTATGCTTTATCTTATTATCGTCCTGAAAAATGTTACAAATATATCAATAATGTTTTAAAAATAATGATATTTTATTAATTAGTTTTACACGAAAATGTTAATTTCTATCGGTTTTTTCACGCTATATTTTATTGTATATTACCTTATTCCGTACCAATTGATGGTAGGAAATGTTTCAAAGTGTTTTCCTAAATTAATTATGCATTGTGTTTGAAATATAAAGTTTATTAAATATTTTAGAAGACCGAGATATTTTAAATTACTAAAAATATTATTTAAGTCATTTGCTAATAAATAAATAGGAAAATAATCATGAAAATCGGGTGGTGACAGAGGCCGCCTTAGCATTAAATGTTGATAATAATCTTGATGAATAGTTTGTTTTGATGTTAAAGGACAAATCTCACATCTATTAAATAAGAAAGTTATAACCAACATATAAGGGATTTGTTATACCTCTTAACAAGGTCGGCCTTCTAATATGGAAGACAGTTTCTATATGGTATCAGAGCACATAATGCTCAAATTATCCATTTGATCCGTGAACCATTATTTTGTCAGAGAATATTAAGGATAAATTTCACATCAATTCAATACAAGAGTTATAGGCAATTTTTACAAATACACTAAAAGAACAAACTATTTCTAAAATACTATTTAATCGTTTTTATTACAAAAATATAGTGTTACATTTGTAACACACCATGTTAAACTTTTTTATAACACGTGTAATAAATTGTGTTACGCTGCAGCTGCCATCAACACCACCATTGATGTCTATCATCACCGGAAACCATCTTTACCAACACCACGATTGCATATTTCCACCACCACTGCCACTGTCGCTGTCGCTGAAACCACCATAACAACCACTACTATTTACCAAAAAACCACTACAAAAATCACAAAAAATGGTTAAATCAACTCAAATATAAATAGAAAAAGAAAAATCGTGAATAGAATTAAACATGACTCAAACCCACCAAGCAAGATCCATTTGGATCAATTGTAAAGTCACTTGTCACCAATCGAGTGATTTAGACGAGATTGGTGGGGTGGGGTGGGGTGGCTGAAGGTGATGGTGGTGGTGAGAGGAAAAGTCATCGGCGAAGGTGATTGCGAGTGGTTGTGAATTGTCACATTGGTGGTGATCGTCGGTGGCAAAAGTCGATAGTGGTGGTGTTGGTAGCTGGTGTTGGTAATTTGATAGTTTTGGGTGGGAATCTGATTTGGTTAGGTGTTTTAAGGCTTGGAAATAAATAGTTATAAATTTTATGCAATATTTTTGGAATTTAAAACAATGAACAATAATTGTGTAATTTCAAGATAAAAATCAACTATGTGGTATGATTTCTTCAAAGTTTTAACTAACATTTTTTTTTAGTCAACACAACATCACATCTCCAATGTGGTTGTCAGGCCTCCACCAGGAAATGATGGGGGGTTCGGATACCCCAGCCTTATATAAATAACTCATAAAAAGTACATGGAGGGGTATAAAACCTGACCTCCAATCAGAAGAGCTAAAATAAACAAATAAATGAGTAAATAATAAAGAAATAAATAAGGAAGTACTGCATCCCAAACATAAGTCCTAAAAGTTCTATAGACCCCTAATTGTAGGAAGCTCGTGTCTATCAATTTGAATTAGGCTGCAGTATTGTCGCGGTAAGTCATGAGCGCTATACTCAAAATAGCAACAACGATCCCATCCCTCTGAAGCAAGTAAATTAGCTACCTGGTTGCCCTCGTGATAAATATGAGAAATAGTATCACAGTCTGAGGCAAGGAGATGTCTGATGTGGCGTAGAGTGGCCTAAATAGACCAAGGTCCTCCTCTTTTGGTGATGTAATGAATGGCCAAAGTAGAATCGGCCTCAATCCATAAAACTGATAGTACAATCCTCCAAGCAAGAATGATACTGTCAAGAATAGCTCTGAGCTCGGCCTCCAAAATAGGGCACTCGCCATATGAAGAGAAGAATGCGCAAACAAACTGACCTGATGAATCCCTAATAATCCTTCCTCCACTCGCAAATCCATCTTTGATGCATCCATCAGTGTTGATCTTATAGGATCCCACTGTGGAGTACACTAATAAACTAAAACAGGAGGAGGAAGGGATTGAGTAGTAAGAGATATAGCAAAAAGAAGAGCAATATCCTTATCCCCGCGACAGTGAATAGCTCGAAATAAACCGTATTTATGTAGTAGTGAGATAGTATGATATACTCTTCAGATGATCCGTCTCGATTCTATAGAGATATCTTGGTACTTCGTGATAGCCCAAGAATAACTAACCAAGAGGGGGGTGAATTGGTTTTCTCAAACTTTTTCGAAAAATATTCTCAAAATGATATTTAAGAGATAAAAATAGATTCACAATAATATAAGCACAATATAAGTAAATAAAAGAGAAGAGAGAGTGCAAACGATTTTTATGGAGGTTCGATCCAACCAATGATCTCGTCCCCGTTACCAAGCTCTCCAACACGAGCACGGCCTTTCCACTATTTTGATTGACTTATGGTGCAATCCAAACCCTTACAATGTATCCGGTGACTTACAAGCAAGGAGCACCGATCCTTATACAATATTGAACTTTTCAAGGAACTCAATATGACCCAAATAAATAAAGAGATTGATTTGAGTATTTCTCTCTAGATGAATGATAGATACAAGTTTAGCTCTAAGAGAGACTAACACTTTAATGAATAGCAATGGATGAGGAAAGCTCAAGTGTTAGAAGAAAGCTTCGTTGAGAAAGATGAACCAAAAGTTTGATTTAATCAAACAAAGTTTTTCAAAGAGAGATATTGAAGATATGAATGCAATGAAGCTTTGAATGATGTTTTTCAATATGATTCTCTCTATAAATGCTCTTGTAAGTGTAGTTAAATGATAATAAATGAAGTGGTATTTATAGAGATGAATTTTCGCCACTTTCATTGAAACGGATGACCAAACGGTCGACCGGTCGATTAGTCGAGAACTAGCCGCTGAACCGCAAAAGTCGAACGGACACTTTTTGAACAGATACGCTTTCGGGGCGGTCGACCGGTGAAAAGTAAACGGTCGACCGGTTCATCCGGTTTTCCAAACGGATGATCCGTTTCCATAGTTTTGAAAATCTGATTTTTGGCTTTGATAAAACTAATTTTTATGCAAGTGATAAAAATTATATTTGAGCTTTCGTTCATTTAATTGCTAAGGATTAAAGAGTTAATACCTTTACAATTTTATCTAAAAATCTATTCTTCAATCTTGATCTTCGAATCTTGAAATTCGGCGGATCTTGAGATGCTTGAACTCTTGTATTGATTTTGACTTTGAACTTGACATTGCATGAGAGTTCGATTTGTAGCGCTTTGAATTTTGCTTGAAAATAAAATGTTAGAAAACATAACCAATTTGTTTGTAATAATCAAAACATTAAGGTTTAAAGTTAACCATAGGTCAACACTTAGCATCATTCCTTGTAGTCCAAATAAACCAGATAATCGAAAGATGAATGATCGTGCGAATATGACCCTTTCTGACAAACTAACTCGAGAAACGCCAAGACTGAAAGCGATACTGAAAACTCTTCATTGGCCGAAGGGTTATATGAAAAATGTTAGAGAAATGGCGCCAAATCTGGTCGGCAATACTACTGTCAATAAATAAATGCTGAATAGTCTCAATAGCTAAGCAACACTGACAACGAGAAGCCATATGACTCCCAATCTGCCTATGAATCACAATATCAACTGGGATAAGCCCCTGCGATAGTCCCCAGCAGAAGAAAGATACAGTCGTCGGGATAATAGAACTCCAAATCATGCTGTCTACAGCTTGAATACTATGCCCCGTGCGAACTAGCTACCATGCAGACTTAGTAGCAAATCTACCATCCAAAGTATCCTTCCACATAATCTGATCGTGTACCTCAGTAGTGATATGTATGCTCCCTATCTGTTCAGCAATAATATATGGTACAAGCTGAAGAAGTCTACCAATGTTCCATCCAATATCATCAAATAATTCTCTAACCTAGATAGAAGAGTGTGTCAAGTGTGGGTGATGATCAGCTAATATAGACTAGCCCATCCAACAGTCATGCCAAAAGAATATCTGTCCACGCCCTAACTTTTAAGCAATGTGTGTCTTTACCTGTGGTCTTATATTAGTGATGGCAACGGGGCGGATCAGGCCTGATCCAATCCGCCCCGTAATAATTATAGAATATTCAAATCCACCCTGCGATTTGCCATTTTTCGGGGCGGATCAAAGCCCTGATCCCTATACTGATCCGTTTTTTTTTAATACTTTTTTTTAGCTAACTCCATCTATCTCTAAATTATAATTTAAGCCCCAAATCTTTCATTTATTTATTAATTAATCATATTTTTTTTTTTCAAAGGAGCAGATCAGATCGGATCGGATCGGATTGGATCGGATCGCCCGCCCGCCCGCCCCGCCCATACGTCCCGTCCCACCCCCCCCCCCCCCGCCTATCCCATCCCATCATCCCATCCCATCCCATCCCATCCCATCCTGTCCCGCCCCCGTCCCGTCCCGCCCCCGCGATCCACCCCCGCCTCTTTCTTTCCCAATCCACCCTGCTAAACCGTAGATCAAGAATTTTTCGCTCCATTCAGATTAGATATCCATCGGGTTTGGGACAGGTTGGATATTTTTGCCATCCCTATCCTATATGCTTAAGCCTATTCCACACAGCTGAAACATAGTAAGGAATAGTAGTCAGCAACGGATGGGTACCTTTGCAATACTTACTCAGTAAAAACTGAGCCCATAATGACCGCTGAGATCTAAATAACCACCAAAGCTTTAGGGTGAATGTATCAACAAGATCCTTCAGTCTCCTAAAGCCCAGTCCACCCTCCTCAGTAGGAATACAAATGTCCTTCCATCTCTTCCAATGTAATCTAGGTGCATCGTCTCTTGAGTCCCAAAGAAACCTAGCGAATATGCCTTCTAACTTCTTCAAGATAGCAATGGGAGGTTTCATAATCTGAAGGAGTTAGAGAGGAATAGAGGATAGCACCGATCGAATCAAAGTAATCCGTCTTCCAAATGATAGGAGCCTCGAAGCCCGGCCTGAAATCCTACCCGGACTTTCTAGACTAAGTCATCATACAAGAAGATCTTCCTAGCTCCTTTAAATAAAGGAACACCAAGATAAGTAAGGGGTTGTTGCTGATGACAAAACCCTATTAGAAAATCTCTTAGGAAAGATCATTCCACTCTTATCTCTATTCACCAATTGCCCAGAAGCCCTCTCATAGTGTTCAATACATTGTAATACTCGTTTGATAAACTGCTTCTGGCCATTGGCAAAAATAATCATATCATCTACAAAAGACAAATGAGAAATAAGTGTATCACCCACATGTTTGTATGCCATCAAATGAATATGCTGATATTGTTGATTGAATAGTCATAAAAAATAATCTGCAACAATAATAAACAGCGATGGAGATATGGGATCACCCTGTCTGAGCCCTCGAGATGATGAGAAAAAACCACATGGTCTGCCATTAAGTAGGACAAAAAATTGACCCTCTAAAATACACCTCCGTATCCAATCAATCCAAAGAGCATCAAACTTAAAACCCTCCATAATGGATAGCAAGAAGCTCCAGTCTATGCGGTCATAGGCCTTAGCCATATCAAGCTTGAGAATAATATTACCCCCTCGCACTTTCGTATCAAGTGTATGTATTAACTCCTGTGCAAGGATGACATTATCCCCAATGAGCTATCCCAAGATGAATCCACTCTGAGGAGCTGAGATGATCTGAGGCAGTAAAGTACTCAGTCTCGAGTTCATAATATTTGTAATCAACTTATTAAACACTGTACATAAGCTGATAGGATGAAATTCTGACCACCTACAGGCATTGTCCCGCTTTGGAAGTAAGACAATAGAAGTAGCTGCAAAACCCTTAGGCAGGTACCCTCCAGCAAAGAAGTCCAAGACTGCCTGAAACACATCCTCTGATACTATATCCCAACATACCTGAAAAAAATGAGAAGAAAACCCATCTAGCCCGACGACACTATCTAGGATCAATACTAAAAATAGCCTCTCGTACCTCAGTCAAAGTAGGAGTCCGGTTAAGCTGCAAATTGTTATCAATGGACACCAATCTAGGTATAATACTAGGTCGAATAAGATTGACAGGCTAAGGAGCGGCTGACAGAAGCTCCTAGAAGAAAGATACTGCTGAAGGCTAAATAGTTTCAGGAGACTCAAACACCTCGCCCGAAGCTGAAGTAATAGACCGGATCCTGGCTCGAATACGTCGTCCCTAAACTATAGAATGGAAGTATTAGGTGTTATGATCACCCTCACAAGTCCAACGTGCCCCTACCTTTTGTTTCCAAAAGGCCTCCTCAATAGATAAAGTATGGTTAAGAACTGCCTAATCCTGATGCAAAGTATCAAGATGGGAAAGAAAGGATTTCTGTCATGGTCTAACTCTGCCTTGTCCACTCTACAATCTGCATCTCTAGTCCTCTAAAAAATATTACCAAAAACATTACGATTCCACCAACGAAGGCCTTGTTTGAGCGTAAAAATCTTTTCTCAGATAGCAGCCATTCTTGTAAGATGGGTAGGAAATGACCACTTTTGAGATATAAAGCCTAGAAAATCATGATGCCTAGACCAAACATTGAAGAATCGAAAAGGACGAGGTCCCAAATCATCGTCAGAAGACCACTGAATCAAAAGAGGTGAGTGATCAGAAGTGCTTCAATTCAAATGACGAACTGAAAATCGAAAACAAAATGAAGGAACCATTGAGTTAATCAAAACTCTGTCCAAACGCTTCCAAAGTCTCCCATTTGTCTACGTGTATTGACTTCCAGAATACCCTACATCCGTTAAACTACAATCTATCATCATATCTGCAAAGTCTGAAATGTCCCTATCACGAGTATTCCTACCAGTACGCTCACAATTGTGAGCGATCACATTAAAGTCTCATCCACCTAGCCACAATCCATCCACAGAAAAGAATATCTGGTGAATACCTGCCCATAAATATCTACGTCCAATCGATGAACAAGAGGCATATACTATAGTAATATATAACAGTCTGGCTTTTCTTAGATCATCAACTTTAATGTGAAAGAATTGAGGATGATCAACAATCGAAGTAACAGTAGTCCCCAAATTCCAAAAACACCATATTTTATCCTACTCATTCTGTAAGCCCATATCAAAAAAGAGAAATCGTCTGATAACGTCAAAGTTCTTCCTCAAAACAAATGGCTCCAACACAACCAAAATATACACTTGATGGAGTCGAACCAATTTCTTCAGTCATCTACGAGTGGCAATACTATGCACACCTCTCACAGATGATAACACTCATCAAAAAGACTGGCTGAGTGATGAAGCACTTGTTTAACTACGGGTCACCCGTTTGATCGAGTGCGAAACTTTCAATTTTTTTGTCCTCTAAACTGTAGTAAAACCATCGGCCTCCTGCCTCTCATCTAAACCAACCAAGTCATCAGAACAATTCCTGCGAAAAAGCCCCAAGAATGAACCTCTAGCTAAATAGAACTAGCAATATCAGAAGGAATTGAATCCTCTATATTCTCATTACTACTGAAGTGTGGAGTGATATGTGAATCAATATCAAAAAATGGCTACATTGGCTCTGGCAAAATAGGAAACTCACGAGGGATGGATATCATGTGATCTAAAATTGGATCAGAAAAAACAACATCATGACAGGGCTTTGAAGCCACAATTATGGGAATAGTATGTCTAGGTTGATGGGTGGTCCCCAAATTAACAACTGGATGTGGTATAGCAACAATTGAAAAAGAACCAACAACTGGGGCCCACTGCCTAGAAGCCTCAACAACAATCTCATTTCTCTTATCTTTACCCTTCCCGGTCCTATCTACAATAGGCACCTGAACATCAGCTGGCTTAGGAGTCAGAGTAACAACTTGCTTAGGAACCTGAGCAACAAAAGGCCTAGTAGCCTGGGTAACAATAGGATCTACTGGTGGAGTATCTACCCTGCACTGATCAATAATATGGCCCATATGACGGCATTTAGCACAAAAATGGGGCAAACTCTCATATACAATTGGCTACCAAAAACTATGGAATTCACCCCAATCAATCCAAATCCTATCTGAGAGCTTATGCTCTAGATCAATCTCAACACAAACCCTGGCTTCACTAGGCCTCAACAAATCAGCAATCGCCTCATCAATCCTCAACGGCACCTCAACAATTTTAGATAAAGCGAATAAAAATTTCTTTGCACATAAATGAACAGGCAGTAGAGGAAAAGATATCCATACAGGGGCAATGAGGGTCTCAGCATCATGGTAGAAATCACAAGTCTACTTAAGCATACGCATAGGGCAACCCATAATAAACCAAAGTGGTTTTAAAAATAAACGACTATAATTATCCTCATGTGTTAAGTGTATGAGTATGTGCTTGTAATCTATAAGCCCAAGTTTAAATTCTCCACAAAAACCAAACTTCTGAAAACTATTACATACCTCCACTATGTTGGGCTTGCGGTGCGAAAACTTGCCAACAAGTGTGAACTTGAATGGCTCAGCAAGAGTTGCCTCTTCTTTAGATGAAATAACCAAGGCAAGCTCACCACGATGTAAGTATGGCTCCTTAGCCACAAACTGGTGACAATTAGAATCGGAGAGAGGAAAGATGTAAGCAAAGACTTCATCATACTCCGCTCGTGAGAAGATATAGTCCGTCGATCATTAACAACTCTGACATAAGTCAATTTGCGAATCGGTCAGCATTGAGCTTCGAGAGAAAAACATGTGGGCACGGATCAATCGAAGATGAAAAATTAGGCAAATGGAGGATGACGAAAAAACCAGCCAGAGGCGTGCGCGCCCGACAGCGCTAGTCGCAGCCCCTTGTGGGCAAGGCGCCTGTGCACGTGCCCTACCCCTAGCACGCACCATCTCGAATGGTGCCACGCGCTGCCTAGTGCATCAAAACAAGAAAGAACAACCTGGGCTCATCCCCTTGGAGAGAAGACGAATTATGGTTGGGAACCGGGTTACAAGTGATCATGTGAAAAGAGGAAATCAGGTGGGCATCATTCGCAACCCCTGAGACTACATTAGTGCTAGCAGGAAGTTTGCCTGAGGTTTGCGCACTGGTTGGAGGAGGCGCCATTGTTGTGCATTTAAGGGAGGAGACCGTTGCTGGAATTTTTTGGCCTGAGTTCACTACTAGAAATTTCTGACCCAGATATGCAGGTGCTAACCCTTGGGCACTATATGGAAACTGCTCGCCCAAGGGTGGTGAATTGACTAGTGGGTGGCTGGTCGCGCGACCGGTAGATAGAGGAGCGACGGATCTAAGTTTTGAGTTTAGGGTTTCTGCGGGCTGGGAGTTTTATGGCGGCGTGGGACCTGTTTTTGATGGCGTGAGGCCAGCTGTGGGTTGGGAGTTGGGAGTTGGTGGAAAGTGGCCAAGTGGCCGACCACATTGGAGTCCATATCCGGTAGTTTAGGCAGCAGGTTTGCCATGGAGAAGGGTTTGCATGTAATCTGGTAGCAGTGTGTGAAAATGCACCTTCAGTGTGTGTTTTAGGTAGAAAACTAACATATAAGGGATTTGTTATATCACTATACCTACCTTGCACAGCCGCGAGGCACTATCTCTCAGGGACATATTTTTATCTGCCCCGTGATTCAATATTTTCATCCCTATTTTGAATTTTAACCAAAAATATATTAATACAGAAAGCAACTACATTTTTCACATAAATTTATACACTAAACTCGAACATTAATAAACAAAAATGTAAGAACGAAGACCGGTTTTCAAAACTAACAATATCGAAAAATGAAACCACTCGAATAGAGATTTCATAACGAGACAACAAAGCATTTTAGAATGTACCTTAAACACGTAATCTAAAATCCGTAAGTAAAATTATGTGTTTTTGGAAGACATATTTATATTTTGTGTTTTTGCAAGACATAAAATTAATGCAAGTAAAAATTCAAAATAGATGGAGAAGGCTCGTACCTACGTTGCTGTGCATTGCAGAATGTTTCTCTCTCAAATTGCAATGAAAGGTTTTCTCTCAATTGCACTGACCACAATGCTATGAGGATATTGAAAGCAAAGTAAAGAAACACAATTGCAAACTTAATCATTCTTTTATAGTTATCATACCCCAGAATCTATCTATTGGACCGGTTTATCTTGGATCTCAACTATTAATTTGAAATTACATATGTGCCTTAGAATCCTTAAGGGCTTCATAATCCATTTCAAATGGGAGACCTAGATTTTCCAGAGGCCACACACACATGTAAGGATTAGGGTGCATTGTTCCACGCCCTTATGATAGAGCTAAGAATCATTATTTCTCAAGATGTCATTCGTCACACACATTAACCATACAATCATAACAGCTACGGCCTCGCGTCTGTCCACCTTTTAGCTTCAGTATTCGACCCTTGACATGTGGCAAGAAGGTTTATCTTCGTATATTTGTTATTTCCTCCACCTTATATGAATATGAGGCTCGAACATGGGAGAATAACAATAGTACAATTTCAGCTTCGGTTGTCACTTGGCACAGTGCCTCAGAATAAAAAAGAGCTAGATTCAAATTCAGCATACGCTCAGCATAATGCCTAAGAGAAAAATGGAGTCCTACAAATTTTCAAACTTTGATTTTCACTCTATATAGTAAGGCCTGAAGGTTAAACAAAGTTCAGCTTCGTTTCTACTAGAAATTATGCTTCGGAATAAAGAGAAGCTAAACTTAAAATTATGTAACTTTGGTTTTTGCTCGGCGTGATACCTCAGAGCAAATAAAAATTTTAATAGAAAGTTTAAGATATCAACTTCTGTTCAACACTAAATTTTAATAAAAGTTCTGGTCTTAAACTGAACATCTAGAAGTCTTCTAGCACATATAAATATGTGGCTTGGACCAAAGGGTATAATGTTATATCTAACAATATATACATACCACATGGACGCCACGTAAGGTCAAGAGTATAGTTGGCATGAAATTAAGGGCCTATTAGGAATTCAGCTGAGTGCTTGCGCATCAGAAATCGAGGATTCACTTCGATTGTCTTAAGCATTGACTATTCAAGTCCAATTTGTAGTCTTGAGTGAAAAAATAGACGAAACATCAACACTTGGAATAATAGGGGAATTGAGGACTAGAACCTATGCATCCTTGTCCTAGCTTCGGAGCTGGACGAAGCTTCATGGTGTTAGTTCTGATAATCCCATTTTGGTATTAATGCACCACATCTTTTCGTACATAACAAAACATGCCTGCTTATATGTCATATCAATTTCCTAGAATCCATAAATATTGTAAAGTTGAGAAACCTTGAAAATTGAAATATGATGATATTCTTGGATCGAATGATAAAAAATATCTAAAAATGACATAAATACCCTTGCTCACTTATCTAAAAATACTCCATTTCTTATTCATTTGAAGGTGCAATTACTAGATGTAAAGTACTCACAATTCACATATTATACATCTTGAGCTATTTATAATATCCACTTTATTTTATACTAAAATCTCAATCACTGACTTGATTGTTAGAGTGCTTACGATCGTTGCACCATCTTGTGATATCAGCCTTCCAAGTGTACATGTTAGCAGTACGTAGATATAGTAACGTGGCTTATTCCTATTGGCCTGAAGTGTAGCTAGATATTTAGGTCAAGACTTCTTAAAAACAACGTCCTTCAAATTTACTTTTCGGTTGG
Source organism: Forsythia suspensa (assembly GCA_023638005.1). Lineage (NCBI taxonomy): Eukaryota > Viridiplantae > Streptophyta > Magnoliopsida > Lamiales > Oleaceae > Forsythia > Forsythia suspensa. The sequence continues at coordinate 13,814,476 of CM042668.1, forward strand.
TAAAAAATGTTGAATACTTGACTTCGAATTCTGCTTCCCTTTCGAAGTAACCCCTACTACTCCGTGATTACGCTATTGAACCCTAATCAACGGAATTTCTGGATATTGAACAAAAAACCAGTGGTAATCAGTCTAAAGCGAATATTGAAAAGAATTAAAAATTACTCCATCAGAATTTGAAATCAATGAACAATGTACTTACATCATAGTACTAGTTTGAAATTAAAAGTGTTGTAGTCGAAAATACTAGGAGAGATGAGATAAAAGCATAGAGAATGGATGAGGGTTTCTTTCTTCACGTAATAGAAACCCAGAGCTCTGAGAGAGACGGTGAAAATTGAAAGAGTGGTGTAAAGCGTAATTTAGGAATAGACTTTGATCATTGCATAAAACTAGTAATAATACGATTTAATCACTTGATAATGTCTTAAACAGTTAATAAATAATAATCATAATAAATTAATTAATTTCTTTTCATATAGTAATAATAAATATAAATGATGCATAGTAATAATTTAATTTCAAAATTTCGAAAAAAAATAGTAATTCGAGGATATAATTTTCACTTTTCTTTTTTGACACTAGATTTTGGCACTGTGCTTGGACAGCCCAGAGTTGTCCCCAATATCTGCCCCTGATTGAGAGCACAAGCGATCCATAAACCGTTAACTCAGTTAAATGTCGGAATGAGATGAAAGAATGTTTTAAACTTACAAGGCGTCAAGTTTTTTACAAATTCAAAAACCAAGAAGCAACACAGTTGTAGCTCCTACTTACCCATTTCTGACTAATTAGTATTGCAGCTTAAATTTTTACTCTCCTAATAAAGTATTAATAAGACCCATAATAAAACAAACAATACAATTAATAAATAAAAATGCTAAACAATTCCATGCTTTAGTCCGTGTGTTCCCTACCTGCCTCAAATATCATTGAATTATATATCTTAATTCACTCCTTCCATAACATGAGGTGGAGGGGAGATATTTGTTAGAACCGCCCCCGTATTCCCATAGTTATTATAATGGGATAGTTTCACCATATACCATAAAAAATAAAAGAATTTAGAAAATACTATTTCATATTTGTTATTCTATTTTTGTAACACTTGTTGTTATATTTTTTATGTTTGTTACATTTAGAATTTAAAGTATTAAAAAGTAATTGTAGAATTTTAATATAAAATTAAGCATGTAGCAAAATTATCACTTTTATAAATAGAAGGAGAACCAGCATATCAATTTGCTTAAAGTCCAGTTGATACTAATAATAAGGTGGGGCCATAAGTTTTGATTGATACTCAATTCCGCTTTATAAAGGTTGAACCCCAACCTTGAGGACCCCCACCACCCCTGCTATGGAATCTTGGTGGAAGATGTAAATTGCAGGATGTGACTCTGTAGAGTAGGTTTGAGAGCTTGCTTTTTTAACTACGCTTGCAAGGAGCTTCTTCCATACTAAAGGTAGAAATCGAACCCTCACCCTGCAGCTGCCAGCGAAGCTGAGATTACCTCACTTTCGCCTTTCAACCAACTAAGCTATGTCCTAGGGGCCACAATTCCTCTTTATAAATTGGATGAATAGTCATCCGTGTGTGAGAGAAATCGGGAGACTTTTGCTATCCGAATTGGGAAATCAAAGCACTATCGATTTTGTCTTAAATTTTAATTGAAAATTTCTAAAAACATGATCTACAATCATACGTGTTTCGTTTTCGTTTTGTTAGTTTCATAAGATTCTAATTTTTTTTTATCATTTCGTAGTAATACATTTGATAGATGAAAAATGATTAGTAAACTAAGAATTTTTTAATTTTTGATGCATTTGTGAGCCTCTAATGTTATTAAAAGAGAATGTTGTATCCTATTATTTTTTATTCTAGTGGAAGATTGATTTGGAATTGGACTCATCGACATTGTCGAACAACGTTAAATCTTGGGTTGATTTGGAATTGGACTCATCGACATTGTCGAACAACGTTAAATCTTGTGTTGTTGCTGTTAGAGATTTATTTTTATTTTGCTCTATTTGATTGTCTCCTATTAGATTCCATGAGAGGGAACAATTATTTTATTATTCAGCTTGATTTATTTAAATTGGTGTTTTTTCTGGTAATCAACACGCCAAACTCTCTCCAACTAAAATTGACATGCACAACTAAAAGAAATAGCCTGAAAATAATCCCTAAGAACACCAAGTTAATTAAGATTATTTAATATAGAAACAATATAATCTGGACAATATAAAGAAGCAAAAGAAAAACTCCAATCTTCAGTAATGGGACGGCAATGGTGAAAAGGAAGATGCTCAGATTTTAGACAATTTCCAACAATGTTAACAACACAAATAATGGTCAAAGAATAGGTTTCGGTCACAAAAGGGAAATGTTAAACTTCAAGAAGAAGAAGAAGGGACGTGATTTGGTCGAAAAAGAAAAGGCAGCCGTCAAGCTTCACACAGGAGCAAGGAATAAGAATAGGTATATTTTGTGCGTGTATACAAATCAGCCCTACTTTACGTGAGTTAACTAGGTTAATCAACTGAGTAATTGGGTCATGACCCATTACGCAAAGTTAATAATAAAGTGTTTTGACTCGTCTTTGTAATTGGGCAGTCTAATTGTTGGAGATTGGGCAATATAATAAATCTTCGATCACCGGCTCAGTTTACGAAGTATAATTAAACCGACCCGATTATTCATCATTACCCCATTTAGCTTGTTTGGGACCAAAAAAACCCAACATAGCCAATTATTAATGAAATTTTACGAAGTTTTTATTTTAAGGTCATTATTAAAAACTCAATTAGTGTCTTAATTGATGTACACACACACACACTATCCGATACAAGATAAGAGCAGAGAGAATGGATGAGGGCAGAAACCAGTGCTATGAGATAGACAATGGAAATTGAATGAGTGGTGGAAAGGGTAATTTAGGAATTGACTTTGATCACTGCATAAATCTAGTAATAATATGATTTAATTCCTTGATAATATCTTAAACATTTAATAAATAATAATCACAATAAATTAATTAAATTTTTTTTTTAAAATCTTATCTATTATATTTCGAAATTTTGAAAAAAAAGTAAGTAGATAATATAATTTTCACTTTTCTTTTGTGCACTACATTTTGGATTTGGGCTGGGCAGCTCAGAGTCGTCCCCCATATCTTCACCTAATAAAAGAGGGTTATTAACATATATACACAACTTTTATCATCAACTCTCAAATATACTGGCCCAATATGGAATTAACAAATTTATAGGATGTTTACAAAAATGTTACCACAAATACTTTGCTTCACAATTGGCCCACGGTAAAATGATGTGATTAAGGCAACCCATATTTTCAGCACTATTACTATATCAGATAAAGTTCACGATACCAGATGAAGATAAAGAGCATAATAAGCAAATTATCAGTGATTATTATGGTGAATTCAAATTTAAAAATAAATATTGCTCAACCAGGAAATGAATTTGATTGACTGAAATGGGTATTTGTATCTCATATGCCAAAACTAACCCAACAACCATACTAGCAGAATTAAAATCTGCAATTTCGAGTTTCATTGAGGCGGAAAATTGATCTGTGTCTCTCGAGTTGTTGGTGCTGTGTTGACGAATTTGTGAGGTATTTTTCAATTTTACATTCAGCATTTAACATTCATTTTCGACATTCCTCATTCTGCAAATCAATGCCGTCACCGAGATGCACTCGATGGCGGATTGTTGATAATCCACTATGATACTGTTATTTTGTTGACTGTAAATGTGATTGTGAGGTTATAATGATTAAATTATCATACTGATAATCTTAAAAAACGGCACACAATAAGAATTAAAAACATGAAGCATATTCAATTAAATCGGTATTGACTATTGTTATGCGATTTAAATCCCGCAAGTGGACGGATCGTTGACAAGTAATAAAGTGATAAATAAAGTGTCGAACCCACGAGGACCAGATATTAATTTAACCTATTAATTTATAACCTAAATTCTAACAATATGAATAAACACAGATTTAATTTTGATGTGTGATTCTAAACTAATTTAACTATTTTAATTAAATTGAAAATAACAATAAGTAACTTTAAAAAGGTAAGAACGAATTCAAGATCTACTAACTCTAGGATTTGCGAATCCATCAACACTTTCTTTAATCAAATATCCGTTTAACTGTTTTAGCTTATAATTACCATAGATTGAAAATCGGCGTTCCTAAAATAATCAAAAGCCTCTCTCGATGGTCAATCAATTCTATATGTTATGGGAACTTCATTATCTCTAATTAAGCTTCGAAAATAGACATATGCATTAAAATCTCAAGAACACCTAAATAGATTTCATAAAGCATAATAATAATCTCTATCTATTATTGGACCCTATGTTATTCAATACCACGTGCTTAATCTATATTGAATCTCTCGACTTCAATATAGATCACAATATATTCTAATGGTGATCAGGCATTAAAATAATAGACAAACTGCATAAAGAATAATCAATCCAAAAGCAATTAATTACTGAAACATAAAACTTCTAATTAATTAAAAATCATGAGGTTTCATCGTTCATCCTAGAAAAAGTAAATTAGCCGGACATGATTTCGTCAATTATAACAATAATTGACTTCATCATGATCCGGCGAAAGAAAAAGAAGAAGAAATAATTACAACCCGTGACTATGGATGAAGAATCTTCAATCCCGTGCCTTGATCATCGATTCTCCTCTTGTATCTTCTTCCCAAAATTCGTCTCCCTTTGTTATGGCTATTATCTGGCTTTTATTATGCTCTCCAAAGACTCCAAGACGTGTGTTTAAATTGTTGTTTTATCTTGGAGTTGTAGAGTTCTAATCCCATCGAAAATCGCCAAACTAACGCACGTATGCCCATGCGATCGCATGGTTTAGAACCTGCGATCGCATGGTTCTATGGTTTTACATTCGCTGAATTTTTATTGTCTTCACGATCGCACCACATTTGTACTATGCGATCGCATAGTCTGCTTGGTGCTTTGAAATTGAATTTCCTCCTTGGTAATTGCACGTCAAGCCCCTCAAGTATCTTTTCTTAGCGCTTTGAGTCCTTTTTCTTCTATTTGCTCTCTTTTAAATCGATTGACACTTGATTTTGATTATTTCCTAAAATGAACCAAAACAACACACAATTATACCGAAAATAAAGTAAGAGTACTCATAATTATCCCTTTTTGTAAGTTCAGATAAGTACAAAATTGTACTTATCAAATACCCCCAAACTTGAACTTTTATTCGTCCTCGAATAAACTAGCTAAAAATAATCATGCACTTAATAAAATAAGCAGTAACATACTTCACAATATAAATAGCTTGCCGTTCTTACTTCAGCTTTTGCAAAAAGAAAAACTTATAATTCATGAAGATTGTTCAGGTAATACTATTGCAAACGTGATTCTACTTAAACCATACTTGATATGTGTGTGAGAACAGTTAATCTGATTAACTTAAATTCTATGGTGGTGATAGCCCAACCACTTGGTCAACTTTTCCTTTCCTTCTCGTAAGGTACACTTCTCCCAAAATGATGTTTTCTCTCAAATCCCGAGATTTTGGTTCAAAGGTAACACTTCGCTCATTATTTTCTTGTTCGAGGCTGGTTGAGAAAACTAATAATCGTGACAACCTAAGTATATGAAGATTCTCCAATTTATGAGCACTCTTGACCAGAAATTTTCTACTAAGTAAGTCAAACACATTAGTCATCTAATCCTTATGTTTACTTTGCAAAGAATTTCATCAATTTTTTTTTTATTTTTTTTATTTTTTATTTATTTTTTTTTTTATATAGATCTTATGTGCAAAACTCAATCTATTAAGCTTTCTAAATGACTCATGTAACGAGCTTAAGGTCGATGACTCCTAGGTCTTTGAACCTTAGGGCATCAGGTTTTGAGAAACCCCTACGGACCTTTTCACTCAAGTCAATTAGGCTACGAAATGAGTTATAAGATATTAATAAGGTGCAAAACTCAGTCCATTAAGCTTTCTAAATGACTCATGTAACGAGCTTGATGTCGATGACTCCCAGGTCTTTCGAACCTTAGGGCATCAGGTTTTGAGAAACCCCTACGGACCTTTTCACTCAAGTCAATTAGGCTACGAAAAGAGTTAAGCAATAATAATAAATTTTTGTTCCTTGCGTGTAATAAGTTCATGCGTGAGGATTAGATTCCTAACATTCGGTCATTACTTAGTTTCCTCTAACTGGTCTAAAGTGCTCCACACAAATTTTCAACATACATGGAATCAATCATAACCTAGATAGCCACTATCACAGTTTAATTACCACACTTTCTCACTATATTGGTTATTTGTTTGAGATACGGATGATTTTTAGGTTTAAACAGGGTATCCTATTATTTTCAACTTAAGTGCACCAACATAGCTAAAAATCATTTTAACTGGCCGACACAACACAATATCAAATATGGTCAAATAGTCTCACATTTAACCAATAGTAATAATTTGTTCACAAGTCATGGATTAAAGCTAAATAATTAAATAAAAAGTTGCATCATTAGCCGGTAAGACTATTCATATCATATAAATATGCAAACAAATAAATATAAATAATTTTTTTTTAAAAATAATTTAACAATCAATATCAAGTATTATCATCAGACTAAACATTTTTTCACTACCCCCAAACTTGAAAGATACATTGTCCCCAATGTTAAAATAATTCAAATGAGTATATAAAGATCAGAGACTACCCAGATGTGGATATGATGGTGCTCAAGAAGAAGTATGGTATGAACAATTGGTGGAGAGATCTCATATGTTGGTCGACAAATCTTTGCTTGAATGTCATTCAGCCAATCCTTAGGTTGTAACCCTAAAAAGAAAAGAAAAAAAAATTTATTAATAATAATAAAATAAATATTTTTTTTTTAAATTTAAATTAATGGAAAAACGTACTTATGCAAGATGACGATGATTGTAGCCTCAAAACCTAAGAATTAAAAACCTACTTTAAATGCTAGAAACCTAAAACGTGCAAATTGTCAATTGAAATCCTAAAATTGAAATAATACGAAATTTAAATAAAAGGGTAGAAAAATGGGTTGCCTCCCATTGAGCGCTTCTTTAAAGTCATTAGCTTGACTTTGTCGTGGTGATCGCTCAAGACACTTTGAATAAATCTTTGGAGGCCCTGCTCTTCTTGCTTTGATCAACTTTTGTACAATTTTTGTTTACCTTCCAGAGCTTGATCTTTCCTTTATCATACTGATATGATTTTGTTTTGCTCGCCATGCTCAATTCAACTAAGAAAATTTCAACCTCATCATTAGCTTTGATTACAGAAGACGAATGAAACTCCTCTTTCTGCACATATTCTTCTTCTCGAAGTGGTGCCTCTTGATGTTGGGTAAGAACTTTATCATCTAAACTCCCTACCTTCTGGTCAATGGCATTAGTCTCGAAACAGGAATCTTGAGAACTTGGAAATTTAATTGCTTTAAACACATTGAATGTAACGTGCTCATCATTCCCTTTTAGCATAAGTTCTCCTTTTGAACGTCAATTCTTGCTTTCGACCAAAGAGCCAAGAAAGGTCGACCCAAAATGAGTGGTACATCCCTGTCTTCACACATATCCGAATAATAAAATCAAGCAGGAATATGAATTTGCCAACTTTCACCAATATGTTTTCAACTATTCCCCTAGGCGCTTGATTGTTCTATCCGCAAGTCGGAGTGTTCTTGTTGTCGCTTTGCTTCTCCTAAATCGAGTCGCTTAAAAATAGAATAAGGCATTAGATTTACACTAGCACCTAAATCACACAAAGCTTTATCAAAATATAAACTACCAATAGTGCAAGGAATATTAAAACTCCCAGGTTTTTAATTTTGGTGGTAGCTTGTTTTGCAATATGGCACCGCATTCTTCGATTAGCGCCATCTTTGTTTCGTGTTCCTCCAACTTTCACTTATTTGCAAGAATGTCCTTCATGAATTTGGCATAGCTAGGCATTTGAGCTAAGGCATCAAATGAATGGTATGTTGATGTGAAGCTTTTGAATACATCCAAGAATTTCTTGAATTCTTGGTCTAGCTTATGTTTTCGCACCTCCGAGGAAATGGGATTGGAGGGACGTAAGTCGGTGGTGGAATATAAGTCGGTGGAGAGTCCCGCTTCTAGTGCAACTTCGCATCTAATTTGTTTTCTCTCTCTTTGTTGGACACGCTTTTCTACACCGGTCTAGTCACATGAATCTCGGCGGTTCAAGTCCGCTTCTCGTGGTGATTGTATTGACTTGCTCTTTTGGGTTGACCTCTATATTGCTTGGCCATGTGCACGGTTGTCGCTTTCGGTCAACATTTTAGCCAACCGCCAATCTGATTTTCCATATTCTTTATAGCAACATCTTGTCTTTTACTCGCATCTCCTTCAATTCGATTCCATACGCGTGACGGCTTCTTCCAATCCTCCTTCTCTTTCTTGAGGTCTTCCCTGATTTGGTGGATTTTGGATATTTTGAGTGTTGCCATATGAGAAGTTTGGATGATTTCTCCATCCAGGATTGTAAAGTCCGTGAGTACTGATTATTCTGCCATCATTTGAAAATTTTGAGCATATGCAATTTGTTCGGGGATGACATATCAACTTTGGTCAAAGGGCACTCGATGATTGATGGTTTGCCCGCATGTTACATGATTGGTGGAGGCATCCCGAACCATATTAGCCGAGTGAGAGTATTTTAGTGCTTCCATCTGTTTTGCCAATGCATCAATTTTTGCCAATAAAAGTGAATTGGTGCCCACTTCGTGTATCCCTGTTGCTTTCTTCTGCAATCCTCTTTCTTGCCACATAATAAACTGTTCACTCATGGTTTCAAATAGATCATAAAGGTCACCGGCGGATCTATTTTGGATAGAGCCACCGCAGAATCCACTGAAGAACGACTGGTTGGAGCTAGTCCAGAATAGAAATAATGATTCTGAGCTGCTAAGGGGAAACCATGACTTGGACACTTTCAAGCAATTGTTTGAATCTTTCCCATGCCTCGTGAAAATTTTCCAACTCAAATTGTTGAAAATTGGAAATTTCATACTTTAGTCTGCTTTTACTCAAGGCTGGAGGAAAATATTTCAATGTGAATTTCTAGATCAGATCTGTCCAAGTAGTAATGCTCCCAGGCGGTAGAGAATCTAGCCATTCTCTAGCTTTATCCTTCAATGTGTGTGGAAAGAGCCTCATCTTCAGTGCTTCTTCATTAACACCGTGGTATTTGAAATTTCCACAGTATTCATTGAAGCGAGAAATATGATAATGAGAATTTTCATCTGTCATCCCATAAAACGGCAGATTGTTCGAGAACAAATTCATCACGTCTGGCCTCAACTGGAAGTTATCATGTCCATAAGGTGGATAGACTATGTTGGACCGATTCTCAACAATAGGTGGCATCATATACTCACCCATAAGAACATCTCGTTCATTAACTTCAACTGGTCGAGCTATTGGTGCTTGTATCAAATCTGCAGGTAGTTGATCATGTACTTGGTGGTCTGCCATTGTGTCTTTTTTCTGTATTTTCTTTTCTCGTTTTTCACGTTGTCGTCGGTGAAAGCTTCGTTCAATTTCTGGATCTAAATCAAATAGATCAAGATCTTTTGTACGGGGCATGCACACTTAACACGAAAAATTAGAAAATATATACAATTCAAAGATATCACGAAAAATTTAAAAATACAAATAAAAATAAAAAAATAAAAATAAAATAAAATAAATATAACTAATACTAAAAAGAATTGTTAAAAGCTAAATTATAAATTAACGTAGTAATTAATAAAACTAGTCTCCGGCAACGGCGCCAAAAACTTGTTGGTGCGATTTAAATGCCGCAAGTGGACGGATCGTTGACAAGTAATAAAGTGATAAATAAATTGTCGAACCCATGAGGACCAGATATTAATTTAACCTATTAATTTATAACCTAAATTTCTAACAATATGAATAAACACAGATTTAATTTTGATGTGTGATTCTAAACTAATTTAACTATTTTAATTAAATTGAAAATAACAATAAGTAACTTTAAAAAGGTAAGAACGAATTCAAGATTTACTAACTCTAGGATTTGCGAATCCACCAACACTTTCTTTAATCAAATATCCGTTTAACTGTTTTAGCTTATAATTACCATAGATTGAAAATCGGCGTTCCTAAAATAATCAAAAGCCTCTCTCGATGGTCAATCAATTCTATATGTTATGCGAACTTCATTATCTCTAATTAAGCTTCGAACATAGACATATGCATTAAAATCTCAAGAACACCTAAATAGATTTCATAAAGCATAATAGTAATCTCTATCTATTATTGGACCCTATATTATTCAATACCACGTGCTTAATCTATATTGAATCTATCGACTTCAATATAGATCACAATATATTCTAATGGTGATCAGGCATTAAAATAATAGACAAACTGCATAAAGAATAATCAATCCAAGAGCAATTAATTACTAAAACAGAAAACTTCTAATTAATTAAAAATCATGAGGTTTCATCGTTCATCCTAGAAAAAAGTAAATTAGCCGGACATGATTTCATCAATTATAACAATAATTGACTTCATCATGATCCGGCGAAAGAAAAAGAAGAAGAAATAATTACAACCCGTGACTCTGGATGAAGAATCTTTAATCCCATGCCTTGATCTTCGATTCTCCTCTTGTATCTTCTTCCCAAAATTCGTCTCCCTTTGTTATGGCTATTATCTGGCATTTATAATGCTCTCCAAAGACTCCTAGACGTGTGTTTAAGTTGTTGTTTTATCTTGGAGTTGTAGAGTTCTAATCCCATCGAAAAAATGGCTAAACGCAGATGCCCATGCGATCGCATGGTTTAGAACACTGCGATCGCATGGTTCTATGGTTTTACATTCTCGCTGAATTTTTTATTGTCTTGCGATCGCACCACATTTGTACTATGTGATCGCATAGTCTGCTTTAGTCTTTGAAATTGAATTTCCCTCCTTGGTAATTGTCGTCAAGCCCCTAAAGTATCTTTTCTTAGCGCTTTGAGTCCTTTTCTTCTATTTGCTCTCTTTTCGTCGATTGACACTTGATTTTGATTATTTCCTAAAATGAACCAAAACAACACACAATTATACCGAAAATAAAGTAAGAGTACTCATAATTATCTCTTTTTGTAAGTTCAGATAAGTACAAAATTGTACTTATCAACTATGTATATATCCATCTTATTACTGCTTGATTTTTCAAATATATTTTTTTAGGATGATTTTCTAATTAATTTTTTTTATCAGAATGTGATTAATGTATGATAAGGATCATTATAATCCCCATTCTGTTTTCAAACCAGAATGTGTTATAAGATATTGTGTTTTGGAATTGAGTATCAACATGACTATAATGCAAATGAATACGTTTTGTTTCTTCATACTCAGTATTTTTATTTGAATATTCTAAAATTTTGATAAAAAAGTCAAACAATTCTGATGTTGAAATGTTGCTAAGTTCACTAAGGATTTCTTGTCTAATTTTGCAGTAACATGAATCGTATTTCGATCGTTTTTCTTTCCCAAAGCAACGTAGTCCAGATATCAAGCAGAAGTCCTCCATATTGAATCTCACAAGGCTGCCACCAAGTTTCAACCACATATCTTCAGAATTAGGCTGCTTCACTTCCCTAAGAAGCACATGGATTAATCGGTGATTTATTCCAATATCCTTAGCCACCAAAAAGTGGCCAAAGCACGTGTCTGAAAAAAATTTCTTTTGCAATTTAGACATTCTTCCCACCAGTGAGCTAAATGTATTAGACTTCGAGAATGCGTTTACTTTTCCAAGAGACCACATGTCTGGTGGAATAAGATATTCTTAATCCAACATAAACACAAAATATTAAAGGACTTTCATTTCATCAAATACGTTGCAAAACATAAAATATATGAAATTTATTATATTGCCTTATTATCAATGTGAAGTCCCAAATATGCATAAAAATATATTTTCCATTATTTAAATGAAGGTGTATTCATGAACACAAACATCCATGTTGAAATCTAACCCAACAATAAACACATAAAAAGCAACGTAATAAAATATCAGAATCAATTGTATTAACATTCTTGTGCAGATAAATCTGTTAGTAAGTGAAATTTATGTGCATATGAAGTGCTTTCTTATCTATGTAGTGAATATTAGGTTTCAGTTGTTACTGAAATTAACCTGATTGCACAACATATTTTCACAATCATATAGTACAAATCAAGGTAACATGTTAACACAATGATATGTCGTGGGGCACGTAACAGTGAATGAAAACCAATTAAAGACATCAACGTTATAAATGAAGTTAACATAGAATGTTAATAATTAGATATGATGTTAACGATCAAATATAACATTATAATCATATAAATTCACGTAACAATGTAAAGAAATGTAAAGAAATGACATATAATGAAAACAAATTAAAGACATAATTTACTAAAAATGAAGTTAACATAGAATGTTAATAATTAGATAAGATGTTAACGATCAAATATAACATTATAACCATATAAATTCATGTTACAATGCATATAAATGATATATATTAACACGGAACTAAATGATGTAGTGCTAGTGAGATTTTGGGAGCAAATATGGAAGAGGGGTTTTTCCTACTGTGAATGTTCCAGAAATGAGAGATGGAGGCTGACGTTGATTACGACATTAATGAGGGTAAATTGGTAATCCTCACTAATAATTGCTTAAATGTAGTGATTAATATGTTTAAATACCTAAAAATTAGTTAATTCTGTTAATAAATGATAATGACTTCCATTAATTATATAAAAGTATTAATTTTTTAAATATTAACAATATATACAATGTTTATATAGTAATATTAAAATATATTTTTATATCTAGTGAATTTGAAATTTTGTTAAAAAAGTAGGTAGAAAACCTAATTTTCACAATAAAAAACACAAGCGATCCACAAACCATTGATTCAATTAAATGCCGGAATGACATGAAAGAAGGTTTTAAACTTCCAAGCCTTCTAGTTTTTTACAAATTCAAAAACCAAGAAGCAACAGAGTTGCAGCTCCTACTTACCTATTTGTGACTAATTAGTATTGCATCTTAAGTACTTACTCTCCTAATAAAGTATTAATAAGACCCATAATAAAACGAACAATACGATAAATAAATGAAAATGCTAAACAATTCCATGCTTTAATCCGTGTGTTCCCTACCTGCCTCAAATAGTTTGGATTCAAGCAAGAGAGATATATATGTTGTTTTGTGACCAACAATACACCTTAGAAAGAACTTTGCATTTTATGCAATAGCAAAACATATCGATGTAAAGTATCATTAGATTATATATCTTAATTCACCCCTTCCATAACATGAGGCGGAGGGAGAAATTTGTTAGAACTTAGAAGAGCTAATTAGCTCATATACCTACTTTTTTATTTAAAAAAAAAAAAATCAAAATATACTCCATTTTAAATCTCATTAATATATACCCTAAACAAAAACAAAAACAAGAACTTAATGAAAAATACATATTTTATATTATACAAATATCTGCAAAACCCTAATTCTTATTTAATTTAATTGCTTCCCTAACCAAAATACTCAATACCCCCAACTATCTCCACCTTCCACCATCTCCGGTGACTTCCACAACCACCACCGTCGATGCTTCCGCAGCGGACCACCGCAAGCTACCACTGTTGTGACGCCCCAAAACCTCCTCTACAAGACCTCGGTTTGTCTCTCCTATTCTTACCTTTTAAAGCCCAAAAGTAAACTAAAACTTTGCGGAATTCTAGCTATTATTCAAATAGTTTACAAATGCAAATTTATCAACTACATGGGCTCTAAAATCAAGGTTATAAATCCTTAGAGGATTTCAAAGAAAGTCTAAACCTCTAGAGTACAAAATTGTAACATAGGGTTAATGCCCTTTATTTCTTATACACTCAAAAGAGCAACCCAAAGGTCATAAAAGCTTATGAAGTTTTAACCAAATAATCATAACTCAACCATCAAATACATACTAAAATTTCACAATTTTTCGAAATGGTTAAGGTTATCAAAAGGGAATCAAAGTATACAAGAAACATAAGCTAGACAGTCTTCAGACTCATTTTAAATCCCAAATTTTCCCTATCAAAAGGACTTGAAAAATTCTAATATTTTTAGGGATAAAACATAACATAACATATCAACTCATATCCAAAATTCAGAATTTAATAAAATATGTAAGGTCTCCAAATCAACACCTAAAACATGGAAGGCAGATTCCCAAGTAGAATGGTCCATCGTCACCAAAATTTGCATATCTTGCTCTACAGACATCCAAACGAGGTGATTCCAAGTTTCAAAGGACTGAAATTGATAGGTCATCAATCCCACCAAATTTCGTCCCAAAACCTGAAGTCTACCATTCAGGACGTCTATTAGAAACTGGACTTGCAAGCTGGAAATTCTGGACAGTTACATCTCGGTCAACATTATACCCTTTAAACATCCTCTAACATTCATCAAGTTCAAAATATCATTTCATAGAGTTCCAAACAAGTTCATGCCACCTTAAATATTAACAATCATATCAAAAACATCTTATAACATGTAAAATTCAGGAATCATAACAATATAATGAAATTGCCATTTATTCGTCTTCTTGACCAAAATCTCTTTTCCCATGGTTCAATCCCTTCATCATCAAGACTTCATCCAACCCTACAATTAATCTAAGAATAGGAGAAAGGGTGAGTTTGGGAAAAACTCAATAGGAATATCATCAATTATAAATATATGCAAATCCCAATTTATATATTGTTAAATGTAAGTAAACCATGCTAACATTCATATTCTAGTGAGCTCAAAGGGTCGAAACCCTAAATTCATTCATAGGTTTAATCCCGAAGGATTTAAACCCATAAACATTCTTTGTTAGGTTTAATCCCAAAGGATTTAAAACCATAAACATTCTTCAATTTCATACAAAGTAGGATAAACATCAATTCTTGTTCATTCCAAAGGAACAAACTACATTCATATCCAGAAGGCCATCAACATTTCAATCACTTAGCATAGTATACATGTAACTACAATACATAAAAGGGATTTAAATCAACTTGCATAACAATATTCCTACCTTGCTTCTTGAAAAAGAATGAAAACCCTTTGAAAAATATTTCTTCTTTCCTCCTTCTTCTTCACTTTCTTCTTCTTCTCTTTTCTTTAAAATGTCTTAAGTGTGTAAGGGAAAGGGGAAAAAAAGAGGGGAGGGGGCCGAAATTTAGAGGGGAGGGAAGGGAATTGGAAATTTTTGAGGATTTTATCTTCTTTCTATCATTGTGCATGCATATCAAGAAACTTACCTATTTGGGTTTTGGTAAGGTTTTGATATGGTAAAAATACCATAATTTAAAATATCTTACCATTCTTTCCCTTTTTAGAAAATAAATATAATTAATTAAATCTCATAAATCGTTGTATATTTTTTCTAGTGGACCCGGGTCGTTTATTATTATTGGACCCCGTTTGGACTTTGGATGGACATGTGGCCACAATTATTTTCTAAGAATTTTTCTTAGCCCAAAATAAAATTCTAAAATTTTTGGGGTGTTACAACTGTGACCACCGCCAGACATCTTTGGCGCCGCCACATGTTGCTGAGATGGAGCGCACTTTTATTGCCATTAAGCTAGATAGAGTGCAAAGAGGATTGATTTCAAAATCATATCTCGCTTTGAGCGCAAAAGGTTATAAGTTTGTCGCCATCAGAATTTTGGTTCCTTCAAAGGATTTTGCTGACAAGCATTATCATGATCTGAAGGCGAGTGGTGGCGAGTGGTAGTAGTGGTAGAAGACGATTGGTAATAGTAACGTACATATTACCAGTATAAAACTTATTGATTTTAATGAAAATGATGAAGTAACATATATGTTACTTGTGTAAAAATATTGTTTTAAAAAAATTGAAATATGAATTTTAAATGAAAATATATATTTTCTTAAAAACTATAAAAATAAGATAAATTATAAATTATTGATTTTAATGAAGACGAGGAAATAACATATAGTAACACATATATTATCCTTGTAAAAATATTGTTTTTAAATAAAAAATTTGAAATATTGATTTTAAATGAAGCTAATGTATTTTTAAAAAAATTATAAAAGGATATAAATTGTAAAGTATTGATTTTAATGAAAATGATGAAGTAACACATATGGTAACACATATGTTACATGTGTTGAAATATGTTTTCAAATGAAAAAAAAAAAAAAAAAATTTTTGATTTTAAATGAAAATAATAAATTTTAAAAAAAAAAATTATAAAAAGAGAGAAATTGTAAAATATTGATTTTAATGAAAAATGAGGAAATGATATATAGTACCTATGTAAAAATGTTGTTTTTCAATGAAAAATTAAAATATTAATTTTAAATGAAAATAATATATTATTTTTAAAATAATAAAATGAGTAAATTATAAAGTATTGGTTTCAACGAAAATGAAGAAGTAACACATATGTTACTCGTGTAAAAATATTTTTTTTCAAATAAAAATATTAAAATAATGATTTCAATGAAAATAATGTATTTTTAAACAATTATCAAAGAAAATAAATTGTAAAATATAATTATTATAATTGAAATAGTATGCAAATATGATATTTTTATATAAAAATAATATAGTTTTAGGTAATGAAAAATGAAAATATGAATTATAAAAAAATTAATATAATTTTAAATAATGAAAAACTAAAATATAGATTTTAATGGAATGAGGTATTTTTTAAAGCAAACCATGAAAATAAGGTATTTTTTGAAAAATTGAAAAAAGGAGTATTTTTCAATTTTTTTTACAAAAAGTAGGGTTCTTATCATGTTTGCCCAACTTAGAATCACCCCCATATTTAGACCAAAGGCCCAATAGTTATTAGGGTTAATTACACTCACAATTCCATTCTTTCAGTTTTGTAATAATATCATTCTCATTCAATTTTATTCGTAGATATTGTCACCACCCTTTCATTTTACTATCACAGATTGTCTCCAAGTAAATTTTTTTGACAATTTTACCCATGATTTAAATAAAGTAAAGTAACAGAAAAAAGAAAATACAATAGAAAATTGCAATTGGTACCCTAACCTTTTCAAAAGTACAAATAAATCATAAACATTTTTTTATACAATCGTCTTCCCCAAACACCCCACACCGTGCTTGGTGACACAATAAAAAAATAATAATAATTATCTGTTCGGTGACACAAGGAAAGAAAAAAAGAAAATTCCTTTTTTTACTATTCACTTGTACAGTAAGAGTTGTAATGTTCACGTGAACAGTAGAACACGTACTCTCCACCATGCAAATTTTTTTTTTTTTTTTTTCCGAGTCTACAGAAAGGTAACCCGAGCTTTGATACCATTTGTAAAGCGCCAAAAATTCTAGGGTTCCGGGGAGTTACTAAAAATTCATAACTTACTAAAACATTGCGGAAAAGGTCTCTTTAATAAAATTTTCAATTGTCAAACAATTGAATAATTCGTAAACATTTAAAAATCGAGTCTCAAAACATTAAATAATTTTGATAAATAAAAGTCTAATGCTAATAATCGAAACTGTGATACTGATCGTCTTATTAATTGAAACATCTTAAAAGCAACCTAAATTTATTTGGTGACTATTGGCACAACAACTTCACCAATCCGCCACGCATCCAACACGTTTATCATTACCTAAAAATTTGTTAATATGGAGGGATGAGTATAATTAATTATATACTCAATGAGATGCCTGCTATTCCATAATCTGCATAAATTTATCTTATCAAACTGAACTTAGAATTATCACACCATGACAATGACAATTCAGGCAAGCGCTGCAAATAACTCGAAGGCTAAACTAAAAGTCGAAGGTTTAATTGAACCTGAAGGTTTAACTGAACTGATTCATGATTTCTCCCGAATGAGCACTAAACTAGAGTAATTAATTTTCATATATAAATACAACATCTAGAAAGACATGGAAAACAACTTATAGCACGTAGCACTCTTATGAATGAGAATTGCATTGGAAATTGAACGAATTTTGAACGCAAAAGTTGCAAAGAGAGTACACAAGTGGCTGCTGAAAATTAAATAATTTCAATGTGGTAATCTAAACGTGTATGTGTGTGTGCATGCTGCCGGAATGTTTTTAATGAACTCGTGAAGGATGGATTTTATAGGTTGAGTGTTTACAATTGCTTTTAAATAGATGCTCAATAGTAGTTTAGTTAAGTTTAGTGTTGGGTTATTGGTATTTTGGGTTATTGGTATTTTAATATATATATATATATATATATATATATATATATAGAGAGAGAGAGAGAGAGAGAGAGAGAGAGAGAGAGAGAGTGAGTTTAAAACCAATTTGGATTCAATGTTTCTGGCGAAACTATCTTCTAAATGAGATTAATCCCTTTTAGACTTTGTTTAGTTATACTTGCTTTAATCGGCTATAATTTGAGTTTGACTTATTTAAAATTACTTTTTCTCGAGCTTAAAGTATATAATTAAATAGAGCTACCAAATGAGCCTAATATTGATATACTAAAACTCATTCCTTCAATAATTTATTATTTAGCACAATTAATTAATTGATTCTAAAACTTATTTTCACTTTGATCCTTTAATATCTAAAAAATTTCGGAGTTCTGCACTTGTTACGTTTGTTCTGTTTTTTACATTTCTTATAAAAAAAAATGTGTGTTATATTTTTTACATTATTACATTTGGAATTTAAAATGTTGAAAAGTAATTGTAAAATTTTAATATACAATTAAGTATGTAGTAAAATTATCACTATTTATAGCAATTTGCTTAAAGCACAATTGATACTAATAATAAAGTGGGGCCATAGGTTTTGATTGATACACAATTCCAATATATAAATTGGATGAATAGTCGTCTGTTGAAAATTTCTAGCAACACGCTCTACAACCATATGTGTATTCTTTTCAGTTTGTTCTTTTTCGTAAGATTTTAATTTTTTTTATATTGTCAATTCATAGTAATCCATTTGCAGTTGAAAAACTATCAGTAAATTAAGAATATTTAAATTTTTGATGATTTTTTGAGCCTCTAATATAATCAAGAGAGAATATTGTATCCTATTCTGTTTATTCTAGTGGAAGATTGATTTGGAATTGCCCTTGTCGACATAGTAGACATATTGTCGAACAACGTTATTTCTCTATTTGATTATTTATTTATTTTTCAAAAATATTTCAAAAATCTTGTATTGTTGCAATTACGGATTCCCATGAGACGGGATAATTATTTTATCCTGCTATTTGATTTATTTAAATTAGTGTTATTTCTCGTAATCTACATGCCAAACTCTCCCGAACTGAAATTGACATGCACAACTTAAAGAAATAGCCAATTATTAATGAAATTCTTTTATCAAGTTTTTATTTTAAGGTCATTATTAAAAACTCAATTAGTGTCTTAATTAATACGAAGACGTCTGTTGGGTGGATGCATATATATATATATACCCTCCAATACATAGCTTCAAAATCATCAAAGTTTTTTGTACAATTTATGGTGATGGAGAGAGCTTACACATTTCCTCTTGCGATTTTGTTGGCATGTTGTGTAACGGCATGCATGGCCAATAACATGAATATCAGCACTGATGAATCAGCTCTTCTGGCCTTCAAATCCCGCATCAGTACTATAGATTCAAGCAACATCTTGATAAAAAACTGGTCGGCTTCGACCCCGGTTTGTGTCTGGATTGGAGTTACTTGTGGTCTTCGCCACCAAAGAGTGACTGCCTTAGACATTTCCAGCATGAATCTTGGTGGAAACATACCGTCTCAATTGGGAAATCTATCATTTCTTGTGTCTATCAACTTAAGCAGTAACTACTTATATGGTAGTCTGCCTCGGGAATTGATTCAACTTCGACGATTACAAATCATTGATTTCAGGCTCAATAGTTTCAGTGGACAAATCCCTTCATGGTTTGGTTTCTTACAAAATCTTCAACTTTTGAATCTTAGAAATAACAGTTTTACTGGTTTTATCCCACCTTCTCTCTCTAATATATCCACGCTTCAGGATTTGGATCTCTCTTTCAATCCTCTACAAGGGAAAATCCCAGAAGAGATTGGAAATATTCATAGCTTGAAAACATTAAAATTACAATATAACAGGCTCACTGCTCTAATACCATTGACGATCTTCAACATATCGACATTGGAAATTCTTGGTTTTACAGGGAATAACTTATCTGGTAATCTCCCTGTTGACATATGTCATGGACTTCCAAGACTCAAAGGGCTTTATTTGTCTTCGAATGAATTGGACGGAGAAATTCCTGCCAATCTATCAGAATGTTCACAACTTCAGATCCTTTCTTTGTCAGTCAACAAATTTAGAGGATCCATTCCAAGTGAAATTGGGCGAATAAGGATGCTTCAGATTTTATATCTTGGTTCAAATGATTTGTCAGGTAGCCGAATCATGATTGATGTTTCGTTACTACTTTAAATTCTTGTTTAAAGAGATTTGGTTCACAAATTATTGATGTTGTTATTCAACATATTGATACTTATAATAGTCTCTCGTTCTGATTTGACAATTTGACAGGTGCAATTCCACCAGAGTTGGGTAACCTGGAGAACCTCCAGAAGTTAGACATGCCAGATAATTTTCTTACAGGCTCTATACCAGCCAGTATATTTAACATTTCCTCGTTGCAATATATTAACGTTGCTCAATGCAACCTATCTGGTACTCTTCTAGCTAATATTAGCTCTAATTGTTCCCAATCTGAAAACGTTTATTTGCACGAATTGATGAATTAATTTCAGTTTCGGATAATCAACTTTCAGGCAATCTTGATTTGTTGGTTTTGGTCTATGAGCTTCCTAATCTTGAAGAGCTCCATTTGGACAGTAATAATTTCCATGGGAGAATACCAAATTTTATAGCAAATTCTTCTAAACTCACTAAGATAAGCCTGTCTTACAACAATTTTATTAGTGAATCTCCAGAACTAAGCTTCATCATTTCATTGACAAGCTGTAGATATTTAATGAAATTGGCTTTTGATGAAGCTTGGTGGATTGGCAAAAGCTTCAAGGATTAGCTCTTGACCAGAATAAAATAAGTGGATCTATCCTGGGCACTCTTTGTGAACTTCAAAATTTATATACATTGTTGTTGTCGCAAAATCTAATAACAGGTGCTATTCCAGACTGCATAGGGAATATTACTACACTGATGCGGCTATAGACAAGGATAATCGTCCAAGTAAACCACCACACAAGTACCCGATCAAAGACCGGAGGGCACGGTTCCATATCGCATGAAAGTGCTAGGGCGTTGGAAAGACCAAATGGCATAACAAGCCGTTCAAACAACCACTTCCGAGTTTTGGCCGTCTTCCACTCGTCTCACAGCGTATCCGGATACGGTGATATCCACTTTTGAGGTCAAGTTTACTAAAAATCGACACAACGCTCAATTGGTCCAACCAGATCATCCAAGCGAGGAATGGGAAAGCGATAGCGAGCTGTGATCTTGTTAATGGCCCGACTATCAACCTGCATCGCCAAATCTTAGTCCTTCTTAGGAATGAGAAGAGCGGTACCGCATGGGCTCAAGCTCTCACGAATATGCCCCATGCGCAGCAAATCCTCCACAGCCTCAACTCCTCATGTTCGGCCGGGCTCATACGATAATGAGGGCGATTAGGAAGAAACCCACGGAACGAAGTCGATCGATCTTTGAATGCTCATGAGCGCAAAGGCAATCTAGCAGGTAAGTCGGTAGGAAAAAAGATCGGCAAAGTCCTCCAACAAAGGGCAACCGCCCGATGGCACCTTCGACCCCTTAAAGCAGGCTTTCAATCAATAAAACACCCGCTCTCGGACACCATTTCACGCTCAAATAGGGTAGCGAGATAAAAAGCAATTTGGGAGCAAGCTCGCGGGCACCACTTGCTCATGATGAGGATGGTAATAAGACAATTTTTCGTGCCTCCAAATACAAAACTATAAGTGTTCTTACGACCATCATGTAACGCCTCCCTATCAAGCGCGAGGCGGCCCGATAAAATATGGCGCGCATCCATTGGAACAACGTCACAGCAAATAGTTTCGATACTTGCCGCACCAATCGATAGAGGAGCGAGGCGTGCGGCGATCGGCGATGGCGATACTACTCTTACGAAGCCAAGCAATGCGATATGGGCGAGGGTGTGCTTCGATAGGTAATTCAAGCTTCTTGATAGCATCATCGAAATAACATTCTGCATGAGACCCCCATCGACAATAAAGCAGCGGACTTTACCATTAGCGAGTGCGAGTGGGCTCGAAGCGACATATATTGCGAACACAATCATCGACAACTCGTGGGGTAAAGGCAACTCGCGCCGCAACACCAGCACCCGGGACCAGCGTCACCGTCCACACCTTTCGGCCGGTGGTGGTGGATTCGTCAACATCAAAATAGGTGGTCCATCATGCTCTGGCGCACCCGTATCATCCAAGCAGCCCGCTTCGCCCCAGTTGAAATGGCAGTTAAGCGGTGTCCCCACTCACCGCGCGAAAACTATTTAATTCCACCACATTTGCGCCCTCCGGCCACCGTGTCACCAACTGATTAGCCCTCGATCGCCCCAGCCAGGCGGGCGATGTTGGGAAAAGGACCCCGACCAGCGGGGCCGTGCACGATAAATTTTGTTGGTCGGCGGTACGCATTTGGCGGTGTTGCCCGACGAAGAACCGGCGGTAGAAAATCAACCTCGCATGCGAGGCTGTTTCTCAATGACGGGCGGTCGCTTGAGCCAAAGCAGGGGAAAAAAGTTCAACACATCACGAAAATTCACCCTCGAACCACCAGCGAGCCCAGGCCGCTGGGCGATCATCGCTCTCATGAATCTCATTTGAGCATCAAGCGAAAAAATTACTGCAGGCGTACTCATCGGCCGGTTCTACGTACCTTGTCTCAAATTTTGTAATTTTGATACAAGATACGAGTGTAATTGAATGGTAAGAAGGACCCTTCATATGTTTCGTTAATTTTTGCGAGAAGAAATTTTGGACTTACCACAGTATCGTGGCGCGTGACTTTTAATTCTTTGCCACCATCTTCCTTCCTACCCACGAACCGAGGTTGCCACAAGACCAACACGCCTAGCATCGGGAACTTCTTTGAAATCAAAATCTCCTCCAGCATGCACATAACCAATCCAATAATTCATCGGCTTCCAGTCCGCATTGAATTACAGGATTTCCACACAGGCTCACCTCAGCGTCGGTCGCCATGCCATCACCCGCTTGCGCCATATTACGGGTCCAAAGGTGCAAGCGGATTGTGCTGCAGACCTTGATCTCTTCGTCCGGAGGAGGAGTCAATTGAGGAGGACTACCTCTCAATCGCCCTAATGCTCCTTCCGCCCACATCGTCGAAGACCGCATGGCGCCAGACCACGCCCCACAGGTGCTTGCGCACCACAAGCGGACCGTTCGAAGTCCCGGCCAATTCCTGTTTGATCGAGATCAATATCTTGGGTCCTCATCTCGGCCATCTCTTGTACCAACAAGTCGATCTGTTTGGCGAACTGAGTCGCCTCTTCTCTCTGATCTTTCCTTTCGTCGCAATGTTATCATGAGGATGCGGCCCTGCCCGCTATGGCGCCGGTGGTGGTCGTCGTGGAGGCATGATCTTAGAAACGTTAACTTGGCTCACGATACCAAGCCTTGCGGCGGTGAAGCGTAAACTCTTGAAACAAAACTCAAAATCAATCGTTGATTCTATGAATGCCGAATGAAATTGATTAATTGTGGAAAACTCCAAGAATAATATTCTTCTTCAAAACAAGCTGCTTGATCCAATAATAAAGGACTCTTAAATACTAAACTTCTAGTTGAAATAAAACCTAATTGATAAACAAAATGCAAAAGACAAAAATAGACATGAAACTTAAAGAAAGCTATTTTAAACTATCTAAGCGACCTCGAGGCTAAAATCCACCATCGACAATCGCTTTAGCATTGGTCATGTCAGAAGCTCGTCGAGGCGCTTCCGAAAACATATAATAATAAAATTACGAGCCTATGTCCGTTTCTTTGATAAATCCGATTCTGATCCCTTGCGTCGAGGATAAGCTAAAGCTAGGTCCTCTACGCCGTCATCTCCACTGAGGGGTCAGAAGATTAGACCTCGAATCGCCCGAGCGCAGTCGTCGTCGGAAGAAGTATCACCCAGCAAAAGGCACGGATGTTTTTGATGATAATCTTCCCACTCATCTCTGAAATGCGGTGATATCCACTTTTGAGAGTCGAGTTACTAAAAGTAGAAGCACCGCTCAATTGGTCCAACGGATCATCGAAGCGAGGAATGGGAAGCCGATATGCTTGAGCTGATCTTGTTAATGGCAGGCTATCAACACACATATCGCCAAGTACCCGTCCTTCTTAGGAATGAGAAGAGGCGGTACCGCATGGGCTCAAGCTCTCCATGAATATGCCCTGCGCAACAAATCCTCCACGGCCTCAACTCCTCATGTTCGGCCAGGGCTCCGTACGATAATGAGGGCGATTAGGAAGAGAAAGCCCCACGGAACAGTCGATCGTCTTTGAGATGTCACGAGCCGTGGCAATCTAGCGGTAAGTCGGTAGGAAAAAGATCGGCAAAGTCCTCCAACAAGGGGCAACCGCGGATGGTGCCCAGGCTTTCAATCAATAAAACACCCACTCTCGGACACCATTTCACGCTCATGGGGCATTGGGGCAAGCTCATGAGGCACCTTGCTAATGAGGGATGGTAATAAAGACAATTTCGTACCTCAAATACAAAACTATAAGTGTTCTTCGACCATCATATAGCATACTCCCCTATCAAGCGCGAGGCCCGATAAAATATAACGCGCATCCATTGGAACAGCGTCACAGCAAATAGTTTCGAATCGATGGAGGAGCGAGCCGCGACGATCGGCCAATGCGATGCTCTTGCGAGCGAGCAATGCGTATGGGTACGGGGTGTGCTTCGATGGGTAATTGAAGCTTCTTGATAGCATCATCGAAATAACATTCTCGCCAGACCCCCGTGACAATAAAGCAGCGGACTTTACCGTAACTTAGTGCAGACTTCCAGTTTCAGTTGGAAATCTTTCCACTTCTCTTCAATATCTTTATGGTCGAATTGTGATATCTGGGGTAGCATCCCAAAGGAAATTGGCAATCTCAGCAGTTTGATAGTATTAACTCTGGCTGGCAATCAGTTGACGGGATCAATTCCAACAAGCTTGGTGGATTGGCAAAAGCTTCTAGGATTAGCTCTTGACCAGAATAAAATAAGTGGATCTATCCCGGGCACTCTTTGTGAACTTCAAAATTTATATACATTGTTGTTGTCGCAAAATCTAATAACAGGTGCTATTCCAGACTGCATAGGGAATATTACTACACTGAGGTCTCTACAGATAGATGCCAACAGATTGACATCCAACATACCTGCAAGCCTGTGTCTCCAGAACAATCTTCTGGAGTTGAATCTGTCTTCAAATTTTCTGAGTGGCTCTGTACCTCAAGAAATAGGGAATCTGCAGGTTGCAACTTTTATTGATCTATCAGTCAATCGATTCTCAGGTAGTATTCCAAGTACAATTGGCCAATTACAGAGCTTGAATAATCTTTCCTTAGCACATAACACACTGCAAGGATATATTCCAGAGTCAATGGGTAAGCTTTTGAGCATGGAGAGGCTAGATCTATCTTACAACAATCTTTCTGGTAATATCCCCAAGTCGTTCGAGGCACTTAGGTATCTCACCTACTTGGATGTTTCTTTCAATGATTTAAGTGGCGAAGTTCCTTCTGGTGGTCCTTTCAAAAACTTTTCAAGTCAATCCTTCATGTCTAATGAAGGATTATGTGGTGATCCAATATATGGTCTCCCACCCTGCCATACTACTGGACCAAAGAAAATAAAGTTGATGCTTCGAGTTTTATTTGCTTTGTTGGGGATTATAGTGCTAATTACAATTGCCATGGCCTTGGCGTATGCAGTTGGAAGATACAGAAGTAAAAATTTAGTGGAAATTACAACAGACTTTGCACCTGGCACAACACTAACAAGGGTCTCATATTATGAACTTATGCAAGCAACTCAAGGGTATAGTGAGAGCCATTTCCTTGGTTCTGGGAGTTTTGGCTCCGTTTATCGAGGGACTCTTAATGATGGAAGGGATGTGGCTGTAAAGGTATTCAATTTGCAACATCAAAATGCATTCAAGAGTTTTGATGTAGAATGTGAAGTATTGCGCAACCTTCGCCATCGGAATTTGTGCAAAGTCATAAGTACTTGCTCCAATCAGGATTTCAAGGCCTTGGTGCTTGAGTACATGTCTAATGGAAGCCTTGAGAAGTGGTTGTATTCAGACGACTGCTTGTTGGACATCTTGCAGAGAATTAACATAATGATAGACGTAGCATCTGCACTGGAATATCTGCACTATGGTTACTCTACATATATTGTTCACTGTGATTTAAAACCAAGTAATGTATTGCTGGATGAAGATATGGTTGCCCATTTGAGTGATTTTGGAATTGCCAAGTTATTGGGTGAAGGAGAAAGCAATGCACACACTACGACAATCGGAACATTGGGTTACATTGCACCAGGTAAAGATCCTATCTTTTACTCCAATCTTCTCTCTTACACTACATCATGTTTGTACTTGTGTTAAACTATCGTATACTTACAATTCATGTGATGGGCTTTTGTCATCTGCTCAGCAGCATTGCAATTTTTGATGAAATTAGACTTGGGGTAAAAATATTACAGAGCTTAGTTCATTGTTTCAAAACAAAATAAAATTTTGTGTTTTCTAGACAGGAAATTGTACGTTACAATATACAACCACACGTAATACAACTTACATATATTTCTAGTACAGTGTAACACAAAACATAATACAACTAACGAATTTCATAATGCTTGTGTAGAGTATGGATTGGAAGGATCGGTGTCAATTAGATGTGATGTTTATAGCTACGGCATTATGTTAATGGAAGTATTTACAAGAACGAAACCAAGCAGCGAAATTTTTTCTGGGGAGTTAAGCCTAAGGAGCTGGATAAATGATTCTATGCCCAATGCAATTGCTCGAATTATAGATTCGAACTTGTTGGCGCCTGAAGAAGAATACTACACAGAAAAGTTGAAATGTTTGTCATCTCTAATGGAACTAGCTTTAAATTGCTCCATGGAAAGTGCCGATGAGAGGGTGAACATGAAAGATGTTGTTGTAGCATTGAAGAAGATCAGATTTCAGCTCCTTACTTAACAAGAGTTTTAAATTAACATCTTAATGCAATGTGTTCTCTATGTATTGTACGACGATTTGGTGATATTGTTGGGTTGTGTTCTCTATGTATTGTATGATGATTTGGTGATTTTGTTGAGCTGTGTCCATATATTATAGTTTTTTCTACAATAAAATAATAATTTATAAGAAATGAATTTTTATTGTTACATTTATTTGATATTGAGAGTGCGACTA
This sequence comes from Forsythia suspensa, assembly GCA_023638005.1. Classification (NCBI taxonomy): domain Eukaryota; kingdom Viridiplantae; phylum Streptophyta; class Magnoliopsida; order Lamiales; family Oleaceae; genus Forsythia; species Forsythia suspensa. The sequence goes on from CM042668.1 coordinate 13,842,085, forward strand.
AAATTGTCAATCATCACTTGTGATAATATAAGTTGGGTGCTTGCGTTGAAAAGCACAGTATGTGGCACAACTTATATTTTGATTATGAATAAAATTGTTCACAACCAATGTATGATAATCGAAACCTTGTACCGGAAGGTTGTAGTGTTGACTATTTTATCATTTAGGTAGGCGATTTGTTCTTGTAGCATAAATAGTTTGACGGTGACACTAGTACACTTGGAGTGTATTAAACGGATCACGTGTCGAGTATAGTTTTATAGCATGTTCGTTCAAAAAATTCACTAGGTATTTCATCTAAATCCCTTGACAATGTTGTGTATATCTTTTCGTGAGTTTAATAGTTCTTTGATTTACCAATGAATAAGATCAATTTGATTGATCAAATATCTCGATGAGTTTGGAGCTTGAGGATGAGCGAAGTAGAGATCACTAATTTGTGTCAAGAATTGTTGCCCTGAAAAATGGGTAGAGTTAGAGGTGTCAAGATGGACGCAGGGCCGACTAGGCCCGTATCGGCCCGTCGGTAAAGGCTTGGGACAGCAGGTCGACCGTGAACCGAGCGGGTGGTTCACGGGCCACAAATTCTAAACTATCGGGTTTGGCAGTTCAACAACATCTGGGCCAACAGTTAACCACTAGCCCGTAAGAATTAAAAAAATAAATAAAAGATCAAATGTGGAAGATTTGACCTACAGCCAATGAAGTTAATAAAAATTAAAAAAAAAAATTGTTGTTAAGTGTGTTGTCCCATCACACTTGCACACAATTTGAAATTTTGAATTTAATTGTAAGTTTGTTTGTAACGTATTTATTTTCCCTCTATAAAATTGAACAACACAGCAAAATTTTAACAGTCCAATATCATCTCTCACTGTGTGTGTGTGTTTGTGTGTGATTTGTCTCTCAATTAACACTTAACAAATAACTTTCAAATTTTTTGAAGCTGTTAGTCTTAGACATTTAGTCTTTCACATTTTGCAGCAACTACAAATATTTTTTTATCAACTTCAAATTTTTAACTACTTCATTTTCACTACTTAATAAATTATTTCTACTACTGTGTTATGGATTCCCACAATTTTTCTTCTGAAAGTCTTAATTTACATGATAGTTGTTCTTCAATAAATTTAGAAGATGATCATGTTGTAGATGTTAGATCATCTACAAATCCAAGGAAAAACAAACAAACATCAAAGGTGTGGCAATTTTTTACAGTAAATAAAAACAATGGTATAGCGGTACACAATATTTGCAAAAATGCTTATGTGTGGAGAAGTGATCAAGGCACCAGTACGCTATGGAGATACAAAGACAAGCATCTAAATGAAACAGGACATTTAGATCCGAGACAAGCTCAAATTACTGCATTTACTAATGCATGTAACTTTTACTAATTTTACTTATTCGCATGAACAAATGAGATTTGGATTATCATAATTTATTTCAGCAAGTGAGATGCCCTTCACTTTTGTAGAAGATCAGAGTTCAAGTAAAAGTATGTTCAATCTCTTATAAGATTGTAAGTAGAAATACTGCTCGTTTTGATTGTCTGAAATTATTTCATACAAATACTGAAAAATTAAAAAATGAACTTAAAAATGTTGATGGGATTATGTGTTTCACGTCTGATTGATGGCCTGGACGCAATCACAATGGTTATGTTTATGTTACAATAAATTTTATTGACAGTAATTGATTACTACACAAGAAAATAATTGCTTTTCATTTACTTGAATATCCACGTAATAGAGTAAATTTGTGTGAAAATTTTTTACAAGTGTTTAATGAGTTTAATATATTAAACAAATTATTTAGTATTATTTTTGATAATGTAAGTCCGAATACTGCATGCATTGAGCTTTTAATGAGAACAGTTAAACTCCTATTTGATTCTAAATTATTTCATATGCGGTGCGTTTGTCATTTATATAATTAGTTGTGCAAGATGGTTTGAAATTAATAATCACACAAATACGTATAATTAGAGAAGCTATTAATTATATTTCTTGTTCAAATTCTAGACAAAAAGAATTTGCAAAAAATTTGGATTGATAAAAAGAAAATTTGTTGATGATATTCTAAAAAAAAAAAAATTAAACATTTCTTATTTTAAAATCTTGTGTTCGCTATACCAATGTTATTAATGCATTCGTTAATTTAAAGCAGAATTAATTTCATATACATGATTCGGATTGGAACATGCATTTAAAGTTATGAAATATTTGAAACATTTGTATAAGGCAACCAAAGTTAGTTAAGAAGTTTATTACCCAACTAGTAATCCTGTACTTTTACAATTGGTAGAAATTGCTAGCCATTTTTCATGTTTTAGAAATGATCCATTTTTCTTTCAAATTATTTTGTCAATGGAGGAAAATTTTCAAAAATATTATGAAAACATGCCACTAATTTTTCCAGTGGCAGCTGTAATGGATCCTCGCATTAAATTATTTGGAGTTTAGTGTGCTTTAGAATCACTTTCTGAAACATTAGCTTTTAACATTGAAAGTGCTAAAACCGAGATTAACTAAATTAAAAATAATTTTAATCTTAATTAAACAAGCAGTGGACACAACGCAGTCAGAACTGGCGAGTGACAATGATAACAGTTCTAACTCACACACGCAGATCAATGCAGTGTTAGTTTACCTAATTTGTTAAGTGCAAAATTTAAAGAATTAAATACGAACACAAGATGTAACGTGGTAAACCCCGAAGGAAAGCATCCACGGGCCCCCAAGCCATAGGTAAAAATAATCCACTAATAATCTTGATTAAAAATACAATAATATCAATTTTTGTAATTTCGCTAAATTAACAAAATAACAACCTAAAAAATATAGATCAACTCCCTTTTGATACTTCTTTTTTGACTTGTTGATAAAGTGAAATTAAACCCACCGGTCTTGACTTTATTGCCACTTTCCTATTGTACTTGATCGTAACCACCACTTGGATTAAGAACCCAAGTTCTTAACTTCACGCCAAGTAGATTAATCAAGATATGGAATTGTTCCTTGAGCACCATTTTTTTTTATTCTTCAATCAATTTGAAGAAAACCTTTTTACTTTGAAACTAAATCAACAAAGCTTGATGTCTTGTTGTTTCATGAAAATCAGCTGGCTATGAGTTTGGAAAACAAGAGCACAAAAATATTTTTCAAAGTATAATTCTTTATTGATTTGTACACTTACTTATATAGTTAAGTAGTAGTAATCAAATTAAGAATTATTTTTTACTTAAAAATCTGCAACAAGAATAGTAAGACAATAAGTAAGAAAGAATATCTTTAAATATTTCCTTCATAAATATGAAACTCAGTAATATCTTTAAATGAATTTAGGAAACTCAGGAATATGTTTAAATATTTCCTTCATAAACAAATTCAAAAGAATAAGAAAAGATCATTTAACCTATAGGTGGGCTGTTGCTGAAAATCACGTGATCAGGATGATTTATATATATATAAACAGAATAAAAATGCAGCCCACTATTTTGGAAAATAATCTGCTTATTATCTCAGTCAATCGAAACTGACAGCAATCACAACGTGTCCAATCACAATGTACCTCCACTTTCAACATTAAAAATCAGCAATATAATTTAAAATAATTGTTAAAATATGAGTCATACTTTTCTAACAATCTCCTCCTTTGGCGTTGCTTAATTACAAAACCTAAAACTCAAATTTTTAATGTCGTGAGTGTTGTGTGTTAATCAAATCATCAACCAAGACAAATAAGCATCAGCATTACACAACAAATAAGCACATAATACTCCCCCTTAGTAATATACTATAAAAATGTGTTATTCAAACACCATCAAGCACACATCATATTACTCCCCCTTTTTGTAATAGACAAACCACCAAAGTAAAAGTGGGAGAGAAACCTAAAACCAAGAGTAGTATTAGTGTAATACAATTATCTATTAAAAAATTAGGAGCAAATAATTAGAACCTGACAATTAGTGGACGTTGCTGGCACACCAAGAAAAGCTAGAAAATAATGAATTAACCCCAAATGAGGAAGAATTATTTCTTTGCTCTCATTGGCCCTTCATAAATAATTATGTCAATATAATCTTGGTCCAGTCAATACCGATCTTTGGCCACGAAGTCATCTCCATAGCAATATCATCATTTGTCAATTCCTCATAATTTGAGGTAGTCACCTCATCAATTCCCAATCAGTCATAGAGTGAGTTATGACTGAGAGTCATGTGTCTCTCCCTCACATAAACCTGCTATTTGAACTCATTTCCTGTTTTCCTAGATTCTTAGGCATTTTTAGTTCTTGCCATTGTTGTCCTTACACAAATCTTAAACCAAGAATTCAAGATCAAATGAATTTTTTTTTTTTGAACTTTGATAATGAAAGCAAGAGAGATTGTGAGCACATGTAGAAGACAGTTACAAAAAGACTGATGATGGTCAATTAAGAACGAAAAACATTAAATCTTTTCTTAGTTGATACTGATTTTACTGCCAGGATTAGACTGTTGATTGATAATCCTACGAAAAAGCACACAAGACAATCACACAAAATCAATGATAATATTTTATGGGATATAAATGAATTTTTTTATTTATGAACAAATTTCACAGTCTACAAATTATACAATCAGTCCAAAAATATCAAAATAAACAAGAATCTTTCAATCAGATATATGTGCATAATTAGATTCAATTATTTTTGTCAGATTTAAGATGTTAGTGTGTGATAGGAAATGCTAGACCAATCAATCATAACCTGTCATACTAAACCAAATTGAAACATGCAAAGAAGATAAATACAAAAATATATTTCAAACCAGTCATCATCTGAAAATATCTCTTTTAAAAAAAATTGTGCGTGCCAGACAAGAGTACCATATTAATTTTTTCTTTTGAGTACTCAAATTGTTGACCCATTTTCATTATATATATATTTTTTCAAAGTACTGAATTTTTGAGTTCATAGAGTTAACTTTCTCACATCCATAGGGGTAGCCCTTTTCTACATGATGTATGTTCATTATCAAGAATGACCGCACACATCTATTGTGGTAGACCTCTCCTCCAATGAATTTGTCTATTAACACATCAATCTATTATAGTACTAGGAGATATAGATACTAATCATAGGTCCACAACAAAGTACAAAAACTACTTTAAAGATAACAACCCAGTCAGTAGTAGGGCACAATCAAACCAGTCAAGATGTCCTCAAAGTGTGCTTATCTGAACATATTTTACAAGTTTAATGATCATAACATACTGATTGGTTAATCCAAGTTTATCCCAATATTCATAGACCAATCATACATTTATTTCATATTCTATCTGCACGAATCCCCTTTGTTTTAAATTTAAATTGAAAAGTAAATGCAAAACAAGCACACAAGATGAAATCAGACAAAAAGAATAAAAAAAAAAAAGTTACTTCTACTAAGTATATATATATATATATATATATAAAAATTTTAATGCATCGAACAAATGCCAACAGCTTTTCGTAGAGTCTCAAATCAACCAAAAGCTAAAGCTTTGGTGAGCAAATCAGCCAACTGATACTTAGTCTGAATATGTTCCAAAGTAATTACTTTTTCCTCGACTAGATCTCTAATAAAATGATGTCTAATGTCAATATGTTTGGTCCTAGAGTGTTGAACAGGAGTTGTAGAGATATTGATAGCACTAGTGTTATCACAAAATATAGTAATAGAATACTGACCTATACCATAGTCGCATAGCATTTGTTTCATCCATTGAGTACAACAACTACCAGCAGCAATATATTCAGCTTCTACAGTAGATAAGGAAATAGAGTTCTGTTTCTCACTTAGCCACGCAATTAGATTGTTACCAATGTAGAAACATCATCCACTTGTGCTTTTCCTATCATCCATGTTTCCTGCCTAGTCAGCATCAATGTATCCTACAAGATGAGAGTTAGTATCATTACTATACCATAAACCAAGATCAGAAGTACAGATAATATAGCGAATAATTCGCTTCACAGCTGCAAGATGAGATTATTTTAGTTTGGCTTCATAACGCGCACAGACTCTAACACTGAATGATATGTCAGGACGGCCTGTACTCAGGTACAGAAAACTGCATATCTTGCTCCGGTACAAACTGGAGTCGACTTTCTTGCCCTGGTCATCTCTGGACATCTTCAAGGACGTGGCCATAGGAGTTTTGACTGAGTTGGTCTATTGAAGACCAAACTTCTTTACGAGATTTTTAACAAACTTGGCCTGTGAGATAAATATCCCATATCCAACTGGGATCCAACCTGTTTGATCTGCAAACCTAAAAAAAGTTTAGTTCACCAACCATACTCATCTCAAATTCATTTTGCATAAGTGTAACAAACTCCCTAGATTTTGTTTATAAAGAAGAACCAAACACAATATCATCAACGTAGATTTGTACAACTGTTAATCCAATTTTGAGGTGTTTGAAGAATAAAGTTTTGTCAGCTCCACCTCTCTTGTATCCTTGTTCCAACAAGAACATAGTCAGTTGTTCATACAAAGTACGTGGAGCTTGTTTTAGTCCGTATAAGGCCTTTTTGAGTTTGAACACATAGTCGGGAGAATAAGGATCAACAAATTCCTTAGGCTGTTCAACATAGACTTCTTCATTCAGAATCTCATTCAGAAAGGTACTTTTGACATCCATTTGGTATAGCTTGAGCCTCATTTGACATACCATAGATAGTAAGAGTCTAATGGATTCAAGTCGAACTACATGTACAAATGTTTCATCAAAATCCACTCTTACCACTTGATTGTATCCCTGTGCAACAAAGCATGCCTTGTTTTTTACTATGTTTCCATGTTCATCAAATTTATTTTTGAATATCCACTTTGTCCCGATCACATTTGTGTCCTTTGGCCGAGGTACAAGTTCCCACACTTCATTTCTTTCAAATTGAGCTAGCTCTTTATGCATGGCTAGAACCCAATTTTCATCATCAAATGCTTCATTTATATTTTTGGGTTCGATCTGTGAAGTATAGCAAACATTTCCAAGTTCATTAACAAGCCTCCTCCTAGCCACCATATCTTTACCAGAATCTAAGAATATATTGTCCAATGGGTGTGCATTTTGTATCCAGGGAGGAGGTTTCCTTCTCGTGTTCTGTTCGTTATTTGTATTTGGTACTCAGAACTTCTAGGAGCAGGGACAGAGACACCAGAACTTGATACTGACAATTCAGTCTGTCTATCATTATCTGAACTAGACATATGGTTGTCTTGAGTGTTTTGACTTCCATCAACCTATTCTTCCAAAATCTGAATATTAGGTTTCCGTGAATAAGAAGAAAAATCATCAGTGTCATTAATTTTTATATTGATAGATTCAATGATAGTTTGAGTACGCATATTATAAATTTTGTAAGCTTGGCTATTTTCAGAATAACCAATAACTACTCACTTTTTGAATCGAATTTACCCAAGTGTTCCCGATCATTTAACACATAGCACTTCCTACCGAAAGTATGGAAATACTTAAGGTTCATTTTTCTTCCTTTCCAAATTTTATAGGGGGTTTGAGTGGTACTTGTTCTTAAATATATACGATTCAAAATATAACAAGCAGTACTAATAGATTCAGCACACAATTTAACACAAAGTTTCTTACTGTTTAGCATTACTCTAGCCATCTCTTGTAAATACCTATTTTTTCTTTCCACAACTCCATTTTGTTCACGGTTTTTAGGAGCATAGAATTCATGAAATATACCATATTTATCACAAAATGTAGAGAAACTGGCATTTTCAAACTCTCTTCCATGATCACTTCTAATCCTCATTTTTTTATCCCTTCAAAGTGTTTCTCTGTTGTTAATTTTAGGTACAAAAATTTAAATCTATCAAAAACATCATACTTTTCTTTTAAGAAGCCTACCCAAGTATATCTAGAAAAGTCATCCACGCAAACATATATATATTTTTTGCCACCAATACTTTTAGTTTGAATAGTTCCATCAAATCCATGTGAAGTAATTCTAATATATGAGATGGAGCAAGAAACTGACTTTGCTTGTGTGTACTTTTAGTTTGCATACCCTTTTGGCATGAACCACACACTTTTTCAGGTTTTTCAGTGAGCTTAGGGACACCTCGTACTGCACTTAACTTTGTTAGTCTCAACAAATTAATGTAGTCAAATATCCTAACCATTTATGCCACAGTTGAATTGAATCAGTCTTTGAAACATGACAAGTAATTTTGGTATCAAGAAGATAATATTTAACACTAGATCTAATAGTACCATGTAGAATACAATTACCATCATATTTCAAGACTTTACATGAATTTTTTGAGAACATAACTAAGTGTTTATCATCACATAGTTGGCCTAAACTAATCAAGTTAACTTTTAAACCTACAATAAAAAGCACATCATTTAAAGGAGAAAATCCATCAATTAGGATAGTGCCTAAACCTTCAATTTTACTTTGTGCCCCGTCACCAAAGGTAACCATTCCACTTACATGACTCTTGTAATTAGCTAGATAAGATCGATTACCAGTCATATGTCTAGAACATCCACTATCAAAATACCATGAGATAGGAACAAATGTTCTACAAGCAACATCAACCATATAACAATTTAAATCACTTTTTCTAACCTAAATTTGTCTTACTTTAGTATTTCTATGGTGTCTCATTTGTCTACTAATCAATTTCTTATTAGATAAACAATGAAATGAGCCATGTCCTAAATTACTAAAGATGCAACATTTTACAAAGTATTTTGATTTACCTCTCTGCATTGAGACTTGATACCTTGGTTGTTTAACTGATGAAAGAGTCTAAATTATAGTATTGGCATTGGTCAGAACTAGCATAGGCGTGTCAATCTTAGCTTCGACTGCAATATGAGCAGTTCTGTCTAGGAATATAGTAGTCTGTGTTTCTTTGACAAAATTATTCTGATCCAAGACTTTTCCCTTTTCTTTTCCATCATATCCCAAGTCTTCTTTGACGTTTGAAGTCCTTCCATAGCTTATCATTTCACTCAAGCGAGAGGCTCCAATTGTTAGGTGCTTGAGCCTTTCTTTTGATTTGTCTAATTCATCAAGTATGTCTACAATTTGATCGTCCTTCTCCTTTAAGAAGTTGGTTAGACTATCATTTTTAGTATCAACCGCTGCCTTATTATCTTCCAAAAATTTCATCATTAAATGGATAGAAAGATTCTTCTCTTGTTCATCTTTTAATTTTTTGTTCATATTAATGCAGTTAGAATATACACGATTTGGTCCTTCTGACGGTGTATTCAATGAGCAGAACCTGCAATCAAGTTTTGCAAAGAATCAGTACTAGATTGTAAGTCCACCGTCAAAGAAGTTACCCAATTATCAGCAGTTTTGTCGTCCTCGTTTGAGTTTGAATCTTTTTCATCATCTTCATTCTAATTAATATTTATGGCCTTCTTGGTATGAGATTTCTTTAGAGTATTTTCACATTCAGAGGCTACGTGACAAAAACCTTCAAACTCATGACATTGAATTCGTTCAGATCTATTCATAGATATAGTAGGATTTTGCCTTGTGTTGTTTAGAAATCTCTTCTTTTGTTGTAGTGGAGCATTCAAGTTATTTCCTTTAAGATTTTCTTTTAGAAATCTTTTGAAATGTGTGGTGAGCATAGCCATGTTTTCATCAGTTTCACTATCTTCACCATCAATCTCTTCATCTTTTTTAATTTTGAGTGCAATACCAGATCCTTTTTCTTTCTTCCTCCTTTGTAGATGTAGTTCATATGTCATCAATGATCCCACCAATTCTTCAACCTTCATTTTCTCATTCTCCTTACTTTCTTCAATGGCAGTTACTTTGGAATGGAAACAATCAGGCAAGGATCTGTGAATTTTCTTACAATTTTTCTCTCCGAGTATTTCTTTCCCAAAGTATAAGCTGTATTGGTGATGTCACTGAGTTTTGCATAGGAGTCCTTGGACTATTTATCATCTCCCATGGTCAATTGTTCAAATTCTAAAGTAAGTATTTGAAACTTGGATGACTTGACAATAAAGATTCTCTCATAAGCAATCTGTAAGATGTCCCAAGCCTCTTTAGCAACCTGACATATAGAGATCAAACAAAATTTATTAGAATCCACAAAAGAGAATATGATATTTAAAGCTTTGAATTCAAATTTGTATAATTAAAAACAGTTGTTGCCCACTCTTATGCCTTTTTCTCTCTTTCCACACCATTTTCAACAATAGTTGGAGTTTTGTAACCATAGACAATAGAATGCCAAGATTTTTCATCAAGGGATTGGATATAGACTTGAATCCTAATTTTTCAAGATGCATAATTAGTTCTATCTAAAATCGACAATCTAAACGGTGCTTTGTTCATATCTAGGATACTGAATCACACTTATAAAAGTGTACCTGCTCTGATACCAATTGAAAGTTCTAAAACCTAGATTAATTAAATTAAAAAAAATTTAATCTTAATTAAACAAGCAGTGGATAGAACGCAATCAGAACTAATAAGTAATAATGATAACATTTTTTACTCACACACGCAGATCAATGCAGTGTGCAGTGTTCATTTACCTAATTTGTTAAGTACAAAATTTAAAGAATTAAATACGAATACAAGATGTAACGTGGTAAACCCCGAAAGGAAACAACCACAGGCCCCCATGCCATGGATAAAAACAATCTACTAATAATCTTGATTAAAAATACAATAGTATATGTTTTTGTAATTTCGCAAAATTAATAAAATAACAATCAAAAGAATATAGATCAACTCTCTTTTGATACTTCTCCTTTTGACTTGTTGATGAAGTGGAATCAAATACACCGGTCTTGACTTTATCGCCACTTTTCTATTGTACTTGACTGCAACCACCACTTGGATTAAGAAACCTGTTACCACCAGATTTTGGTAAAGCCTCCACGTCAGAAAAGGCCCAGTAAAAGTACCATCTAGGCCTAATTCAAGCCTCACTAAGGCCTTATAGGCCCAGCGAAGGCCTTCCAGATTCAGAAAGGTCCCATAGACCTAGCGAAGACCTCGGGGGCCCAGCAAGGGCCTCATAAATTCTCAGAAGGCCTCGAAGGCCCATCGAACATCTTAGCATTCCTGAATCAGAGTATTGCGAAACCCATGAAAAGCCTCGACGCTCATGGCTGACCCATAGAGCCTCGCCAAGCTTCGTATTTATTATAGTCCGTATATAATCCGATATTTTGGGACAGTTAAAAGAATATCTCAAGGAAGATTGTGTTTGGTTGTCACAAGGAAACCATATCCCAATCCAATACAATCAGAAACACAATCTTAGAGATTGAGAGAGATTAGGATGCAATCTTGGAAGATCACGGCGAGATTGGAACCTACCTTAACTGATAAGGAAAGAAAATTCCAACAGAATTCTAATTGATTGCTTCCCTAAATCAATTAGGATTCTCCCCCTATAAATATCATATTCTGATTATTCTAAGGTACGTATTCTCTATGACACGCACGATTTTTATTACGTACTCTTGACACTCTCTTTTGCACTAAAATTTTACCCTAAACTCTACTCAAATCTCTGCCTACTTGTCTCTCCCACACTCAATTACTCTCGCCCCCATGTATTATTCTTGATACCGACAGTTGACTTGATCGTCAGAGTACAAACAATTGCCGAACTCTTTTTCTCTAGAGATCTTGGTGCCTAACGATTGTCCGAGGTGCAGGTAACATACAAGTTGGCAAAAGAGTGACTGGAGATCTGTTGACATGTGGACGGTGCAAGTTTCGACGTCAACAGATTGGCACCGTCTGTGGAAAACAAAAAACGTTACACAACCTAAAACTTGTGGTAAAAATGTGTTTTCTAAAACTTGTGGTAAAAATGTGTTTTCTACCAGGAAGAGCATGGAAACTGAACATTCCTTGGAAGAAGAAGTTGAGTCCCACCATACTGACTTGCGGCAGGAAAGCGTTCAAGACCTACAGAACGTAACCCACTACAAGAGGAGAAGACAACGACAAGAGCGGACGGTTGAACAGAGAACCAGGACATGAGGCTAGATAATGCCCGGATGAAGGCAACGCTTGAACTGATGGAGAACCAATCCCTCCAACACAGACCCAAGTACAGTCATGCCCAGAGAAGCCCTTCACAGTCTGGCTCGATTGAAAGTCGTCGGTCTCAAGATGATTTGCCAATCCTCAACGGGAGAAATCCCAGGAACTAGGAGAGACCTCGTGCCTCGTAAGTGGAAAATTCGGTCGCCTCTGCCAGCGTATTCGACAGGTTGAGGTCGGGTCTTCTATGGATCGACCTCAATTATTGAGTAGCTGGCGTAGCGAGCCCAGCGATGACCACCAAGAGAAGAGAAGGGACTCCAAGGCTGTGGATGAAATACCAGAACGGTTGTGCGACCTTGACGATGACGAGGACCTCCGTTCTCCAAAGAGTTGAAGGCTAGAGAACTTTCCTCAGTGTTCAAAATGCGTCCTATGGAGAAATATAACGGGAGAGGTAATCCCACATGTTCCATTGGAATTTCGCTTTCTAAGGGCATTCGTCCTCATTTAATACTCCTTCTTAAAGTCCCACACCTGATATAAATAATAGGCTTGGACTTGGGAGACTATTGTTACCACCAAATTTTAGTAAAGCTTCCACGTCAGCAACGGCCCAGTAAAAGTACCATCTAGGCCTAATTCAGGCCTCGCTAAGGCCTTATAGGCCCAGTGAAGGCCTTCTAGATTCATAAAGGTCCCATAGACCCGGCGAAGGCCTCGGGGGCCCAGCAAGGGCCTCGTAAATTCTCAGAAGGCCTCAGAGGCCTATCGAACATCTTAGCATTCCTGAATCAGAGTATTGCGAAGCCTATAAAAAGCCTCGATACTCATGGCCGACCCATAGAGCCTCGCCGAGCTTCGTATTTATTATAGTTCGTATATAATCCGATATTTTGGGATAGTTAAAAGGATATCTCAAGGAAGATTGTGTTTGTCGTCACAAAGAAACCATATCCCAATCCAATACAATCGGCAACACAATCTTAGAGATTGAGAGAGATTATTATGCAATCTCAGAAGATCACGGTGAGATTGGAACCTACCTTATCTGATAAGGAAAGAGAATCCCAACACAATTCTAATTGATCGCTTCCCTGAATCAATTAGGATTCTCCTCCTATAAATATCATATTCTGGTTATTCTAAGGTACGCATTCTCTATGACACGCACGATTTTTATTATGTACTCTTGACGCTCTCTTTTGTACTGAAATTTTACTCTAAACTCTGCTCAAATCTCTGCCTGCTTGTCTCTCCCACACCCAATTACTCTCGCCCCCATGCATTATTCTTGATACCGGCAGTTGACTTGATCGTCGGAGTACCAACGATCGCTGGACCATTTTTCTCTGGAAATCTTGGTACCTAAATATTGTTCGAGTGTGTAGGTAAGATACAAGTTGGTAGAGGAGTGACTGGAGATCTGTTGACACATGGACGGTTCAGGCTCTGATGTCAACAAAACCCCATTCTTAACTTCATACCAAGTAGATTAATCAATATATGGAATTGTTCCTTGAGCACCAATTTGTTTTTTATTCTTCAATGAGTTTGAAGAAACCCTTTTTGCTTTAAAACTAAATTGATGAAGCTTAATGTCTTGTTCTTTCATGAAAATAGGCCAGCTTTGAGCTTGGAAAACAAGAGCACAAAAATATTTTTGAAAGCATAATTCCTTATTGATTTGTACTCTTGCTTATAGGTAAAGTAGTAATTAAATTAGGAATTATTTCTTACCTAAAAATCTGCAACAAGAATGGTAAGACAATACATAGGAAAGAATATATAAAAAGATATTCTAGATTTGTAGAATGAATGAATTTAGGAAACTCAAGAATATCTTTAAACATTTCCTTCATAAAAAAATCCCTTTAACATATAGGTGGGCTGTTCCTGAAAATCACGTGATCATGAATATATATATAAGTAAATAGAATAAAACTACAACCCACTATTCTGAAAAATAATCTTCTTATTATCTCAATATGTCAGAACTGACTGAACGTGTCAAGTCAGAACATACCTCCAATTTCAACATTAAAAATCAGCAATATAATTTAAGTAAGCCAAATTAAAATAATTGTAAAAATATGAGAACAATCTCCCCCTATTTTTCTAAATGTAAAAACAAACATAAATATCACAAATCGGCAATTGGAAATTTTTATTAATGAAATGTATAACTACTATTTTATTAAATATAGTAACCTTCTACAAACTCTAGTACAACTTCTAAAGGTAAATCTTCTTTTTTCTCCATAATATCTAAGAAACGTAATGTTGTTAGTACTTCATCAACTGCAGACATGAACACCACACCTGTCAAATTAGAAAGATATTATCAGTTTGATCATTATAGTTTACTACCTAAAGATAAGGTAGACAATTTAGATATATTACGATGGTTGAAATTAAATAAGCGGTCATACCCATTATTATCAAAAATAGCACGAGATCTACTATTAGTTTCAGTCTCAACAGTGGCATCCGAGTCTGCAGGCAGGTAACAAGGTATTGGATGAAAGAAGATCAAGACTTAAAGAAGATATTTTGGATGCTTTCATATGCGTGAAAGAACTATTCGCAGATTGAAGGATGCAAGATAAAATTCTTGACTATATTGCTGAATACTTTACAAATCTAGTAGTTGCTGAAGATTGATTTACAAACAATATATAATTTTGAACAATTGAATTATAGTTAAGTAGGTGTCAATCTAGTTGGGATGTACTTAAACTATAAATATACAAATGGTTGATAGTTGTATACGTGCCAACCTATTTGTGATTTGCTTTAACTATAATGATGCATTTAGTTGTTATTTGTTTGCGTTGTATTTAAATTCAAAAAGTTAGAAATAATTCAATGTAAAATAAGATATAAATTTCATGTAAACATTTTTTTGCTATAAATAATAAATGTGAATTTATCATTGTTGTTTATTTTTTATTTAATAATTTAAAATATTTTTGCTATAAGTATAAACATTCTTTTTTATGTAAAATAAGTTAGTAATTTTTTATTTAGTACGTAATTTTAAAAAAAAATCATTTTTTAATTAGACGAGCTGAACCGTGACCCACATGGGCTCGACTAGGATGGGCCAATGGGTGGGCTGGGTTGACCCAGCACGCAACCCACCGTGGATGGGCTTTTTCCAATGCAACCCGTTACCGGGCTCATTCGTAAACCGAATTTACACTGCTAGGTAGAGTGGCTACTTAATTATTTTCTGCTGAAAGATTATAAATATGAGTCGAGTGTTTAACGATGGTTAAACTTCAAAATTTGTAAACTATTTCACAAGATCATTGAAAAAAATGTAACTTAAGTGAATGAGAATAATTAGAGGAACAAAACGGTCATATATGCTAGTACGTATTTATTGGATGGGTATGAAATAGCAAATCTAATTATTGGAGCTTGGAAAATATATCTCCGAACGGGTCTTGTGTTAGTTCCATAAAGTTTTGGACTCAATTACAATTACTATGAAAAATTTGGACTTAATTGTAATTGTGATTTAAGTTCAAGAGCTATATGTAAATTAAATCAATTTTAAGCTAATTGGACTTGGAATGGTTTAGGATTCTTTGTTTCCTATACATATGAAAGTGATGCCTAGGGTGTATAGTATGTAACCGTAGGTGATGTTTGGCTTAAGAAAAATAGAAAATTTCATTTATTGGTTTCTTCAATAGGCAAGTCTATAAATTAGCCTTTGATTTTAATTAAAAAGGTTCTCATACGCCGGTGTAGTCTAAACTTTGAAAAATACCATAGAAGGCTTGAAGGTTTGGGAGCGCTAAGCTCGTGAAATACAAGCAAGAATTTCGTGAATCAAATTGAGATCGCGTAATCGAATATCAATTTAAGTATCTAAAAACATTTTTTGAATTATAACAAATACGTGAACATGTGGCAAAGATCCACCTTTATTTAATTAAATAATTTTTTTTTCCTGGTGTATTCTTGTACTAGTTCCAACAAGTGGTATCAGAACACTCTAGATCGTTCACGTGCCTATTATATTTTCTGAATCTTTTGATTCCATGTTCTAGTCGAGCGATGTCTAGAATTATTCATTTATATGATGATTGAATTATTAGAATTATTTTAAACTGTGATCCAATTATTTTGTAGCTCTTGTTAAAGTATTGTAACAAGATAGGTGGATTACGACATAGTCATCTTGATTTAATTTTTTTTGTTTCAATAAGGCACCAGGTTGTGGGCCATAAATTGGGACTATGATTTGTTTTGTAAAATTGAAGATCACGCTCGATGAAAGTGACAAGGCAGCAAGATCTGAGTGACAGGCTTCGTGCAAAGCTGGCAAGATCTACGCACGATGTGCACGTTGTGTAGATCTGGCTGGATTTGTGCACGCTGTGCAAAGCCGACACCATGGCCGGGCCATGGTGGGTCTGATGGCTTGGGCCACGATGGAGATTCCGACAACTTGGTGGTCATTTCCTTTGGGAAAAAGTCTAAAGGAAGAAGAAGAAGATCGTTGTTTGGTTCTCTAGATTGTCAGTGTTTGGTTGCCTGGACAGCAGATGTTTGGCTACATGGATAGCTGGACTTGTTTTGCAATTGGACAAATGAATGGGCTAAAGATCCAAATTAAATATTGGAATTGGGCCTAAATATTTGAGTCTACTTTATTTGGGTAAAAAATAATTGTTAATTTATTACTGATGGATGTTTTGAATTTATTGTTTAAAATATTATTGTTCTATGAATTATGGTATATAGATTTATTTTTGACATCGCTCTTGTAACTAAGATTAATGAAATGCATTTCATCGAACACTGATTTTTTCCCCATTAATTTAATTATTTTTTCTGGGAAATGAAGTCCATAATAATAATTA
The DNA here is from genome assembly GCA_023638005.1 of Forsythia suspensa. Taxonomy (NCBI): domain Eukaryota; kingdom Viridiplantae; phylum Streptophyta; class Magnoliopsida; order Lamiales; family Oleaceae; genus Forsythia; species Forsythia suspensa. The sequence goes on from CM042668.1 coordinate 13,859,013, forward strand.
AAATGTATCTTAATTTGATAAACGTGAACATTTGGTAATTATTAAAATCAATTATTTTTAAAATATTGAGTGGGAGAGGGTGTTAATTGAAATAAAAACTTGTAGTCTCCTATTGTCAATCCCGATGAAATAGAATACGTTAACCACGTGCAGGTAACACAACAGACTCCCTATATGAGAGATGAGCAATTTAAGTTACTTGATTGAATTCCTTTCTGGTAAGATCGTCTAGATAGAATATAATTTGAGAGTATAGATGACAATTATTTTCAAGTATCTACATATCTAGACAAAGGCTATACACTCAAATTGAAATCATCAACAAACCTCCTATAGAGACTCTACTTTATGATTTTGGTGACCAAATAAAACGATCATCTACAAACCTCCAATAGAGGGGCATGTTGTATTAGAAGGATGAAATAGTCGTTGCATTAACGTAGTTTTATGGATCTACATGTGCATTCATGCATCATTTGGTAAAGTGTTATTTGCTGCTCAATTTAAATATGCAATATTTTGTTATTGTCACTTAGTCCATTTTCTATTATCCTGAAACAAAACCAACTTACTGGAGAAAATTATGTGGATTAGAAATGTAACCTAATGATTGTGCTCATTGCTGAGAAAATTGATATTTTTTCTTGAGGAGAATTGGTCTGAAGAACCTACTAGGACTACAAGTAAGGTCAAGAGGATTGCATATGATAAGTAGGTGGCTGCAAACAAGATGACTGGCTATTATATTTTGGCATCTATGTCAAATGTGTTACAGTAGAAGTATGAAAGTCTAAAAAGCTCTAATGACATAATGCAGAGCCTCAATGACATATTTCGACATCAAAGTAGGAGGGCTCATTTTGAAGTCATTCGTACCTTACATTCATCTGTATGAAACTCGGGATGCATGTAAAGGATCATATGTTAACTATGATTGCACACTCTGATGTGGTGGAGAATCTGGGTGCAATTATTAACTCGAGTTCACATACTGGTTATTGTGGACTAAAACTTGCACAAGATGAATATGCTATTGACTGAGCTGGTGAATGAGTTGCAAAATGTGGATTGTGGTCTTAAAGTTAAGAGTAGCGATGCTCATGCAGTGATTGGTAGATTGGTAGCTTATCTGGTTCTAATATGAAAGATAGAGGTGGAAAGGAAAAAACAAAGCTAGTAAGTAGCAAGGGAGCAACAAAAAGACCAAATCAAATGGAAAGCCAAAAGACAAGTGTTTCATCTGCGACTAGAAAGGACACTGTAAGAAAGACTTCTTTGACGCACTAACTAAAAACAACAGGGTGCTAATGAGTTTTTCATTACTATGTCTTGCTTGGTGGTTGATTCTACATATTCTAGGGTTATAGATTATGGAGCCACTAATCATATTTGCGTGTTTAGTGCTTCAGGAGAGCAAAAAACTCAGTGAAGGCCAATTCACTATCACAGTCGGCACATGAGCAATAGTTTCGGTGAGAGCTGTATGAGTAGTTTATTTTTATTTTAGTAATGGTATGCGTTTAATTCTTAAAGACTGTTATTATGTCCCTAGAAGATGCAAAATTTGTTTTTTATTTATTGTTTAATACGGCAAGGTTATTTTCTTAATTGTGCGCATAATACGCTTTACATTTTGATGAATAAAGTATATTTGATGAATGGTCTTTATATTTATATTATTTCAAAAATAAAATTTACGATACTTCTGTAAACAATAAGAAACAAAATACATACCATACTAGTAATATGTATCTATGGCATCTTAGACTTGGACATATCAACATTAACAAGATATAAAAACTAGCAAGGCAAGATGATACTTGTTTGGAAAGCAAGATGACCCTTACATATGATTACTCTAGATTTGGATACATTTACATGATGACTCAAAAGTTAGGGAATTTTGAAAAAATTTAAGTGTATCAGGCTGAGGTCGAGAAACATTTGACTAAGAAGTCTCTCAGAAGAATTCAGGGACTACTTAACATAAAATGATATATTTCTCAACTAAGTGTGTGGACCCAAAAAAAAGGTCGTTTCAGAGAGAATAAATAGGACATTGTTAGATATGATTAGGTCAATAATGAGTTTCTTATCTCTTCCAATCTCATTTTGGGGATAAGCACTCGAAATAACTGCATACATTCTAACCTAGTTTCCTTTAAGTCTGTCCCCAAGATTCTCGTGGAATTGAGGAAACTTGTGTCACATCTGAGTTTGGGGATGTAAAACACATGTGCTAAAAGGGAAGACTAAAAAGTTGGAGTCTAGGTCAGAATTATGTTTGTTGTATATTTGTAGGATACCCTAAGGGTACCAGGTGATACTATTTTCATAGTCCTCTAGAAAGAAAGTTTTTATTAGCACAAATACAACTTTTCTAGATGATAAGAATATTAATGAACAACAACCAATAGTAGGATTGCCTACTTAAGTATTTTCTATTAAATGGTTATGTATCTGAGCTTAGTATTTAGCGACAGCTAAACTTCGACATGTGTGAATTGGTTAATATGACTGTTGAAGAAAATGTAACTTAAGTTACTGGAAATAATTAGAGGAACAAAATGGCCATTTATGCTTGTACCTAATTACCAGATCTCAGATGGAGATTAAATATATATAAATGGTTGGTCGAGGGAAAATATTAAAAATATATTGACTTCTGTGATTTTATGTATTCCGAGAGTGTAGTCTTTTGCCTTTAGTAGAAAAAGTAAAACACTAATAATTAGATTGAGTGGTTTAGGGTCGACTAGATGTGATCTAATTATTAGAGCTTGAAAAATATATCTCCGAACAGGTCTGTGGTAGCGCTATAAAGTGTTGAACTCAATTGCAATTATTATGAAAGTTTTGGAATTAGGTATAATTTCAATTTAAGTTCAGGGACTACAGGTGAAAGTAAATTTATATTAAGCTAATTGGACTTAAATCTGATTTAAGATTATTTGATATATATATTTAAGAAAAATTCTCCTAAAGTGCGTAGTACGTAACCCAAAGCGTTGTTTGGCTTAAAAAGAATAGAAAATTCTTTTTATTAGTTTCTTGATTTGTCCGGTCCAAAAATTAGCTTTTGATTTTAATTGAAAAAATGTCCACACACCGATGTAGTCTATACTTTAGAAAATATCATAGAAGACTTGAAGGTTGAAAGCGTCAAATTCGTGAATTAAAAACATGAAGTTTATGAATCATATTGAGATAGCATGATCTAATTATTGGCCTTTAATACAAAGCTGCTTTTATGATATTTTGATTGTCATATACACTAGCCTAAACTATGTCAATGCTTCAGTGAACAATCTAAATGGTCTTGATTGTCGAGTTGTCATTTTCTAAGAAATGAATAGTCCACGGAAGAAGAAAAAGAAAGAAGAAGGATAAATGAAAAGAAGAGAAAGACATAATAAATTTAAAATTCTTATTTAAAACGGTGATTTTTATCAATACGGATGCTTTTTGATGGATAAAAACTTCGTATCATATATGTAGAAAATTCATAAGTTTAGGGAGATTGAATATGACTAGAGGTGGCAAAATGGGCCGACCATGTGGGCTTGCCTAGATTACCTTGACTCTGGGTCGAGTGAATAAAAATCTGGCCCCATAGAAACCGGACGTCTTTGACCAGATGCAATTAGCCCAATAGGCCAATCGGGCTCATGTCGAGCTGGCCCAATTATTTTGGACTGGCCCGATAAAAATATTGGCCCAAGTCTCCCACTCCATTTCATTTTCCCCAACAAACCCCCTCCCCTCCCCACCCCACCCCCCCCCCCAAAACCCCGTTCTCAAGTCTCAGAACAACCCGGGAGGAATAATCCCCCTCCCAATTTGTCGCGAAACCGGGAGAATTCACTCCACGGTTTGTCGCGAATCTCCTGGTTTCGTGAACAAATCCAGCGTAGCAGCGTCTTGGGGGCGGGCTTTTCCTTTCTCGGCGACCTCTTCTCGATTTTGGATGACGGTGGTGGTGGTGGTGGTGGTGGTGGTGGTGGTGGGTTGCGGTGAGGGCATATTTTTATGATGGAGTGGGAGGCTTTCACGAGAAGAAGATAAAGTCCCCTATTTTGTATATAGGAACCGTTCCTACTATCAATGTATTTGATAAATAATTACGGTCCTTAATTGCAACCAATCCAATGGTCTAGATGTATTAAAACATTTATTGGAATGTGTTTGGATGTGGATATAATGATTTTAAAGGTGCTAATACATCTAGATCATTAGATTGGTTGAAATTAAGAGTCGTGATTATTTGTCAAAAACAATGGTAAAAGGAACGGTCCTATATATATATATATATATATATATATATGAATATTATATAATATTAAAATTAAAAAAATGTTTGAAATTAAAAATAAAATTAAAAATTATATCGGGATGGCCTAGTGACCGGTGTGGCCCAAAACTAGACCGGGTTGGCCCAACAAATTACTAGCCCGTGTAATATCGAAGTTAGGGCCAGCCGAGTCTCTAATTTTTGTTTGGCTCGTCCAATTTCGAGACAATCCGAGCCGAGCCGAAGCTAAATCGGTGGCTTTGGCCGGCTAGGGCAAACCAATGACCAACTTGCCACCTCTAAATGTGACAAAATGCAAGAATTTTATGTTCCGCATACAAAATAAATTTGTAGGAAAGGTTCTTTTTCTAGGAAAAACCTTTCTCGACGAAAATTTTTTGTAGGGGCGTTCGTAGGACAAATATCGTGGGGAAAGATATAAGACGACAAATAGTGAAAATTTGTGGGCTAAAGTCTCTCCCTACAAATTCTTTAGAGACGAATATAATTCGTCTTCTAAGTTCTTTCTCGACAAAACTATTCGTCTGCTAAAGTTATTTTGGCCCACGAAACAGATTTTGTAGGCACATTGTAAAAATTATAAATTGTACTTTTCCCAACAAACCCCCCCCCTCCCCTCCCCATCCCCCCCCCCAAACCCCTGTTCCTGAAGTCTGCAACAACCCGGGGAGGAAGAATCCCCCTCCCCAAATTTGTCGCGAAACCAGGGAGAATTCACTCCCCGGTTTGTCGCGAATCTCCCTGGTTTCGTGAACAAATCGCGCGCGCGCTAGGGGGGAGGGGGGGCTTTTCCTTTCTCGGCGACCTCTTCTCGATTTTGGATGACGGTGGTGGTGGTGGGGGGTGCGGTGAGGGCATATTTTTATGATGGAGTGGAAGGCTTTACAGGGAAGAAGATAAAGTCCCCCTATTTTGTATATAGGAACCGTTCCTCCTACCAATGTATTTGATAAATAATCACGGTCCTTAATTGCAACCAATCCAATGGTCTAGATGTATTAAAACATTTATTGGAATGTGTTTGGATGTGGATATAATGATTTTAAAGGTGCTAATACATCTAGATCGTTAGATTGGTTGAAATTAAGAGTCGTGATTATTTGTCAAAAATAATGGTAAAGGCGGTCCTATATATATATATATATATATATATATATATATATATATATATATATATATATATATATATATATAATATATATATATATTAAATGTTTTGAAATTAAAATTAAAATTAAAAAATTATATCGGGATGGCCTAGTGACCAGGTGGCCCAAAACTAGACTGGGTTGGCCCAACAAATTACTAGCCCGTGTAATATCGAGCTAGGGCCAGCCAAGTCTAATTTTTTGTTTGGCTCGTCCAATTTCGAGACGATTCGAGCCGAGCCGAGCTGAGTTGGGCTGGGTTGGGCCGGGCCGGGCGGGCCGGCCAGCTAACCAACTTGCCACCTCTAAATGTGACAAAAATGCAAGAATTTTATGTTCCGCATACAAAATAAATTTGTAGGGAAAGGTTCTTTTTTGTAGGGAAAAACCTTTCTCGACGAAAATTTTTTGTAGGGGCGTTTGTAGGACAAATATCGTAGGGAAAGATATAAGACGACAAATAGTGGAAATTTGTGGGCTAAAGTCTCTCCCTACAAATCCTTTAGAGACGAATATAATTCGTCGTCTAAGTTCTTTCTCGACAAAACTATTCGTCTGCTAAAGTTATTTTGGCCCACGAAACAGATTTTGTAGGCACATTGCAAAAATTACAAATTGTACTTTTCCCTACAAATAAAATTTTGTGGGCCATGTAATATTTTTTTCTACAAATGATATTTTGTGGGGACAGCGTATTTGTGGGCTAAGTAAATTATTTTTTCCAACAATAATAAAATTTGTAGGGAGAAATTAATTTTTTTTATATATTTAATTTTTTACTTATATTATATAATTTTTTTTACCTTATTGAAAATAATATAAAGATGAAGAAAGACAATAAATTAAATTAAGACCTTTATAACTATCAATCAATATAACATTGAACCCAAAATATTGTACCAAAATACAAATAAAAACCATTCACTAAGTATATATAGTTACATCTAAACTTAAAAAGAGTTTAGCAAACATGCTCTATCTATTATAATGCATCTAATTAAAAAAAAAAAAACATAACTCTTCATCCTATTTTTAAGATATGCTATTCGTTCTCACCAAAGTTGTTCTTTTCATCAAAGCCGTTCTCTTCATCCCCATTAGCATCATCCTCTATTGACAATGGTGTAAATAGTGGTAGAACGAAACAATAAACTTGTCTTCATAGTTGTTGCATAGAATGATGCCAAGTCTGCGGTGTAGAATTGAATTATTGCCCAACAACATTCAACTTGCTTTTTCATTCTTTGCTCTATTTCAGTTCGAGTTGCACCAGCTACTTTTCGAGCAACATGTTCTTCAAAAAAAAAAAATAGTGTTTCTGTTGTTTGGTATGTTGTATATCTTCTCAAGAACATCATGTGGTAAAATAAAAAAAAAAAAACATACCCATATATGGTCAACTAACTGGCACTATTCCTCAGGAAATTTCTTATCAATTCTCCTAAAAAGAATCAAGAGAGGTAATCAAGTGTTTATGCTTATACTGGAGACAAAAAACATAAGCAGAAAATCCTTTTATCTTGAAAATAAATAAAACAAGGAAAACAGTATTATTTTCCCAATGACATAAAACAATTAATCATTTAGAAATATTTTTTCTCCGTTTGTATGAGCAATTTTACCTTGTTTTGAAGTGATTATATCCTTCCAAGTTTGATCACCATCATCAATGCTGCTTTTATCCACTTGTTCACAAGAATTACTTCACACCTTCATAGACGGGCTCTTGATTTTCATAAAATGTAGTTCCTGACTCCAATATGCACTCTTCACCTTCATATAGGTTCGCTGCCAACACTCAAAACTAAATGTTTCAAGATCTTCAGTTTTAAGAATTTGACCACTTGATGGATTCAAATCTGCAGGTAGAGTCAACAACGCAGAAAAATCTCGTCACAACTATTTTGATTATTTCTTGACACATCTAAGTCAGATGTAGAGGTAACTTCATTGTGAACATGCTAATCCCTCGTGGATTTATATACAGCGCTATCAATAGCAAATGCAGGATCTTGTCCGGAAGACACAGGTTGAACATGTTCGTTCACAACCTGAGCATCAGAACCAGATTTTTCAACTACATTTTTACAATGTTCTCGGATACTTCAGAGGCTGGTAGGATACAGTTGCTCTGCATTAGAGTAGCTTCCTCACTAACTGCTTCAGGCAATTTTGCATCAATGTTCTGATAACTCAAAGCATTGCTATCAACACATTTCAAGGTTCCACGCTCAATAGTATTTACAGTTTGATCAGCAACCTTCTCTTCCACTGTTAAGCAAAACTTGTTTGAACCGGTGAGGTGTGAAAATTCATACCTGGATATCAACCATCCATCCATGATAGAGTGGAATGTCCAATAAATCAAATATTGCACACTCCCGCGTGAACTCAAAATCATCAAATCTGCAAAAAATTAGATATCCTTTCAGCAAAATTACAATTCATAAAGAGTTTCCCTACTAATTCACAATTATACAGCACGCCGAACATATAGAAAGGCACTGTGCAACATGCAAGCAGTATACCTGACTCGTAACCACCAAGGCATTATTTCTAGCATAAAATTATAATAATATATAAAAAAAGCTAATCTACCTTCTAAATTTTATATTAACATCAATGTCAGTAGTAAGTCTAGGAAGCAAATCGATTGCATCGGAGATATTCTGTTGCTGATTTTCAGCATAGCCAGCGTCTTTCTCCTGTAACCAAATTAAGTCAGTAAAAAATATGATGAAAACAAGCAAGGAAAACTACAATTCTCAATTGTTAAATTTGAGATACAAACATGCTAAAAATAAGTGAAAACAATAGTGCAAAAAGTAGTTACATTGATGTTTCTGTTTGAACCAATTAACCGCTCAGCAATAAGCGAATGTAATTTCTCTTGAGAAACCTCTGCAATGTCTGGACTCAAATTCAAGTTGTTCGTTAACAAAAGAACATTACCTATCATCCAATGCAACAAGCAATGAGTAAACCACAAAAGGAAGTCACTCAAACACAATAGTAACACCAAGAACATCTTAAATATGATCAAACTATAGAATTTCCACATATTTTTTATACCAAAATAATTGGCTATCTGAATTACAAACTTTTGAAACAATTGCCAATAATCTGGCAAGCAATAGTTAAAAATTGTGAATACTTAAAAAATACGTAAAGCACAGCGGTATATCTCTATCTCCTATCGGACTCTACGATAATTGATACTATGTTTAACCTATTTTTAATCTTTCGATGGTAAAATAAGCCACAAAACTCATACAACTATTGCGCATATAGTTATAGAGAAGAAGAAAGCAATATCAATTATTCAAAATTAAAAACATGCTTGAATATAAAAAACTTGGTTCAAAGAATTAAAGGTTAATAATACAAGTTTCATCATGATCCTAGCACTAAAAGAATTTAACCTAACATACTAAGAAGAAGAAAATAAAAATAAAAATAATATATAGAAGTCATCACCCGAATAGAAAGAAAACTCAAAAGATGAAATATTGATCTTGATCTTCGTTGAATTCTTGAAAGAATAAATCTTAATCTTCGTTTCTTGTTTCTCTTCTTGGTTTTCTCCTAAATATCGGCTCTAAATCGGCTAACTAAATTATGAGTTAATAACTCATATTTATAGTTCCCTAATAGTGCCCAAAAGTAACCCAAAAATCATTAAAATCACGTCCCAATAGGTTTCCTAATTGAATTAAAACTCTTAAGGAAAAATTCTGAATGTGCCAAAAATTACACTGGGCGATCTCCCTGCTAAAAGCTTGGGCGATCGCCCAGCTTAATTTTTCTCTGCTCTACGTCTGTTTTTCAAACGGCCATAACTTCTTGTAAGAAACTCCAAATTGAGATCCTTAAAAGTATTGGACTCGTAATTCAATTATCTTTCCAATGGTATATCATTTGCCTTGTGGAGATTTTAATACCAAAAATTGTGCTCGAATTTTCCTACATTCTTCGGTAGGTAATTTCTCAATTAGATTCTTTGGCTTTCAGGTGTTTGATACTTTTCTTCAACTCTTTATTGTCACTCCAACACACCTTAAACTTATTGATTTTATTTTCTTCCTCATCCTCCAATGTTTGACTCTTGGTATTCACTTTAAACACTCAAATTCTTCTCATTTACTCGTCGATTTCACCAAATTGTTGCTCTTTCCGTCAATTCTTCTTCAATTGCTTATAAACGGGTCCAAAACTGAAATAGAAAGAATAATACACTAAATTAAGTATAAAATCAATAAAATAACAGAATAGAAGCTTAGTTTTAAATCCTGAATAAGTGCACAAAATGCACTTATGAGCAAGCTTGCTAAGTCAAGTCCAACAGAGTTGTGATTACATTGCGAATAGGCGAGCGCCTTGGCACCAAGTACAGCATAGGGATGCGTTTGAGTGTTTACACGTTAATGAGCTTTGTGGGCAAAATGAACAATGGGTCACGTCTAGACTTGTGATGGAGAAGGCGAAAGGCAGTTGAACATAGTGAGACTACTGTCGCACGAGCGAAAAATATATAGTTGTACTGCGCAACTAAAAGAGTCGGCCTGTGACACGAAGACTAAACAACTACCTTAAACTGCATAGTTTTTATCGTTATTCAGAAAAATAGCACATTAGGTGTGCCTTTACTCGTGTTACTACTTTTAGCGCCACAAAGAACAACATTAGAATTAGAGGTGTCAAGACGGGCGGGCCGGCCGAACCCGCATCGGCCCACCCGCTTCGACCCGGAACCACAGGCCGACCCGTGAACCGGGTGGGCTGTTCACGGGCCGATGAGGCCAACCCGCGGGCCGTTCACGGGCCGAAGAGGCCAAACCGCGGGCCAGCCCGTGAATCGCTTTGATTTTTTATTTTTATTTTTAAAAATGGGCAAAAAATTCAAACTTTCATATTTGAAATGATATTTAAAAAATAAAAAAACAAATGGCAGAGAGCCATTTAAAGTGAAAGATGTGCGTGATGTTTTAGTCTTTAAATATATAAATAAAAAATAGAAATTGAACTAAAAAATTAACAAATGTGAATTTATCGTTGTTATTTATTTTTTATTTAGTAATTTAACACATTTTTGTTATATATGTAAATATTTTATTTTTTTGAATTACAATAAGTAACTAAATTTGTTTAGTAATTTCAAAAAAAATTAATTTTTTATTTATACGGGCCGAACCGCGTCAAACCGCGGCCCACATGGGCTCGACCCGGATGGGCCAACAGGTGGGCCGGGCTCGTGTTCAATTTTTGTGAGCTTGGTTGACCCTGCCCGCAACCAGTCGTGGCGCGGGCTTTTTCTAATGCGGGCCGTCACCGGGCTTTATCAGAGGCGGGCCGGGACCCGCATTGACACCTCTAATTAGAATGGCTCTTTTCCGCGTTATGGGCCATTTGAAGGACATTACCTTTTGATTCAGTCTGCTTTATCATCTAGTACTATTTTTCCACGTAGAGCTTTCTCAATTTCAGAGGCATTAGATTTTTATTTCCCCATTTCAAAGCTTGACTAGTCAATTTTAGTGGCATTTTGTTGAGCATAAGAGCTAAAGCATCTATGCTTACAGTTGTGGGTTGAAATTGCATCTTTCCAAACTCACTACCAGAATTTGAAACTATTTTTGCCCATGCTGAAATTATGATCCAGACACAACTCGAGTGGTTGAACGGGATTTACCCGTTGAATTTATGTAAGTGTGTGAAAGGATTCGTCTGGGAAACAAAAATTTCCTCATCTTCCCTAGACCTTTACTTAAATCGGTCCTTCGATGCTTAAAATTCAATCTTTCACACCTAATTATTCCATATATTCGAACAACAAAATTGCAACCCTTGATGTAGTAGAATACCATAAATTTTCCAACTTATAGACCATGATCCAGTGCAAATCGTGCCAACCCTTGATGTAGGAGAATACCATAAAAGGTTGTGGTCTAGCAGCTAGGGATGGAGTAATCCGCAATACATTAGGGGATGTTACATGGGGTTTTTATGACTTTTATTGGACTTGTTCCATCCTCAAAGCTGAACTGAAAGTTGTGTCTACTGGTTTTCAATTGTGTTGGCAGAAGGATGTTCGAAAAGTTTGGGTAGAAGTTGATTCCAGTGCCGCAATGTTATCATGCACTCAACAGAATAAAGGTCATTGGGATGTTCAATACATTCTAGAATCCATCCACCAAAATATTAACAAAATGAAGGTTCAATTTTCTCATATTTAGAGGGAAGGAAACAAAGTAGCCAATTGGTTTGCCAATAAGGGACTTACTGAAAAATGTTTCAAAATGATATAAGTAACTAATTTACAAGGTATTGTGAGAGGCTTCATTCGTATGGACAAGTTGGGTATTGCATCAATCAGGATGATGGAGAAAACAACATGACTTATAGTGTAGGAAGTAACCCTTTTTTGGCTTGCTGCAGAATTTGGACTTATCAGGCACATCTTAATTTGAGCAAAAATAAGGAAGATAAAACTGACACTTTGGAACAAGTTTTTCTCGAGACTAGTCTTTTATATTCGACTATCAACTTAGTTTGTTTTAGATTTTGTGATTTTAATTGTAAGAAGAGTACTACTCTTTATGCATTCATATAGATAGATAGGACTCTTTATAAGATTTGAAAGTAAGGCTCGTACGTCCCCCTCTATGTACTTCTTTTTGGATTAAAATAAAATGTATATCTCAGGCTTGAATTTTCGAGCATAGATATTTCTAAAAAAAAAAAAAAAAACTGTCGCCTTGTTGAATCCTTCGAAAAGTTTGTTGACCGATGAAGTTTCACGCTTTTTGAACAAAACTTGGATGCAAGTACTGCAAGTGGATTACAAATTCTAGAAAACGTGTATAGTCCCAAAGGAAATCCATAATGGCACAATTTTTGCATGGCAAAGTTAGTGTACCACCCATCTTAAAAAGCATTCAGTTTTATCCAAATCTATCAATTTAAATATTAAGTTATGACATAGGACCTAACAAAAACAAATAGCAAAGTGACTATGAAATATATTCAACAATTTTATACTCGTTTAAAAACGAATAGAGTATCTAGAAAAGTGTGTGCACAAACATGTAATGACCTTAACAACCATGAACAATCATAGAGTAACAAAGATTAATCATAATCGGAATTAGGAATCGAAACAGGACCAAAAACATAACAATCATTTAAAGTTTGTAGTCCTTAAATCAACATTTCCATTTCTTGCGACAGTGACAATTCAATTTCTAGAGAGTGTATAAAAATAAAAAATAAATTTCACTATATATCAAAATGGTGAATAAAGAGTAAACATAAGACTCATCACTAGATGTTTGTTGAAGATCCAAAGTTTACCTCTCCCATCTCGACTAGCACTTTCTTGACACCTAAAGTTTGCCCACCTGTTTAATTTGGAAAAAGTAAAAGTCAATTTAAATAATTAAGGCATTCTATCTCCAACATTTTAAGCTTTTAGATGAGGTGATTAAGCATGGTATTAAAGAAGGAAAAAAATCTCATTTCAACTCTCGCTGTCACCCATTTATGAAAATTATGCACGTGCCATGCACATGAAGAAGTGTGGGTGACTAAATTTAAATAAATAAATATTTTTTTCTCTCTATCAACTTAAGCTTTTAGATTAAATGACTCAACTTGTTACTACAAGATGAATATGACCTCAGTTCAACTCTCAGTATCACCAATTTATGAAAATTGTGCATATGTCGTGCACACGTGAGGGCGTGCACAAAACTAAATTTAAGTAAATAAACTTATGTCCTCTCTAACAAATTAAACTTCTGGACGAGATCGTTCACCAAGAAGTCAAACAAGACCCGATGGATGAAGTGACACGCTCTTCAAATTCTTATTAATTAGATGTCTAGATCAAAGTAAGTAATAAAGAAGAAACACAAACCAAATGTCTCCTTGAACATGAAAATGGAGACTGAAAATTATATAAATAATGTTGATATTTGGGAAAGATTTCAGGGCACAGGTTTGGGAATGGTCCCTATCCCATGACAAAGCAGCAGAAGTAGATCACAATGCATATGGTTGAGGTTACAGCATGAGGTACGGTACCCAAATTAAATACATTTCCAATGACCAGGGCGATGAGTGATACAATTGGTACTAGTATGGTTGAGAGGAGCAAGGACCTCAAATATGTGATTAGCAGGGGAGCTAATTAAATTTAAAGGAAAAAAAATAAATATGATGATTTGAGATAAAAACAGCTGCACAAGATAAAAGGAGCCTATGTGATTCACTTCCACCAAAAAGGGACTGGCCGCATGATAAGTACAATTTTGTACTTATCTGGGCTCACAAGAATGGATAATTATAAGTTCTTTTGGTTGTTTACAGTTTAATTGCATGTGTTTTCTTATCAATGTAGGAAATAATCAAAGTCAAGTATAAATGGGTTGAAAAGAGAGCAAAATGAAGACAAATGGACCTAATTGCTAAAGAAATGAAACTTCAGGGACTTGATGTGCAAATACCTAGGCGGGAAATTCAATTTCAGCAGAAGAAACTACCATGCGATCGCAAGGAAGGATCTGAGTGCGATCGCAAGGTAGTGAAAAAAAAATACGAGAATGTAATTTTGCTTAACCATCGCGATCGCAGCCATAAAAAGCCATGCGATCGCGATAGGCTATTCGGCGAGAAATTTTGCGTAAACCTGTTTCGATCGAATTCTACCAATCAAATAACTTCAACAACCAAACACACGTTTGAGGTCTTGGGGAGAGATATAAAGGTAGAAGATAGACTTTTCGGAGACGAATTTTAGAGGACAAGAAACAAGGCAAGAACGAAGATCAAGGCGCGGAATCGAAGATTATCGGCGAAGATCACGGGTTGTATTTTTACTTTTGTTTTCTTTTCTCCGGACCATGATGAATTCAATTCTTTTCGTTAATTGAAGAAATCATGTCCGGCTAATTTACTTTATCTAGGATGAACGATGAAACCTGACGTTTTGATTAATTAAGCAGTTTTTCCCTTTTTAGTAATTAATTGTCGTGGATTGATTATTCTTTATTCAGTTTCTTTATTATTTTAATGCTTGCGCACCATTAGAATATATTGTGATCTGTATTGAAGTCGAGAGATTCAATATAGATTTAGCATGTGGTATTGAATAACATAGGGTCCAATAATAGATAGAGATTACTATTATGCCTTATGAAATCCATTTAGGCGATCTTGAGATTTTAATGCATGTGCTTATGCTCGAAGCTTAATTAGAGATAATGAAGTTCGCATAACATATAGATTTGATTGACCATCGAGAGAGGCTTTCGATTAATTTAGAAGCCGATTTTCAGTCCAAGGTAATTAAAAGCTAAAAAGTGATTAACAAGATAATTGAGTAAAAGCTGTCGGTGGATTCGTGAATCCTAGTATTGTTAAACTTTAATTGCCTCATATTTCAAAGTTGCTTTTTATTGTGATTTTCAATTTAATCAAAATAGTTAATTTAGTTTAGAATCTTAAGAATCAAAATTTGAATCATGTTTATTTCCATTGTTAAAATTTGAGTTGTGAAATTAATTGGTAATTTAGTATCTAGTCCTCGTGGGTTCGACACTTTATTTTATCACTATATTACTTGTCTGGCGATCATATGGGATATAAATCAAACACCGACATATGGGATGCAAAATGACATATCATGCGCCAAAACAACATTAGAATGTTCAGTTATCCACTAAGATGATTTCCGCACTCTCAGCCTTTTGAACGTCATCTTCCTTTGATTGAGTCAGCTTACTTATAAGTGGATTGATCAGGTACTATTTCTCCACCTAGAGCTTTCTCAATTTTAGAAGCGTTGGATTTGTTTTTCCCCATCCCAAAGCTTGACAAGTTGCATAAATAGGTTTGAGTTCTCCTTGATTGTATCCAGAATTTCTGTTGAGCATAAGATGGAATGATATTGCCTTTTTTCTAAAATCACTACTACACTGAAATTCTGATCCAGACACAACTGAAGTGCTTGAACTAGGTTCACCCACCAAATATATTTAAGTCTCCAAAAGGATTAGTTTGTGACACTATTTATTCATCTTCCCTAGAGTTTTTCTTAGTTAGGCCCTTTCAATGATTTAAATTCAATCTTGCACACCCAATTTTTCCATATATTTGAACAACAAAGTTACACCCCTTGATGTAGGAGAATACCAAAAAACTTTAACTTCGAGGCCATGGTCCAGTGCAAATTCGTGTAATCCCTTCTGGAAGTGTGTGTTGGCCAATGGAGTTTCGCACTTTTAGAAAACTTGGAGGCAAGTACTGCGAGTGAATTACAAATTTCAGAAAATGTATACTTCCAAAAGACAGCAATTATGGCACGAATTTTGCACGGAAAAATTAGTGTACCTCACCTTAGAAAGCTTTCAATTTTATACCAATATATCAATGATAATTTGGTTTTTTTTACACAAGACTAAGAAAAACATGATTAATCATAATAGGAATTAGGAATCGAAACAAGACCATAAACATAACAATCATTTAAACTTTGCAGTTGATAAATCAACATTTCAACAGAAGTGTACATATTGCACTTCCACGAGAAGAAACATATTAATTAAAATGTCCAAGAACTAAATTGCAATCATTTCAACGCAATAGTTTTGACCTGAAAGAGGGGATGTGTAACGCCCGGATTTTCTTAAATCTTAAAATAATACTTGACAACTAAAAAATAAATTTATCATGCCCTTGAATGGTTTTTAAAATTTATGTGCAGCGAAAAAATAACAAATGCAGAAGGAAAATTCAAATGGACGTCAAAACTTTATAGTTTTACCGGTAACACTAGATGTAAAAATTATTTGACATACCTAACGTACTCAAAAAATTATAATTTTTGAAATGTAAATACTTGACACCTTAAGGAACAACATATAAAAATCTAGAATTCATAGTTATTAAACCCGGACCGGACCGGAAAACCGGCGACCCGGTGGTCCAACCGGTCCGGTTCTCTTAAATGGATCGCTAAGCAATTGAACCGGCTACGACCCGAAAAAACCACCGGTTTTTTTAGTAAACCGGTGACTCGAAACCCGGTGACCCGGCCGGGTTGTTACATAATGAAAAATTTCAAATTTTTTTAGTCTATTTTTTTAGTCTTTTTTTTAGTCTATTTTTTGAGTCTTTTTTTGAGTCTATTTTTTTTCATTACAATAATTTATGTTATTTTTTACAATAATTAGTTGATGATACTAGTAGTCTCGTACTTATTTTGCTAAATAAATTTCTGATAGTGATAATTTAACAAAAATAGACTTATCGGTTTAACATGAATTGACCCACTAGTTCAACCACCAGATCACCGGTTGAACCAGAAACCCGATGACCCGTCTCCTTGTCCGGTCGATGTCCGGGCCGGGTCTGATAACTATGCTAGAATTTATTCAAGTAATTTGATATGTGAAGTAAGTGGCCAAAGTTGATTGAAAATTAAGCATCGGGTACAACTGGCACTGCCAGCGAAAACGGTCATAATAAATTCATCCGGTGTGATTTTAAGGTGGTTCCAAATTATACTAATAGACAACTTATCAATCTATCAAATGATTTCACTCAAAAATTCACAGTATGCAAAAAGTTGTACTTTTTTAAAATAGGGGCAGAAAGCACTTAACAACTAAAATTCATCTTTACTTTCAAATCGGCGAAACAAAAAAAAAACTACCATCGCCTTTCAATTTACACCACGATAATTTAATTTACCTATAAAAATGCTCGATTACATCGACGCCAAAGTCATAATAAACATTGAACTTTTCCCGTTGCTACTTTTCTGCAATCGTGCCGCCGCCACATAACCACAAATGCGACATGCCAAATGCTAAAACATTCTTAAGGAACAACATAAATTTGGTAGCCTGCCCTACATAATTCTTAAGTTCAATCACTTGTATTCTAGGTGATTTCCTTCAATCACCGACATAAAGTTCCATCATAGACGTGCCCTAAACACGCTAGATAAATTAAATACATCCAACTCAAAAGCATTTAACATGGCACATGTGTTTACATACAATTTTTTCTGGTTAAACTTCATGAATTCATATAAATAATGTAGTATAGCACTACCTCAAAAATGTAAGTTCCTCTTCAAGTTGATGTGGTGGAAATAATTCTTAGCTAAAATGCCGCACGGTTGCTCTTTCTTTGTTGTGAAGATATATATGGTGGGTATTGTAGTAGAATTTTTGTGAAGTTAAAAGGAAGTGGTAGGTGCAGAATTTGGAGGAGGAAAAAGGAAGGTTATTCTGGGATTTTTGGGGCTGATTTTTGTGGGAAGAAGAAGATGTATGTTGGACGAAATTTGAGAGGGAAGAAAGGAGTTTGTTTGCCGCCAATGGGAGTGGGAAAAGTAAGTTTCTAGAAATGAAAAGAAGAAGAAATAAGCTAGCTGGAATTTTTTTTCTACTGGCCGAAAACTGGAATGAAAGTGGGGAAGGATAAGTGATAATTGGACTGAAGATGAGAGGGAGAATGGGGAAGGAAATGAGTGTATAGTGGCTGAAAAGTGGAGAGAAAAATACAAGGTTAAAGTACTCTTGTTGGGGCCGAATTCTGGAGTGGGAATGGGGAGTTTTTGATGAAGTTGAAGGCTGATTTTTAGGGGAGAAACATATGTACAGGGGTCGAAATCTGAGATGAAAGAGGGGGGAAAATTTAGTTATATTTGGGCTGAAAATAAGAGTAAAAAATGGGGAAGGTAATGGGGGTTTGGTCCTTGGATAATGGGCAGTTATGGGAGTTCATAGGGGAAGGTTTTAGAGTGCCAGGGGTGGTTTTCTGGTGGTGGGAATTGGATGGTGTTTGGCTGAAAAGTGGGGCGGTTGGCAACTTGTTGGGTCGGATTTTTCTGGTTGTTTAAGGTCGGGTTTTTGGGCAATAGCTGGGCCAGTTTTTAGGAAGTTTCATGGGCTGAAATTTAGGCTTAGAATTGTCATGTTCTTGTGCTAAAAATGTGGGAGTGAATGACCGGGACTTGGGCTAAGAACTAAGTGGGTTTTTAGATCAAATGGGTGGAAAAAATAATGGATAATTACACAAATACACTATATTATGTATAGAATTTGAGATTTACTAGACAAAAATAAAAATTTATAAGAATACTAAATATGAAGAATATTATATGAATTATACTAGATTATTAAAGAATCCTTAAATTATGTATTGTTACTATTCCAGATTTTTTTTTTTAATCGGTTTCAATTAAAGTATCTTATCCCATAATATCATCTCAAATTTAAAATTAAAAAAATGAAGTCTCTATATCTTCAACATATCAAAGTAGTACTCGTTGGATGTATAAAATACAAATTCCTGAAGAAAAAAAAAAAAAAAATGAGCATACCGAATTAGCGTGTGAAATGATCTAAGGATTCACTAATAGTCTCAAATTAAATAAACAATGTTTAAATAAATTGAAATAATTTCATGTCAATCAAACGGTAAATTTCAAATAGTAGTGTACATAATTACAAATTTCACGTCTTATATAAAAATCTTCTTCTCATTAAATTATCCATTGTATGTGATCTAACAAAATAGCACTTTAAAATCACAATAACATTAAACAATGCACATTAAGAAAAATGGTAATAGAATAATAACATTGTAAACTATCGATTTGGAATAACAATATGTAAATCGTAATAAGATAAATTAACAAGTATGAAAATATATGTTGTTTGAGATTTGGAAAAATAATGAATTGGTTTGATCTATATACATCCTATTATATCGAAATGTCTCATATTTTATCACATTAGCATTCAGTAAAGCAGCAACAATTATCATATTGCTAGCGCATTCAATGGTAACAAAGTTTACTAAAAAATAATAAGCAACTAGTATTTGACAAAAACGTGCAGATGATGACAAAACAATGTTGAATAGAACGTAAATATTTTCCAAATGCCTACAAAACTAAAATTTGATTTATTTTGTTAATGACCAAAAAAATATTCAATAGGTATAAAATAACTCAAATTTATCGTGTTTTATGTGAAATGAACTTCATTCACAAAATAACTCTAATTATTTTGAAAAATGACACAAAAAATTTGGTACTTTTTTAGGACCGAAAAAGCAAATCTTGAAGAAAAAAATAACATTTATAGCATAAAAAAATTACCTTTTCTCTTACGGGAACCGATATGGTAAACTTCTTCTTCAATGTTTGAGAAAACGTTTTCTTCTTCATGATTAGATTATTCCGTCTTTTCTTGCTTTTACGTCTGAATTTGTTACTGTTGCATGCAGAAGTCATTGACAGTGAAAAATAATAATTTAGCTTCTTCAAGCTATTGTAAAGATTTCTCCTTCTACGATTACAGACCCATAACTGTGTGTTGGAAGAGAGATAATTTAATAATTATCTTTAATTACTCCACTACTTATGGAATGATAAGATTTGATTTCTGAATAATAGGGTGAAATCGGTATTAATTGATATATTTGAATTATATTTAAACAATAATTTTTTATTATTCAATTATAATTAGTGTATTTATAGTATTATTACAAAAATAAAATTTGATATAGTATAATTCAAATTTTAAAAAATGGAGGATATAATTTTCTCAAAAAATAACAATGAACTTAAATCGGGTGACACTTTTTTCTTCTTTTTTTCCGTACGACATGACATTTAAAATTTACCAAATATAAAAAAAAAAAAATATGAGGCTTGTTGGTAAAAATAATGTTCCACATTCGTCAAACTAAAATTAAAGTAAATGGAGCAATTTTTGGTAATAATCGCGATAGGAAGTTCATAATGTTCCAATTTATAAATTTTATTTTTCAAAAATTAAAAAAAAAATGAGGCTTGTTGATAAAAATAATTTCCACATTAAGTCAAACTAAAAAAAAGTAAACGCGAGCAATTTTGATGTGACCAAAATAATCGCGATAGGAAGTTCATAGTGATAGAATTAATTTATAAATTTTATTTTTTCAAAAATTAAAAAAAAAATGAGGCTTGTTGATAAAAATAATGTTCCACATTCGTCAAACTAAAAATTAAAGTAAACGCGAGCAATTTTTGATGTGACCAAAATAATCGCGATAGGAAGTTCGTAGCAACAGAATTAATTTATAAATTTTATTTTTTCAAAAATTTAAAAAAAAAAAAAAAAAATTTGGTCGCTACAGGATAAAGGTAGTTGATATAATTAATGATATGTACATAACTTTAACATTAACATTTCAAAATAAGAATTTCTAATAAATATCTTAGGGTTGCAACTCTTGATGTAGGAGTAGGGGCGGAGCCAGAAATTTTATTCAGTGCGGGGGAAAATTAATAAAGGTAACACAACAATGTAGATTTGTCTTGAACAATTCTACTTTTTAATAAAACAATAATAGGATAATGAATAGGGAGTTTGTTTTTGTTTCCTAGTCGAATATATTGATACAAACAATTTGGTAAAAAGAGGAAAACATAGGACCTTACATTCGAAGAGCTAAAATCTTCTGTTCTAACTACACGAGTCATTTTATACAAATGGATCAATACTAATACTGCAGTGGAGCTATTATAATAGCTAAATTCTAATGTTGGTTAGACATACATTCATTTTCAGAGTCCCCTAACTTCTCCTTTAAGCTCATGTGGAAGCAAAACCATGCAAGTCCTCTTTTTAAAACTATTATTAGCCAGCGAATCTATTCATGTTTGCCTTGCTCCATGCCTCCAAGTGTGTGAAAAGGAAATTTCTATTAAAAGCTCTACCGATGGGAAATTGTTTTAAGGTGGTACAGTATATTCCAGGGGCCATTTGATTTCTTCTTAATGAGCTGAATGCAAGCTAATGAACCAGTACAAATAACTTTAGTTTCACCCTCTAAACAAGAACCAGGCCCTGTAGTTGGGAAACTCCTTTGAAGCAACAATTCGAGTTGCACTTACAAAAAACACGGGCCTCTTTTGATATACAAAAATCATATCACGACTGCTGTGCACACAAAAATGAAACCACAGGTTGTTCCAAAAGAAGTGAAAGGAGAAAGAGAACTGGTATTGCAAATTTTGAATACTTAAAGCAGCAACATTGGCATTATGTTGACATTCCAAATTCACAATTTGCAAAATTGGATATAATACCAATCTGCCAAGAATGATTCCAATTTCAAACTTCCAAAATTCGATGCCCACAAGATTGAAAACATCAAAACAACATAAGTATATCAATAAAAAGCCCAACAACGGAAAAAAAATATAAATTAGTGTACCAATTTCAAAAGTGGTAGAGAAACTCACACTAACACGAAAGAGGCAGAGCCGCAGAGGAACACACTCACAGCCACAGAAAAGAGAAGGGGCAGAGGGTTTTCAATTTCAAAAGAGAGAGAATTGTTAAACTTCTAGACCATGATACAGTGCAAATTCATGCCAAGGTAACCGTCAATAATGAATATCGTTACAGTGCAAATCCTCTGAAACTTTGTTGAACAATCAAGTTTTGTGCTTTTTGAACAAAACTTGGAGGCAAGTACTATAAGTGAATTACAGATTCTAAAAAATGTGTGTACTCCCAAAGGAAAGCTATTATGGCACGATTTTTGCATGGCACGGTTAGTGTACCACACATATTACAAAGCATTCAATTTTATCCAAACCTATCAATGATAATATGAATTTTATAGGTAAAGTAGTTACTAAACTTTAAAAAATATTAATTTAATAATATTAATATTTTCTAAGAAAAACCAATAACTCAAAATTGAATAGGGAAAAATCAAAGAAGAACCTGATCAAACAGCATGAAGAAATCTCACCGAAATAACAATACAGCCTTTCACCTACGTGGATCATCAAACAAAGTTTGTCTATGAGAATTTCGTGCTTTTCAATTAAGTATCAACAATATTTTATCACCGATCGTAGGGAGAGGTTTTCTCCGCTATAGACAAAAAAAAAAAAATACTTCTACGTCCGTGTTTCCCTACGTCTTGAATCTCTCCCCTCAACCGATCATCTGCTCCAAAATCTACTGACCGCTTCAATCCATATCCCTGATTCAATCCTCCCTCAACCGATCATCTACAAAATCTGCTCATCTCCTCAATCCATCTCCATCAATCGATCATCTTCCTCTACCGATAATCTCTAAAATCTATTCAATGCCTCAATCCATCACCATAAAACCAACAACCGCAATCTGTGAAACAAGATAAACAAGGCAAGCTGGACAACATGGATCTTCTGCACGAAGACTAAAGAAGAAGAAGAATCAGATTGTTTCTATTGCACGTTTGGTAAGCCATCTTTTCCATGGGCGTTTGGTTGTTCACGAGTGTACGTTCAAATTTGTCAAATTTGTTTGTAATTTTTTTAAGGGATTTTTGGTGCCATTGCTGGGTTCTCAATTTTGTGTCTCTGAAGTCAACGAAACAAATTGTTTGAATTTTAGTGCATAAATTTCTGAAATTAACAATATTCTTGAATAATTGATCATGGGCGTTTGATAAAAATTGGTCAATTTCCCTTTATCAATTTTTGGAGATTTTTTGTGAATTTGATATGATTTCAATTATTTCCTAAATTATGTATATTTGAACTAAATTATCATGAATGGTAATCCATTTGTTCACAAGGATTGTTTTACTGTTTTCTATAAATGGTTCTACAATAATGTCTCTGAATTTGTTTAAGGCCAGTTTTCTTGTATTTTATTTAACTTAGTAGACATTTATCTTATCTTCTATTGGTATTCTATCTTGTGCTATAGCCAATTTTGAGATACGAGCACTGGGATTGTTGCAACTCAACTTCTCTTCCCATGTTTATCATAAAAATTGTTTTGCAACAACAATCATAATTCACTAGTCTGATAAGTGAAAGAGGCCAACACTTTGTGGTTACATCACTTGATAACTACTTGGGAATGAAAGAATGCTTACTGTATGAATATGGGTTAAGACATCAAGAAGGACCTATGTTGATTGGAATCGGCTATGAAAGTTCAATACGCCTTTGTTCTGTTGGCGGATTTTGTATAAGTGACTCGAAAGTGCATAAACAAGAAAATCGAATGAAAATGGATGATATGTAAGTCGAGGAAAGTATTGAACACTTTGTCCTTAAGTCGAATTTGCCCCGAACGGTGCTTACGGTTTATAGCAATCAACTCCCAAGATACAACGACTTCTACTTGTATTTATAGCATTTCAAAACACAAGTACAGCGAACCAAAATTGGTTTTGTACTCCAAACAATGAAATGAATTGAAAACCAGAATTTTTATGCGACAAATGCAATAAATTTTGGTTCAAAATGATGAAATATGACTTTTGTGTGTTTGCATATATTTTCTGTATCAATTCTGTATGTAATAGGACGTCCATAGAGTCCTATTTAAGGATGAAGAAGTGTTGGGAACGAAGATGTATGAAACCAAATCGTGCAAACACTTCGAGCAGCGCATCTGTTCATAAAAGCCATGCGATCGCGATGGCTTTGTTCGCATGGTAGGAACGAAAAATATTCTCATCGAAAAATTCAGCCGATTGCGATCGCAGGATAATAAATCTATGCGATCGCATGGTCAAAAAATTGACCCGAAGCGGCAAAGTGGCAAACTATTTTGCCTAAACAGATTGGGTCGGGTCTGTATATTTTGACCAAGTTGACACGAAGTCACTTTAGTTGTCAATTTCTCGTATTCTTAAACCAATTTCCAATATGTTCAACATTGGTGAGAATAAATTTTGAAAAAAAAATGTAGTAAAGATGTTTGAGAATAATCTGTATTTTTCTATTGATTTGGAGTGAATAAAAACAATACAGAGAGCTCATATTTATACTAAACTAAGAAACAAATTTTCCTAAAAAATTGAATGATGATATACTTTTCATATCTTTGATTTGGATGATGATATACTCTTCATATCTTTGATTGACTGGTTTCAAATGCACCTAAATTTGAAGCGGCTTCTATGCATATTACTAGAGTCTTTTCATCTGTTGGACTACCATTTTGGTTTGAATTTGTTGCAGTTCAAACTCCTTTATCCCCAAACTTCTCTCCACTAAGATAGGCATTGTTGTTGAAGCATATAGTCTTATCACTTTGATAATCTTGGGTTACCTTATCACTCCATTGTATAACACAATAGTTGATGTTGTCGAGTTGTATTGTGCTAATACTCTCCCTCAAACTGTGTTCAGGGTTGGAGGCAGAGTTTGGTTCAAAAATAATTGAGAGCAGCCTTTGACATTGATTTAGTGAATAGATCAACAACTTGATCATTAGTGGAAATTTGTTGAGTGATAAGCAGTCCAAGTGCAACTCATTCGCAGACAAAATGGTAATCCAATTCAATATGTTTACTACGGGCATGAAACACAGGATTGACTGTCATATGAAGAGCACTTAGGTTGTCACAGTAGAGTATCGAGGGGATGCCATTGGAATGTGAAAATCTTTCAGAATAAAGGTCAACCATGTGAGTTTGGTTGCAGTGTTGGCCATGGCTCAATATTTAGCTTCGGTGCTAGAGCGTGAGATCGTATGTTGTTTCTTTGCACACCAGGAGATGAGATTTCTTCCAAGGAATGTGCAATATCTAGTGGTGGAACACCTGGTATGAGATAGCCCACCCAATCTGCATTTGAAAAAGCAAGCAAATCAAGTGTAGTATTGGAAATAAAGTGTAATCCTATGTCAATAGTGCCTTTGACATATCATAAGATACGTTGAACCATTTTTCAATGTGCAGTATTAGGGGCATGCATGAATTAAGACACGTAGTTAACACTGTATGAAATATCTGGACGTGTGAGTGTGAGGTATTGTAGAGCACCAACAAGTCCTCGAAAGTAACTTGGGTCATCTAGAGGAGTGTCATTTGAGAAAACTTTGGTTTTACTTAAAACAGTGTACTCATGGGCTTACAATCTACCATGTTGGATCATTCGAGTATGGTAAGAGCATAGTGTGACTGGGATAAATGAAGACCATTGGTTATCTGGGAGATCTCAATGCCAAGGAAGTGATGAACTAGTCCCAAATCCTTCATCGCAAATTCATAGCTCATGAGTTGAATGAAGTATGTAACAAGTGCTATAGTGGATCCTGCGAGAAGCATATCATCTACATAAAGAAGAAGAATTAGTGAACCATAATTAGAATGAAAAATGAATAAGGATGGATCTGCTAGGCTACAAAAAAACCCATATTTAAGGAAGAAACCACTAAACCGATCAAACCAAGCACGAGGTGCTTGTTTGAGACCATGGAGAACTCTTTGAAGCTTGCAAACATGTGTTGGATGTTGTGGATCCGCTATCCCTAGTGGTTGTCCCATATATATATCTTTGAAATAAGACCATGCAGAAATACATTATTTACGTCAGGTTGACGAATTGTCTATTATCGAACAAGTGTTATGGTGATGATCGTTTGAATGGTTCCTGATTTGCCAACTAGAGAGAAGGTTTCTGCTATCCCTGGTGGTTGTCCCATACATATATCTTTGAAATAAGACCATGCAGAAATACATTTTTTACGTCAAGTTGACGAATTGTCTATTACTGAACAAGTGTTATGGTGATGATCATTCGAATGGTTCCTGGTTTGCCAACTAGAGAAAGGTTTCAGTGTAGTCAACTCAATCAATTTGATGATACCCCTTTGCAACAACATGAGCCTTTAGACGATCTAGAGAGCCATCGGGTTTGAGTTTTTTTTTAATACCCACTTAGAGCCAATGACATGCAAATCAGGAGTGCGAGGAACAAGTTGTCATGTCTGGTTTTGATGTAGAGCTACAAGTCCTCGCCCATAGCAGCTTTCCATCCAGGATAAGCAAAGGCAGATCGAACATTTTGTGGCTCGCGAGGGATATTAGCAAAAGGTGTAGAAGTCAATTCATACTTTGAATTGGGTTTAATAATTCTTCATTGAGACCAAGTAACCATGGAGTGGGAGATCGGTGCTTGAGGGGATTGAGTTGGTTGAAATAACCCAGGATCGATTTCTGGAGTCCCAGCTAGTTGAGGCAGTTCTACCTGAAGAGCATGTAAGGTTAACAAAATATGTAAAGGAGTGGGATCATGGAAAAGCAAATTTATATCTTCGGATAGAGTTGAGGGATCATCAGAAGACTATAGAGTTGGAATATGTATGGCTGATGTAGGTAAAGCCCTTACGTATGGTGGTGTAGATGGTGGCAAGAAAGTCTCTGCAAATGAATTGGATTCGGTATGAGGCAGTCAAGAATCAAATATACTAATGATATGTGGTGGAGGAAGAATAATGATGAATTGCAAACATTATTATATGGAAAGATTAACTCATAAAAAACAACATGCCGATAGCTAATAAATTTTTCTCTTGAGGGGTGAAAACATTTATATCCTTTATGTTTATCACTATAGCTTACAAAAATGCACAGAACAGTTTTTAGATCAAAATTGTGTTACCGTGTGTCCCAAGTGTAAGGAAAATATTTAGAGCCAAAGACACGAAGTGAAGAATAAACAGGATGAGCACCATGCAGTGTAAAGTATGGGGTTTCAAAATTAAGTGCAGATGAAGGCAACCAACTAATAAGGAATACAGCAGTAGTGAATGTTTCTACCCATAGAAATAGAGGAGCACCACTACGAAACAGCATAGTCATACCTAGTTCTCATATAATCTTATGATGCTTTTCAATGTCTGCTCAAGAGTATATGGGCACGATACCTGATGAATAGTGCCTATAGAGAGAAAATGAGATGAGAGTTTCGAGTTGATAAACTCTCATCCTCTATCCGAGTGAAAATTTTATATTTGTTTGTTGAATTGCCTCCTAACATACTGTTCAAAGGCTAAATATGCATTTACAAAATCATATTTTTGTTGTAAAGGAATGGTCCACGTATATTTAGAGAAATCGTCTACTAAACATGCATAATATTTGAATTTCCAATTGATAAAATAGGAGCAGGTCCTCACAAATCACAATGAATTTTTTCAAAAATACCAGAACTAGAATGTTTAGAACAAGAGAAATGTATTCTACTAAGCTTCCCTAATTGACAACTATCACAAAGTGTTCATATTTTATAGCTCCTACGACATCAATCAACACTTTATTTTTTAATAATTGTAAATTCGAAAATTGAGGATGCCCTAGGTGTTGATGCCAAACTTCTATTGAGCTAGATTTGAAACGTCGGAAAAATGAAGCTCCAACAAAATGGGAAGAACATAGAGATCACCCATGCGTCTCCCTGTAATCAATGGTTGTCCTGTTTCTCGTTCCTTAACACAAAAATCAACATTTGAAAATTCACAATTAATAGGAAATTGAGTAGTTAGCTGACTTAGATAGCAATTTTTTTGTTAAGTCAAGAACAAGCAGGACATCATGAAGAGGTAAGGCAGTATTTTTTTTTTTTTGTTTAATACAAGAGTTTTCGATACCGAGAATTGGTATAGAAGATCCATCACCTATAAGAACTGAATCTGTACCAAAATATTTTTGAATATTGGTTAACATACCTGACTTAACTAGCATGTGATTGGAAGCTCTTGTGTCTAACATCCACTCCGTTTCTACAATAGTGTTGTCCAAGGTGGGGGCTGCAAGGGCTAGTAGAATTTCATCATGTTGAGTAGGCTTCTTGGGCACCCACTAGCAAATTTTGGCAACATGACCCACTGTGACACAATATTGACATTTTTCTTCACGTTAAAGGTCTCTCTCTATTGGATCCATTCGGTGTTCTCTTGGTGGTGGTAGACGTTGATGTTGAGTTGAAGAAGTAGAATTGTTGGAATAGCTTCGATTTTGGTCCCTGGGTTGCTGTGCTTGAAATCTTCTCTCATTGGATGTGAATTTTTGTAGGTTGCCACGATATCCTCATGAAGGTTGCTAGGAACGTTGCGTTGCTGCCCATAAAATGCTAATCGATGAGTGAATTATGAGGTTGCAACATCTGTATGACTAGAGAACCAATTGCGCCGCTGGTCAAGATTTTGAAATTATGAGACCAGCTCAGAGAACGATGGCCTTGGGAGCTTCAACATGATAGATGTGAAGGCTTCATACTGAGGGCCGAGACTAATGAGGAGACAAAATATTTTTCTTTGTCTGGAACTTGTTTCCAATGGCTGTGAGACTATCACATAAACTTTTGAAGTTACGAATATGTTCTTCAATTGTTTTGTCATTTTCTTTACGAGAGTGTGTTACCTGTTGATGGAGTATGAATTCACATTCTTCCGAATCTTGAGCATATGCATCTTTGAGTGCTTCCCAAACAACATGGGCTATGTCTAGGCCAACAACGAGGCCGAGCACTTCTTCAGAGAGTGTTCCAATAATCCTCCAACGAAGAAGACGCTCACACTTTCGCCAGGCAATGAAGGCTTCTATTAATGTGGGAATGGAATTTTCTGTATTTGTAGTGTTGTCGGTACCTGGTGTGTTGTATTGTGTGGGGTGGGTTCTTCATTAGTAAGGTGACCAACCAATTTTGGCTTTTTGCAAGGGCTAAGGCTTGTTCACGCCATAAGGAGTAATTGGTTGAAATCAGTTTGAGGGTAATGAAGTTGCCAACATTAAGAGATAGTGAAGTTATAGTTGAAGGAAAAAAAAATTGTGTTGTGCAGAGTGCTCACACTTGGCTCTAATACCAAGAAGAAAATTTGAAAAAAAAAACAATAAATATGTTTGATAATAATACAGGAATAACCTATATTTTTCTATTGATTTGGTGTGAATAAAAACAATACAGAGAACTCATGTTTATACTAAACTAAGAAACAAAATTTCCAAAAATATTGGGTGATGATATACTTTTAATATCATTGATTTGGATGATAATATACTCTTCATTTCTTTGATTGACTGGTTTCAAATGCACCTAGAGATGAAGCTGCTTCTATGCATATTGCTGGAGTCTTCTCATGTGTTGGACTACAATTTTGGTTTGAATTTGTTGCAATTCAAACTCTTTTATTCCCCAATTTATCTCCACTAAGATAGGCATCACTAAGATAGACATTGTTGTGCAAGCATCCATCCTTATCACTTTGATAATCTTGGGTCACCTTATCACTCCATTGAATAACACAATAGTTGTTGTTGTTGTCGAGTTGTATTGTGCTAATAGGTACTAGCTATTTTTAGTGAACTTTTTGGTCTTTTTGAAATTATAATTGTTAGATGGTATCAGAAATATTGCACAGTGTTGTCATCTTCCCACAAAACATGGCAATTTACATTATATTATGAAACTAAACATCAAAGGTGTTCTCACTCTTAGAATAGATTAAGAGATCTAGAAGAGTCTGATGTAGCTTGGATCCATTATCAATACTGAATACTGGCCTTTGTCCTACATTAATGCTATCTACAGTTTTCTAGATCCAGCAGATTCCTTAAATTATTCCAACTAGATATATAAAGTTTTCTGAATCTAGCAAATTCCTGTAAATTTTCTATGATGGCGTCCGATATTGAACAACCTGCTCTCTCTTCAGCCAAAAAAGGTATCTTCAATATGATTATAATTTATATATATACAGCACATGTATGTATTTAGATGGACAAAACTTGTTTTCATAGTAGCAAAGCACGAATTGATTATTTGATGTTGTGAATTGTGATGAATTTATGGTTGAATCAATTTGGGCTGGGCAGTTATCAGGTAAGAGAGACTAGTGGCGTGAATGAGCCTCTTTTGAAAAATGAGAATCACGAATGCAAGGAATTTTCTGTGGTCTCAGTGATAATTCCGTGATTATTAATAATTCCAATTAAGCTCATTCATGTAGATCCTTGAACAGACTACTTTTATGATTCTTAGTTGCTTCTGCAAAATTTAACGGAATGTGATGTCTTTGTTCAATACGCCTTTGTCTTTTTTATTTGAAAATTAACGTCATCCCTTTCCAGGCATGACAATTATGTGATCTAGCCTCTTTATTATGATTGGAGAACGAATTGTGTCTTTTGATTGATAAGAGATTAGAACAATAAATGACCTATTTATAGTGTTTACAATGTGCTTGATTAAGGAAAGAAATCAAATTACTTCTAACAAATGTCATATATTTACACATGATTATATGGCTGATATTATTGCCCAAATTCAGATGATTTGGTCAACTCTTCTATCTCCGAATTATGGTAGAATCTTCAACACTCTCTCTCAAATTGGTGCATAGATGTCATTCATGCCCAACTTGGCCAAAAACTTTGTGAACATTTGACTTGAGACTGCTTTGATGAGGATATCTACAAGTTGATCTTGGGATCGAATGCTAGGCAACTCCATAATCTTTTCGTCCAGTTTCTCTTTAATGAATAATCTATTCACCTCAACATGTTTTGTTCGATCATGTTGAACTGGATTGTGAGCTACATCTCTTACTGCTTTGTTGTTACAATAGAATCGTATGGGTTGCTTATATGGATAGTCAAGATCTTGTAGAAGAACTCTTATCCATAACGCCTCACAAACCCCTATTTCCATTCATCGTTATTCTGCTTCTGCACTAAAGCGTGCAACAACATTCTATTTTTTACTTCTCTATGTAACAAGGTTACCTCCTACAAAGGTAAAGTATCCTAAAGTAGATTTTTGATTGTCTATTGAACATGCCCAATCAACATCTATATATACTTCTATGCTCTCGACTTTCTGTGTTTTTTGAGAATAAAATTCCCATTTCAAGAGAAGATTTCAAGTACCTCATGATTCATATGACCGCATTCATATGTTGCTCTCCAGGGTTATGCATAAACTGGCTAACAACACTTAGAGCATAGGCCAGATCAGGTCGTGTATGAGCCAAGTACATCAACCTTCTGATAAGTCTTTGATATCTCCCTTTGTCTATGGGTACTTGATCATTTTTAATACACAATTTTATGCTTTCTTCTATTGGGGTATCAACTGGTTGACATGCTGACATACATGTTTCTTGTAGTAAGTCCAAGGTATATTTTCTCTGAGATAAGAAGATTCTCTTACCCGACCGAGACACTTCTATCCCAAGAAAATATTTTTATAGGCCTAGGTCTTTCATTTCAAATTCTCTGGAAATGTGTTCTTGTAGGGCCTTTCTTTCTTCTAGATCATTTTCCATGACAATCATGTCATCTAAATAAACAATAAGTGAGGTAACTTTTCTTTGTTATTTCTTCAATAATAAAGTATGGTCGGAGTTGCTCTGTGTGTAACCAACTGCTTTCATAGCACTTGTGAATCTTCCAAACCACGCTCTTGGGGATTGTTTTAACCTATACAATGATTTACACAACTTGCATATCTTCTGCCCTTGTTTCTCTTCTATCTTGTAGCCTGGTGGGAGTTCCATGTAGACTTCTTCATACAGTTCTCCATGTAAAAATGCATTCTTCATGTCAAATTGTTGTAAGAGCCAATCCAAGTTAGCAGCTAGAGACAACAAGACTCGCACTGTATTCATTTTGGCTATAAATGCAAAGTCTCATTGTAATCAATCTCATATGTCTGAGTGTACCCTTTAGTCACAAGTCTCACCTTATAACGTTCAATTGTGCCATCAGCTTTATATTTCACGGTGTAAATCCAGCGACATCCGACAGTGTTTTTCCCAGGAGAACGATTCACAAGTTTCCATGTTTTATTTTTCTGTAAGGACTTCATTTTTTCATCCATACCAACTTTCCACCTATGATCGGTTAAGACCTACTGCACATTGTTAGAATAGATAGAATAGATAATTGATTTACCAATGCTTTATTTGATTCAGACAAACAATGGTTAGACTCGTAAGGATTGATAGGATACCTAGTTTTAGTAGACAATTCTAGTTCATAGGTGGGTTTAGGAATACCTCTAGTGTGACGACAAGGTAATATTTTTTTATGTAGTTCATAGACTGCATGAGTGATTTCTTCTAATTCTGGTTGGAGAATAGATGTGTCTATGAGTTTTGGGTGATTGCTACCACTTTGTTCCAAAGATATACCACTTATTTTCAATTCACATGTTGTGTCATTATCAAGTTCTACTTGTGAAGCATTTCTACTTGGTTCCAAGTCTATACCACTTACCTCCAATTGACTCTCATCAGAACTTGAGATAGGAAAATCATAGTCCAGAGTCTGAATTTGCACATGATACTCCTCCTGAATTTCAAACTCAGGTGAAAAATACATTAAATGTTCATGAAATACCACATCCATTGTGACATACATTCGTTGTATGGAGAGATGATAGCACCAGTAAATTTTTTGGTGAGCTGCATAGCCAACAAAGACACATTGTAATGCACAATGAGACAACTTGTGTCGTTGATATTGTGGAATGTGAACATAAGCAACACATCCAAACACTTGTGGTGGCAGATTTGGCATTGTTGGTACAACAACGGCTTAAGTGAGAGCTTGGAGCGATGTTTGAAAGTTTATTGAGCTAGATGGCACTCGGTTGATTAGATATGTAGCAGTTGTAAGGGCTTCATCCCAGTAGGATAGTGGCATGTGGGCTTCTATCAACAAGGCTTGCACAACCTCGAGCAAATGGCGATTTTTTCGTTCAGCTACTTCATTTTGTTGTGGGATATCATGACAAGTGGTTTGATGAACAATTCCATGAGTTTCCAAATACTTTTGAAGGTCTGAACTATGATATTCTCCCCGTTGTCACTACGGAGGACTTGAATGTGAGCATGATACTAGGTCTGAATAAGTTTATGAAAAAGTTGAAACAATTTGTTCACTTCAGCTTTAGTCTTCATTAAAAAAATCCAAGTCATTCGTGTACAATCATCAATAAAAGTGACAAACCAACGTGATCTTCCTAAAGTTGAAATTTTGGAGGGATCCTAAACATTAGAATGACTAATCATGAAAGGCACTGGACTTTTATTTAAAGTTAATGGAAATGAAGTACGATGACTTTTTGCCAGTTTACAAATTTCACAACAAAAAACTAGAAACATCAAGTTGAGAAAATAAGCTAGGAAACAATTTTTTTCAAATAACCAAAAGAAGCATGGCCCAAGTGTCGGTGCCACAACTAGATTTCTTTTCTCCTTTTTCCTTCTCGGGATCACTTACTACTAAAGCTTGATGTAATTTGGCAGAATCGATCGTCCTCAAGTCCAGAAAGTACAACTTCTCACGTTTAATACCACAACCAATCGTCTGCTTTGTCTGAATATCCTTGAACACATAAAAGTCAAGCAAAAAAATAATGACATAAGATAAGGTAGTGGTTGTTTGTGAAATCGACAATAGGTTATAATTTAATGATGGAACAACTAAAATTGAATCTGAGTGTAGATTATTAGTAAGGGTCAATGACCCTTCCCCGGCTAGAGATATAGATTCACCGTTGGCAGTGGATACACAGTTTTATGGAGGTGGTCTAAAAGTGGAGAGTTGTCTAACATTAAATGTCATATAATCAGTAGCACCAGAATCAATTATCCATGCTTTATTCAAAAAAGGTGCAGAGATGTTTAAGACCTTACCAGGAGTGTCTGTAGTGGTAACTAGGGCAGATTGTGAATTGGTGTCCTTTTCTTCCTTTGTTTGAGCAATTACTGCTGGGTTTCCTGGAATTTCGATGTCTAGTTAGATCCCACCAATCTGGATACCCTATCAATTCAAAGCAGCGACTCTTTGAATGGCTCGTCTGATTACAATGAGTGCACTTGTAGGTCTGTTTGTCTGGATTATTGGAGTTCTTTGGATTGCTAGTCTTTGGTCGGTCATGTGATGTTGTAGCAGAGCGTTGGCGGGTAACTAGGGCATATGATTCCGTTTTTTCAACCTCCTCATTTAATGCGGTGGAGCGTATGGCTTCGCGACGTATTACGGAGTAGCATTCTTCCAAGCTTGGTTTTTGTTCTAGGCAAAGTATTTCTCTTCGAATTTGGTCAAAAACTTTATCTAACCTATAAAGAAATATGTGGACATGGGGGTCGATCAATGGATTTCCAGTATACTACAACATTTTCAGGATCTTTCATGATGAGGTCACGGTGATCTAATTCTTGGAATATCTTTGTTAACTCTCCGTAATATACAGAGAGTGGTTTTCCATTTTGATTTGCTGTAAAGGCTCGCTGGTTCAAAGAAAAAACTTGCATCTCGTCACTTTCATCATAGAATGCCTTAGAAAGAGCGCTCCATATTTCATGAGTAGTAGGTTTTATAAGATCAGGAGACATAGACATTAGAAGCTATCGTTTGAATTTTTTATTTTCCGCATATCACTTCTCATATCCTTCATCTGTCTCAGCCGGTGGCTTTGATTTTCCTCGGATGTATAAGAGCCCGTTCAGCTATGTGCATTTCCATCAACTATGACCAGACATCATAATTTGATTCGGTGAGAAGAATGCCTGCATTAAAGGCACTTTCAGACTGAATAATCACTGGAGTTTTCTCACTCATTTTTTTTTTGTTTCCTTTTTTTCGATTTTTTTTTAAGACTAAAAAAATGTCAAATAGCAATACAAAAAAATATTAGAAAACAAAAAAGACAAAAGCCCAAACTAACAATGGCTCAAATAGGGTTTCTTTTATATGTTGAATAATTGCTAGACAACCTCAAAGTCACGGCAGCAGCAGGAGGTGGCAAAGGAGATGGAAGCAGGTGCACGGCGGCAGGCATGTGACGGTTCGAACTCAGGCAGTGGGTGCGTGAGGTGAGCAATGGCAAAGACTGGCGTGGTGGTGCGACGGTGAGAAATAGTGGTGCGATTTTTTGGTCGGTCAATTTTGGCTTTGGATTTGGTATTCAGATTTGGGTTTTGGTTTGGATGATTTTTCTGGGTTTGGGTGGCTAAACAGAACCGTGTTATCACACTGATACCATATTATGAATGGAGAACGAATTGTGTCTAATGATTGAAAAGATATTAGAACAATACAATTGTCTTTTTATAGTGTTTACACAGTGCCTGATTAAGGAAAGAAATCAAATTACTCTTAACAAATCTCATATATTCACACATGATTATATGACTGATATTATTATCCAAATTCAAATAATTTGGTCAACTCTTCTATCCCAGAATTATAGCACAATATTCTACACTCTTTTACGCAGAAGAGAATGATATAAATTGATTTATTTGATAATTTCAGGTTTCTGTTCCCCGCATCTGGAGGACTGCATGCTATATGGCTATGATATTGGAGCCACATCTTCGGCTACTATTTCTATTCAGGTATTGATTATGAAAAATATAATTTACATATTTTTGAATGAAGTCATCAATTGCAGACGACTGTTGTTCTATTTCTCTAGCAGCATTATGTTTTCCCTTTCTATCACCATTAAATTTTTATCATTTTAAAAGTTTCACATACACTATTTTTTTTTTTTTTTTTTGCGTGAATGGGGGGATTAAGGAGCTCGGAAATAGGATTTAGTCAGATATAAACATACTGAGAGCACCTCTAATGCAACCGTAGATTGCACTAAAAAGTGTGACACGCCACCTTAAATTGTTTACATTGCAAAGAAAAAAGTAGAGAATGTCTAGCACACCGTCTACATTTGGACAGTGTGTTAAACATCTTCCACTTATTTAATATCTATTGAAATGTGTATTAAGCCTCTTTTATTTTAATTTTTTATAATTTATCTTCATCGAAATATGTGTTAATAATTTTTTAATTAATTTTTTTAATTTATCAATCAATATCTTTTATACATGTGGACCACAATTTTTCTACATCTCCATTAGAGATGCTATTCTTTCCGTCTTTATTTTATTTACTACATTTATAACAATCTATATTGTTGCATTGGAGATGCTCTAAAAAATAGAGAAGACTTCGATTGATGGGAAATAAGTGCACTTAATAAAGCCTCCAATTGAAAATAGAAGTGGATAAGTTAGTTTTCAAATATTGAGGAATCACAAATGGAAGAGTTGGTTTTGAATTCTGAAAACTCATAGCCTGTGATTAAGTGAATGTAATTATATTTATAGTACAGTTTTATTATTTACACTATATTTTAATTGTAATAAAAGTCAATCAATCTTTGACATTTTGACACTTATGTCTCTAATTTTTTTTCGTCATATTTTTATTATTAACTTTCAATAATTTTCACACATTGTCTTTGATGAAGATTTTTGTTCAAATATTCTCTTAATGTGCATTGAAATGAGAGAAAATTATTTTGTCAAACTTTTGTATTTATTATTTATTTTAATTATTTAAAAATACGAGAGGTAAAAATATATATTTTTATGCCTTCCTAATTAAGTTTTGGGACATAAATCATCATTAATGACAAAGATACCTTAATCCTTTTAATGTAACTACTGTGGACGTGGAGGATAGCGTGGAGGATAGTTTTCAATCCAAAAATGTGACAGGGATTCACAAATGGTTAACACCAAAATTCCTGCTCTAGCATGCCTTGGCTTAATTGAAGAAGAGTATAGGTTAGAATATGCTACTTTATGCACTAAAATTGTTGGATCTAGTCAATTACTCTATTATCAAATGTAAACTATCAGTAATTTTATGTGTTTAATAATTCTGTAAGTGTACGGATTGCACAAGTAATAAAGTGAATTATAAGTCCAAGTATCGTACCAACAGAAATTTAGATAGTTCAATTCAATTAAATTAACCTTAATTGAATCGAATAAACTTTAGATATTTGTATGATTAAGAACTAATTTAAAATATAAACTAAAAATAATTAACTAATTATAATTCAAGCAAATAAGAAATTAAATTAGATAAGAATAATTTTAACTTTGAACAAAAAAAGGAAAAGACAAGCGTATTAGGATCCCTAATCCACTTATACCAATTCCCTTTAACCCGAACCGTTGAATTTGATAAAATAATTTAATTATGAAGATCAATATTCCTAATTTGTTTAACAATCACTCTCGAGTAGAATTAAACATATTCATATATGTGAGCCGACTATATCTCGATGACGGATGCGAACATACTAGAATCCATTAAAATTTGTGAATACTTAAAGATCATGTAAAGCATAGCGATATATATCTATCCCCTATCGTACTCTACGACAATGGATACTATGTATAACCTATTTTCAATCTCTCGATTGTAAAACAAGCCACAAGAATCATACAACTATTGCACACATAATTGTAGATAAAGAGAAATCAATATCAATTATTCAGAATTAAAACAATGCTTAAATATCAAAAACTAGGTTTGAAGAATTAAAGGATCAAGATAAAGTTTCATCATGATCCTACCACTAAAAGGTTTAACCTAACATACTAAGAAGAAGAAAATAAAAATAAAAATAAAATATGAAAGCTATCACCCGAATATGAAGAAAACTTGAAAGAGAAGAAATCTTGAACTTGATCTTCGTTTTAATCTTGAAAGGATGAATCTTGATCTTCGTTTCTTGATTTGTCTCTTGTTTTTCTCCCCAAATCGGCTCTCAAATTGGCTCTAAATCTGGCCATTTTGTTATGAGTTAATAACTCATATTTATAGTTCTATAATTATATCCCAAAAGATCCCAAAAAATCATTAAAATCGTGTCCCAAAAAGTTTCCTAATTGGAGTCGAACACAAAAAGAAAACAAAATCAGCGTCTGCCAAAAATACGATGGGCTGTTGTTTTTCAAATAGCCATAACTTCTTGTAGGAAACTCCAAATTGAGATCCGTAAAAAGTGGTGGACTCGTAATTCAATTATATTTCTAATAGTATATCATTTTCCTTGTGAAGATTTTAATACCAAAATTGGTGCTCAAATTTCCCCACATGCTTCGATTTCTCAATACGGTTCTTTGACTTTCAAGTGTTTGATCCATTGATTCAACTCTTCGTTGTCACTCCAACACACCTTAAACTTATTGATTTTATCTTATTCCTCATCTTCCAATGTTTGGATCTTGATATTCACTTCAAAAACTCAACTTACTCGTCGATTTCACCAAGTTGTTGCTTTTTTTGTCTATTGTTCTCCAATTGCTTATAAACGGGTCCAAAACTGAAATATAAAGAATTATACGCTGATTTAAGTATAAAATCAATAATATGACGAGATAAAAGTTTAGTTTAAATTTCCAAATAAGTACACAGAATGCACTTATCAAACACCCCTAAACTAAACATTTGTTTGTCCTCGAACAAAAATAAAATTAAACTACAAAGTTAAACTAAGTTAAAAGAATTAATATGAATTGAGTTAATCTTAAATTTCTTACCATATGCCTCAAGTTCAAAAATAAAGCAACACTTTTAGAAGAGATTAAACAACGACACAAAAGTTCTTCACTTATCCGATGCTCAACCTTTAGTAAGTGTGTGATTAGCCAAAAATTGAACTTGTACATGCATTAGACCATGACCAATATTGTGTTGTTGATATTTTTACAATCTCAAATCCTTTGTAGTCATTTATTCCTTACATCTCTCGTAAATTATCAAACTTCTAATACTTTTCTCTCTAATCCCGATGTGTTCTAGCGAATTTGGTTTCTATTGATCAACATAATATTTTTTCAAATAAAGTGGAAAAATTTAGAACTTGTATTCCTAGAACTAGGATGGTGAGTGGTTTTCCAAATTCTCATCTTAAGTCTCTGAGGTCCCAATCCTTACCGAGCACTTCTAACTCTTTTTATTTTATTTATTTAAAATAAACAATCTTACATCATGTCCAATACTTATCTCTCACAAGATTTCTATGTGACTCTTGTGGCGAGCTTTAGGCCGATGACTCCCAATTTAGATGATCATAGGGCACTAGGTTTTGAAATACCCTAACAGACTTAATTGCTTGAGTCCCACAAGCTATAAGAGAAGTAAAGATGTAATTTTTTTTAATAATGACTCATGTAATGAGCTTTGGGCTGATGACTTCCAAGTCAGATGACCTTAGTGCACCAGGTTTCAAAATATCCTAACATGCTTAATTGTTCGAGTTAGGTATTTTTTTTTTTTATAGTAGTGCTCAATTTAGATTTCTTGACTACAACCTATTCAACCAAAAATGAGACCCATAAAACCCAAAACATCAAAATTCTACAAAAACGTGTACTAACTTTAACACCCCCAAACTATTCTCAAACAGTTTGGTTACTAGTCTAAGAATTTAGGAACGGAATTTTTTACAATAATCCTAAGTCAATAATATCAACCCATACACTCAAGTCATATTTCCAATAAGTGATAAGTCAATAGTGGCTACATAATTCAAAATTAGTCCAACATGGATAAGTATTCAGGTAAAAGTACGAGTTAAAGTGTTGTCTAATATTCTAACTAAAAACGTACTTAAATTCAAACAATTATCATCATTGGCGGTAAGATATTCAACAATAGCTAGAAATTTTATTTTGTTTTTTGTTTTTTTTTAAACGAAATAATAAATTTGTTTTTTTTTTAACGGAATTTCCATTTATATAGACCCGAATAATAAGTAAATTCAAAATAATTAAGTATTCTGATACTTAACCCACCCCCAAACTAAAACATTATATTGTCCCCAATGTAATAACAAAATAAAGTAAATAAAGGAGGGAAGAGATCAGTTACTCTTCGGAGATAGATGTGGAGAAGATGGATAAGACTAGTTGAAGTGGACTCAGATGTAGTGTTGCGACTCTTGGTCAAAAGATGATGTCATTGATATTATCCAAGCAGCTCGCAAAGTGAGACATCCTGCGATTGACATGGTGAGGCTTTATAAGGCGTTAAATTATAAATGAAATAAAAACTAATGAATTTTTAAACTAACTAAACCTACTACATATAAAGCAAGTAAATAAAGGGTTAGAAAATGGGTTGCCTCCCATTAAGTGCTTATTTATAATCATTAGCTTGACTTATTGTCTGGTTGCTTTACGGCACTTTGAATAGTGTTTTGGATTACCTGTTTTGCTTGTATCTATTGACTTTGCACCATTTTTTTTATCCTCAAAATTTTGAATTTGTGCTCCTCATAAAAATATGATTTTAGTTTAGCAGTTTGTTCGAACACAACTACGAAAACTTCAACTTCCTCGTCGACCTTGATCACAAAATCAATTTTAGAAAAAAGATGGGAGTTCGAAAATTGCTTGTCTAACTTCTTCTTTTGTAATCTCTGAGAAAATGGGATCGGAGGCTCATATGGTTTGATAAGAACGGTTGCCTTAACCTATGGTGTACTTGAACCCTCTTTAATATCTGCTATCTGTTCAGTTTGTTCCACGTGCTCATCATCAGTGGACGATACATTTTCTTTATTTGCAACTGGCCTCTTTACATGGATTTATGGTAATTGAATCCCACTTCTAGTAGTAACAACTATAACACTTTCATTGGGATTCACCTCTGTATTGCTTGGCAACTTACCTAGTACTCCGCCTAATATAGTAACTGCTATCTGATCCACTCGTGTCTCGAGATTCTTTATTGAAGTGCCTTGATTTTAAAAAGAGGTCTCCATCTTTCTCAAGAACTGATTATTAGATTCTATGCACCGTTCAGTTGTCTCCATGAATTTATTAAATATGTTTTCTAGAGAATTTCTCTTTTCTGGCTGCTTAAACTGAGGACCTTGTGGTTTGATATTATTGTAATTATCTCTCCAAGAAAATTTTGGATGATTATGCCATCCTGTATTAAATGTATTGGAGAATGGATTATCTTGCAAGTATTGACCACCTTGAATATATTCAACTTGTTCGGATTGCTGTGATAGAATAATGCATTCTAATGTGCTTTGATTTGCCCCAACACTCTTCA
The DNA here is from genome assembly GCA_023638005.1 of Forsythia suspensa. NCBI lineage: Eukaryota > Viridiplantae > Streptophyta > Magnoliopsida > Lamiales > Oleaceae > Forsythia > Forsythia suspensa. The sequence continues at coordinate 13,900,224 of CM042668.1, forward strand.
CAAGTTGATTTCTTCGTTTGCATCGCATAGATTGAATGTGACATGCTCTCTACTTTGTGTGCCAAAGAATCTATTTATGCAGATAATACTGTGATAGTGTCTACTTTCTTATCAATCTCAGAAGTTGCATCATATCTTGTTATATTGGCATGGTGCATTGCGAATAAATCTCCAACAAGCATGTTATCCTCATCAATCTCAGAATTTACATCATATCTTGCTATATTATCCTGGTGCATTGCAAAGAAATTTCCAACAAGCATGTTGTCCTCATCAATGCTAGATTGGCTCTGTATGATCTGTGGAGTCAAAAAGTCTCCAACTAGCATATTGTCTTCATTAATCTCCTAGTCTTCCATCTTGTGTTGTGGTATGAAAAGAGAAATTGAACAGTGAAATAAACTTAAAAAATTAAATAAATAAAAATAAAGTTCGAATTAGTGTTAAAATAACTGAATAAGAACTAAAACTAAATCCCTGACAACGGCACCAAAAACTTGTCAGGGATTTTATGTGTTTAATAATTCCGTAAGTGTACAGATCGCACAAATAATAATGTGGATTATGAGTCCAAGTATCGTACCCATAAGAATTTAGATAGTTCAATTCAATTAATTAACCTTAACCGAAGCGAATAAACTTTAGATGTTTGTATGATTAAGAACTAATTTAAAATATAAACCAAAAATAATTAACTAATTATAATTCAAGTAATTAAGAAATTAAATTAGATAAGAATAATTTTTAACTTTGAAAAAGAAAGGAAAAGACAAGCATACTAGGATCCCGAATCCACTTATACCAATTCCGTTTAACCCGAACCGTTGAATTTGATAATATGATTTAATTATGAAAATCAATATTTCTAATTTGTTTAACAATCTCTCTTAAGTAGAATTAAACTTATTCCAATATGTGACCCAACTATATCTCTATGATGGATGCGAACATACTAGAATGTATTAAAATTTGTGAATACTTAAAGATCACGTAAATCATAACGGTATATATCTATCCCCTATCGTTCTCTACGACAATGGATACTATGTATAACCTATTTTTAATCTCTAGATTGTAAAACAAGTCACAAGAATCATACAACTATTGCACACATAATTGTAGATGAAGAGAAATCAATATCAATTATTTAGAATTAAAACAATGCTTAAATATCAAAAACTAGGTTTGAAGAATTAAAGGATCATGATACAAGTTTCATCATGATCCTAGTACTAAAAAGTTTAACCTAACATATTAAGAAGAAGAAAATAAAAATAAAAATAAAATATGGAAGCCATCACCCGGATATGAAGAAAATTTGAAAGAGAAGAAATCTTAAACTTGATCTTCGTTTTAATCTTGAAAGGATGAATCTTGATCTTCGTTTCTTGATTTGTCTCTTGTTTTTCTCTCCAAATCGGCTCTCAAATTGGCTCTAAATCTGGCTCTTTTGCTATGAGTTAATAACTCATATTTATAGTTCTATAATTATGTCCCAAAAATCCCAAAAAATCATTAAAATCGTGTCCCAAAAGGTTTCCTAATTGGAGTTGAACACAAAAAGAAAACAAAATCAGCGTCTGCCAAAAATACACTGGGCGGCTGTTTTTCAAATAGCCATAACTTCTTGTAGGAAACTCCAAATTGAGATCCGCAAAAAGTGGTGGACTCGTAATTCAATTATATTTCCAATGGTATATTATTTGCCTTGTGAAGATATTAATAACAAAATTTGTACTCAAATTTCCCCATGCTTCGGTTTATCAATTCGGTTCTTTGACTTTCAAGTGTTTGATCCATTGATTCAACTCTTCATTGTCACTCAAACACACCTTAAAATTATTGATTTTATCTTCTTCCTCATCTTCCAATGTTTGAATCTTAATATTCACTTCAAAAACTTAACTTACTTGTTGATTTCACTAAGTTGTTGCTATTTTTGTCTATTATTCTCCAATTGCTTATAAACGGGTCCAAAACTGAAATATAACAAATTATACACTAAATTAAGTATAAAATCAATAATATGACAGAATAAAAGCTTAGTTTAAATGCATGAATAAGTTCACAAAATGCACTTATCATAAACCACTCCCAGAACGTTAACCTATGTTAACCTTGTTTCTTTACACCATCAAGACACGTTGTACCACATTATTTTTGCTACATTAGTTAAACCCATAATTAAAAATATTGTTTGTGAAGGTCTCAGGGAATGAAAGGTAGATGTGACACTGACTCATGCATGTTAAGAATTAAATCAATAAATAGAGATTTTTTTATGAGGCTCCAAGAGCATTCACTATGTGAGTAATTGATTTTATGTGTTCATTTCCTTTACTTGCTCAACTAGCAAAATTTTTCACTTCAATTTCTTTTTATCCGTATTGGATCACTATATCTTGTGCTTTTAGGCTAAATTATTGTTAAAATAAACTATTCTGAGGGTATTGGATCAATATATTTTCTCGGTATATAAGGGTAACAATATTAGTGCTGGTAAGTTGATCTTTTCGTTTTCAAATATACTTCATAGTTTTTGTCTCGATTTTTAGTGATGTTACTAATATTGTTATCAACTACAAAATAGTGTTTCCTAATTACGAAATTTACTTGGTCGTGTAGTTCATTACAATGAATTCAGCATATGATTCAGGATAGATGCTCAAGCATCATCAGTATGAGATGAATTGCTAGGGAAGTCAAATATGTAATTTCAAGCTGATAAGGTTCGTGTTCTTTTTCAAGCCAGTAATTATCAATATATTTGCATATGAATTTATACGCTGACATTCTCTTTTGTTTTGTTGGCATTTACGGTCATCATTTATTCAGACGAATTGTTACTAATGTTAAACGTGTGTAATCAAGTAATTTTAGATTAAATAATCTATCACTTACAGCTCTGTTCGTAATTTGGTTAAATAATGTGTAACTATGTGAACTTATGTTAACTTAGAGTGTGTTTGAAATAACATTTTTTATGGTCAAAAGCGCTTCTCAATGAGCAAAAGTGTTTTTTTTTTTTTTTGTTATGTTCATGGTTGTTTGGCTAATGACAATATACACTTTTTGGCTGCAAAATAGCATCAAAAAGCTCTTTTAGAGAATCTCAAATTCCTAGCTTCTCTAAAAAGTTCTAATTGAACATTTATGGAAAGTTTACATTAATATTCAATTAAACTTAAAAATTTACAAAATTAATATTAATACATTAACAAAAATATTAATTTATTTGCCACATTAATTACTAATATAAAATTGTCGCTTTATATATTTATATAAAGCGAAAAATATATGGTGACATCTAAAAATAATATAATACAAATTACACATAAATATGATTGATTTAAATTAATTAATTTTAAGTAATATGATATATATACTAAAACAATTGTGTTATCATAATTTAATGAAGACAATAATTTTAATAGTTATTACATGATATGAAAAAATAAAATGAAATAATTATGTCCACCAATTGATCTTGTGGAAAAATGCATATTTTTTATTTATTTTTTGATTACAATGATGTCCAATATGTGAAATATATATATTAAATGAATTATTCAATTAGTTATGTTAATTTTCAAATCATGTATTTGTGAATATGGTTTAATTGAATGAAAAAGTGTAAAAAAAATAAAATCATTCAATTTGCCACCAAGATTTCACAATGATGGATTTTGAAATTCTTGAATGGCATTTTTAGCATTTATTTAGAATAATTTGTAAAAGGTAAAATAAAAAAAAAAAAGATTAGTAAAAATTGAATGAAAATTAAGTGTAAAAGAAAAAATAAGAAAAATAAATTAAAGATTTTTTTTTAAGTTGTTGGCATATTCCAACGATTTTAAAACAATAGGGACCTTTTGTGCAATTATTCCTTAAAAAAAACAAAAAGTTAAATACTGTTCATCAATCTCGGCATCTCGGCAACTCGGCAATCAATTGATTGCCAAGATTGCTCGGCAATCACTTTTAATTTTTTTTTTTTAAAATTTTATTGTGTCAAAGAAAATAGGCTTAAAAAATTGGTTTCTTAAAGATCATTGCCGAGTTGCTTCAGTGAACAATGTCAAGTAATTTTCATTTTTTTTTTTTAATGTGACTACATTATATAAAATAAAAAACATTCAATTTGTAAAATAAAAAGATTAATAAAAAATTGAATGAAAATGTGTAAAAAAAATAGAAACATTGGTTTATACATTACCCGAAATTCTTGAATAGCATTTTTAACAATAAGCAATTTACAACCATGTTAACAACTAATGATGGTTGCCAAATTGCTTGGCACAAGACTAGTTCTTGAGAAAAAATGTATACTCAACTTCTCGGCTAAAGATACTCATTACCGGATAAGTGGATCTTTGCATGAAAGAGACGGGAAAAAAACCGTATTATTAAAATATTTTGTAGATATATTGGACGATAAATTTTTATTAATAAACCAAACATGTTGTAAGAGATTATTAGTATAAATCATACACACACACACACACACATATATAGTATTGTTGCAAATTTGAATCGTTTTTCCAATTTCTCCCGTGAGTTACGTGTTTATGCATGCATATGTTGTAATTTTGCTTGTACATCATGTATAAATGATTGAAGCATGGAAAAAGTTTTGATTTTTGGTTATTTCATTCTTCTTCTTGTATTTTTTATAGCTAATTGATTTCTTATTAATCGGTGGTGTTTTTTGCACTAAAGTTTATTCTTTGGTAGTAAAAAGCCAAATGTTGGTTTAGTATTGTCTTAATCAAATGATGTTATTGTATACAAAGTAAACAAGATGGAATTATAGACCGCACTTAAAAAAAAAGCCAAATGTTGGTTTAGCATTGTCTTAATCACAAGTAAAAAAAAAATTGGGTATAATGTGTTTTTTGTTTCTAAATTTATATTACCGAATATATATATATTAGTTTTTTTAGTTAATTTTTTATCTTGTACATCCTTCATGCACCCACTTTGGTAAGTTGTATACACGTCGTAAAAATAGAATTTCTGATACAAATATCGATGTAGTAATGCCGCCATCAATTGATGTGTTTACAACCGAATAACTTGTAACTCGCTCATGAGGTGCAATTCGTTGAAGACGTACATCGTTCGATTCTCTTGTCATGCCTCTTAATAATATTTCGAGGACAAACCCATTTGGACTACTACACCAGACACGTGAATACAAAGAAACGTGCAGCCCGCTCACGACATACTTTGTTCTCTTTTTTATCATTCCTATTTTGAAAGAAAAATGCGAGTTAAATCATTATATTCTCCAAGCAACCATAATGAAAGACGACGTGCTAGACATGTTATAGATACTGCACGACGTAGAAAAGCACGTGCTGCACGAACCATTGAGCAACGAGCAAATGGTCTTGCTATAGATAATGCACGTCGAAAACTATTGTGTGAAGGGCAGACGAGTGAACAACAATCAAGGAAACGAGCTTCAAATACTACTCGTAAACAACGAGCACGTGAATGGCATACGGATGAGCAACGGGCAAATGAAAGATCTTTAAATACTACTCATCAAAAACAAGTATGTAATGGGCAGATAAACGAGCAACGAGCAGCCTTAAACAATAGTTGTTGAAAACATGCACGTGTAGGACAGACAGGTGCACAAAGGGCATGTGAACAAGTTATAGATAATGCTCGTCGAACAAGAGTTAACGACATACGAATGGTTGATCAACGGTCTGTTGCAATATCTTTAAATAGTGCGGTAGAAGAGGTATTACCATCGAGGAAAATACGTTGAATCAACCTTTAACACTCTCTACTGGTCAATGTTTTTGAAAATATATTCAATAACTTATGTGGGTTAGTTGCTCTGCATGTAATATTTTATTTTCTAGCATTAAAAGTTCTGAAATATGTGCATATTGTTTAATGGAGAGTTAGCATGGATTGAATCCACTTAAGTTCAGTGCAGAAAATATAATGGATCTTGGTGTCGTTTTAATTGAGTTATCACGATTGACCAATTTAATTAGAGGAAAATATTATTGCTTGAGCACACCCAATGATGTCTGTGTATCGTGTAAAAGAACAACAATACAAATATAGTGGTAATGTGATTAACTTTGCTCAAGATGTGAATTCAATAGCTGATGTTTTACTGTTTAAACCTGCTGATTTATCCACAATATTGACTATGAATAGAACCCGGGCACATGCTATTAAACAATTTCGCATACGTTGTGAGTATGTTCGACAAGCATTGGTTTGGTTAAAACAAAATCATCTTTATTATCGAGACATATCCATTGGCGAGATCTCCTTGGACACATTACCCGAAGATGGCATACCTCAATATATTCCTCATGCTCATGAAAATAATGCACGTCTTTCAAATGAAAATCAATGGATAGATGTTGTTGAAGATTACATGGAAGGGGCTCTTGAGATTGTTAACCAAAATGTTCATATTGATGAGTTATATGTTGTTGGGACTATTTTTATAGGGCATCAACCTAATCAACAAGCATGCATACAAAAGGCATTACATGTAGCAGACGCTAATCATACTATTGCTCACATGCATTTGACAAATGAAGTTATTGATGAGTTCTCCACACCATTATATATTTCAATGATTTTTCCATCCTTATTTTTGTATGGGAATGCAGATTTTAGACAAGTTTGTCCAAAAAAGGTGAATTCTTCAGTATTTGATGAAATATTTAGATGGATGTTTCGCTCAAGATTCATAATTTTGATATGTTGCTTGGAATTCAGTTTGAAGATTGTGTGCTCTTTCTTTAGGTGATGTGCTCTTTCTTTAGGTGATGTGTAAGTGAAGATAAATCCCTACAGATGTTGAATTGTTTATACAAGATATTCAAAATATGGTATCTTTTGGTGACACACGACTTTCTGGCTATATTTCATGTTATGCCAAGTCTATCCCTGGAACTTTTGCTTACTAGTATACAAGAATGAAAAGAATTAACTGCAATGATAAAATAATTAGAGCACTGACAATCTTCTTTACACTAAATGCAGCTGACTTGCAATGACCAAAATTGTATGACCTGATGGATCCTTCAATTAATCTCAACACTCTGTCATATATTGATTTAAGGAAAAGACAAGCGAAGATACTTAATGAGAACCCATGTGTCGTTTTATGGTTCTTTCAAACAATAATTAATCTTTTCTTGAAACATTTTTTCATAAAAGGAGCATGACGTGATTGATTTTTGGTATCGTTTCGAATGGAAACATCACGGAAGTGGGAATGTTCATGGGTTTTTATGGTTTAAAAATGCTCTTGATGTTAATCGTCTAACAAGAACCAATGAGGACAAAAAAAGAATAATCGAAGGTTTTGACCGTCTTGTTTGTACTGAAAATTCAGATGTTAGCGTGTCTATTCCTATGCACGAACTCCCTTGTGCACGCATCTTGCCACTAGAAATTAATCTTGATTTGGACGACAATGATTATGCATCTTTAGCAAATTGGGTCATGCAACATTTTAATTGTGAAATATATTGTTTGCACTTACATAAAACAACAAAGTAGATGGTGTGTTGGTTTAGGTATCCTTTCAATGTTCTTAGGCATTCTTCAATTGTTGAAGAGCTTCCTAACAATAACATGTTTCAGTTCTTAGGGCATCAAAGTGATCCGCTAGTTTATTCTCATAATATAAAAAGTTCTTTTGACTTAGTGAGCAAACATAGATTGGTCACCAGTCCTTTCGATTTAGTCAGTGATACATTACATAGCCAAATATGCTGCAAAAGCCGAACCTACATCAAAAACATTTATAGGGACTTAGCGACAAATTGTGAATGATCTTCAACGTCCATGTCCAACAGCAAGATCTGCAATCAAGCACATATTAATTAAAAGTGTTTTCGAAAGGGATATATCCGCTCAATAAGTTTGTCACTTGTTTATGGGTTACCCTCTTACAAAGTCATCAAGAAAGTGTGTGCTTTTAAATGTCAGTGAGTAGAGTATGTTGTCATCAACTCTACAGCTGAAGCCTTGATGTTGTACGTTCATATCCAAGTTTGTGATTCGCTATATGATCCATCCTTTTGAATACGAAAATTTGACCCTCCTTCAGAAGGCAAAGAAATACTATTTCAACAAAATCCGTTGGCCCAAATCTAAAGTCGAAGCTTTTGTACGTATCATTCCAGAACTTAAAGGCGGTGAACTTCTTGAAAATTGTGAAATGGGAATTATATTGTCATTAACAAGTTTTACTTCATCACTATTGCCACAGTTTAGCCGAAGCAATTGGTAAGTTTAGCAAGTTTGTGACAAAGTTGTTTTTTTTATTATAATGATAAAATAATTTAATTTAAATAATTTAATTACTTAATAATAAAAATAATAATTTAATTTGACATGTTTATTAATAATTATTAGCTTAAATTTTAGTTATTTTTATAATAGTTTGTAAAATATACAAAATAATTTAGTATATTATCAATTTGGTCAATAAAGTGTTAATTCAAAAAAAAAAAAAAAGAACACGCTATTTTTTTTTATTTTTTATAAAAAATAAAAGTATCAGACCCATTTACACTTTTTACAAAGGTTAACAACTCAACTAGAGTTTCTCCTTATTAAAATTAAAAATATATTAGTCTTTTCATCAAACAATGGCCAATTACGCACCAAAATACATTATGTGCCAAAAAAATAAAAGTCAAAGACAATTTTTACAATGTGAGCAAAGGTTAGAGACCATTTGTGCCAAAATCTCATTCAAATATGATATCTTTGTTAGGATTCCATCTCAAATTTAATTGATTAATTAAATAGAGCAATACATAAAAAAAATTTCATTCCCCAACCATCTCCGTTGCCATCCCAGATTTCAAGTCATATTAGGTAAACATTAGCATACAAAACTGGACAGTGTTAAATAAGAAAAGAAAACTAAAACTTTGTTTAGTTCAATAGAAAAATTGCACGGTCTACAATTTATTCAATTTAAAGGTAAGTACTTCTAAACGTAAAAACAAAGAATAGCATATTCTCTTTAACGCGTGAACGTGTTCCAGCTTTTTGGAATTGATTTGAGATTGATGAAAGATTTTTAATGATTTAATCAATATTCTAAAAAGCGTAAAAGGTGACTAGGCGTCGAGACCGAGTTTCAAATTTTTCGGGCCTAAGCAAAACTTAAGCGAGAGCAACATAAGGACAAAGCAAAGACGATGCGTGAAGCGTGGCTAGGCGTAGAAGCCAAGTTTCATGCCTAGACGAAGCTTAGACGAACTTTTTAGAATAGTGAATTTAATTCACAAGAGTCTTGGTTTCAAGAGCTAATTAAAAATTCAGTCTATACAAATTAGTGTTATATTACTTGTGAGAAGATCTAATTTGGATCTAAACAAAATATTATAAATTTGTCAAAAATTTATATTTCAAAATATCACAATTTATTAAGAGCTCTATTTAAATTTTCATCTAAGTCCCTGAAAATCTCAGGTCAGCACTGATTAAAGGCAAACTATGAAAGGCTTATTATTATTGTTTCACTACGATTATACTGTAGTTCAAGGAACCTACTAAAACCAACTAGTGAGTTCATCTCTGGCTCTTCCAACCGGGGTTCTAACTAACCATAAAAAGGTACTGGGAATTACTCTATATTCCTATACATTGGGAAGCTTCCCAGAATAGATGGTCCTTAACTTCAGCAGAGATACAAACCTGCTGATAAGTTCGACGAAAAATAAGCCAAAAGCTACCATCTTCTTGAAACGGATTCTATCTGTTACAATAGATGCGTTATGCAAAAAGATTTGAATTATATATCAGTACGGAAGAGTATCTGCTGATGTTGTACGCTTAAGAACTTCTCCTTAATCAGTTGTGTACTTCAAAGAGTATTCTACTCCAGAATCACCTGCAACAGATTAGAGAAACCGAGTGTTTTTTATTATTGCTAAAAGGAAGAAAAATACTCTTTTAACATGTAAATTGAATTGGAACCTCACTCATGGTAGAATCAGTTGACAAACGTTCAGGTGATGTGCCCGATTTATTGTCTGCATGGGCAAAAGATTGGCGAAATTTGTCAGAATAATATTCTTTTACTGGCATAATAGACCAAGAGCGCACAACGTAATGTGCGAGGTAAAAATTAAACATCTGAAACGTACAGAGTCCTTTACCAAAGCTATTTCTTCTGGATTTTCTAGAGGGGATAGGAGCAAGAAATGTCAAGTCACATTTGATGTACGATTTCTAGAAATAGTTAAATACAATCTTACATGTAAAGAGACTCAGAAGAGCTATTAATGCTGCAGATGTTAATGCATTTCTCTATAATGGTCCATAATATTATCGTAGCTAAGCTACAATCCAAAAGAAAAAAGATGGAACAATCTTCAAACAAACAAGATCTTGGGGAATTGGACGTCCGACCAAAGAAACTTAAATAAACTGCCCATGTCCCATGGCTACAAAAAGAGTCATGGACAGGAAGTAGAGAGAGGCTCCACCTTTAGAGTCTAGGTTCAAATATTGTCATACGTCTATGTAATGGGGGGAGAGAGAGTGCTCTCTCTAGGAAATCTTTCTGCATCCAAAAATGTTGTTTTATGGAGAAAGTTCTTCAACTATAGAGCTTCAGTTCAGTGCTTGACACTCACTCAGGTTAATTCTCAAGCATGATGCATAGATCAGACAGCAAAAGCTTCGTTTATGAGTGTCAAAAACCAATTGCAATGTTAAATGTCCCACTTGAGGTGAGCATGTTTCATTTAAGTTTTGGCACTATAAGGCAAAGGAAATGCAAATATTCCTCAAGTTAGCTACCCTTGAAAATTGCATGCAAAAACTAGTCGAAGAAAGAAAAGAGAGGACCATCTAGAGTTCCATGTAGTAAGAATATGTTATACAGTCTTGTAACAAAATATAGGGAGGGAAGTAAGCTTTCTTTCAGTCATTCATTTTTTTATTTTTATTTATATCCTTTGCTATCTGAAATGGGAAGATCCTGGAAACAGTAATTTTCCCTACCAACTTTTGTACTTCCTCCAAAATGTCGACCATATGACCAGCTCTAAATTGAGCTATTTGTTTAGACTTTAAAGTCTACAAACGAGACACTGGTGATGAATGAAAAAAGATCACATAGAGCGCTAGTTTGAAATATATTTATGAACACAAGTATATGCATGCGAGCGAGAGAGAGAGACAGAGAAAAGAAATAATAATGCAGTCAATCACACAACCAATACTGAATGATAAGTAAAAAACAGCAATAAATTATTCTATAGTAATATTTAAGACAATTGATCCATGTGGCTTCCACAGAGGTGAAGTTGAAATTGTTATCACAAATAATGTCACTAAGTTCTAATTTTATCTCATCTGCAAGTAGTTTTGGCTGATGAGATACCAGGACCTCAAGAAATTTATGAATATAATAGAGGACACAACGACAATAATTGAGATACAAGTAAAATAAAATAATTGGACATAAATTGAAGACTTACCAAAGGACTTGTTTGATCCTTTTACGGCTTCAAAATTTTTGTATGTATAACCGACAAAACTCAAATCGTTTGGATTACGCAGCTACGAGAAAAATGTAACATGGGGCATTTGGTAAGTACAGGGGAAAGAATGATGTGGTACAAAGGGAGGAAATTGCCATGAGGAGGGGAATTCCCAATTGTGAAAATGACAACTACGATACTTTGCACTAATAGACAGCAATATGCTGATGATGTGAAGAAAAATGCTGATAATATATAGAATACTCTTTGCAGAAATGAAACAAAATATAATCAAAAGTACCATAAGAAAAATCTGATGCACTGAAATAAATAATATTAGTTGGCCAACACCAAATCTGGACAAATAACATGAAAACCCATACCAAATTTGATAGGTACTTCTTAAAATATTCTCCAGAAGGAGTGAATTTCCTAACTTGTACAAATAAGTCTGTAAATAAGCTGATATGATAATGAGGGCCACAAAAAAAGTGTCATGTATTGTTTATGTTAGTTAAGAGACTAGATTGTTCGTCCATGTCTGTTTCTTCTAGTTAGTGAGCAAACGAGTTGTTTACTAACAACTTATATCTCTAAATGGATTCATGAAAAATTACTTTTTTTATTTGAAATTAAAAAGAAATATTACTCTATCGACATCATGTGTAAGATCTTGAGAAAATAAATTAATTGAAAGAAAAATATAATAATTCAAATTAGTGAAGATTATAGAAATGACAAAAATAGAATTTTATTTGAAATATTACTGATGTTGAAAACGGACTCTCGTGTGGAAACTAAGGGGGACTTCCATGAACACCAACCAGACAAGTTGGTCTGATCTACAAGAAAGAGAAGGGGAAAAGTTTTACTGCTCCCTTGGTAGCAACTCATGGTGATGACATGTAATCTTCCAAGGAAAATTTGCATCCTTAGTGTTCTAATCCATGCTATATTCTTGATTATGAACTTTAGGTTTTTCCCTCTGAAATTACTATTCCATGCCCCTATAGTATTTAAATATTGAATATAGTATTATTGTAGAGAGGTAAAATATATAAAATCACAAAAAGAAACATTTATTATGAGACCAAGCAAAACCAGAATTTTCTTTTTCCAATTTATCAAAATGAAGCAACGAACCTTCCTCCAGGCTCCATAACTACATTTTGCAGGCGGAGGATCCACCTATCATATAATTACACAATATATCAGTCAGGGTGACAAAATTAAGGCTGAAGGTACAACACTAAATCATCAAGACGTAGACAAAGTAAAGGAAGCATCCAGAGATCAGCAATATGGTTGACAGAAGGCAAACATTCTCCCATTCTCAAAAAAGATAAGAAAGAAGAGAAGAAGAGCCATTGACATATGTTCATTACCATATAGGTCACTTTCCATGAAAAGAGACCATCTAGGACAGCAAATTGTAGAAGCACGGGGAGAAAACATTTTCTGACATAACATTCCTATACATGCACAGTTTCATGAATTTTAACCGAAAACATAACAGTTTGATGAGAGGACCTGTTTATGCAATCTCATGTACCAAAATATGGCTTCCTAAAAAGGACACCTCAAATGAATGCGGGAAAAACACACTGGACGATGGAACTACAGAATAATATTTATATACAAAATTATGTTATATTCCAATTGTGCTGCACAAGTATTGTGCATAGGAAGTTGTTGCAAGAACACAATAGTTATGAAATTTCAATCTTTATTTACTTTTTACACTAGATATTTTCCAATATCTAAAGGGAATTGGGTGAAATGGGAAGCTCAAAGCTTTCATTGATATGTTGTGTTATATACAAAATACATTAAATTCTATATGGAAATCTACGAGCTGCATATGGAAAATACATAATCTAGGAACTGATCAATCAAAGTGTGTGGACTTCTCTTACCAATGCAATCCAATAAAGGCTGACATTGACACATGTTTGAAATGCTAATAACAGCCTACTATGTCTTACACCACCTAAGGAACTTTTCCTTTATTATAGCTTCGGTGATCTAAGGGATTTTTCCCTTCAATATTGTCCTCTTGAATGTTTCCACGATTTGAGGAATTGGATTCCTTAACATACCCCCTCAAGCAGCATGTGAAAGTTGTTGAACACCTATCTTGCTTTCACACGCCAACTTCGTCTGGGAAAGATCTCTAGGCAATGGTTTAGCAAAAAAGTCTACTTGTTGAGACAAGGAAATGTATGTCCCATAGAAACTCTTTTTGGGACAAAATGGTAATCTAACTTAAAATGGTGACGGCGCTTGTTAGAAAGTTTATTCAATCAATGTCAAACGAAGGGAGCAGGATAGCTCCCTTCGTTGGTCCTATGCCTTTTCAAATAACCATCCACTCACTTTGCACTATCTGCTGTAATTCATTATAGGGAGAGTTCGCTTTGATAGTTGCACTAGGGAAAGCTCTCCCCTTAGCTAGTATATGAAAAGTGAGGAATTGGACTTGCGGCAATAAAAATCAAACCAAGATTAAGCAAAAATTGTGAAAGACAATCAAACCAACCACGAGGTGCTTCTTTTAGACTATACATGGGTTCTTTACTAAACTAACATGATCAAATTTCTCAAAATTAATAATTATTGATGGTTGCTTCATATAGACAATCTCCTTGAGGTTGCCATGTGAGAAAGCGTTCTTGAGATCAAGTGTTGCATCTTCCAATTGACAGAGAGAATGAAAAACACGACGAATAGTATACGACTTCACCACGGGACTGAAGATAGCTTCATAATCTTGTCCTCGAACTCGTGCGAATCCTTTGGTGGCAAGTCTTCTTCATTAACTGGCATTACTTGAGGGGCGAATCTTCGACATATGATTCATAAAGAGCTCAACATGGAAGGTGGTCAGCCAAGGTGGAAGCATCTGCATTGGCTTGATTCTTCATGATTTTCAGAACGAATTGATTCCATATTTTCGTAAACTCTATCGGAATTTATTTAACAAAATCCTACAAGAAAATCGTTATCACAACGATGTATATGGAGGAAAAATGAATTTTTGGAATTTTCACATGTTGCAAAGCTCTCTATATGTATAAGATTTTCTAAACTTTCCAATTTACTGACCCACTTTTCCAGTGAAGAAGAAGGCTCAGCTACAACTTTCACGGGTGTGCATGGTGAACTTCATTAATCTATTAAAGATAAGCCCGTCTAGTCTCAGTTCCAGACGTTGAGTAAGAACGTCCAAGTCGTAGATGCCCTATAGAGGAAGAAGAACTACCTGTCCTTATTGCACTCAGAGGTTCATGGAAACACAATCTAATACATATAACCGACCTCTCTTATGTTCCCTTATGATTATCCTCTTATTTCGATCCTAAATAACAAAGATAAAACATTAGAACTTAATAATACAAGAATTATCATATGTGAATTTTCCAACAGAGAACAATTTCTTTTTCAAATCAGGCACAAGAAGCACGCCATTCAATTAAATTTTCCCTTCTTCATTAGACACGTGCACCACCAACATGAGTAATGGGCATCCATCATATAAGTCACATCATTCATTCCATGGAAGTTGATTTACCTACATCATTAGTCATATGTGAGGTAGATGAGTACAAATAAATAGAAGGATCATTGGCATCATTCATAGCAAGTGTAATAAGATCATGATAGAAATTTTCTAACCGATAAGAGTAGTTGACCCTATACCAACAATCAAAAGAATAATTATATATTCTACAAATTTGACGAACGGCATTACGCTATTTTAAGAATTGTTGGAGTTACAGTTGCTACTATGGCTGTTCCTGATTATTATTGTTTGCCTTTGGGTTACAGTTGACGTGACCCAAGGTAAGTGTTCTCGTGGCCAAAATTTCAGCTGCCATTTTGGTTATTGTAGTGTCCAGCTCAGGTGAATCCTTCAGCTCTTAAATTGAATTCTACCACCTCCATCGCATGTTCCTCTTTCACGACCTCGTTTTGAGAATCAAGGGTTTCTTGAAGGGCCAAGAAAAACTAACTGAATGCAGGGTATGTTGGTTTGAAAAGCATGGGAATTCAAAAATCTACATATTGGTTTCTAAGACGAGAATACTGGAAGACCTTGTCCAGTTCAAAGACAGCCTTTAGATTGTTGCTAAGTTGTCCCGTATTGTGTTTTCCTCAATGAAAATCTGCTGGGGACATCTTCCTTTATAGTTCCAAGGAGCCATGAGGTCAGCAAACCATCGTGGGTAATCCATGCCTAGTGCGGTGAATTGGCGCTCTTTTTCCTTTCTGTATCTTCAATTACTTCAGCAGGTATATTACTTGTCGTGAGATGGTGCTAAAGACCGAGGCTATGGACTAGCGGAATGGTCTGCAAGTACCATAGAAGAAAATTTGTGGTACTCAGTTTCATCTGATCAAGCTTGAGCACTGAAGGAAGGCTTGGAAATTACGTTAGATTATTCTTTCTTAAAAAAATTGAGCAAATGCTGAACTCATGTATTTTAGGCCGAGAATTGGCTTATGGGTTTAAAGCTCTGGTACCATCAAGAACTAAAGGGAATTCAGTGAAATGGGAAGCTTAAATAATTAATTGACATTGTTGAACTACTTAATCTACAAGTTTTAGTTGTTAGATAGAGCCTCAAGTATATCATTTAAATCT
Organism: Forsythia suspensa; assembly: GCA_023638005.1. Taxonomy (NCBI): domain Eukaryota; kingdom Viridiplantae; phylum Streptophyta; class Magnoliopsida; order Lamiales; family Oleaceae; genus Forsythia; species Forsythia suspensa. Next base: position 13,916,373 of record CM042668.1, read on the forward strand.
TGTCGTCAACACGCCCCTCATGAGTAAGCGGGGTTCATTTTTCCCCCATCAAAGCCTGTCAGGTGAACAATTTTATTAAATGAGTGGCAGTAAGACTTGAACTCATGACATTTGCCTGATTTCATACCATGTTGAACTATCTAAAAGTTTAAGCTTCAGATAGGGCCACACGTATATCATTTAAATCTTGTCAACAAATATGTTGTGGAAATTACACAAGTCTACTGGGCAGCATATGGAATTACATAATATAGGAACGGTACACAGGAAGTGAACCAATCAAGCATGGCATTGACACAGGAATTTTTCCTTCACATCCATGATCTAAGGGATTTTTCCCTTCAATAATGGCCTCTTGAATGCTTCATGATTTGTGTGATTAAATTCCTTAATAATTTTACGTGCTCGTTAGTGCCTACTAGTCCTCAACTCAAGGTCCATAAAGCTTAGACATACTTTGAAAACTTGTACTATCGAATTTGCATCACCATTTAAACTTTAATCATAAAAGGAAGAGTCAAGACTCTTGATAACAGATTATACGAAAACCACGAATATTTTGTATATAAAGTTTGAAATTAAGAAGTGTTAGAATGTGATTCGTGGAGAGAAAATTGGACTTTTACAGTTCTAGCATCCTGTTGCTACACTGAAGAAAAGTATTCAGATATAACTATCTGTTAAGTTGCTTTGGGTCAGCAGTGCAACAAGTTGTGGATGGAAAACTATGTTCTGAATTGGAAGCAAAAGTATAAACACCTGAATGGTAAGAAATCAGTGGCCATGCAGATATTTGTCACTAAGATGTGTATATTTAAGAGAAAAAAGAGTTTGTGGGCTGACAGTGAGGTCCATAGTCACTGATCAACTCCAGTTTAAGAGAGATCAGACCACACCGCTATCTTATTTAGAGTCTACAAGACAGAGTGAGTTGCACCAGGAGTTTATAGTAGAAATGTAAAATTTAGATAAAGTAAGTCCACCTTTAGCACTCTGTTTGGAAATTGAAATAAGGTTGTTTTGGATACTTATTTGTGGAAACTGAGGCATATCCAACATCTTCTTTAGAATTTTTGGGATTGTATAGAAATATGTGGATGGCCAACATAGTAATTTTCAGAGGTCAAAGTGACTTTCTCTCCATAAACTTTTTTCCCAATTGGCACAATAGTGATACTAGTAAAGTCGTCAAAATAATGGATATTATGAGAGTATAGATTAATTAAGCAAGATAATAGAGAAGTCAAAACTATAACCAAATTCATGGAAGCAATTCAAAAATAAAGTTATGTACAAGAATGAAGAGGTTTTTGCCAAGACATTCTAGGTAGAGGTGTCAAAACGGGCGGGCCAGCCGAACCCGCATCGGCCCACCCGTCTCGACCCGGAATCGCGGGCCAACCTGTGAACCGGACGGGCTGTTCACGGTCCAGGCGGTTTAGCCTTTACCCGCTGGCTTATTTTGATTTTTTTTTTAATAAATGGTAGAGAGCCATTTAAAATGAAAGATGTGACAAATGCGTGATGTTTTAGTCTTTAAATATATAAAAAAAAATAGAAATTGAATTAAAAAATTAACAAATATAAATTTATCATTGTTATTTATTTTTTATTTAGTAATTTAACACATTTTTTGCTATATATGTAAACATTTTTTTTAATTACAATAGATAACTAAATTTTGTAGTAATTTCAAAAAAAAATTATTTTTTATTCATACGGGCCAAACCGGGATTGAACCGCGGCCAACATGGGCTCGACCCGAATGGGCTAATAGGTGGGGCCGTGCTCATAATCAATTTTTATGGGGCTGGGTTGACCGGGCCCGTAACTCAATGTGGCGCGGACTTTTTCTAATGCGAGCCGTCGCAGGACTTCATCGGAGAGCAGGCCGACCCAGCCGCCTGACCCAAATTGATACCTCTAATTCTAAGTGAATAAGAAAATGAATATGCAGAGCATAGTGAGGACAAAAAACAACCATAAACTACTCCGTATTCCCAATAAATTTGGTTGTCACCTACATGAATCCTTTTTCTCTTCTGCATTTGATCCATCACTATATCCATTGAAAGAACCAAGAAAATCGAATCCTATTAACCGCATCTAGCCATGTTAATTTTGGTCTACCTCTCCCTCTTCCAACCTATTTTATAGGGATCAAATCGCTCTTGTGAATAGGATCTCCGTTGGGCCCAAGCAAGACATGTCCTAACTACCAAAGTCGCCATTCCATTAATTCATCCTCAATCAACCTCTCCTCCATTTATGGATACATATTCTCATTTCATATTTTATCTCTATGGCAAGCCGCATATCCATCACAACATCGTCATTGTCCGCTACCTTTATCAAATGAACATCTTGTTTTTTAATAACCCAACACTTCGTACCCATAACCAGGATAAATAAAGAAGAGACTGATCACTACTCAAAAACCAAAGCCTTAAAGAACAGCATTAACTAAACAGAGGTTTATTTAAACCAACCAAGACGTGCATCATCAAGATCAAGCACTTCTGGACATTTTGTTGCAATGATGTAAAACCTACACATTGGTTCAAGCCAATGATTTAAAGCCAGCACATGAGTAATATATATGACAACAATACTATACCTCGTCATATTTTATAAAGTTTTGAGTATCAAGTTCCCCATTGACCTCTGGTTTATATGCTGCATCTATGTCATAAAGTTTGTCCCACTGTATATCTTTGAACCATGGATGAGCCTGAATAGAATTTAATGGAATTTGAAGCATGAGATTGTTTTAATCACAGTAGTTATTACAATGAGTTAAAATAATACCTTTATTTCCTCTGCCCCATTAGAACCTAGCCTATTTTCAACATCACAAAGCAATCGACGGATCAGGTCTCTTGCTTCAGTAGATACCCTTGCTTCATTTGGAAATCTCAAGTGATTTCTCCAGTGTACAATCTGGCAAACATCACACATTACATCATCCATATGAGGAGATATTGCATCACATACTTCTTAGAGGTTTAATAGGTAATGAATGAAAATATATAAATGGAAGTAAATTAAAAAAGAGTAATATATGGACCTATTGGGCCCCCGTCTATTCTTTGAGTTGGACTATTTAATGAAACTATGAAAAGCACAACGACAAGAAATAGAAACTGTGGAAAATGTCTTACTCGGGGAATCCTAATCTTGTGTGCTCCACTAAAGTGATCAATATCACCTCTTAAATTATTTTCCAACCCTTCTTTATGCTTAAAGGTTATATCATGTACCTCCAACTCACTATGAAATCATTTAGAAGTCAAAAGTAAAATATATGGCTTCAAAAGTTCATGATGAACTGCTATTATCAACAATAAGTAACTTCCCAAGTGCATATTTAGGAAGCAAAGTGCTGACAAGGTGATAAGGTATTTGAAGATGTAGTCTGTGTATGAATACTTATTCCCAAAACAAATACAATAGCCCAGAAGTGAAATGTTGAATTAAAATGGTGACACTAACATTAGAAAAATTGCCTATTATATATAGTCAACATTCCTTGTAAAAGATGAATCCCGATTTCTCTTTGTGCTGTGGATGATAATTGATAAAGGTACAAATTGCCAATAAATATAAACTGACAGTCAATATTTTTAAGCTGATAGACATAAAGTTCAAAATTTAATAGTCAAACCTAACAGTTTATAGATTATGAAAGAAATGAGCACAGAAAAATTTGCCAGTGTATATTAGGTAAGTTTATAGTTGACAGATTACAAGTAAATGAACTATTTTGGCATTAAATCATAACAAAATTATGATAACCTGTTTTTTAATGCATGTAATAATTGTAAATCATTAATCATTGGTTTCCACTAAGCATATCCCTTAGACATTTCAATACCTCATTGGCATATTTTCTTAGCATAGCATTTCATTAAAAACTGAAATTAATAGCTACTGCATAGGCATTTAGACCGACACAACTCAATTTGCCATTAAATTTATATAGAGAGCAAGGTGCCTTACCACTAAATAGTTCTTTAGGAATTCACTGTATAAAAACGTACTCACTTTCTAAATCTCGATTGAGAAATGGTTAGAATTCTTTACAACGGAGGTTTACTGTATCAAAAGGAGTTTGGAGATGGGCACCTTTCTGCATGTTGTTATTGGATCATCAGAGTAGAACGGAGCATAACCAACCAGCATCTCATACATAATAGCACCAAGTGACCACCTGTAAGCATGGCATTCACAAGACTACATCAACCCGCATATCATTTTACTTACCATGCATCGAATAACAAAGTAGATCGCATTTCTTGAGAAGATGAGAAAAAAGAAAAATGATTAACAAAAGGATATATATGAAATGATAAAATTAGTGTCATTTATTCTTAGAAAAGCGAACTAAATATTAACTATTAAGTAACTAACCAATCACACTCAATGCCGTAACCTTTCTTTAGTAATACTTCTGGAGCAATGTAATCAGGTGTGCCAACAGTTGAAAATGCCTTGCAAAAAGAATTTGAAATGAATCCAGGTACTCATCAATTAGTGTCGAAATGATAAAAATATGGAAAAGTCCAACGTAGTGATGAGGTCCAGAAAATCAACATGCTAACATACAACTTCATGACAAATTCCCAGGAATCATGTTCCATTGCCATATTTTTTTGTAAAAAAGAAAAATTTGGCTTACCAATGTCCTCCTGTTCATTTGCCAATGCTGCATTTGTTCAAGGGGACTCTTCCAGCAGCTTCCATCTCCCTTATCAGGGAAGCATCCATTGGCATCAAGTAGTCCCCTCGAATTCTCTTCATTCATTGGTTCTTTTCCATTCATACGAGATAAGTTTTCGCAGTTGAGAGGTTTGCAAAGGCCAAAATCAGAAAGCTTCATATGACCATTTTTGTCCAACAGAAGGTTGTCAGGTTTAATATCTCTGCAGAATTATTATCATAAAAACAAAAAAGATACCCACTGAAACTTTGACTTTTTGTTGATGTATCAAAGGAAGTATAATACTGAGTTACTAACCTGTGGATGTAGTTATGCCTGTGAATAGACTCTATTGCCAGAACACTTTGTGCAATGTAAAATCTGGCGACCGTTTCAGTTAAGGTCTCTTCTCTAATTAGTAAAGTCATTATGTCACCACCAGGTAGGTATTCCATTACAAGATACAAGTATTCCGCATCTTGGAATGAATAATAAAGTTTCACAATGAAGTGACTTGCAACTTCAGCAAGCAGATTTCTTTCAGCTCTGACATGTTCAACCTGTACCGTCCATAGACAATCCATGAAATAAGTACATTTTTCCAACCAATAGGTTATATGCCATTAAGCAGGAGTAAATTTCTGGCCAGGGTAGTGTCCAGAAAGAAGTTTGAGCTAAAATAAGGTTGATATAGTTCAATTTGGAAAAATATCCAATTGCTATGAAAATTTTCTGAGATATCTTGTGTTCATTGGAAAATGTATTTGTAGAACATTATGCAAGTGCACATGATCTCACCTGTCCCCTGCTAACCATTTCTGATTTCTTCAACTTCTTCATTGCATATATTTTACCAGATATTTTCTCCCGACACAGTCTAACCTGTGACACGGTTTCATATGAGAATCAAGCAGTTCATCAGTAAGGTATCAGATAACCTGATGTTGAAAACATGTATATTTCTGCGTCCAATTAAATAAACTATATTAGCGTAATTCAACACAATATTATGCTAGAGAAGATTATATTAGCAGGAGCTAACTTTGAATAAGTGTCAAGAACAGCAAATTCAAGTGGAAAATCGATATTTTAAAGGCTGTCAAAATAATTCAAATCATGTACCTCTCCAAAGGCTCCTCTCCCTATAATGGTTAAGAGATCAAAATCATCTACTGAAATCTTGTGCCTTTTAAGACGCATATACTCTGTCTCTTTGCGCTGCAATTCATTCAAAAGGTTCATCTGCTCCTCGTCTGATACATGAGAATTAGCTATCATCTTCTCTAGCAGTTGACGCCTGCAATTTGAAAATAAAAACTATAGTGAGTGCGTACCTTGGGACATCAGGTAAAACCATCTAAGTCTTCTGTTGCCTTTCAATAAGTTAGCTTGACTAATACATGTAAGAAACACTGATAAGAAGAATCTTTTCCTATCTGTCAATTAAAACATATTCATAAAAGCATAAATTCATAATTCCTCTTAAGACCAAGTAAGTTAATACACATTTCAGCTGTTTGTGTCAATCTGCTTCATCCATTTCCATTTCTTCATTTTTCACATTCATGCTTGGCAGATTCACAATTCTATTCTCCCACGTTTTCTGTGAGCATTCACAATCAGAAGCCATAATTGATTATTTAGCAGCAATACACTTTCATGATGGGATATAAGATCAAGCTAAATCTGCTTTTCACACTAAATTTTCCTTCTTCGGATTTTAAGTATAGCACATATTACAATGTGTTGCATTCTTTCTACGAGCAAAATTGCATTAAAGAAAAGACATAGAATTACTTAATAAGCATGGATATAATTACTAAAATTAGTGAAACAGAATTCCAATTTGCATATAATTCCAACTTTTTTTAAGTCCTTCAATCTATAAGAAAATCATATCATAAAAGACACCAAAAACTCAGAAGTTTATGCTTCAGTTAATTATTAAGAGACTTAGGGTTTGGGGGGCAAGATGGAGCTCATTGATTGATCAAACTCCAAATGTCTTCTTTAATTACTTTTCAATTTATAAGATAACATCAAAATGAGCATCACATAAACGCAAAATGCCCATAAATACTTAGCCCTTCCAAATTGTACACCTGTGGGTTTCATCATCATTTTGAAACTTAATTTTGAAAAACTAATAAGCAGATTAATTCACCTGAAAAGGACAAAAATAGTAATTATATATGAGATTTAAATAATACAAACAAAACAACAACAAAGAGAATTTAAAATTAATTACAAATAAATTTTCACTCCTTCAGTCGGTTTGAATCCTCAGAAACACGTCTTAATTTCTCGATCTCAGATGCACATAAAATTGTTTGCATGGTACTATAATCAATTACACACATCCATTCACATAAAATATTCACCACATTCAAAAAAAATTCTAGACAAAATTCTGTTTTATTTTATTTTTTAATAAAATACATAGCATATATAACATGCATGTATGAGTATATTACCTCTCTCTGCGTTTCTGCATGTCTTTCATATGGCTTTTGAAATGATCCTCAATAAATTTCTTAGCCGCCGCGACTCGTTCGAGGGTCAAGCTTGAACCGAGCTGCTCCTCCAATTCTTCCTCCTCTTCCTCCGCCATCGCCACCACCTTATCCTTCGGATCCATATATATATACACACAATATTATACAATCTCTCTTTATATATATATATATATATATATATATATATATGGCGATGTATGTATAGGTGGATTGTTCGTGAAAATTGTGAGATGATGGAGACAGCGAAACGGAGTCCGGGGCGGGGAGGGATCAAAATTGGAGAAATGAGTGTCTTTTGTTAGGGGGAAAAACAAATAAAGAGGATAAAAATAAACCAAAAAATCCGGCCCAACATTTTTTTCAACTGTGGCACCACTTTCTTACATTAATTCTTAACTTTTTACAAGTTAGAACACACATTTAAATGTTAAATCATCACGAGATATTTACGTGACATCGAATTAAAAGGATAAAATTTGTCTTCAAATTTTTATTTATTATCCAATTACTTCAACATATCTTCAACATCACATGATTAGTCACATGTTTATTTAATGTTTAATGAATCGTAATTTATTAATTGGTAGCGGGTAGGAATGACAATAGGGACAGGAACAGTCTTTATCATTTTCGTTCTATCAAATATTTTTAGGAGACAAGGCAAGATTAGAATATATTTATTTATCGTCTTGTTTAATTAATCAATTTTTTTATTTTTTTTTAAATATAATGTAAATTTTAATACATAAAAATAAAATAAAAAGATTCTGAAAGAGATCATGTTTTTTGTCTTTGTCCATGTCCTAATTATTTAATGAAATCGAGTATTTTGTCATCTCTATTAACATGGACAAGAGTGCTACAATTTTAAAAATCGGTGAAGTGGGTGCAACAAATAGTAGATTGTGGATATGAATGTCATTTGAAATGTTGGAATTTACCCTAAAATAAAACTGTATTTGCATAGGTGGCAGAGAAATGTGATGGGTCCCATGAGAGGTGGGACCTACATTCTTTGTGGGTTTCTGTGAGATAGGGGATGGAATTCGTGAAGGTGAAGGGATCAAACGAAAGTCATGCTTTTTTTGTCTATTTTTTTAATATTTATTTTTGTTATCATATGTTCAGTTATAAAATTTGTTCTTTTCTTCACTTTAATTTAGTAAATGGATCATTTGTGACTTTTTGATTGATACTTGAACTTTTGAGATCTGAAAGCAGGGGCGGATCTACATACTACGAGAGACCGTCATGCCCCTAAATTTTAATTTTGAGAAAAAATGGTGTTGGTTTAGTCTTGGACCCACTGGATTTTATCAAAAAAAAATCTTCATGTTGTGGCAATGGCTGCCTGCGTGTATGTATATATGTATGTAAAGTTTATTGAATTGAAGGAAAGAAGAAAGGAAGGTGGCAGTGGGTCACGCGGGTGAGAGAGAAAGAGAGAAGAGAGAGAGAGATAGGAGATTATTTTAAATTCAAAATTACATTTATAGTCCTCAATTTTGAGAAATTAAAAATAAGGTGAATACATGAATAAATTTTTAAGTAAGAATTTATTATTTTCTTTAATATGATAATTGCATAATTTAAAAAGTGGGTCAAAATTGAAGAATATAAAAAGTATTAATCAGTTCTTTTGTCTTTTTTTTTTTTTTATTTGTCATAGATTTAGTTTTATTTTAAACTTTTCAACATATGAAAAATCGTAAAAAACAACTATAAAAATTTACTATATTTTAAATTATCTTTATTGTCTTATTTTAAATTATTTTTACGTAAATCTTTATCGCCTCCCATCGAACTTTTGCTCTTTTTTTTTTTTTGGCCATAAATTTGACTTTATTTTAAATTTTTTCTTATCTTTAGTGTTAGAAGCCGAATCAATATGCTGGTGATACTATATTTCTAACAAGATCGGCCATTGACCGGTCAATCGTCGAATATTTGACTGTTGACCACCAACGCTCGCCCCTACTAATTTAACTTTAACTCTAGATCCGCCCCTGTCTGAAAGGGCCATTTTGTTATCATGAAATCAATTGTGTTAATTATGTCGGGTTTTTTAACATTCTTAATGTGTCAAAGTTATAAATAACATATTTTTACTAATATAAAATGACAAATAAATACTTACGTTATTGAATCAATAATAATGAAATGTGTGTGATTTGTCATTATCGTTCCCTTTCACCACCTACCGGCATTGCTTGCTTCGAAGAATTTGTGTGTATGTCCGGCAAGAAATGAGCACCTCTTTTTATTAATAAACTATGTAAATCATTGATACAAAGCCCTTTGTTCTTTCTTTTCGAGTGCAAGAATAATTTAAAAATAAATTATATTTATATTTAGCTTGAAGGTAAGTTGAGTTTGATTTCGCTCGACAAAGAATAATTCATGACGAAGTATATTTTGCATGGGCATGGAAATCTCAATTTTGATAAACTGCCGACCTAGAAAATAAATAAAAACAAAGTTAATAAATGAGGCAAATCTAAGGACTTGTCTATGTGATTATTACGAGTTAGTTTACATTTAGTGTTGAGATAGGGTCATTTTGACCAAATAGTATGAATTAATATTATTTATACTACTGGTAATGATCACAAGTGATGAGTCAATGAATTTAACTGAAATTGATTAATTTGAAAAATATCAATCGATTGTAGTGGACCTCGTTAATACATAGACGAATAATCATCACTAGTGATAAATATTAAAATAGCATTATTCATTGGAAATTAATGGTGCAAGCAGATATTCAAGTGGAAAATGGCATTGATTTTCAGTTTCAGTTACAAAATGTTTTATTAGCTTTTGACAAATTTTGTAAAAGAAAATTTTAGGTTTTGATTTATTATTAGAAATTTAAAGTTGTAAATTTTCTTTCCGTAAATTGTGTTTTCAATTTTTTGAAAAATGTCACGAACACATGTTGTATCATCTCGATAGAGATTGTGGCATTCCAGATGTTCAAATAAAATCAATTTTAAAAAAAATTAAAAAAAAACTTAGTGCTTGTTTAGAAGAGATTTTAATGAGTTTTTAGTTTTCCATTTTTTAACTTGAGAAAAAATAAAAAATAACCAAAATGACCCTTTGTTTTTCAAAGGAGTCGCAATATTTGACTAGAAAATTGGATTATTTTCTCTCAAAAGTCAAAAAATGGAAAATTAAAAACTCATTAAAATCTCTTCCAAACAAGTACTTAATGTTCAGTCTAAAAATCAAAATTCCTCCCTTTAATTTTAATCGTATTTTTTATTATTAATAAATAGTAAGAAGGTCGCAAAATAGCTAAAACAAATATACATTTCCATTTTACCCATTCTCCTTATGCTGTATTTGAAATTATGATTTAAGAACAATCTTTCTTTATCTTGTTTTCTTCCCTTTTAATTACTTTTAATAGTTTTGATTTAGATTTAGTTAAAAGAAACTTTATAATAGATTTTCATAAATCAATGTTTAAATAAAATTATGAAAGAACTTATTTTCTAAATAAATTATAAGTTTGTTTCTATACAATTGAGGACCTTTTGTTTGTTTAATACAACTACATTTTAAAAATAATTTGTTAACTACACAAGCAAGTTGAAAATATTGGAAATTTTTCTTTTGTTCCAATTTATTTTTTCTCTCCTTATCATTAAGAAAAGGCCAATATTTTAGGATAACAAATTTTGTCTAGATTTACTATTAGATTTGATGATAAAACCAGAATACATATTTTTTATTATACCAAATATATAAAAAGTTCAGCACAAATCTCCAAAACCATGTGACATGAAGTCTTTTAAGGCTTTGTTCGTTTTCACTATTATTTTTACTAAAAAGCTAAAGTCAAAGTCAATAATTAATTTTAACCATACATTTTATGGTCTCACAACTTTTCAACCACACATTTCAACAACTTTTATCAACTTTTACCAAAAAATCTGATTTTAATCAAAATCAAACACACCCTAAAGAGTATCTTAATAGTAGTAGCTCCCTAGCTTCAATGCTTGAACAATGGTTCTATAGCTCTTTTGAGCCCTTTCAAGACCTTATTAGGGCCTATAAGTTATTAATCGCTTTACACTGTTTTGGAAGAGGATTGCTACTCTCGAGTTTCTCCCAGAAGCTCTGTGTTTCGCTTCCTTAGAAAACTCAAATGCAATGAGCCTGACAAATCTGTTAATACTAGGTGAACTCATATTGACCAAAGTCAAAGATAAGAAAATGGTAGGAAAATTAGCTCACGGAATATTTATAATATCTAAAAAGCCGAGAGTTATACAACTAATATCAATCACATAAAACACCAACACAGAGAAATGGAAGATCGAGATCAAGAAATCAAATTTCAAAGTAACATTTGAATTGGAAGAATGAAAAACCAGAAAGCTGCAGTCTCCATTTGCAAGCAGGAAAGGGATGAATTTAAACCAAATAGGGAATCTAACTTGTTCTTCATCTTCAATCAGAACAAGGAGATGAGGTGGTGATTTAACCATGAGTTTCGTACTACTATAGGGAATCTAAACTTGTTCTTCATCTTGTTGATGTTGAGATCACATAAAAACAAAATCTTCGATGCTCAATAGCAGAAGACATGGAAATTGAATCATAACCGAGATCATAAAAAGTGTTGATGTCCGATGTCGATCTATAATATCAGTAAATATATTATCCATCGGTCATAACAGGGCATGTCCGAGCTAAATCTATCACTCCAGGTCGGACCTAATCCTTAGTCTAGACCTCAATCCCAAACACCTCAAAATCAAGTCGGCTATAGTCCCTTGCTCTCCAGGTCGGTCCTCAGTCTTTCTTGATCAGACTCATGATGCTAGCATATGTCACGTCTTCCCATATGTAAAAAGTCAGAATAGTTGTCACTTCACATTAAATGTCCTAAAAAGAGAATGTCTTGTAAGCATTAAATGCCTTGCTTAGCCATTTAATGCCTAGCTTAGCATTAAATGGAGATAATCATTACATATTTTCCTATAATTAGGAGACATAAATGTCCAATAGTTTGGACATTCAACTGCTTAATAATAGCACTCTTACAAAGATTATACAATCAGGTCTTCCTACATATACTTACCTAATTGCCACTCATTACGGTCATAACCGACCTCAACACTTATCTTTAAGTTGGCTTGGAGTTAATACAAACTATTTTTCAACATCAACAGTTTGGCGCTAGAAGGAGGGCGGCACTTCGAGAAGCTCTCCATATTCCACAAAGCTCACCTAATCACCATACCTAAACACTTCAACCTATAAAAATCTTTCAACATGAGTCGCACTCATGACTCGAGGGTTCGTAGCCACGGTAGAACTGGAAGCTAACATGTTGACCTTCCCCAGGTCTTCTGTCGCAGACAGTAAGGAGAAACTTCAGCTCAAACACGCACCCCCGAAAGAGATGCAGTTCTACAAAAACTTAAATACCTAACTTATGCTATTGAAGGGCTCCAGAAGAATTAAGCTACCACTAGACAAATTTTCCACTCAGAAGAAGCTGAGTCACCAGCACGTGATAAATCTGAAGATCATCGAGTGAAAAGAAGAGTAGATTTTGGTGATAAAATTTTATCAGAAAGCAAGGAAGGAAAGAGTATACGTCCCAGTCCTCTTAGGAAAACTGCTACGCAGTCGTCAGCTAGCATCTTCGACCGTCTAGGTCAACCCTCCCGAATTCCACGCGAGCAGAAATTGCAAAGAAAAGAAGGAGCCCCATCTATGGCGGCATCAAGTGTACAAAACACTCCCGATGAGCTTGAACTGATGAAGCAACGTCTGGCCGAACTAGAGACGAGGCAAAAGAACATCTCGAAGGAATACACCACGGACAGACACTCTCCATTCACGGAGGATATCTTAGCAAAGCCTCTGCCAGAAAAGCTAAAAATGCCAAAACTAACTAGCTATGAGGACGGTAACGATCGTGTTGGTCATCTCGACAGATACACCTCCTGGATGGAACTCCAAGGAGCCAACGACGTAATCATGTGCAGAGCCTTTCCTCTAACCTTCGAAACAAAGCAATGAGGTGGTTCAAAAATTACCACAGCGCTCCATTCGGAGTTGGAATGACCTATCAACTCAGTTCATCTCCACCTTCATGGGGCAAGAACTTCGATCTACTCCAAAAAGCGCCTTGTCAGTATCAAACAAGGCCAACTAAATCCTTGAGGTCCTACATGGACCAATTTAGCAAGTAAATAGTAGAGGTGGACAAAATTTTCGACGATGCTGCTCTGATGGCAATCTTATCAGGAATACGAACCAAAACTTGATTCTGGTGGTCTGTTCACGAGGACGGACCAGCAACATACCAAGAATTCCTAGCTAGAGCTGAAAAGCACATCAGTGCCGAGGAAGCCACCTCCGACTAGGAGAATGACAGATCTGACCGAAGAGACAACGTTAAGAGCAAAGAGAAAGACCTCAAATCAAAAAAGAAGAAAAGTCCCAAGAAAGCACTGGAATTTCAGCACCCAGGTCGGATGAAACCCACTCCGCAAAGGTTCCAGAGATACCATATCTTGAACACCTCACTTGAGAATGTCCTGATGAAAACCAAAGGCAAGGACATCCTCAAAAAACCCGCTCCTATGAGGACGAACTCGTTCGAGCTAAACTAGAGGAAGTACTGCAGATATCATCGATATACTGGACACGACACCGACGATTGTCGAGACTTGAAAGGAGAGATAGAAAGCCTCATCAGGCGAGGTCACCTCAAGGAGTTCTTAGCACGACCCTCTGGAGGAGGTGAGCCACCCCAACTGCAAGACCTGGCTGAACTGCCACCTCCACCTCAACAGGGATGAGGCGAAATTCACATGATAGTTGGAGGAAGTTAATACTTGGAAGGGTCAAGGAGGCAACTCCGCAAGCCAGGCACCATAACTAATCCAGACACAGAGAAGTTCTCTTTCTCTGAGGAAGATACGTCCCATGTATTGCAACCACATTCGGATGCACTCGTCATTACTATGCCAGTCTCCGGAATTGATATTCAACGAACATTGGTAGACGACGGGAGCTCCGTAAATGTTCTATACCTGAGAACGTTCGAACAAATGGAGATTGACGCTCGACATGTTAGGCCTTTCCCGAAGCCTCTACAGGGGTTCACAGGGGACTATGTGAATCCAAAAGGACATATCGCCCTCGTAGTCGAGCTCGGACTACTCCATGCTACAGGAGAATCATTGCAGATTTCGTAATTGTAGACCTCCCATCTAATTACAATACCATTATGGGACGACCAATATTGCATGAACTCAAAGTAGTCGCATCTATTTACCACTATGCTATCAAATTCTCCACCGCCTACCTGAGTGGGATAGTACGAGTCTGGTCACCGGTAACCGTGTCGCAACATCACCTTCTCCCGAGTAGGGGTAGACATGCTCCAGGTAGAGCCCGAACTTCTAACAAGTAAGTCAGACATGGATGAATTGGAGGAAGGTCGTAGAAGACCTGGGACGTCTCGACCCCAGGTCAGACCTACACAAGAAGAAGGCCGAGCCAGTAGAGGAGCTAGAACTAATTGAGGTCGACCTCAACCATTCTGAGAAAGTCCTCCGCATCGGAAAAGAGCTCAATGAATCAAGGAAATCTCAACTCACGACCTTCTTGAAAGACAACACTGATGTCTTCGCATGGGAACACACAGACATGGAGGAAATAGAGCCCAAAATTTCATTCCACAGGTTGAACACCAGCCCGGACGTCAAACCAAAGTAGCAACACCGACGTCCTCTTAATCCAGAGAGGTATGAAGCCCTAGCCAAAGAAGTTGAGAAGCTACTCATGTGCAGATTCATCAGAGAATCGCTTTACCCCCGATGGGTAGCCAATCCCGTCTTGGTAAAAAGAGCAACGAAACTTGGAGGGTATGCATTGACTTCACTGTCCTAAACAAAACATGCCCTAAGGACAGCTTTACACTCCTCCGAATAGACCAAATGGTGAATGCCACAGCGGGGCACGAACTTCTAAGCTTTATGGACACATACTCCGGATACAACCAAATCGTAATGCACGAAAGTGATCAAGAGAGTACCTCTTTCATTACTGATCGAGGTCTGTACTGCTATCGAGCTATGTCTTTTAGACTGAAGAATGCCAGAGCAACTTATCAATGGCTAGTCAACTCAATATTTTCCAAACTCATTGAAAAAACCATGGAGGTATATGTTAACGATATGCTCGTCAAAAGCACCAAGGCAACTGATCACATCCAACACCTTGCTGAGATGTTCTCCATACTAAGAAGGTATAAGATGAAGCTCAATCCTACCAAATGTTCTTTCGGTGTGGGGTCAGAAAAGTTCTTAGGCTACATGGTTCACCAGAGGGACATTGAGGCCAATCCAGAGAAAATTAGATCTCTCCAAGAAATGAGACCTCCTACCAAAGTCAAAGAGGTACAAAGTCTAACTGGGCGAATAGCGGCACTTAGTCGTTTTGTTTCAAAATCAATCGACAAGTGCAAACCCTTTTTTGACGCTCTACGCGGTGGCAAGGAGTTCAAGTGGAGTGAGGCATGCCAGCTAGCCTTTGAAATATTGAAAAAACAACTAGCACAACCCCATTTGTTGTCAAAACCAATGATTGAGGAGGTCCTAACCCTCTACCTGGCAATCTCAAAACACTCCATCAGCTCTGTGATAATCAGGTCGGACGAAGGAATCCAATACCCAGGTGTACTACATCGGCCAGAGCCTTAATCGCGATGATCTTAGAACTCGTGTGCTGACGATGGAAAAATTGGCATATGCCCTCGTCATGTCTGCAAGAAAACTCGCACCATAATTCTTGCAACATCCAATAGAAGTTCTATCAAACTACCATCTGAGACAAGTCCTTCAAAAATCGGACACTTCTGGAAGGCTTATAAAATGGGCAGTAGAGCTCGACCAGTTTGAACTCTACTTAAGATCACGGACTTCGATCAAAGGTCAAGCTCTAGTCGATTTCGTTGCCGAGTTCAGTCCAGAGCATGAGCCCAGTACCAAACAAGAAGAATGTTGGACTCTCTTTGTAGATGGATCATCAATCGAAACGCGCTGTGGCCGGAGTTGTCGATAAGCTCGGACCGGAACCTCTCTGTCAATCTCTATGATTCGACTTCCATGCCTCCAACAACATGGCTGAATACGAGACCCTAATCGCAGGCTTGAAGTTTGCAAAAGACATGGGTGCACTCAAACTACTGCGGTAGACAGGTGACTCCCAGCTAGTAGTCAATCAAATCAACAAGTCCTACCAAACTAAGGACGAGAGGATGGCGTCTTACTCACAGGTAGTGGAACAAGAACTCAAGTAATTCAACACCGTCAAGGTTAGACATATCTTAATAACTCAAATCAGCCTTGTTGATGAGTCGCTACTAGCGAAGGGATAGAAAAACTGGAGAACATCCCGATTGGAAGAATCAGCAGTGCAGCAATCAGTCAGCCCAAGCACATCCTCACCACGGCTGAGCTGAACTCTAGCTAGACGGACGAGATTATCCAATTTCTAAAGGATGGTAAGGTGCCCTCAGATAGCACAGAAGCAAGAAAATTAAGGATCAGAGCATCTAGATATACAATCATCGACAACGTCTTATTCAAGAAAGGTTTCTCGCTCCCTCTACTGAGGTGTTTGAAGGAAAACAAAGCCAAGTACGCCCTCAGTGAAGTTTACAAAGGAGTATGTGGCAACCACACTGGAGGACAGTCACCGGTGCACAAAATCTTGAAGCAGGGGTACTTCTGGCCATCGCTGAAGAAAGACTCCATCGAATTCGCCAGAAAATGCGACAAATACTAGAGGTTTGGCCCCACCATTAGAGCTCATTAGGGATGGCAGGCGGGGCCGGCCCGCCCGCCCGCCCGCCTGAAAAATTTTACCCGCCCGCGACCATGGTCGACCATGGGCGGGCGGGCGAGCGGAGGTCATGGGGGCGGCCCTTCTCGACCCGCCAACCGCCCATGAAATAATTTTTTTTTTTTTTTTTTTCAAAACTGAAAAATAAAAAAATATTTTTAATATATATTTGTACTAAACAAAACAAAAAATTATAAAATTGAGGTTATGGTGTAGTGGTTAAGATTTGTAGTTTACAAATTTCAACCCGGTTCGATTCTTCTTTAGCCTATATGTAGTGAAAATTATAATTTGTATTATATATTTATATTTTATGATTTTCAAAAAAAAAAAAAAAAAAAAAAAAAAATTTCTAGGGGGCGGGTCATGGGCGGCGGGGCGGGTCGGGGCATGCCGGACCCGCCCGGACCAGCAAGCGGCAGATTTTTCTGCCCCAAACCCGCCCCTATTGTCCAACGGGCGGGCGGGCGGCGGTGCTTGGCGGGGGGCGGGGTCTTGGCGGGCGCGGGTCGTGGGTTTTTGCCATCCCTAGAGCTCATCCGGAAGGGGTGACCTCAATCCTCAGCCCGTGGCCGTTCTCAATGTAGGGGATTGACCTAATCGGACCCATGCCAACAGGAAAAGGTAGAACTAAATACGCCATAGCCGCTGTAGACTACTTCACTAAATGGGTAGAAGCAGAACCACTAGCCAAGATAACAGAATAGAAAACCACTAATTTCATATGGAAATCGATCATCTGTAGGTTTGGAGTCCCCTACTCAATCATTACGGACAATGGCAAGCAACTCGACAATTCTAAGCTCAGATCATTCTGCGAAGAACTGAATATCAGGAAGCACTTCTCCACTCCAAATCGCCCCCAGGCCAACAGGCAAGTCGAGGCCGTTAACAAAATCATCAAGCACACCTTGAAGACGCGCTTGGATGAACTAAAAGAAGCCTGGGTGGAAGAGCTCCCAAACGTACTATGGTCTTACCGCACAACATGTCGGTCCAGCACAGGAGAAACACCTTTCTCACTAGCCTTTAGAACCGAAGCCGTCATCCCGGTAGAGCTCGAACTCCCATCATTTAGAGTTTTGACTTTTGATAAAAATTGCAACAGCGATGCCATGAGAGCCGAGCTCGACCTACTAGGAGAAAAGAGGCTGGGGGCAGAATTAAAGAATGCAATTTACAAACAAATGAGTGTAAGGTATTACAATAGCAAAGTCAAAGAGTGGAAATTCAAAGCTGGGGATTTAGTCTTGAGAAAGGTTTTCCTAGCAACAAAAGAGAGCCAAGCAGTGACACTTGCTCCAAACTGGGAATGACCTTATAAGATCGTCACAATCCTAAAAATGGAGCTTATGAGCTCCGAAATACAGAAAGTCTATCACTCGCACACCTGTGGAATGCTGAACACCTTAAGAAGTACTACCAATAAAACTTATCTACAAAAGCCCACGGGCACGAACTACTTTTGTTAAAAGAAGCCATGGCTTCCGCCTTATAAAAAGTTCTCGAATTTATGAAATGAAGGATGTTTTGTGAAATAAGGACCTATGTCGGACATCGAAAACAACGACTCTAAGCATAATTCGAACTAAAAAAAGGTCATCAATGTCACAATCCTTTTGACACATAGGTCCCACAAAGCCAGGACCCACGTCGGATGGCGTAAGTGCTACGTCACCAACGTAAAAACTAAAAGATCAAAAGAACACAGTTCGTCCAAGTGACTGACCTAAAGATTTACACACGAGGCCGAGCTATAACTTGGGGGCATTCACACATCTAAACCAACATGTATCCCAAGTCGGACCTCATCCCAAAACGTTAATATTCTTAGTTTCAGCTCGCCCACGTACCAAGGAAGAATGTTAGAATCAAAGGTCATATCTCCGAAATCAGACCT
This sequence comes from Forsythia suspensa, assembly GCA_023638005.1. Lineage (NCBI taxonomy): Eukaryota > Viridiplantae > Streptophyta > Magnoliopsida > Lamiales > Oleaceae > Forsythia > Forsythia suspensa. Next base: position 13,935,373 of record CM042668.1, read on the forward strand.
TCGAAGATAGATCTCCAAAATACTTGAAGTCAAAAGTTAGACATTTGAAGTCAGAAGTCCGACCTTCGAAGTGAAAAGCCAAAGCAAGTCTTCGAAGTCAGAAGTCAGATCTTCAAAGTTAGAAGTTAGATGCTTGAAGTCAAAAGTTAGATATTTGAAGTCAAATCTCCGAAGTCAGTAGTAAAACAATAAAATCAAAATACACAAGTTAACAGAATGGAATACTTCATTCATATTTTAGTTCATTACAGCCAAAAAAGTACAATATTACTACAAGAAAGCAAAAAACTATTCATCCGCGCCAGACTAAGCTTCTTCCTCAGGAGATGGAGGATTGAGCTTTGAATTCTTCTTCAGATCGTCCAGCTCATCCTTAAGGAATTGGACATCCCAGTCCGGACACTTCTTAGCCGTCGTTTCAATCAGTTCATCCATGGTAAGGAAGTAGACCTTCTCTTGTTTGGCTAGATAGGCCTCG